>OX638074.1:9015442-9629866 GCA_951804385.1 Trifolium dubium | reverse complement strand
CCTCTCCAATGAACAAAAGAGGAAAAAGGTTTAGGAAGAAGAAGAGAGAATTTTTGTCTCTCAAGCCGGCGGCTTGAAAAACCATCATCATAGGTTTAGATCTTGATCTAGACAACATTGTTTTCAATAACAAATATCCTCATCACTTACTCGGAACTTTAATTCAAACAAATACTATATTAGATTTTTATTCAGTACATAGAAATAAAAACTTCCACAAACTTGTACTTCGTTAAACATTAAACAATAAAAGAAAAGACAGTAATTTCAACAATAAATTAATTATAAATTAATTTTGCTTTAATAGTTAGGGTGAAAAGTGTACTGCCACTGCCGCCGCCACCTTTTTCATCAGTAAATGAAACAGGCTCTTCAACTGCTTATAAAAAAAACAGGCTCATCAACTATGCGTTCATCATTTGGTTTTATTGCCTCTTCAACTTGTATTTCATTTTTATAATAAGTATAACAAGTATAAATATTTTTCAAATATAAAATTATTATATTATAAGGGCAAGTATTAGAAAAGTAAATCATATGAAATATATATATATATATATATTATTTTATGAATATATTATATATTGATTTAGAATAAAAATTAATTAAAAATCAAGGACCATAAATAAATGAATATATTTATATTTAAAACATAAAAATGAAATTTGTGGCCAATTTTCAACATATTTTATTTTCTCAAACTTATAAAGAAATTAAATACATTCAACAATGAAGATCTTCGGCAAAACTTTCAAAATATAAATTATCAATATTAAAGGTATATTTTATTGAGTTGTTTCAATGGTCTTCTTGTATATCTATACAAGAATAAATAGATTATATTCCTACCATAAAGTCAAATAAAGTAGATTCTAAAGATAGAATAAAATAAATATAAATTTATACATAAGGAAACTTTTCTTAAAGGAAATAGACAAAAAAATATAATAGTAGATCCGTAAAATTGTACCAATATAATGTTCACGATCACGACACCATTGAACTCCTCATGATCTTTCAATGCTCATCTAAAAGAGATGTAAGAAAGAAGCATCAAAACTCTGTTTATTTTGTTTCTTTTCATACTCTTCTTTCTCATCTATTTTGTTTCTCACTATGTCTCTGGGTTTTAATTTTTTATATCTGGTATTTTTTTTCCTTTTTTTAGAATTTTGATTATCTATTTACTTTATAAAATGTGTGTGAAATTTGAGAAGTTTTTGTTATTTTCTTGATTTTCTTTGTTCATTTTCTAGATCTTCTATTATGTGTGTCATCAACATTTTATAGATCTGTTCATATATAATTTTTTTCTATCAAAAATATATTATGCTTATGAATCTACTATTATCTGTTGGTACAAATTTTTAATAAAAAAATAATATTCAGATCCATAAAAAATATATGACACACATGATAGAAGGTGTAGAAAATGAACATAGAAAATAAATAAAAAAAAACAACAAAAACTTCTCAAATTTCACAAAACAAATAGATAACAAAATTATAAAAAAAAAGAATAGAAAAAAAGAGGATCTAAAAAATTAAAATCGAGAGACACAGAGAGAAGCAAAATAGGTGAGAAAGAAGAGGATAAGAAGAAACTAAATAAATAGAGTTTTGATACCTTTCTTCCATCTCTTTTAGAGGAGCTTTGAAGAGAAGATCATGAGGAATTCAATGGTGTGGTGATTGTGACCACGGTGGCCAGAGTACGAGTGGAGGAGGCCACATGACACACAGTTGCGGCGGCTATGGTTTGGAGATAAAGAGAGAGATTTCTCTAGTTTGTTACTTGAAGAGAGAGATAGAAAAAAATGTTAAAATGAAGAGACTAGTAGTAAAAGGAGGCTGCTCATGAGATATATGAGAGAAAATTTTAGTAATATTAGGGTTAAATAAGAATGAACGGTTGAGATTAAAATAAAATGAATGGTTTTTAACCGTTGGATTAAAATTGGAGGTGGTAGATGAGAATGAGGGTACAACTTTTAGAAACCTAGATAAAAGATTTTGGCCCTTTATACAAAAAAAAAAGATTTTGGCCCAAGAAATCAGAATATAAATAAAAAAGGTCAAATCCAACAATAAAAAAGAATAATAGTTTAAAAAAATTCAGTGAAAATATATTGGAAAACTAAAGTATGTTTAATTGAAGCTTTCAATTTTAGTCATAGGGTTTTAAGACAATTGCAAGGAAGAGTTTCACCCATTAAAACATAAAAAAGCCTTCCATTGTAGATATGACACCCCCCCCCCCCCCCCTCTCCCTCTCTCTGTGTGTGTGTATTAGTATTGTTTTTCATTTGGGAAGGATCTTTTGATCCATGTATCGTTTCTATTCCCATATTTTATAATGTTACAACCATCATCGTAGGTTTTTATTTGACAAAAATAAAATGATATTCATTCATTTAAATTGATAGAATACATAAGATAACCACATATTCAATATTTCTAAAAATGTAAAGGATAAATCTGCAAACAAAGTCAAGTATCCAAGTTAATAACATAAAACGGCAAAATGCCTACTACAAATAATATGATAAAACTAAAGTGACCGGGATATCCATGTCTTCATATCTGCAACATTGATGTCCAATCATTGATTGAGTATGTAATTGACTGAAGTCTATCTTCCAAACTGAAACAAATGAATACTGCAACAATATGGGAAATCAACAAGTGTTGCACAAGACGACGAACAACACAACACCGCATTTAGACGGCGAAATCACTAACAAAAGCACAAAAGAAAACTTGATATATGTGAAAAATCACTTATTTATATTAAAAATGAAGAAAAACAAATGTTAAGGGGTGATTCTAGGTAAAAAATGACCTACAACCACCCCTCTCCAATGAACAAAAGAGGAAAAAAGTTTAGGAAGAAGAAGAGAGAATTTTTGTCTCTCAAGCCGGCGGCTTGAAAAACCATCATCATAGGTTTAGATCTTGATCTAGACAACATTGTTTTCAATAACAAATATCGTCATCACTTACTCGGAACTTTAATTCAAACAAATACTATATTTGATTTTTATTCAGTACATAGAAATAAAAACTTCCACAACCTTGTACTTCGTTAAACATTAAACAATTAAAGATAAGACAATAATTTCAACAATAAATTAATTATAAATTAATTTTGCTTTAATAGTTAGGGTGAATAGTGTACTGCCATTGCCGCCGCCACCTTTTTCATCAGTAAATGAAACAGGCTCTTCAACTGCTTATAAAAAAAACAGGCTCATCAACTATGCGTTCATTATTTGGTTTTATTGCCTCTTCAACTTGTATTTCATTTTTATAATAAGTATAACAAGTATAAATATTTTTCAAATATAAAATTATTATATTATAAGGGCAAGTATTAGAAAAGTAAATCATATGAAATATATATATATATATATATATATATATATATATATATATTATTTTATGACTATATTATATATTGATTTAGAATAAAAATTAATTAAAAATCAAGGACCATAAATAAATGAATATATTTATATTTAAAACATAAAAACGAAATTTGTGGCCAATTTTCAACATATTTTATTTTCTCAAACTTATATAGAAATTAAATACATTCAACATTGAAGATCTTCGGCAGAACTTTCAAAATATAAATTATCAATATTAAAGGTATGATTTATTGAGTTTTTTCAATGGTCTTCTTGTATATCTATAGAAGAATAAATAGATTATATTTCTACCATAAAGTCAAATAAAGTAGATTCTAAAGATAGAATAAAATAAATATAAATTTATACATAAGGAAATTTTTCTTAAAGGAAATAGATAAAAAAAAAATAATAGTAGATCCTTAAAATTGTACCAATATAATATTGACGATCACTACACCATTGAACTCCTCATGATCTTTCAATGCTCATCTAAAAGAGATGTAAGAAAGAAGCATCAAAACTCTGTTTATTTTGTTTCTTTTCATACTCTTCTTTCTCATCTATTTTGTTTCTCACTATGTCTTTGGGTTTTAATTTTTTATATCTGGTATTTTTTTTCCTTTTTTTAGAATTTTGATTATCTATTTACTTTATAAAATGTGTGTGAAATTTGAGAAGTTTTTGTTATTTTCTTGATTTTCTTTGTTCATTTTCTAGACCTTCTATTATGTGTGTCATTAATATTTTATAGATCTGTTCAAATATAATTTTTTTCTATCAAAAATATATTATGCTTATGGATCTACTATTATCTCTTGTGGAAGATGGTTGTTTCAGTTTTTCCTAAATCAAAAGGAAAATTTCAGTTGAATTTATTCTTCAAGTGGATACATAGTCTTGTTTCACAGTTCCCCTCCGATTTGTTCCCGGATTGAACATCAATTCAAAAACAAAAAATGACAAGTTTTCCATACAAGAAACTTTTGTTTTATTTGATTCCTCCGGTGATTTTATCCCCAATGAATCCTATTCAGACATTATACAAAAAGATCATACAAATATTTTCTTTCTACAAATACATACACTTTTTACGAATCAGTCTACTTGAGTCACTTTTGAAGTACCCAGTAGAGTCGTTATCCTTTAAGCTATCATTGCTCGATAGTAGATAATGTCTCATCTTTCCATTATCCTTTAAGCTATCTTTGTTCGATAGTAGATAATGTGGTATCTTTTCATATTGCCCTTTAAGCTGTCGGTCAGACGATAGTCGGTAATATTTGATCATTATCCTTTAAGCTGCCTGTTGAGTGGTAGTAGATGATGTGTCACCTTTTCATTATCCTTTAAGCTATCTATGTTCGATAGTAGATAATGCGGTACCTTTTCATATTACCTTCCTTTAAGCTATCATTTGTATGGTAGTCGGTAATATTTGATCATTGTCCTTTAAGCTGTCATTTGTATGGCAGTAGATAATGTATCTGCTTTGCACGTTATCCTTTAAGCTACCATTGTTCGATCATACATTTTCATATTGCCCTTTAAGTTTTCGGTCGATCGATAGTTTATCAATTTCAAATGTTGTGTGCCAGTGCATAACACTTTTCCTGTCGGTCAGTCGATAGTTCATGTTATGAAAAGTTATATGTCAATGTGCAACATCCTTATTGTTGGTCGGTCAATAGTCAATCATATGTGAGTGTTTGTATGTCAGTGTACAATGTCCTTGTTGTCAGTCAGATGATAGTTGGTAATTTGAAAGTGTTGTGTGTCAGTGCATAACAATCTTCCTTCGGTCGGTCGATAGTTGATAATTTCAAAATGTTGTGTGTCAGTATACAACAGTCTTACTACATTCTTAATGTCGGTCGGACGATAATTGATAACATTTTCCCCAGTGTTTTACTCTGTTCCCCAGTGGAGTTTGGTCTCCTGATGAACTCAGGGTATATCTTCCTGTTTTCCTAGTCGGGCCATGTTTTGTTCTTCCCCTGTGGAGTCTCAACTATGTTTTCATTTGTCTGCATTTTATAATATTCATACAAAATTAAAAAGGAAAGTCAGCATTTTGCATACATTTGCGTCATGAGCATTGCTAGAGGATTTTTAGGTCCAAAAAAGGTGCACGTCTTATATTTAAGCCTCTTCAACCCCGTCTAAACAAAAATTACATTTTCATCTCTCCAGTCGAAGAAACTTAAATAGGGGCAGCTGTTGTACCCAAATTTTGGACCTACAAATCCGATTTGTATTTCATGCATAAAAATATACAAAAATATATATACATTGCCATGCATATTTTAATTACCTTTTTATGCATTTTTTTAATTATATTTCCCATATTATTATTATTTCTTCATATTGCATTTTATTTCTTCTACATAAAAATAATATCATTTTCATGCAAATTTTATTTTTACTTTTGATTTTACGCTTGATTTTGGTTTTACGACCATTTTATTTTTCTTAGTTTATTTTCATTTAAATTTTCTATTAATTAGCGTAAGAGGTTAAAAATGTCCAAAAAAGATAGTTTTTATTATTTTAGTCTAATTTCGTATTTTATTTACACATATTTAAAAATATCAAAAATATTTCAATTTATTTCATCTTCACATTTTATTTTTTTTGAAGCGACTAAACAAAATTTAATTAACATGGGATGAGCACAATGATATTTCATCTTCACACTTCTATCTCAAAGTTTGCCAAATATAGAAAAAATATTATTTTCTCTTATTTTCTACCACATTTTCCTTTTTAAAATAAATAAAAAAAAATAGCTTGTTTTCACATCACAAAGAATCTCTTACATAGATCAATCCCCTTTTGCCACATCATCACACTCTCATCATAAATCTTTTACATTTCAAAATTAAATCAAAATTCCTATCTCTTTTAGTAATATTACTTTTTTTATCCAACACTTTTTATCATAAACCAAAATTACCCCTAACCCTAAATGTTGCTTTATAAATAGAGTCAATCATTTATGACAAAGGGGGCTTCTTATTCCAAAATCAGGAAATCACATTTTTTTCTATTCTCTCAAATTCACCAATCAAAAAATAAACCAAAAAATAGAAAATAATAAAGGAAAACAAAGCAAACTTCATGTTTTTCACAGAACCAGAAAATTCCATTCATCTTTCAAAACCTTCACCCTTCAGTCCTTACTCCATTCACCAAAAATCATTTCACTACAATCAGTTATTTCAAAATCTGTTTTATAGGCGCTGCATCCTTCTTCAACTTTTTCCAGAAAAAACCTTGATTATAAAACAAATTCAAACCCAAAGAAACAACAACATAATCGTTTCATCATCACCATCAGATTTCGTTCCCGTTCGCTTCCATCCGTTTGTTACCGGAATCGCACAACAACCGTCACCGTCGCCGGACCCAATTTCAGATCTTCGTTTCCGTTCGTTTAAGCCTCGAACGAGGTTGATTTCTGGACTTTGATACATCATAGAACGTGTTCTCATGCTTTGATTGAGACTATCTTATTCTATTTGTGTTTGATTTATTTTGATCCGTTTTTTTTTATACTTCGATTCCGGAAGTATGAACATCGTTTTAAAAAATTAAGACCGGATTTGATCCCCTCATGAAAATTCGAGTCGATTGATATATTCACTTGTTTTTTTCGATTTTAACTTGATTTGATCATAGAATTACCATAGCTTTGTTGTTGTTCTTACATTCTGTTGTTTTCTGGCTTGCATTTGTGATGAAGAAAATATGATTCATAGTATACACCCTCAATTTTCTAGATTCAATCATAGCCACTTGATCTGATGAAGCAAATCAGAGACGTCGGTGTTCCTTTGGATCATAGCCACCTGATCTGGGTCAGATATGATCAGACGATGGGGATTGATCCTGGCTGATGGATCTCTCACACACACACCACACTGAATCATGAACTGGGTCTGGTTCAATTAATGAACCGAACCCAGTTCAGACTGGTTCAAACAAAAACTGGGTTTATAGATAAACCCAACAAACCTCTTTATTTACACTCCCTTTCTTAGTTTCTTTATTATTTATACTAACTTCTTTATTAAATACACCCTACTCTCTTTTTTTAACGCTCAGTTTTTTTAGATTTAGTTTTTTTATGCTTTTATTCATTCTTTTTTTTATTTAGTTTCTTTGATTCATTCTTTGAATAGTTTAGTTTATTTGGCATATTAAATTTTTATGTCATACTATGTTATTCTTTTCATCTTTTTTTTAGTCATTTCTGTTTATATCATTATCATTATTATATATTGCTCATACATTTAGTTTATGACTTTGGACTTAAAATTATACCCTAGCTTAATTGGAAACGGACTAAAAGATAGTGTTAGAACCTAAAAAAAATCTTAGTTTAATTTAGTATAGTTTTTAGTTAGTTTATTTTAATTTCGTCGGACTTGTAACTTAGTTTAGTTTATTTTCTTGCATTGCATTCAAATGTTGCATCCATTTATGTTTATTTTTTCGCAAAAAGTCTTAGAATGTATTTAGGTGAAAAATGTAACCCCAAAGTGGATGTAGAAATCGCATTGCATGCATTTTACTTTTTTATCGCTTTCCGTCAAACGTTAAAAAACAAACAAATGCAAACTTTCATTCCCAAAGAGATACGATTAGTAATTCTTTAGAAAAATAATAGAAAACAATAAACAACATCTTCTCTCTCTCAAATAAAACTTCTTTAATTTAGTCCAAAAACCAGAATTAGTTTTTTATTCAGTACATAGAAATAAAAACTTCCACAACCTTGTACTTCGTTAAACATTAAACAATAAAAGATAAGACAATAATTTCAACAATAAATTAATTATAAATTAATTTTGCTTTAATAGTTACGGTGAAAAGTGTACTGCCACTGCCGCCGCCACCTTTTTCATCAGTAAATGAAACAGGCTCTTCAACTGCTTATAAAAAAAACAGGTTCATCAACTATGCGTTCATCATTTGGTTTTATTGCCTCTTCAACTTGTATTTCATTTTTTATAATAAGTATAACAAGTATAAATATTTTTCAAATATAAAATTTTATATTATGAGGGCAAGTATTAGAAAAGTAAATCATATATATATATATATATATATATATATATATATATATATATATATATTTAAAATTTTAGATCCCCGATGGGAAAGTTGTTGATACACCGGAAATATATGTTTTTACCATTTATTTCCACTTTTTCATCATATCACGTTGGTATTTTTATGTTTTTTTAGTTAGTTGTCTCGGAAGCAGCTAAAAAGTACACATTGAGCAAAACGAAGGAAACTAGATCAAAAAGACACAAAAAACACGTGAAAACATGGCGGGATGCGGACTCCCTCCAATTCTTTTCGTGAGGAGCACGCTGGTCCTTCCAACGGATGCGTGCCCTCCATTCCTCGCGATTGATCGTGTGGCTGAAAAGCCACACAAACAAAGTCCCACATCGGTCATATTTTAATTATTTTGTAGCATGGGAATAGTATAAATATGTGTCTTCTTTGTAGTTTCAAAACACACCGCAATTACCGCTCCGTTGAGTGATTGAGAGATAAACTTAGGACTTTTGTTCTTTGTTTTTGAAATTCTAGGTCCCCTGTAGGCAAGTTGTTAAGCAAGATGCAGTGACAACTTGCTCAGCGTTATGCTTATGACAATATATTAATAATAACATGCAGAAAGCAATAAACGAACACAAGTAATTGTTTACCCAGTTCAGTGTCAAAACACCTAATCTGAGGGATACCAATCCAAGAGAATAACCTTCACTATACCGTAGTTACTAGTCTCTAGGTCTTAGTTGAATAGCTCCTATTCAATGCCTCTCACTAAACTACCCGAATGAAATTATTTAGGACTCCCCCTAAATATGTGACTCTCCCTCAACCAATTAACCATATTGGAGGAACGACTTTAAGCTCGTTGAACTCGTGCAGAAACAACACACTAACCACAACGACAACGACAACAACAATAGACAATGAAAAAGAACTCAATAAAACTTAGGGCTTAAACTATAATCTTGAGTCGTACTTTGCTTCAATGCTTAAGTGTCTATTTATAGCTTTCAAACTCAGATAGAGTTTAGCTAAAGAATAGGAAAGTTTGTTGAGAATAAATCTTTTATCTTTTACAAGATAAAATATTTGTTTTTGTTAACTTCTTTAAGCTCTTCCAAAAATACTTCCTGGCGCACGCAAACAAATAACTTTCTGATTTGTTATTTGTTTGGTTGATCTTGTAACGAACAATATTTGTTTGGATGTATATTTTAAATCTTCAAAAATAAAAACATGCCATAACAAACTTACTAAAGAGATATACTCCAACTGGGACGTTGGAGGTTTATTGCTTCATCTCTAAGTAATTAACAAATTGAACCTTGAGGAACTGTGACAGCAATATTCAAGTGATTTGAATTTCTGATCTGGTATGCTTCTGCTGAAGCAACATGTCACAGTCCTCTGTTGGCAAGATGTCAAGACATCTTGCTCAACATGTTGTTTTATCAAAATGTATGACAACATAGGGAACAACAATCTCCCCCTTTGTCAAATTTTGTCAAACAACACTTTTGTCTTGCTGCAATAGATGTCTTCTGTAATGAGCCAGATTAGGCTACTAGAGATAGGTCTTCAATGTTGATTTACCTTAACCAAACATACCAGATTAGGTAGTTGGTTAACTAATGCACTTAAGCATTTTTAAAAGCCTTAGAGTGGGCTGCAGCGGATAAATCCTTTGGTCCAAATAAAGTACCCAAGGATAAAAATAAATAAGGACTAAATTATAGCCAAAATTTATCACCTAGTGATTATAAAAGTACCTGGCACATAATGCCATAAATGTGCTTGGCATATAGAGATGCCAAAAAATATTACAGACCATAAGATAGTAGTAGTGTTGTAAAATGAGAAAATAAGTACAACAGTAACAGCAGCAAGCAAAACGAAAATATAAATTTGGTAGTACTCCCCCTGTTTGACACAATTTTGACAAAGATGGATGAATAGGATCAGGGGTACTGTCAATGTTGTGCTTACTCTGCTTCAGATTCTTCTTTAGTGCTGCTGTCATCCTCTTCTTCTTCATCTTTTTCTGAATCACTTTCTGTTTCAGGGGTTTCACCCTCGTTTTGTTCACCTTCACGCTTATCATTCTCATCCTCCTGACTATCTTGTGCTTGTAGGGATAGTAGTAGATCCCCTAGCTCCTTTCTTTCTAGAGTTGTTGTTCTAATGTTTTCATCAAGAACTGAGCAGCTATGAATGAGTTTAGTAATTACCTCCTTTCTGATGGCAGCTGGGAGATGTTTACCACTTGAAGCAGGGTGTTGAGGCAAGATGTCTTTAACATGGTTTCCTTCAAACAATTTGTAATTGTAGTCTAGCAGTGGTGTCTTGCTTTCTTTGTCTGATTTCAGCAGAATGGTGGGATGTTGTTGAAGTATAATCCCAGTGATTATACTTGGAAAACCTATGGTGAGTTATTTGGCATATGACTCCGCATGTCTCATTGTGTGGTAAAAGATATATGTCCCAAAATCCCAATTTGTTTTAGTTCCAATGAGGAAAATAAATCTCCCTTGTGCAATTGACACATTTGATTTGTGACTTGTTGGTGACCAGTTGCTTGTAGCTATGCTATTTAGGATAGCATACTTGACAGATAGAGTTGAGGTTGCAATCTGATTTTTGTTCTTTGGCCACTCCTTTATTTTTCCTTCAGTAATTTCCTTGGCTATCTCATATGGTGTCGGTATTTCTATAGTTGTATACTTGGTTTTTCTTCCAAGATACTTGTTGATGACAGATGGGGAAAACTTGATGCATCTTCCACGAACAAAGACCTTGGGATATTCGTTTGTTCCTTCATCCTCAAATTCAGCAGATAAGTTTAAAATGAATTCTCGAACAAGCTGTGGGTAACACTTCCCAAGATCAGTGACTGTCTTTATCATCCTTGTTTCTTTCAAAATATTAGTGATTTCTTCATACTTCAGAGCTTCATGACTGGGCTCTTTTTCTTGAGCTATTTTTCTCTGAACAATATATTTCCACTTCAATGCACTTGAACTTTTGTGGAAGGAGATTTTATCAGTGGGAACTTCAGGGACATTCTTTGGGATTTTCTTTCCTTAGATTCTTTTTCCAGCCCCTGGCAGAGTGTCAAGAGTATGTTGCTTGACACTTTGATCTGACTCAGAGTCAGACTCAACCATTTGCAGTTTTCTTTTCTTTGTAATTCTTGGATTTGCTGGTTGCTCTTTAATTTGTGATGTTGCCTTAAGAGTCCTGGTGGTTTTCCTCTTGTTTCTCACTCTGTCTGCAACGGGGATGTTGATTTTGAAGCTCTGCATTGTTCTCTCTAGATCATGGTCAATTTCTTCCAGATCAATTGTATTATTTTTTCTTTTTCTTGTCATTCTAAATTGACAGGGGTTCTTCATCTTCACTGTCTTCAGTCACAGTCACAGGTGCTGGAGTTGAAATTATAGGTTCAGGTATTGTGTGATCTATTATGTCATCCATCATGTCTTGACATGCTGTAATGACTTCTTGTTGTGGTGGTGAGTGGATGGTTTGAGGGATAGTGTCAAGGTGGGTATTGCTCTCAGTTGGATGGTTGGATGTGACAGTACTTTTAATAGCCCGCTGTGTTTGGGCTATAGCAAAATCAGAGTTGTACGACACTATGGCTGAGGGGTTTGTGTCATGTGGTCTCAAAGATTTATGAACATTGTTGAACATGGGTGTGAAGGGTTTTTTGAGTTCAGCAAGAAGGTTATTAAAAATTATAAACCTAGGTTCAGATGGTATTGTAGGCCTAGGGTTTATGGTCCTATCAAGAGATGAATTGATAGTACTTACTTGCTTTGTGTTCTTCATTCGTGAAGCAGATTTTGATCGTTTTGATTTGGAGTGAACAGTGTTGAGAACCTATTTCGCAGATGATGATGTTCCAAATTGTTTAGCCTTTTTAATACCCAACATTTTTACTCCATGACGGTTTGTGACTGGCATTGGTTGTTTTGATTTTCTCTGGCTGGAGTTTGTAGAGGAAGACATGTTTGAGTTACACAATGATCGTTCTGAGTTTTTGAATCGTTTTGGAAGGAGAACTTTGTGAGAGATTTTGATAGATTGTGAGAGAAGGAGGAGACGTTTTGGGAAGGATATGAAGAGTTTAGCAAATGGTTTGGGAGTTATGACTTGTGGAGAGAGAAAAGTAATGATGTAGGTTGGTGCACTCATGGACAAGCCCTACAATGAAGTAATGGCGTCAGTCCCGAAGCGATTAGGCTTCGACTTTTCCCTTTCTCTCTTAGAGATCGAGCCCATGCTTGGCTCCAGTCTCTACCTTCTAACTCCGTCACAACGTGGGGAGAGTTGAAGAAAGGTTTTGTGGCTAGGTATTTTCCGCCTAGAAAGACTGCTATGCTAAGAGCCCAAATCAATGGATTCAAGCAGAAAGACAATGAATCTCTCTACGAAGCATGGGAGAGATTCAAGGACATGTTGAGGTTATGTCCCCATCACGGTTTAGAAGAGTGGTTAATCATTCACACCTTCTACAATGGTCTCCTGTACAATAAAAGGATGATAATAGACGCTGCCGCGGGCGGCGCACTCATGGACAAGCCCTACAATGAAGCCTACCAACTCATCGAGAGTATGGCTCAGAATCACTACCAGTGGGGAAGCGAGAGAACCCCCACAGAAAAACCTCAATCAAGAGGAGGAATGCATGAGATAAGTGGCCTTGACCATGTCAACGCCAAGGTTGATGCTCTCACTCAGAAAATAGATAGCTTACTCAAAGCTCATGCTGCTACCGTAGCAGCGACAGTCTCCAGTTGTGAAATATGTGGCGATCCTGGGTATGCCATAGCCGAATGCCAACTCTTGACCGGAATTCCCTCCGATCAAGTAAACTACGCCCAAGGAGGCCCATACTCCAACAACTACAACTCAGCTTGGAAGAGCAGTCCCTATCTCTCATACAAGAGCAACAATGCATTGTATGCACCTAGACAAGGACCACCCTCTAGTCCGCCAGGTTTTCAAAAGACTCCCATGCCAAATCCAAATAACCTTGGAAAGTCTAGTCTTGATGTCATTTTTGAGACTTTCATGGCATCTCAGCTGCAAACAAACGAAGGGCTTAAAAATCAAAATATGCACTTCACCAAGATGTTTGAGCAGTTGAACAACAAAGTAGATGTTTTGACCACCCATCATAAGATACTAGAAACTCAGGTTGCACAAGTGGCTCAACAACAAGCATCTACGTCTGCTCCAGGCACATTTCCAGGCCAACCTCAGCCTAACCCCAAAGCACATGTGAACGATGTGACACTGCGAAGTGGAACACAGTATGATGAACAAAATGATCCTAGGACAGAGAGGACACCCATGCAACAAATGCTTGATGTACCAGCCGAGAAAGAGAGTGAACCTAAAGAAAAAGAAGGAGGTGACGCGGAGCCCAAAGAAAAAGAGAGACCTTATGTGCCTCCGCCGCCTTACAAACCTCCCATTCCTTACCCTCAAAGGCTTGAAAAGACCAAAAGCATGGGGCAATTCAAGAAATTCGTGGAGCTTCTCAAGCAGTTGAATATAACTATTCCATTCACTGAATCTATCACTCAAATGCCCGCATATGCTAAATTTCTTAAGGAGATCTTAACCAACAAAAAGAAGATCGAGGACTGTGAAACTGTTATGCTCACTGCCGAGTGTAGCGCCATCCTCCAAAACAAAATTCCACCTAAACTCAAAGACCCAGGAAGCTTCTCTATACCCTGTGTCATTGGAAAGTTTGTCATAGATAGGGCCCTATGCGATTTAGGTTCCAGTATAAGTCTCATGCCCATGACCATATGCGAGAGATTAAAGTTAGGAGAGTTGAGACCAACTAGGATGTCTATTCAATTCGCGGATCGTTCTGTCAAGATGCCTCTAGGTATTCTAGAAAACGTTCCCGTGCGTATAGGTCAATTCTTCATCCCGACTGACTTCATAGTCATGGACATAAAGGAAAACTCTAACACACCAATCATCTTAGGAAGGCCATTCCTAGCTACAGCTGGTGCGAAAATTGATGTAAAGAAAGGAAAGCTCACTTTTGAAGTGGGAGATGAAAAAGTTGAATTTATTTTGACTCAATTTCTTAACGCACCAGCCATAGATGATACTTGTTATCTGTTAGACGTCCTTGACGAATGCAGAAAAGAGATGGAGAATGATCCAACTACATACTCTGAAATCCTAAGATCTTCTCCAACTCCAACTCTCGAGGTTCAGGATGACGAGCTTGGTGAATGCTTTGAGATTACACCGAGCCCGACGCCTTCTCCTGACCAATCCTCCTTAGAACTCAAACCTCTACCTGAAACCCTAAGGTATGAATTCCTTGATCAAGAGCTTAAGCACCCTGTGATTGTGTGCGCAGATTTAGGACAGTCTGAAACTGACAAGTTACTGACAGTCCTAAGAAAGTATCCAACTGCTTTAGGATATCACATTTATGATCTAAAAGGGATAAGTCCTTCTCTTTGTATGCACCGCATCTTGCTCGAGGAAGATTGCAAAACCTCTCGAGAACCACAAAGAAGGATAAACCCCATTCTCACCGAAGTAGTTAAAAAGGAAGTTGAAAAACTTCTAGAAGCAGGAATCATATACCCGATCTCCGACAGTAAGTGGGTCAGTCCCGTACATGTCGTACCCAAAAAGGGAGGGGTGACTGTGGTTACTAACGAGAAAGGAGAGTCCATTGCCCAAAGAGTTGTAACCGGAAGTAGAATGTGCATTGATTATAGAAAGCTTAACACGGCCACGCACAAGGATCATTTCCCTTTGCCCTTCATTGATCAAATGCTTGAGCGCTTGGCAAAACATTCATACTTCTGCTATTTAGATGGTTACTCGGGATTCTTCCAAATTCCTATTCATCCCGATGACCAAGAGAAAACAACCTTCACCTGTCTTTTTGGCACGTTTTCCTATAGACGAATGCTATTTGGATTGTGCAATGCCCCTGCAACTTTCCAACGATGTATGCAAGCAATTTTCGCTGATTACATCAATGATATCATGGAAGTCTTCATGGATGATTTCTCCGTGTGTGGGCAAAGTTTTGAAGGATGCTTGACAAACCTAGAAAAGGTACTTGAAAGATGTGAAAAGGTCAATCTTGTACTTAATTGGGAAAAGTGCCATTTCATGGTTCGTCAAGGGATTGTTCTTGGACATATAGTGTCCAATAAGGGGATTGAGGTAGATAGAGCTAAAATCCAAGTCATAGAAAATCTACTACCTCCAAAGTCTGTACGAGAAGTCCGAAGCTTTCTAGGTCAAGCTGGTTTCTATCGGCGATTCATTAAGGACTTCTCCAAGATCACCAAGCCCTTAATCGGGCTGTTAATGAAAGATGCCGAGTTCATATTTGATGAAGAGTGCTTTAAAGCATTCAACCAATTAAAGGCAGCTCTCATTTCCGCACCCATCATGCAGCCACCTGATTGGAGTCTACCATTTGAGATCATGTGTGACGCTAGTGACTATGCTATAGGCGTGGTCTTAGGCCAAAGGAAAGATAAGAAGCTTCATGCTATCTACTATGCTAGTAGGACCTTAGACCCCGCGCAAATGAACTACGCGACCAATGAAAAAGAACTTCTGGCTATTGTGTTTGCAATAGACAAATTTCGTTCTTACCTCATAGGGGCCAAAATCATTGTCTATACCGACCATGCGGCAATTAGGTACCTTGTGAACAAAAAGGATGCCAAACCTAGGCTCCTAAGATGGATCTTGCTCCTTCAAGAATTTGATATAGAAATCCAGGATAAGAAAGAAATCGACAACACGGTAGCGGACCACTTGTCAAGAATGGAGGGAATGGAGCCTGAAAAGGTGCCCATAAATGACGATTTCCCGTATGAGAGGCTTGTAGCCCTTATGGAGAAAGTCACCTCCGAAAGCCCCTTAATTGATGGCAACATGGAAGTTGTCAACCTAGCGGCGAGAGTTCTTCCGCCTGATCTGACCTACCAACAAAAGAAGAAGTTCTTCAGTGATTTGAGACACTATTATTGGGATGACCCTCTTCTTTTCAAGAGAGGAGCCGATGGAGTCTTCCGTCGATGTGTCCCCGAGGATGAGGCGCAAAACATTATTTCTCATTGTCATTCTGCGCCATATGGGGGGACATGCAAGTACTTCCAAAACTTGCGCTAAGATTTTGCAAGCCGGCCTCTATTGGCCCACTATTTGGAAAGATGTCCACGCTGCCATACGGAGTTGTGATCAGTGCCAGCGCGCTGGTGGTATCTCTAGGCGCGATGAAATGCCTCAGCAAGGCATCCTTGAAGTGGAAGTGAGGAACTGTGACAGCAATGTTCAAGTGATTTGAATTTCTGATCTGGTATGCTTCTGCTGAAGCAACATGTCACAGTCATCTGTTGGCAAGATGTCAATGCATCTTGCTCAACATGTTGTTTGATCAAAATGTATGACAACATAGGGAACAACAATTTATTTTTTTATTTAATAATTTATTTAATTTTGACTACAGATACATATATTTTAACTCATACATTAAGTTTATGTTTCTTTCTTAATAAGGAGCGTGCAGCGCGACACGCTCTCTATGGCAGCACGGGTCTCTTACTAGTTTCTAATAAAAATAAAGCAAATCAACTTACATACGATATACTAGTAAATTTCCCTAGTTATCCTCGATCCAATTTTTGACAGGTCATCCACTACAACAAATTCTGCAAGCGGCGGCGGTTCTGGGAGCATACAGCGGCGGTTTAAACCGCCGCTAAATGCATACCGCGACGGTTGAAAAAGCGACCCAGGAAGAAGCGTCACTAGGTCAATTAGTGGCGGTTCTGGGAAACTGTTGGTATAACCGCCGCTAAGTCAATTTGCGACAGTTGTGTGGGTTTTGCGACGGTTTTTAACCGCCGCTAATTGTCTTTGTGTTGCAAATTTATCTGAGCATACAGCGGTGGTTTTGAAATTTTTGTGTTTACGTCGGTTAGAACCGCCGCTATTTTCGTTTCCCACTTTTTTTTGAAAACAAATTTCTGTGTTTCCCTTTATTTATTTTTTTGGTTTCCCACAATTTTTTTGTCAATCTTTTGTTTCCCACAATTTTTTCCGCAATCTTTTCTTTTGTTTCCCACCATTATGCATATAACAATAATAGAAATTCATCGAAAACAATTAACATTAACAAATATTTCATACACAATTATTCATACAAAATATCATAGAACTAAGTTGCATAATCAATTACAAAAAGCACCATACATGATGGAACTAAAAATCTCTAACCAAAATTAAACTAATACTATCAAAATACTAGCCTAAGCAAAGCTACACAAATTGTGAGCCTACAAACAAACAAAAGCACAAAAACTAATAACTCCTACCTATAATTGCCATTTGTACCTATTAAAGTTACTTCAAATTGATTCAAGTATCAAATTTGCACAATGTTCTTGAACATTCGTAACTTCATCCTCACTAGTAAAAGACCCGTACAATATTACAGTAATTATATAAAACTAAATTATATTGATAATATTGTAAAATATTTAAAGATAGTAAATGAAAATTATTAATATTACCATAATTTTTTTATTAAATTAATTAATAAGTAAAAAATTGTTAAATATTAACAACGTGCCCGTTGCATATTTTATTTACTTATGTTTGCGAAATCAATATGTATGTACAAATATGAGAAAGTCAATATAATAAAATTTTAAAAACTCTTTATTATATATTTAAAATATCAACATTAATATATTGTTTATGTTAATTATATGATTATTTTATATGTAAAACACATTATATGCTACCGTGCCCGTTGTAGGTTTTACATGTACCAAAATGAAATGCATAAAAAATATACCAATATGAGAAAGGAGAAAGTCGATATGATAAAAAATTTAAAATGCATTACCCGTGAGACTAAAACAGAGTGAATGATTATTTAACATTTTTACAAATTTTAAGATTTTCTCAATAAAATGAGATTCAAAATCAAAAGAATTTTCTCTATGAGATATTTATTTTATATGTGGAAAGTTGTTTAAATATTGTCCTGTGCCCATTAAATAATATATATATATATATATATATATATATGGGGTTTGCTAACTTCCTCCCATGTGGGAGGAAGTTAGCAAACCTCCTCCCACTTCATATTTACTTAAAAACCAATTATAATAAATTAAATTAGTTTAAGTTGTGAGGGTAATTTTGTAACTCACTATTAATTGGTTAAAAAACAACAAAACAGAAACACTGTAACACAAAACAGAATCAAACTCAAAACTCTTCTTCCTCTTCCTTCGTTTCATCATCGTAACGCAAAACTCTTCTTCCTCTTCCTTCGTTTCATCATCGTTTCATCATCGCCGGCCGGAAACTCTCCCTAAATCGTTTCATCATCGCCAGCCGGAAACTCTCCCTAACTCTTCTTCCTCTTCCTTTGTAACTCACCCCTAAATTCATCATCGCCGGCGCTTAATTGCTCCCTCTGATGAATCGATCCCTAACGAAGCGGTGACGGCAAGATGAATGAATACTTTGACAATGCCAACACAACACCAACTCTCTCATTTCATTCCATCACTAAATCCCCATTCACTAACCCGTTTTTTATTCTGTTAAAGGTACTCAATTCTGATAAACTTGTAACTCAATTCCTATTGCTTTGAAAACGTGTACTTTCTATTTATCTATTTTTCATTGTTTTGCTGATTTTGTTCTTCACCTATTGCAACATTTGTATAATTATTTGAACTTTTTTTGTTGTTATTTGTTGAAAAGTTTATGCAAACTAACTCTTAATCGTTGTAGTTTTATTACTAAGTGCAACATTTGTTTAATGAATTGAGAGCTGGATTATTAGCTTTTAAAAGGATAGGAAAAAAACTGAGGAACTTTCTCTTTTATTTATAATATTATTAATGTTAGCAATCTGCTGCAATGTTGGGGTTGTTTTGATTCTGTTATGCTGTTCCTGAAATCAGAGGACTAGGATCTTGAATGAAAAGATTGCCCAACTAAATTCTGCTATTGATAATATATCTTCACGTGTGAGACGCATAAAAGTTATGTTCCTAACATGTTTAACATTTAAGAATGATTGTTTTAATTTGTGAATTATTCAGACTTGAACTATAAGTTCACTATGTCTTCTGGAGTAAGGAATGAAGCCAATGATTGGTCATCAAAGCTTCTTCAAAATTATGCTTCTATATTACAAAATGATGATGTAAACAGTACTTCGACATTTCAAGAGTCACAACTTGAACATTTGCCACCATGCAAAAACATTGATAATTTGGTTCCATATGAAGGACAAGTGTTTAATAGTTCCGATGATGCTTATGAATTTTACACTTCATTCTCAAAGAAATGTGGTTTTTCTATTAGACGTGAACACACTTACAAATCCAGTAATTATGCGTCTGAGTTGAATCCATTGGGTATATATAAGCGGGAATTTGTTTGTCATCGGGCTGGCACTACTAAACCATCAAAAGTTGATGAAGTGGAAAATCAAAGGAAACGAAAATCATCAAGGTGTGACTGTAGTGCAAAGATGGTGATTGCTATGAATACAACTTGTGTTGAGGAAAAATGGGTGGTTAAATCTTTTAATAGTTTCCACAATCATCAATTGTTAGATGACAAAGAGGTTAATTATCTCCCTGCTTATCGTGGCATCCCAATTGTTGATCAAAATCGTATAATGTTAATGTCAAAAGCTGGTTGCTCGGTTAATCTCATGATGAGACTACTTGAATTAGAGAAAGGAGTAGTTGTAGGTAGTCTACCATTTTTGGAGAAAGATATTAGGAATTTCCTTCAAGGCCAAAGTTATATTGTCAAAGAAAATGATGCTTGTGATGTCCTCAAATTATGCAAAAATCTAAAAGATTTGGATGATGGCTTCCAATATGATTTCACAATAGATGAAAACAACAAATTGGAGCATATTATCTGGGCATTTGGTGATTCAATCCGGGCATATGAAGCTTTTGGGGATGTCGTTGTGTTTGATACCACTTATCGAATAAATCGATATGAAATGCCACTTGGAATATGGGTTGGGGTTGATAATCATGGAAAGACAATATTCTTTGGTTGTGTTCTATTACACAATGAGAAGACTCCTTCCTTTACATGGGCTTTAAAGGTACGTATCTATTTTAACTAAACTTGTAACTCAATTCCTATTGCTTTGAAAACGTGTACTTTTTATTTATCTATTTTTTATTTTGTTAGGTATGTAGAATTCTATTTTAATTGAATTGAATTCTGTTTGAATTTTCATGATTCAGTTCTACTCAAACAAAACTTTAAATTATCTTCGAATTAGCTAAACACACAAAAGGGTTAGAATTGAGGTTCATCTTGGATCTCAATTTGCATCAGTTTAAGGTTTTGGATATGCTTCGTGTTTTACATGTGTTGTTGATATGATTTGGTTAAATAGAAACTGGATCAGGATGACTAATTAGGAATTTAAATAGAAACAAAATCATATAAGCTTTATTGTAAAAATAGGTGAAACCATTAACATTGTTTAATGGTTTCAAGTAGTTATGCACTGAAACCATTAGTATGTCTTAATGGTTTCAGTGCATAGCTTATCAGAAGAATAGATAGATCAGTTGGTTTCTCTGATGTGTAAATCTAAAAGTTAGTTTATGTTGAGCTTGACTACTCTACTGTGAATTTGTGATGTTATATTCTGATTGTAATTTTAGATTGATTGATTATTCACCTAGATAATTGTTAAATACTATATTCTAATAATTATGTTTCAACTTTTTTCTAGAGTTTTTTAGCTTTTGTCAAAGGAAAGTGTCCACAAACCATTCTTACCGATCAAGATCCTGCACTTAAAGAGGCCATTGCACTGGAATTGCCAAACACAAAACATGCATTTTGCATATGGCACATTGTAGCAAAGTTATCAAGTTGATTTTCTCTTCCATTAGGTGCAAGATATGATGACTTTAAAGCATCATTTTATAAGTCATATCATTTAGATTGTGCAGATGAGTTTGAACAAGAGTGGCATTCAATGGTTGCACAGTTTGGTCTAAGCTTGGATTCACATATTATTTTGCTTTTTTCTCTTCGCCAATATTGGGCAATGGCTTATTTGAAGGACTTCTTTTTTGCTGGAATGACAACAACTGGACGTTCAGAGTCAATAAATTCGTATATAAAACACTTCTTGGATGCCAAGACAAGTTTGACAGATTTTATTAGTAAAGTAAGAACATACTTGAGTTACTTGTTGTAAGTATATGTTTGTCTTTATCTATTAAATTATAATGAAGTCACAAAAAAAACTATTTTTTTATTATGTAGGTTGGTGTTGCTGTTGAAATAAGAAACCAAGCTGGAGAGGAAGCAAGAATGCGTCAAAAGTATCTTAATCCTCAACTTAGAACAAGTTTTCCTATTGAGGAACATGTTGTATCTATACTCACACCTTATGCTTTTGAGTTGATTCAACTTCAGATTGAGTTATCTGCAAAATATGCAACAATTGAAACTGGCAAAGAGTCTTATATTTTGAAGCATCACACCAAAGATGAAGGAGGTCGTCTTGTAATTTGGAATGAAGGAGAAGAATCAATTATTTGCTCATGTAAAGAGTTTGAGTTTTCTGGTATATTATGTAGGCATGCTATTAGAGTGTTGATGATGAAAAATTACTTTAAGATGCCTTCAAAATATCTTCCTTATCGTTGGAGACGTGAAAGCTCATTGAGACCAAAATCTAGTCACATTTTAAATTGCAATGACGACTCTTTGATTGAGTTTCGGTCTCTAATTCAGAGTCTTGAATATGAATCCTTAAAGACCAAAGAACGTAAAGAAGTTGCTACTAGGGGGTTGATGAAACTCATTCGAGAGATAAAAGGAATGTCTGAAAGCGAAGAACATTCAGTGGTTTTGGAACTTGATGTTCCAAATAATGATGATTGTGATGTTGGAAATCCTATTCATTCAAAAGCTAAAGGCCGACCAAAAGGATCAAGACCAAAAGGAGGAGTTGAATTATCAAAGAAGGTCCGCCGTTGTCATGTTCCAAATTGTGGTGGAACTAATCATGATTCACGAAATTGTCCAATCAAAAGAAAAAATATAGAAGCATTGCCTTCTCATTCTCCTAATATGTAAGTTTATTTGAACACTATTATCTAAGTTTATTGTTGCTTCTTTTTCAATGCTAATTTTGGATGTTTGTTGTTTCTTATGCTTTGATAGGATCTTGAAGGGTTGGAAGAAAGTCAACTCAAAATAAAGATTTCGATTTTTTTTTGTTGTCTGGAGCTGTTTTGGAATGTTTGTTTTATGGGTTTGTACAATAATAATGATTTTCACATTATAAGTTTGTACGAAGTTTGTACTAGATTATGTGATAAGTCAATTTATTGGGAATTATTCATTTCACGTTCTTTGTTGGTACGTATTGAATGTGTGACAAATAATTAATTGGTGAAAAACATATCATATCAAAATATTGGATAATAAAATTATTAAATTTTACTAGTTTAGGGTATCGAAACCATTTGTCCATACTAATGGTTTCAGTGTATAATATAGTGAAACCATCTAACAATAATAATGGTTTCAAAGATCTATATTATTGTTTCAGTCATAATCAATCTTTCAAGTTGGTTAATCAACTATAAAAGTTGGTAATCCTAGTCTTTAAAAATGATAAAAGACTAAAATGTTTAAAAATATAGTCTTAAACCAGTGCAAAATGTGACTGTTGCAATTTTGAATACAACTTCCACTGGCATTATTTTTTTCGAATATTGCATATATAGCATCAAACATCATGTATTTTTTTAACCAATTATTTAATTTGATAATCAAATTAAAGTTTATTAACATTGTGTTATTGCGATTGATCCACCCAACACAATATCAAATCAATTATACAATTCCAACCAATGACTTTCAATAAACATTATTTGAATAAATAATGCCTAAATTTGAATGCTATTTGTAAAATTCTCTTGCACAATTTTAATTTTAATAACTATTTTGATTGCTAACTTAATAACAGAAGAAAAAGAAACCAATGGTAACTGTACAATCAAAAATCTATCGAAAAACTGTGAGTGACACAAAGATTAGGAGTCTCAAAATTATTCATATAGGCAATGATAGAAATCAAACACATGTTCTGACCACATCAAAATCTAACAGTAAATTATTACACTTATTTAGAAACCAATAAAGCAAATCAAGTAATTCAACTTGCACATGTCATGATGGATGTCGTAGCATTTGAAGTTTTTCTTGGTAGTATGAAATAGCTTTTTTCATCACATCATCTCCAATTGCATTACTTGAGTCTGTTAGTATTGTCCAAACAATACCAACTCGAAATTCCATTACTCTCCCTTCCTTTCCATTGTTTCCTTTATTGGGCAATTTGGACCAACCTTCAAATGATAGCAATGTGGTACTATCACCTTTCCATTCAGCAAGAAATTTCATACAAAATACCCCACAACTGACTTTATCAGGTTGCATAGGCACTGTTGGGGTTTCCCACTCAAAGGTGCTAAATTCGAAAGGCATTGAGATTTTCCTCAACCTATACAAGTCAGTCACATATGCCTCAACCTCGTTCAACCACACATCAAACAATTTCTTGTAAGCCGTAGGATCTCCAGATTTTGTGTGCAAGCCTTCTTCAACCAAGCTATTTAAGAATTGGAATTTCCGGCTCTTTATGTTCACCACAAAGCACACAAAGTGTGAACCTGGATTCCCAATCATTGCCGGGGTCATGATCTGTTTTCATATAAGAGATAGTTGTTTTTAATAAATGTAAAACTAGGTGAAACCATTAACGTTGTTGAATGGTTTCAAGTAATTATGCACTGAAACCATTATTATGTCCTAATGGTTTCAGTGCATAACATCAAATTGTGAATATGACAGTAAATAAGTTCATATAAGTCAGTTCAAAAAGATCTATAAAACATAGGGAACCTGATCTATTGTGCTATTCTTACTAACTATAAACTGATGAATTCATTACTACGCTATATCATGGAACAATAATTATTACTACTACGCTATATCCCGGAACAATAATTATTAAGATGTTAAGATATTAAGATAAAAGTTTATATAACATTGTTCAACTTCATTCATAATTTGATGTAATGCATTGAAACCATTAGGACATACTAATGGTTTCAGTGCATAACTACTTGAAACCATTCAACAATGTTAATGGTTTCACCTATTTTCACAATTTGTTTCAAAACAATTAAAAAGCACCCGAGACTTACGTATTCTAGGCTGGTAGGGTCAATGTTCATCCAATCCCTCTTTTTGAACCATTCCAATCTCTTAATGAATGTCTTTCTTGCATCTGCTTTGTTTGGGGGAGGAGGTTTTTCAATGTCAAACTGTGTATGTAAAATGATAAAAATCAATTCCAGAAACAAAAGTTAAATAATATGTAAACTATTAAATATTCTATTAAATTATAAATCATACATGATTAACCAACGGTGTGACAATTCTTGTCACTTTTTTATCTAGTTGACTCCAATTCAAGCAATTGGCCCAAGCATTAATCACAAAACAATCGATCCACTGATCTTTCTCAAGTGTCCACAAATTATGCCTTTCTAGGTGGTATTTATGATCCTTTTCCCCCTTCTTTGTTTTTCCGCAATAAAGCTCTTCAAACCTATATAATTATTAAGCATTTAGCATTTAAGATCAAAAATCCAAATAGGCCAAAATTTGAATTATATTCAATACATTGAAACCATTAGAACATACTAATGGTTTCAACCTGTTATACACTGAAACCATTACAACATATTGATGGTTTCAATGTATCACATCTTGAAACCATGTAGCAATATTAATGGTTTCACCTAACCTAGTTTTACATTTATAATGACAATCATTTTAAAACGGTTTTCACTTACTCGTCAAGGTCAACACCCCATGCATATGTTGATAGTTTCTTTTGTAACTCTGATGCTTTGGACTCAAAGACAGCTACATCGTAGGGACTAGTAAGATACTTTGACTTCTTGACAAGTCTCCTACGTTGAGGGATTATGGAACCGGTATAAAGTTGATCAGGCTTCTTCCTTTTCTTTGTCTTCCCAGTTCCCACTTCTTTATCAGATAAGTCAATAGCTTCAT
The DNA here is from genome assembly GCA_951804385.1 of Trifolium dubium. Taxonomy (NCBI): domain Eukaryota; kingdom Viridiplantae; phylum Streptophyta; class Magnoliopsida; order Fabales; family Fabaceae; genus Trifolium; species Trifolium dubium. The sequence goes on along the minus strand of OX638074.1, from coordinate 9,604,181 downwards.
CTGGTAACACCGATCTCAACGGTGTTGCGCTGTCAAATACAACAATAGATTTGTCAAATAAGCTAAGGCTCAATATTGGCAAAGAGAATAAAGCAACAGAATAATGGATTCTTCTTACTCTATTGTAATTTTTGTTGTAGGTGTCAAAGTCTTCTCATCATCCATAGTTGCACCCCCATCTGATGAAGTCTTCTCATCATCCAAAGTCTTCTTCATTGCTTCCTCCATAAATGATGGCCCCACATGAGATGGCACCGAATCATCGAGGCTTTCGGTGTCAATCTCAACTTCTTCATCATCAATGTCATCTGATGGCCCCACATTGTCACTACAAAACCTGAAATGACAGTGCAACAAAATAATCATAATTCAAATCATTCCAAAATCGATGATGATGTTCAATATATTCGTTCCTTACTTTGCATGTGAAGTCTCAGGCCCATCCAAAATGTGTGCAAACTTCACTATTGCTTGTTGTGCTTGCTGTGTAAAGTCAACACCCTCATCATCATCATCAACATCAACATCATGAACTTCATTATCATCAACATCAACATCACCATCATGAACTTCTTCATCATTTCCATCTACCACATCATCATTACTAACATCAACATCATCATCAGCATCAACATCAACATTATCAACATCTACCACATCATCATCAGCATCATGAACTTCATCATCATCAACATCAACATTATCATTTCCATCTACCACATCATCATTACTAACCCTGAAGTAAACGTGAGATTAACACATCATTATAATCATATATGCATTACTAAACGTGAGATGAACACATCATCTATATTTGAAGTAAAATATTGTACTTAAAATCAAATAAAGTACCTTTCTTGCCCTCGTGTTTCAGGTACTTCCTTCCCTTTTCTTAAATTGCCCTCTTTTGGAAGTCCATCAGCTATTCTTCTTTCCAAAGTTTGTGCAGCTGTGGTGTAGACTTGTATACAAGACTTACAATGATTAAGATGCATTGGAGCCTGCAAAGCATGAAAAACACAATAAAAACACAATAAAAACATGAAAATTATCAAAACATGTCAAAACATGTAACCAACCACGCAGTAGTATACATAATATGATTAAGACTAAGCATCATCAAATAAAAGTCTATATAAGGGTGAAAGCCTCTTTCATATTGTTCAACTTCATTCACAATTTGAATGTATGTACTGAAACCATTGGGACATACTAATGGTTTCAGTGCATAACTACTTGAAACCATTCAACAATGTTAATGGTTTCACCTAGATAATAACACTAAAAAAATCCTATTGTAAACGACAAAGTATATTGTTCCCTTTTTCCATTACAAATAGTAGGTATATAGCCATTTTTAGCTCACCTTAGACAGTGGACAAGTATCTGCATCAAAACACAACACAATTGGACCTTCATCTGTGTTGTGCAACCTTGCTACACCAGCTGTCAATCCATGTTCAAGACCCATCACATCATGGACTTTTTGAAGATCTTGGTTTGCCATCTTCACGTCCCATTCACGAAGTGACGGCCTCTTGTATTTCCCAGTTAAAAATGGACTTTTCTTCCCCATTTTCTCCAAATAATTAATCTGCACCAAATCAGTAGACAAATTATTTCATGAAACCATTATACATATACTTTGGTTTCACATAGACAACCATCGAAACCATTATCCTATACTGATGGTTTCAATAATAATAACTAATTGAAAAACATTAACATAACCATGTATATTCAAGAACTACTATCATAACCAATCGTGAAAATGACAAATATATTTACTCAATAAAAGATAAATAGGTATAAATAAAGAATTCTTACCATGAGGAAGTGGAAGTCCGCCAATGGATTGGTAACTTTTGGATTTTGAAGGTCTTCTTTCATGTAATTAAGAACATGCGAGCACCAATTATATGATGATGCATCCTCTAATACATGCGCATAGTGGAGGGAAACGGAGCTATGGTTGGTGGGACACAACAAATTGTGAATGATGAAACATATTGCACCCTTAACCCAAGCTCTCGGTTCCTCTATTTCATTCAAAGCAACATCCAAATCAGCTACCTTAACAAAAGCCCCGTCTCCACTCAAACCTAATTCCTTTCTAAGTCTTTTGATGGCTTTCTTGGAGCAAGAACCGAGGTCAATATGTTTCCCTGCCATTGGGAGCTCATAAACACGATGAACATCTTCTTCCTTCAATGGCAAGACTTCGGTTTTACTTAACCTAATCCACATGTTCTCTTTCTCAAAATTCTTCACCACCCACTCGATAAAAAATGTGTGAATTCTACTCCAGTTGCAAATGTACAATAATCCTCCAAAGCCAAACTCAGTAAGGTGCTTCTTGATCTCTACTTTTCTTGTTTTTGTTGCCACTGTTTGTATAAGTTCAAAAACTTTAGGAATACTCATTTTGTGGCGCAATCTCTGGTCCCCATCAAGTTCTTTTTTGAACTTTTCTTGACCTTTCACCTGGATCAAAACATTAAAATTATCAAAACATGACAAAACATGTTTTTCAACTACAAATATTTCAAATCAGGTGACTATGTAATAGACTAATCAGATTTTGAATATGATTCCATATTTTTCAACTTCATTCACAAATTGATGCCCATGCACTGAAACCATTAGAACATACTAATGGTTTTAGTGCATAACTACTGGAAACCATTAAACAATGTTAATGGTTTCACCTAGATAATCAAAATACTTAAAAACAGAACAAAATCTAGATTATATTCAATATGAATATGAAAATGAATCTAGATTACCTCATCCATATCTTTTTTTTTATCATCACTACATGATGCAGATACATTCCTCTCTTCCTCCTCCGGTGTTAATCCAAGACTGAAGGAAGGCATTGAACTTCGCTTCTTGGATTTTTTCACCTGGAGATTAAAATAGAAAAATTATTACGTCAATTGATATGGTTTATCATTGAACAAATTAACGAATTACCACAAAACTATGATAGACGAACGAATTAACAGATTACCTTGATATTATCCCCCTCCAATGGTGTCATTGCAATGATATATTTTTCCAATTCCTCCGATGTCATTTCAAGACATTCGGATGCAATTTTCTTTTTGTCCTTTTTGATCTGTTGTAGTTAAACCAAGGTTTAGAGACAAAATTAATTTTGATTCAAAGTAAACGAAATCATGACAAAGTCTATTTATTGGTATTTTAGCTATAAAGGGATGGACTTTTTTGGTGCTTCTTTTACCATTCTTTTTCCTCAATTCCTTTATTCATGTTATTTATTGTATCAATAATAATTCCTCAAAATCATTATATACTTAATCTGTAGGACTATATATTCTTGGAAAGAAATCTGAATTTTTTTTAATGCATGCATAGAAAGATAGTAGTAAGACTCAGAATAGCATAATCTCTTTCTGGAACTAAGGTAGACATAGTAATAGAACTAAATAATTTATGGAACTAAGGTAGTGCCTTTTTTACAGATACATGCATTCCAACATACTAGTTTGTTAATTGTATCACAGTTCACTAGTGAATAGGATAATTTAAAATTGATTAAAATAAATTATATTTCCACCAACATAACTTGCTAAGCTTATGTTTGGTTCCACGTTTAATGGCACTTATTTTTTACTATGTGAAGTAGTAGTCTTGCATTTTGAGATTCAATCTATGTGAAAACTAACAAATAATTTATCTATTTATGTTGAATGGTCAACATTTAATGCTATCCCCTCACAACTCTGTGTGTACAAAAGGCATTTGAAAGAGCTAATTTGAGTTTATCTTAACATTAAGACATACTAATGCACTGAAACCATTAGGGCATACTAATGGTTTCCGTGCATAACTACTCGAAACCATTAAACAATGTTGATGGTTTCACCTAGATAATGAAAATACTCAAAAACAGAACAAAATCTAGATTATATTCAATTATGAGAATGGTTTGTGTATCGAAACCACAATAGTACCATTGATGAATGAGTTAATGAATTACCTCAATTTTTTGTGTATCGTCATCAATATCTTTTTTTTTATTATCACTACATGACGCAGATACATTCCTCTCTTCCTCCTCCGGTGTCAATCCAAGACTGAAGGAAGGCATTGAACTTCGCTTCTTGGATTTTTTCACCTGGAGATCAAAAAAAAAATTATTAACAATAAACTTTCATTTCAATTAAAACAGTTCCAAAAGAACATTTATCTATTTATGTTGCATGGTCAATATTTAATGCTATCCCCTCACAACTCTGTGTGTACAAAAGACATTTGAAAGAGCTAATTTGAGTTTATCTTAACATTAGGACATACTAATGCACTGAAACCATTAGGGCATACTAATGGTTTCCGTGCATAACTACTTGAAACCATTAAACAATGTTGATGGTTTCCCTAGACAAATTACCTTGATATTGTCCTCAGAAGCATATTATTGTGTGAGACCTTCATTCCACTCAACACAAATTATAGTGGAAAATAACATTGTCTAAACCCCCAATGCATAAATCATTGACAAGCTTCACCACTGTCTTAAATTCATCTTCACTGTTGTTCTCTGCCAAAGTATGACAATATCTTAAAATTGGCCTATAAGTATCAGCAGACAACTCCAACTCATACAACATATAATTAAACTTGAGAAGCTCCTTCTTAATTTGTGTTGTCCTAGTTTTCTTATTAAGTCCATTAATAAACACACTATCTAAAACAGTATATGGCAAACAATGTAAGTGTGAGCAGTGTGGCATTTGATAACGCAATTTATGTAAGTGTTTCATTTCATAATACAATTTACTAGCATTATCCCACTTACCTTCATCTAAATAAGCATTCATCAAACTAGTATAATTAACCTCATCCAACAGGGCTTGATAAAACGATGATTTAGTGTCATCATACATCCAGTAATCGTCAATGTGTTCATTAATCGTCAATGAAACTCTATGAAACTATTTCAATTATATACAATCATTTAAATATTTTTTATACTAGTTTTAAACACTAACCTGTTTTGATTTCTCCATTTAGTTGTTTGAATGGGTTCAATGGTGATGAACCCAAATTGCAGCAGAGAAGAAAGAATTTGTGGAGAACACAACCACTTGAATTTGCACCTAAACATGAAGAATCAAACAATGTTTCATATCTGCGAGCAAGACAGGGAGCGTGTGTGTGCGTGTGTGCTGTTGATCTTAATTTCCATTACAAAGCACTCTTAATTAGCAGAATTAAGTTTCAACCAAAAACAAAATTGTGCGTGTGTGCGTGTGTGCTATCGAAATCGAACCTGTTGAAATCGAACTGCGAAATCGAACTGCAATAACAACACCAGCAACGTTGAAATCAAACTGCAAAATAGTGATTAAGCGATGATGAATTTAGGGATGAAACAAATGATTTAGGGATTTTGGGTTTTTCAGTGAATGGAGGATGATGATGATGAATTCCGGCGACGATGATGAAGGATGATGATGAATTCCGGCGACGGTGAATGGAGGATGACGACGATGAAGGATGAAGGAGGATGACGATGATGAAACAAAGGAAGAGGAAGAAGAGTTTTGCGTTTGATTCTGGAACATGAATTTTGTTTGTTTTTTGTTGTTTTTTAACCAATTCATAGTAAGTTACAAAATTACCCTTGCAATTAAAAAAGATTTAATTTATAAATTGGGTTTTTAGTAAATATCTAGTGGGTGGAGGCTTGCTAACTTCCTCCCACATGTTTTTAGGTGGGAGGAAGTTAGCAGCCCCCTAAATATATATATATATATATATATATATATATATATATATATATATATATATATATATATATATATATATATATTTCTTAGTGACAAAATTATCCCGTAATTTTTAAACATTAATGGAAAATAAACATTTGTCATATTTTTAATTATTTATCAATGACGAATATGTGCACCGTATTTTTATTTTTAATTAATATCGACCAATGCACAATTTTATAAATTCAAATTAAGAGATCTCTGAGTTAAGACTAACCATGAATCACAACGATAGTATGTTATGAAAATAAATCTCAATAAAACGTTGAATATTCTTCAATGAGAGTAAACATATGAAGTAGATAATAAAAATAAAAATAGATAATAAATATAAAGATGTAAAATATATTTATGAAAAAGAGAAAATGAAATTTTGTAGAGATGATTTAAATTTTAAATATCAAAACAAAAATTAAAAAAAAAAGTTGAAAAAGAAAATAAATTAATAAAAAAATTGAAAAGTTAGAGAGAGAATGAAAAAATAATAAAATAATAAGAGAGAGAATAGTAGTGGAAAGAGAAAATATTAAAAAATTGAAAAAGTAAGAAAGAGAATATAAAAAAATAAAAAATAATAAAAAGTGAAGTATCAAATTGACTATTTTACCCTTAAAAAACTTAAATCCATTTATTTAAAAGAAGGATAAGAATGTAATAACGTATGTAATTACATTTCTTATATTGATAGTAGAGTAGATAATGGTGTTGTGTCTTCATGCATTTTGTGCAACATTCTTGAACATTTGTAACTTCATCATCGTAGTGGTGTTGTGTCTTCATGCATAACTCCATAATATCTTTGATTGTGAGAAAAAAACATTCCTTCAACATCCTAAATAATTAAGATAAAACATAAGACAACATAAGATAACCATTTTATATTGAAATAGAAAATGGACACAAAGATTCGATCGCATTTTTGATAGGTACTGATTTTATTTCAAAATAGCAATTTGTTTGTGTTAGTTAGGTTTATTGGTTTTGAATCATGAATCATGCTTTGATGTGTAGTTTGATTTTATAAGATTAACATTAGGAAGTTATGCCAAGTTACATATACTTGACATAATCATTTGGCCCTAAATAGAGAAACCTAAGATTAGCAATGAAAACTAAATCAAAAACCCTAGGAAGATAAATTAAAATTAAAATACTGATGAAATATAAAGTCATATAATTGGAGACACACAAGATTACTTGTTTCTGCTTACTTGACACCACTTATTCCACATCAATTTGGCCCAAGAATAACATGCTGCCAAAGAAAAGGAGATCAGGGGGTTAATACTATCAGGAAATGCATGAGGAAGAAACACATTTTTAAACTGAAACCAAAACTCAGAACTAGTAATGCTAGCTATAAATTCCAAAACTCTTTCTATAGAAGGAAATAGATTCTATTGTACCTTATTCTTTATAGGTCCTAATATACCAGGAGGAAGTTGCTCTCTTTCTGTCCAAGTAATTCCTTTATCATATGATCGTTTGACAAATCCACTCCATCTGAAATTGAACAAACTAGTCAAGCTAATGCGAAAAGGAGACAAATAACAAACTCAAAATAACACGGTGCTATATACCGGACAGGAAATAGATTTGCTAACTGATTCATAATAAAGAACAAAGAAAAGAGACACAAAAGGAGCAAAGGACTTAAGAAGACAGAAGCAGAGTTACAATAATAGCAGCATGGTTACAAAAATGGTAGCGGATTGAGAAATCCTTCTTTCTTTAGTTGAATCCATTCCCTATCTGTGTGAAAAAACTAAGTAATGAAATGCATAAATGACAAAACCCAACAAACAAGAGACAACAAAAAAAAAACTATTAAGAAACTTAGGGGAAAAAATTAAGATAAGTCTATATTTAAAAAAGCATGTTAAAAGAAAATTCACAATATAAAAGTAATTCATATAGGTCAAAGGAAATTCACAAATTTGATAAACCGGTTCCATTGAGTCATAAAAGAGCTTCATAATGTATCAGATCGTACCTTAGCTATCACAATAGCATTGCTTTTACATGCTTCACACATAACCACACAAAATATGCTTCATTCTTTTTTGCTTCGAGAATCCTTAGAGTCTTATAAGACCAAAAAGATATTCAAAAATACTACAAATGAAATTATTGTGCCATTTTGCTTCTTCCAACAAGGGCACAAACATGGTCGTGTATGACAACCAGAGACAGTGGTGCAGCGATGGCTGTAAAGAGATAAATGACCGCACAAAGAGGTATGCGAGACGAGAGAGACAGAGAATTGGGATATCTAAGAGAGAGAGAGGGGTGCGACTGCAAACCAGTTCTGTTTTCTTTGAGGGAATGCAGATCTAAAACCTGGCAAAATTCATGTGTAAAGAATATCCCCTGTTGAGCTTGGACTTTTGGCGATTGCGATGACATTAATGAAATAAGTATGCATCAAAAAAGAAAGACCCCCTCTATTTTCTCTTAATTTTGATTCTGAACTACAACTATTTATAAATCATTACCCCAAAATCACCAAAAAGTCCTTCAGAATTAGTATATGGTTCGTCTATAAAAATATGCGAAATAAATTAACTACTTTTGAAAATCTGCATTTTCAATTAAATTGCAGGTGAACGTTTCCTTTTCTCTATCATGTTTTCTTTACACCATTACCACCTAGTATAAGCATCACAGGTTCTATGCCATCTCTTCAAGTCCAAGACATAAGCAACTCAATGAAAGTAGTATTAAGATATCTAAATTCACTAATCACTATTAACTTTCAATGAGATGAAGTACCAAGCACCTTCTTTTTAAGCTTCTAATATATGTCACATCAGTTTCAATAAAAATAGAAACTTTCCACTCCAACTATGCAACTCTTTAAGAACTTTAAATAGGTGCCACAAGTCTTATGACTTATGAGTTAACTCAATTTATGAAGCACGGACACATACACGAATACAACACGGATACGTTGACACAGATAAATTTTTGAACAAATAATATAATTCAATGTAATTGCAAGTGTCGGTGTCGTGACACGACTAATCCGAAGAGTGCTCGTGCTTCATAATGTCATTGGACATGACCTAATACAGCAGCTCAATAACACCTAAATTTTTCGAATAACATACAACCTAAGCTATACTAGTACATCCTCTAACTATTCATGTTAAACAAAGCAAACACCACCCAGCTGCAAATTATCCCATCTTATCTAATCCAAAGCATTCACATTCCAAAAATGGCTCATACAAAAGAAAAACATCACACAATGATATCTCAAATTTGCACCATTATTAGATGTAAATTTTTATATACTATTATATTCATTAATAATTAATAATATGAAAATATACTCAGATTCTCAAATCATGTAAAACAATTCAAACATTATTCAAGTCAAATTCAAAGAGCATAGTAACTCAAAAATAAATAAAAACCTCATGAATGAATGAATGACAGATTGAACCAGAGAAGCAGTCTCCAATAACACTCCAAAACTGAATATGCCAAATCCATCTGCAACAACATTCAAAAACCATAACCCTAAATTCAATATACCAAATTCCACAACCAAATAAACTAACCATAAACAGACACAGCCAAATTTCCAATATATAAACCAATAAATCAAACACTTACGGCGGAGGAAGAGGAATCGAAACAAAGGATCTACAGATTGTCAGTCTCAGCGGCGGAGGAAGAAGAATTGAGTACAAGGGTTTACGCGGAGGAAGAGGAATCGACGAAGGATCTATAGAGGAGGAAGAGGAAAAACTCTGATTTACTATCGATGCTTTAGTTGTTGTTGTTAAATTTGTTGTTCCGTCATGCTACAATCGAATTGAAAGAAGGCAGAATGAAACGATTGATTTGAAGAATATGAGATAAATTGAGAGAAAGAGAAGAAAAAACCTAGTGTTCAAGTTGAAAGAAATCTAGAATGTTTGTTTTGTTCTTTATTTTTTAAAAGGAAAAGTAAAAGGAAAATTTAATATAGCGAGAGTTAATGAAAAATAAATAAGAAAAATCAAACGGCGGCGGTTGGAACCGCCGGTGATCATTCCCAAGTGTGACAATGCAAACAACTGTGGTGCAAATCGCCGCTAATATACAGATAACAACGGCAGTTACAAAACCGCCGGTAAATGTATAAAGCGCGGAACTGCCGCTGTCCGACCGCCGCTGTTATCTTTTTTTCTTGTAGTGATCACTATAAAGTATTTGTGGTCTTTTCACATTTATATTATTTTTATAATATAAACTTATATAATACTCCCTCCGTACCACAATATAAGTTGTTTTGAGAAAAAAAATTTGTACCAAAATATAAGTCGTTTACAATACCAATCCAACATTTAATGTTAATTTTCTTATTATACCTTTAACTATTTATTACTCTTTCTTCTTTTACTTCTACAATTTATTTTTTCCATACCATTAATGAAGAAAATTTTTGTAAACTAACTCATAAACTCTCTTTTCCATATAACAATGATTACATTTCTTAATTTGTGTGATATGGTCAAAACGACTTATATTTTGGTACGAAGGGAGTAATACTTTATGCTGCATTGAGAATACGTTCTAGACCAGATTTACCAAATCACGGCTAACTATATTTTTACATGCACATTTTTTTTTTAATTACACATGTACTTATATTTCTACGTATATACGATGATTATTTTTTTTACTTCTTAAATTACCTATTTCAACTTATACATTAATACGGTATATTTATAATTTTTTTCTTATAATATAATATATTTATAATTTCTATGTGTGACAATATTTATTATTTCAGCGTGTATCTATATTTCTACTCATATATTAATACGAGAGTCAACTTCTTTTGTAATTTTTTGTTGATAAAATTATTTTGTGTGTGATTACAATGGGTATCTATAGCTTTAGTTATACATTAATAAGAAGATTTTTTTATTATTTCTATGGATACCTAATTTTTTAATTTTTGCAGATACCTAATTTTTTATAATTTCTTCGATACCTAATTTATTTTTAATTTCTACGGGTAACTATTTTTTTTTAACTTTGACATATACTCATGTAACCGAAGTGGCAATGTTTTCACAAAAAATGGAGAGTTTGAATTATGAACCTTTAAAATTCTAACTATAAAATTAACAAAGGTTAGTTTTATCAAGAATATATACAATCTTATGTCAAAAAAAGAAAGAATATATACAATCTAAGATTGATCTTAAATTTGATGTAACGAATATAAAGTAATAATTATAACAAGTATTCACTAGTGTTGTGTGTGTAGTGTCTTTGTAAAAACCTTGAGAAGAGTAAGAGGAATACATAAAACAATTTTATACTAGTTCACCCTTAACTTTAGGCTAGTCTAATTTCTCCACTATGTCTCTTGAGAATCTTCAAATAAAAGTGGTTATATATCATTGTTGATAATTGACTTGTAATAAATGCATTAGTCTTGATACATGTTCTTGAGAATGTAGTTCAAAGAACCTTCTCAAATTGATCTTGAAGCACTATTTTGTTAAACACTATGAATTCAAATGGCTTAAACAATACAATATAACATGTCTTAATAATTACACTAAAAAACACTTGTTATACAACAAAAGGATCAAAATTATACTTTCAAATATAATTAAATTGTTTGTTATCTTTAAAACATCAATAAAAGATTTTTGCATCAATAGTATCAATATGTACTTTGGATATTAATTTTTTTTCTAATACAGAGCACGTATTTGTGACACACGTGGAACATCACGGATCTCTTACTAGTAAAGAAATAAAAATCCTTCATTTGTCTCAAAAATCTTTCGTTTCTAAGCCCTTCATAAGGCTTCAGATTTCATAGTGCTTTAATTATACAAATCATTCCTTCACATATCCTTCATAATGCTTCAGATTTCCACTGTGTTCGTTCAAGTTCTCCAAACCACTTCATCTCCGAGACAATGATGTCATTGCTGTGAATATCTATTTGACGCTGTTATGAAAGGAGGGAATGATCACACTGAAATTCTAGATCTTCGATGGGAAAGTTGTTAAGCGAGATGCTTCACAACTTGCTCAGCTTTACGGCACGAAAGTATAACAATAATAAAGTGCAGAAAGAAAACAAAGAACACAAGTAATTGTTTACCTAGTTCAGTGTCAAAACACTTAATCTGGGGGATACTAATCCAGGAGAATTATCTTCACTATTCCGTAGTTCCTAGTCTCTTGGTCTTAATTGAATAGCCCATATTCAAAGCCTCTCACTAAAACTACCCGTATGAAATTATTTAGAACTCCCCCTAAATATGCGACTCTCCCCAACCAATTACTCTAACTGGAGGAATGAGATTAACTCTCGATTGTAGTGCAAAGTATTGCACGATAGCAACAACAACAAGAACAAAAACAAAAACAAAGACTCGATTTAACTCTGAGAACTTCTTAGCTTTGATCTCTCTAAATCTGTAAGGTTTGTTGTGGAGCTTGAATATCTATTTATAGTAGTTTGATAGACCTTGGGCTTCAAGCTTCAATAAAAGATTGATTTCAAAAGTTTGTTGCATAAATCTGCAACAATATCGTTTTCAACAAAAGATAAAATATTTGTTTTTGAATCTTCTTCAAGCTATGCCAAAAGTTGATGGCGTGCAAACAAAAACAATCTTCTGGTGTTTATTTGTTTGGACAAGTAGCAACAAATATATCTTCAAAATATATTTGTTTGAAATATTTGTTTTCAATCCTTTCAAACAAATACTTCAACAAAATAAATCTTCAACAAATATATTCAAATCAATCACGTCTGAATATATTTCTTCTTCTGGAAGTAACTAAACTGCAGTCAATCTTTAACAAGTAACAAACTTACCTTTTTGTTTGAAATATTTGTTTTCAATCTTTTCAAACAAAATTGCGCCAAACAAAAGAACTTAAGAGATATATTCAAACTGAGCACATATGAATATTTGTTTCTTCATCTCTTACGGCTTTCATGTGGGATTCCTTGGGAAAAGATTGATACCGTGCACACATACATACACTTAACATGATATCTGGCCTAGATGCCGTTAAGTAAATTAAAGTAGAGATCCAATGATACCTCGGTATTTTGTAATTTCAACATCTTTATCTTTATCTAATGCGCAATTTGATGTCATTGGTGTGTCTATATCTTTGGAGTCCAACATGCCAAATTTCTTTAGCAATTCATTGCAGTACTTCGTTTTATGAATGAAGTTTCCTTCATCCATTTGCTTTATTTGCAACCCAAAAAAGTACGTCAATTCACTCATCATGCTTATTTCAAACTCTTCCTGCATTAAACTAGAGAAATTCTTGACAAGTGTAATACCCTAATTTTGGACTTTTAAATAAAATATGATTGCTTTTATTGTTTCAATTTTATGCAATTTATTTACTTTACAAAAAATAGCAAAAATAAATAATATTAGCTCATTAACATTTTATTTGAGTTTTTTTTTTATACATTTGTCTTCACATTTTCATTTAATGCATCTTCATCATTTTTATTTGAAATTTTTCTATCTTCACATTTATTCAATGGACTAATTACAATGTGCCACATCATCATTTTCATCTCATAATCATTTTCATTACTATCTTCCTTTTAATTTCCCTTTAACCCCAAAATTATTAATTATTACATTTTCATCACTCACCTAATCCTACCATTATATATATTATTTTACTCACAATCAATCATTGGATATCACAATTCCCAATACACACTCCAATAAAGAAAAAAATCAGAAACTCTCTCCTCCCTCAACCACCAACACTTTTCCGGCGCCACCGCCGGAATTCCAAAACCGCCCCCAACCACCACCGGAAACCATTTTTCCAGCGAGCCCAAAAATCCACCAAAATCAACGATCAAACACTCTTTTCCTATTGTTCTGAACCTTCTGAACTCGAATCCGGCGTTAGTTTCATCAAAAACCCACTGGAAAACTGTGAAAAAGAAGATCAAAATCACGGCCAAACAAATCACTTCGATCCGGCCGATTCGAGCATCAAAAACGATAGATAACGGTTGTTCTGTGCTCCTGAGACCATCACGAACGTTTCCCTTCTTTTAGTTTCGTTCGAATCTACCGGAATCACGTTTTCACTTTTTTGGTTCCGGACTTTAATCGAGTTGTTCTTGTTTTATAAAGCACCGTTTGAGAAATCTAAACGCATATTCATGATCTACATGGAAAATACTATAGAATCGACTATTCGGTTGCATGATTTGGTGATCTTTTGGTTATCGTGTTGTTGGGAACCAATCTTCGAAGGTTTGTTAATGGCACTCACCGAGTCAACTCTGCACAAGGTTGAAGGAGAAGGTTGGTGCCACGTGGCACCTTCCGATTGATCTCTTTTTTCTTTTCTTTTTTTCTTTTTTTTGTTATTAATGATTTATGATTTTTTTTTTTTGGTGGTTTGGATCTGGGTATGGGTTTGATCCATGGGTCTGATTGACCCGACCCAGTTTATGGCAGATTGGACCTAACTTTATTTTGGGCCCAGTTTCTGTTTTTTGTGTCCTATACACTCATGTTTACTTCTGCACCCCTGCCACGTTAGCATAATGTGACTTTTAAAATGAAAAGTGCTTATTAAAAATAAGAACTTATTTCAAAAGAGCTTATTCTAATAAGCATTTTTGGGATAGATGCTTATTTAACTAATTTTGCATTCTTTTCATTTATTTGAAAACTCTTTTGCAAATAAATAGAATAATGATAAATAGCCCTTGACGGATGACTTGAGACTTTAATTTATCGTTATTCCGGAACTTTTAAAAAGTGAAGAAAAACTTGTTAGTTAAAGAAAGAATAAGGAGGAGCTTGACGGATGACTTGCCTCCGTCTTATTTTATTTTAACTAATTATGTTCAAATAATTGGTTAACTGATATCCATTGATGAAATTCTTGTTTCCATAATTTAATTTCGCGTCATTATAATTGTTCAGCATCATCGTTATCTATCATTCATATGCATTCATCTGCATTCTACTCATCTTCTACCCTTTCTTATTTCTTTCGTTTCTCTGAACTGAATTTGTGGAAATCTTTTTCTCAAGAAATAGAATAAGAATAAACTAGTCCTTGACGGATGACTTGCGACTCTGAGTTTATTTTTGTTGTAAAAACTAAAATACTTATTAATTAAAAAGTAAGAATAAGAATGAGCTTGACGGATGACTTGTTTCCGCTTATTTTCAATTTTTTAATTAATTCGGTAATAAACTGAATGAAAAAGTAGGGCTTGATGAATGACTTGTCTCTGCTTGGATAACCTCATCCTTGACGGATGACTTGTGACATCGAGGTTATCCACATTCACTAAACAATATCTTGAAACCTTAAAAGACACTCAACACACTCAACTATTTTTCCTGTCTTTGCGCAGTCAATTCTTTTTCAACTATCAAATATTTTTAACTTGTTTTCTGAAAAGGACGATGTTTTATCCATTCCCCTGATACAGACAAACGCTTAAGCCTTAGTCGAGAATACAAGCAAACTGTCATATTACTGGAATGCGCCATAAACGTTGTTCATTAAAAACAACCAACAAACAAACTTTTTTTGAGGAAGAACTACGTGAGCTTTGAATTTCTCATTGCACATGGGGAATACGTAGGAGCGAGATCGTAATCTCGTCAAGCCAAATAATAAAAAACTCTTTTTTTTCCTTCTATGTTTAATATGCGGTAATGTAATTCTTTTATGCGGTTATTCTATTTATACAAACCAATTTCCTCAAATGGTTCCCGTTGAGTACAACGGATATGAGGGGGTGTTAACGTCTTCCCCTCATGTAACCAACTCTCGAACCCATCTCTTAAAGGGTTTATCATTATTTTCCTTTCCCCTCATGGAATAAATAAAATATGGTGGCGGCTTCATTGCAATATTATTTTGTGCTTGCGCCGGGTGTTACAACAAGAAATGGATTAGTAGACCCAAAAATGATATCATCAACATATATTTGAACTAATAAGACATCATTTCCTTTTCGTTTAATGAATAGTGTATTATCAACCTTCCCCCTTGAGTATTCGTTTTTAATTAAGAACTTGCTAAGACGATCATACCAAGCCCGCGGGGCTTGTGTTGAGACCGTATAAAGCTCTTTATAGTTTAAAAACATAGTCGGGATGCTCAAAATTTTCAAAACCGGGAGGTTGTTTTACGTACACTTCTTCATTAATGTATCCCTTTAGGAAAGCTCTCTTAACGTCCATTTGGTGTAGCTTAAAATTCATATTGCATGCATATGCGAGTACAAGCATTATAGCCTCGAGGCGGGCAACCAGAGCATATGTCTCCTCATAGTCAATACCCTCCTATTGGTTATAACCTTGAGCTACTAGCCGTGCTTTATTCCTAACAATGACCCCATTTTCGTCAAGTTTATTCCTAAACACCCAACGTGTACCAATTACTTGATGATCAGTAATTGTTTACCCAGTTCAATTTCAAAACACCTAATTTGGGGATACCAATCCAGGAGAATTACCTTCACTATTCCGTAGTTCCTAGTCTCTAGGTTTTAACTGAATAGCCCATATTCAAAGCCTCTCACTAAAACTACCCGTATGAAATTATTTAGAACTCCCCCTAAATATGCGACTCTCCCCAACCAATTACTCTAACTGGAGGAATGAGATTAACTCTCGATTGTAGTGCAAAGTATTGCACGATAGCAACAACAACAAGAACAAAAACAAAAACAAAGACTCGATTTAACTCTGAGAACTTCTTAGCTTTGATCTCTCTAAATCTGTGAGGTTTGTTGTGGAGCTTGAACATCTATATATAGTAGTTTGATAGACGTTGAGCTTCAAGCTTCAATAAAAGATTGACTTCAAAAGTTTGTTGCATAAATCTTCAACAATATCTTTTTCAACACAAGATAAAATATTTGTTTTTGAATCCTCTTTAAGCTATTCCAAAAACTGATGGCGTGCAAACAAAAACAATCTTCTGGTGTTTATTTGTTTGGACGAGTAGCAACAAATATATCTTCAAAATATATTTGTTTGAAATATTTGTGTTTCAATCCTTTCAAACAAATACTTCAACAAAATAAATCTCCAACAAATATATTCAAATCAATCACGTCTGAATATATTTCTTCTTCGGGAAATAACTAAACTGCTGTCAATCTTTAACAAGTAACAAACTTATCTTTTTGTTTGAAATATTTGTTTTCAATCTTTTCAAACAAAATTGCGCCAAACAAAAGAACTTAAGAGATATACTCAAACTGAGCACGTATGAATATTTGTTTCTACATCTCTAAGTTAATAACAAACAATTCCTTAAGGCATGTGAAAAGAAATTGCACACTTGGATACTTTGAACTGGTGTGCTCTGCCAGAGGCAACATGTCACAGAACCCTGGTGGCAAGATGTCATGACATCTTGCCTAACATGTTGTTTGATCAAAATGCAAGACAACAAAAGAACAACACACACTAATAGAATACTTGATGTGTGGAGCAAAATGAATAAACAATCAAATAGTGAGACAACAATAATGATCAATAACAATAAACAGCGGAAAGATAAAAGGACACAATAATATTGTTTACCCAGCTCAATCAATGTGACATAGTATGGGGGAGAGAGCAGCTCTTCGTTCCACTATAATACTTTGGTACCGTTACAAAGAAATTCCAAATTAGGGTTACAGGAGAAAGACTTCAAACCTTACTCTACTCCAATCACAAGTTTCTTCCGGTGACAAGAAACTTAAATATAGTGTTTTTCAATATGGAGAATAGACCCACACCCTAGTAATATTACCAAAAGCAAAGAAAACTCTTTAATCACTAGTTTGCTTGTTGGCTTCAAAACTCTTGAATTCTTGTTAATCCTTGTTTCTAAACCTCCCTTTATATAGAATAAAATATACCTTTAAAATATGAACAAATCTATTTTAATCTGGAACATATATTGACCAAAAAAGCCCGAAAAACACAAACCCGAAATCTGTCTCGTGTGCCTGCGTTTCGTGCAAGCCTCCTACATTTTGCGTAGTTGGTTTGAAACCTTTTCCTCTCAGCTTCTGGCTTTGGCGTTTTGCAAAGGACTCCTTGCGTTTTGCGAAGGTTCAGCCCCTTCTGATTCGTGCGCCCCCCCTCCGAGCTCTTTTTTCGTGCCCAATTCTGCTCCTTTACTTTTTTCATGTTCCTTTCTTTATTCTAATGAGATTTTAAGGCAATTCTAAAAGACGGCGATTGTGATAATGAAGAAGTTCAATTCAACAAAGAAGATAAACAGGTTCGATTGCAACTGCTCATTTTTGCAGTTCGATTGACAATGTGTTCTTGTTCACTAATTCATTTTTCATTTTTGCATTTCGATTCGATTAACAGCGAGTTCGAGTTCGATTGCAACTAATTCGTTTTTGCATTTTGCATTTTTGCAATTTGATAGTGGGTTCAATTGCATTTCATTTTTGCATTTTGATTGAAAGTGTGTTCAATTGTAAATAATTTAAAGTTAGAGTTCAATTTTGCACTTTGATTGATAGTGGGTTCTTGTTCACTAGTTGTCTCCAATCTGAGTTAGAGTTAAGAAACATATGAATTAGATAGGGGAAGCTCAGAGTTCAATTCCTAATGAGAACAATTTTCTCATGTAAAAAAAAACATCATCCCATTCAAAATTGGATAGAATACAAGAAAATACTACCCTATACTAAGAAGATTTCGCTACACACCCATCATTCTTTTCCCCCCCTAACTACCTTTTTTGTCTTTATGGGATATTTAAGCAAAACTCAGGACGTAGATCTCGAAGTTTGTGCGGAGTTTTTGGGAGTACCCTGAAATTGTGCAAGGTTTGGAAACTTGCTCGATTTCGGGTTCTAGATCTCAAAATGGTGTATGTACCCGCTAAAACTTTGGACAAACTTCAAGTGGGTAAAGACACCATTTCGAGATCTAAAACCTGGAATGGTGTCTGTATCCTTCAAATCTCCGCACAAACTTTAAATTCTACATCCCAAACTTTATTTTAAGATCTATGTCCCGAATTGAAGGTAATTTAAGATTTTAGCGGGTTATAGAGAAACATGGGTTTTGATAAAGAAATTTTCCTATACTAATAAGGCAAATTTATTACAAAATAGAAGGAAAAAAAAAAGAAGAAAGAAAAGATAAAGAAAGCGAGAATGGGAAGTGGAAGTCGAATTCTGCTTTCACTCTGTTCTTCAACAACACCATTTATTTCACAAATAAGATTCAAATCCTCACTTTCTGCTTCTAGGGTTTCTTCTCACATGGCTAACGCATCTTCATCCTCATCCGCTATAACCAAATCTCCTTCTCCTTCTTCCGCCATTGATTTCCTCTCTATTTGCCATCGCCTCAAGGTATATTATTCGTTATTATCCTCTTCTCAATTTCTACTTTTTGTTGATTTTTTTGTTCTTAATGTGAAATGTTACAGACAACGAAACGAGCTGGATGGTTGCGGAAAGATGTACAGGATTCGGAATCTATAGCGGATCATATGTATCGTATGGGTTTGATGGCTCTCATTGCGCCGGATTTTCCTGGCGTCGATCGAGATAAGTTAATATTGCTTTGCTTTTCTTCTCTTCAATGATAGTTGTTTTATAGATTTTTAATTTCAAAATTAAATTATCATGATCATAGAAAATAGAAAAGTAATCTATGAAGCACAAAAACAGGACACGACACAGACGTTGACATGGATAATTTATTTGAGAAAATGATATATTTCGAAGAAAATGTAAGTGTTGGTGTCGAGTTGGTGTCGGGGACATGACGCGTGTCTGACACCATGACATGCTTATTCTGAGAAGTGTCTGCGCTTCATTGAATGTAATGCAATAGTTGGTAAGGTCGTCATCCTGGGTTGACCTAGTGGTGTTGGCTTGCACCTTGGAGTGTGCTCCTTCCTCCTAATAAGGTCTCAGGTTCGATTCTCTGTGGTGCCAATTTCGGTGGGATAGTTCATATAGAGCAAACAACTCTGCCTTTAGATTGTGGCTCCTGCAAATGGACGGCGGGATTGGATCCTCGGATTAGTCGGTCCTAGGGTTGGATAATGAGTTTTCAAAACAAAAAAAAAAAGTCGGCATCCTGAATTGACAATGCCGTTATTGTTAGGCTCAACACCATAGTTCAAACTCGGGTGTATGAGTTTTAGACTTTAAGTAGTACTTGGGAGTTTGTCTACAAACCAAAAAATTAGAAGAAAATAAATGAAATGTAATCAATAGCCCTAAACTATTCTAAATATATCTAATTAGTTCTTTAACTATCATTCTTTCTTATTTTGAAGCTAGATAAAGGACTATCTTCATGAATTGAGAATCCTTTGTAGACTAGTATTGATTAAATATTTATAGTTTAGGATTAAATAAGATATCATGATAGTTTAAAGACCTAATTCAAGTTTTTTCTCAAAATTCTTCTACTGAATATGTTTTCTAAAACTTTTTTTTTTCTTTTCAATTTAGGTGTGTCAAAATGGCTATTGTTCACGATATCGCAGAAGGTTGGTGCTTTGTTTTTTTTTATTTCTTGTGGGAGTGGGTTTATCCTGTTATTTATATATGTTTGTAAATTGGATGAACTCAGTCTCTCAAATGTATAATGAGGGTACAGTAGTAGAAATTATTGTTAAAAATGTTTGGTTTGTTGGAAATATGTTCTACATGAAAGTATTGTTAAAGATAAGTATTCATTGTTTGAATTTGCTTTGTGATTTATATGCATAGATAGCCTGGTTGTTAGCAACAGTGACTTATGACTGTCAATTTTGTAACCCAAAGTGACAAAGTTTAAATCTTCACTGGAGAAAATGTACGGCTTAGTACCTACTCCTAAATAAATAAAAAATAACATTCCCGTGCTCCTATAATTTTTTATTGTTTACATGTTTATTTACATTAGTTGAGAACCTAAGAATTTTCTGCATTATCGGCTGTCAATTTGCTCTGTATTCACAATCAAACTTTCTTTTGCTACATATGTTTTTTTTTCATTAAAAAAACTCATGTTTTGGGGTCTTAAAATAACTACAAACTTAATATGTGAGTGTTATAAAGGTCATTCTTGTTATTCCTTCCTGATCTCTCTTTTACAGACCTGTAAGTTGATGGTCTTCAGTACTTTATGTTACAGCAATTGTTGGAGACATAACCCCGACAGATGGAATTCCAAAAGAAGAAAAAAGCCGACGAGAACAAGAAGCACTGGATCATATGTGTAAAGTGCTTGGAGGTGGATCTAGAGGTACTTATAAGTATTTAATCATTTTTCATTTTGTTTTTGAGAAAACAAAATATACTCACTTGTATTGATTCTTATAACATTTTCAATAATGAAGCCAAGGAAATTGCTGAGTTGTGGACGGAATATGAAGCAAATTCTTCTCCAGAAGCGAAATTTGTCAAGGACTTTGATAAGGTTTGTTGATGTTTGGCTATTCCATCTTTCAATGATTTACTTATGAGATTTCAGATTACCTTTTCAATGTTTTTAATTACCTTTGTCGATGAGCTTGATAAGGTTTGTGGATGCTTGAGTACTATATCTTTAGGCTTATTGGGATATTTTCTTCTCTACTCCCTATGCATAGTTTCTTTGTTATACATATCGGCATATCATTTATCATTTATTTCATTCATACACTATCTATAGGGAAAAACATTGAATAAAGTCACTGTGATGGCAATGCTCTAACATTTTGTCACCTTAACTTTGTATTCTTCTCTAGCAATTTCTTAATACATATATTGTTTGTTATGAACATAGGGTCAAAGGGAGAGTCTATCCCAAAAGACTAGTGCATTTGGTTTTGTTTGGGAGTTAACGGAGATAGGAAGGGGATCCATGCAAGGTGGAGGGCTACTCTCCCTTCTCCTTCCCTTTTATCTTACCCTTATCCTCAGAGTCCTCCTCTCCCTTCCCCTCCAAACTCCACAAACAAAGCATTATGTGAGAGAATCCTCTGTGGCTAGCGCTCTTTGGGAGGTTGGCCTCTCAATGAAAGCACAATGTTGTGAATATATGCCTAAAGAGAGACTCCATTCCATCATAAAAGACTAATCTACTAGGTGGGACTGTGGGAGAACTCCCTAGACTTTAATTCCCACACATTAGGTTACACTCCTCAATTTGGGAGTCATATCAAATATACTTTGTTTTCCTGAAGACAACAAAAATAAGTACTGTAATTAATCTTTGATGCTCCTGCTAGCAGTAGATTTTATGGTACGTTAAATAGTTTTGTCCTAAGCATTAATTAGTATAATTATCCTTCATTTTGGTTTTAGACTAAAATTTCTTCTCTTGCACTTCCGTGTTACCTAAATCCTTTAATTTTTGTTCCATACAGGTGGAGATGATCCTTCAAGCCTTGGAATATGAAGATGGTGAGAGATTTTTGTATTGTTATTTTCCCAATCACTTTTTTCGCTTTGTTGGCATTTTCTCAATTCCTGTGAGTTTTGGTCAGTTTTTGAGGGTTAAAGAATTCCAAGAGTAAAATTATGTTTTCTGTTACGAATATACATGATGTTTATTTTAGGACATGTTTTGTATAACCATATGCTTTAGATTTCTTCAAGGTATTAAACGTGTTCTCTCTTGGCTTTGTGCACAGAGCAAGGGAAGGATTTGGATGAATTTTTCCGGTCAACTGCTGGTATGATGTTTCTCTTTATCTTAGAATTATGTTATTTGTTTTGCATTTTCTATTGGTAAGGTTCACGTTCAATACCTAGTATCATGGTCATTTTTATGTTTAAATGTTTTATTTGTTATTTTTTTCTTTCAAAACTATTATTTAGACCTGTACAACATGTTTGTGTTTGCTTATGATTTTCTCCCTGTTTACTAATGCTCTCTATTGGGTGGGATTTTAATTGGCAAAATTGCATTAGGTGTTATCTTAATTTTTTGTATCAATGTAGTCCTTTTTTTGGTGTCAAGTTAGTTATTTTTTGTATGTCAAGGTAGTTCTTTATCTTTAAAAACATTGGTCAACAATATTGGACCAAATTTATGTTAATCCCGGATAGGCGGATAGCGGCATGGAGCATTGCACCCCAAAACTGTTAAAGCGGTATATCAAATAGCGGGATAACCACTATTTCAAAGACTAAAATCAGTGTACAAACTAACATAAATCTCATTCAAAAAAAGAAAAATGCACAAAATTGAAGTGGTAATCATATTTATTTAATAATTATAATTAACTTTTATCTGTTACTAGCATTGAAAATCAAAACCCAATATAACCTACTACTAATTAAACTTCTAAAAGTAATCAAAATAACATTCCATTAAAATCAGGTTGTCACATTTGCCTCATTTTCACTTCCAATCTTTACAAAATAATATTATCTTGTTCATCACTTTATCAAACTCTCGCTCGTCCTCCAACTCCTCATCTTCATTGGGCACAACTGTAGTCGGTCTAGATTGTTGTCTAGTATGTCTCGCTAGCTCACTAGCCTCAATTGCATCTCAAACAGTTTTTCAAGTCAAGCCATCTTCCCCAAAGACCAGATCATTTGCCGATTCTCTATTTTCATCCACATCTTATCCCAACCACTCATTACAATCACTAATTCTCTAGTGTGTCTTCGTTTGCATTGAAAAGAAGAAAGCCTTTAGCAGGGAAAGAAAAAACACCATGAAAAAAGAAGTTGAACGAATTTAATAGTTAGGGTAATTTGGAGATTTCAAATTGTTGCCCTAATGTAGGGCCGCAAGAGTGCAATTCAGATATGACTTGTGGCTGCAAACGCTACACCTGTGGACCACGGCTTGGCAAGAACTGATTTTTAAAGACTCCACTTCACTTTTACAATTTTAAAAAGTGGATTCTTGTGTTTTTTCTCCTTTGCTTTCATCTTTCTCTTCTTCCCTCGCCATAAAGGAAGGAAGAAAATCTTGCTAAAAATTGGCATCGTTGCTATTAGAATTTAGGAGGCCTATACTCAACCGCAAAAGCTAGCTTGGGAGTTGAGGTTTGCACACATTTATAAAGGCTATCTATGCCATATCTCTAGCCAATGTGAGACTTTTAACACACCCCCTCACGTCCAGAACTGAACAAGCTGGAACGTGGAATCAACAATAACGGGTGGCTCAAATATGGGAGGTCTCCACATATAGGGTCGCAAGAGTGCAATTCAGATATGATTTGTGGCTGCAAACGCTACACCTGTGGACCACGGCTTGGCAAGAACTGATTTTTAAAGACTCCACTTCACTTTTACAATTTTAAAAAGTGGATTCTTGTGTTTTTTCTCCTTTGCTTTCATCTTTCTCTTCTTCCCTCGCCATAAAGGAAGGAAGAAAATCTTGCTAAAAATTGGCATCGTTGCTATTAGAATTTAGGAGGCCTATACTCAACCGCAAAAGCTAGCTTGGGAGTTGAGATTTGCACACATTTATAAAGGCTATCTATGCCATATCTCTAGCCAATATGGGACTTTTAACACACCCCCTCACGTCCAGAACTGAACAAGCTGGAACGTGGAATCAACAATAACGGGTGGTCCAAATATGGGAGGTCTCCACAACAAACAACAAATGGATCTAGGATAGGCTCTGATACCATATTAGAATTTAGGAGGCCTATACTCATCCACAAAAGCTAGCTTGGGAGTTGAGGTTTGCACACATTTATAAAGGCTATCTATGCCATATCTCTAGCCAATGTGGGACTTTTAACAGTTGCAAATTTCCTTACCTCTTGTTCCTCATCGTATTTCTCTGGATTGGTATTCCAAAACTCATCACAACCCACTTTGAATTATAATTATTCCTCAGATTATAAAACCCTTTACAACAAGTAAAGCTCATCTTTAGGGAGAGGCAAGCAGCCTCTTTTCTGCTGCTGCATTACTAACACACCACTAAGGGCTTGCATGATGAGAATGAGTGCTTGGATGTTGATAGATGGTTCTCTTATGATGTTTTCCTATGGGTGTTCTCTTAGATATTCGATATCATGCTAAATCTTCTTGTAATCTGAAGGAGTAATATACAATTCAAAGTGATATTATTCATTTATCTTAAATACATTGTTGCATTTGATTTTTGAACAAATTCAATTTTCATGAAAAAAAATTTGTTAATTATATCTCAAATATAATGCGCCTCCTATCTTGAGATGGAAGGAGATATGGTATTGCGATTCTTCAAAAGGCATTGAAAGGCAATTTCCGAGGGAAAAACCCAATTTGTTCTAACTTAGCTCTTGAAACTAACAAATGTACAACACATTTCCTGTATTTCTAATATTAGAATCAAAGAATCAAATCCTAATAATTATTAAGATTTGAATTTGTTGTTAGGATTAGAATTTGCTATTATATATAGCAGTGCATGTAGTTTATTGTATATTTGTATCTATTCCTAATCAAATCTTACCATTTCAATTAGTATTTATTGTATCTATTCTATAAGCTATTATGTAGTTTGGTTTAGACAGAATCACAAAGTCAACATGGTATCAGAGCCTAGTTTTGATCATGTAGGTGGGGTTCATCGCAGCGGCTTCTGGCGCCATGTTGCCACTGCCAGCCACCACCGAAAAAGTTTTCCAACTAGTTTCCATACTTTTCCAGTGCTGCTGCATCTCTTTTCCGAGAGCCTTCTAGACAGCCTATTATTTGTTTCCGGCAACCTTTTTTCTGCTATTCAATTTTCTGTGACACATCTCTTCTCCGGTGGACTGTTCCCCAGTGTGTATCATCATTTTCTGCTGGCACCACCATGATCATATTGTTGTCAGCAGTCTAGCCACTAGAACAACACCTTCATCGGAGCACCCATGTGCCCCCACTCGTTAGAAAATGCTCAAGCAATCTGTTTTCCGGCTAGTTCTCCACCGCTGTCATCCTTTCGCTTGTCTTCAAATTCTCCGCCATGTTCAGCATTTCTTCTGTCATCCTTCACTTTCAGCCACTCGACATTTCCTTCCTGCTTCCGTCATGATGTGCACATTCATATTCATTGTGCTTCATCTGGTGCTTCTCGAATTGGTGTGTTTCTCTCCGCATCTGGTTGTGATTCAGCTGTTCCTTCTCTGGTGAAATTTATCATTAGGATTGGAATTAGCAAGTCATATCAATTTGTATTTATTGTATTTGTATAGATTCTATATGCCATTATAAATAGAGTTGAGTGTAGTCTGATTTACACACAATCACAAATTCAACATCTAATATGTGCATTTTTGTCTTACCTTTTTGTTTTTGTTTCTTCTTTCTCTTGAGCTCCAATGGAAATTGTTATTATAGTCGATTTTGATAATATTTTAGAAAATTTTATGTTTCATTCCCTGATGTATGCTTATCTACCCTTTTGCAGGGAAATTCCAGACTGAAATTGGCAAAGCCTGGGCATCAGAGATAGTATCAAGAAGGAATAAAACTAATGGTTCTAGTTCTCATTCCACTAAATAGTGTGTTGGCTATAAAAAGGAAAGAAGAAAAAAGGCTGTAGTGTTTTTAATTCATTTGGATGATACATGTCATTGTTTAAATATGGCTCGTCTGAAGCATGGTGTAATTTGCAAAATGCACTATTGCGATACAAGTGGAAAAACTGGGTTGATTGCCATAAATGGAGAAATGTTAGCTGTGCAGGAAGTAGCGTGTTGCAAAAGATTTCACAGGGAGAGGTAACATCATCTAACAATATCAAAATTTTCCATTAGGTCCTACTGAAATATTTGGATTAATTTATATTTGAGGGAAGATAATCAAAGAATTATTTTATACTCAAATGTAAATTTGCGAAGCTGGTATAATACCTTTCTTTATTTGCTTACTAGATTCACCTGTCCATATTTTGTCGCTCTTTGCTTTTGTTGATTTTATGAAAATCCTTATGCAAATCTGATTGAATAATTGTGTGCGCGCGAGGATCTAAATCTCTCTAGCAAATGCTCCACTGAAAGGTTGTTCGAGGCCGTTATTGTGAAGGCTGAAGACAGGGCACACATTTTTGTGAATTAAGAAAGTTTATCAATACAATTAATGTAGATCATAGTCTTAAACTTGAACCAGTGATCGAACTGATAAAGGTAATAGGTCATTGATAGGACACAAGTGGGTCATTGGTCGGACTACATGATTATTAAAAATATTCATGACTTAAATTTCATAACTATAAAATTTAATAAAAATTCTTTTTTAACAAAGTTCATACATTTAGAAAAACAATTAACAAGAAAACTTAAGTTAAACAATACATGTTATTAGACGGTTAGAAACAGGGACGAACCATCCCAGCCTATTTTTTTCTTCAAATGAAAAAATTTATAAATAATTTTAAGCCATTATGTATACATATTTGTCCAGATATTAATGTAAATATTAATTTAAATTTTATTATTGATGACTGATACATATATTAGTTTAATTATTAATAGAAATATTAATTCATAGTCTATTATTAATTATTTCAAGTTTTTGGTTATATCATATATTGTTTGTTGTTCAACTCAATTGTCAGAATGAATTTTTATTTTGTAGCACCTAAAATTGTTAGCACCACTAATATTAATGTCTAAGTCCACCCTTGGTTAGAAAACATAAAAAAAATAATGGTTAGGGAAAAAAATTCTAGATGTGTGAGTTTGTTGTTATACGCGGGTTATATAGATGGGTCACACCGAGTTTTATTGGTTAGTTTACATATTTGGTTCTCCGAGTTGATTGACCCGTCCATCCCTGTGGTTCCTGATTGGATTAGAGTGATCAGGATTTCAAATATTGGTTTAGTAGGAGATTGCAAATACTGAGATTCGAAAAATCAAAATGACGCTAAGAATTACTCCCTCTGTTTCAAAACGAGTGTCGTTTTTTGTGTTTTCACACATATTAAGGAATGTAATCATTATGTTAAAAGTAATAGTACATTTACTAAATTAAGCTTACTTTTTCCTTTATTTTCTTAGAAATAGTGTATAAAGTAGTAAATAGATGATAGAAATGGAAAAGGCTACATTGGAAATTGAAAAACGACACTCATTTTGAAACAAACGTTTTGAGCTAAAGCGACATTCATTTTGAAACAGAGGGAGTACTAGTTTACAACGAACCCCAAGACAAAGTGTTACTGACATTTTGGAATACTTTGGCTCCTGCACATAGGGAACATGTAACTTCAAGATGGAAATGTATTGAGTGTAATCATTTTTAGTGCAATCAAGTTGCAATATTGGATCGGTGTTGTCCGATCAAAAAAATCAGACAACTCAAATTTTAATGCAGTTTTTAATTTTTTAAATATAATAATTTTTATCTTGAAATTTGAACCATCTGATTTCAATTGAATTATCTCAATTTAACTGACTGCATGCAGTTAAAGGTGTTGACTGCACTCAATCCATATCCAACGTCAGACTTCAAAGCTATCATACTCTTTTATCAAAATGAATTTTTCAAGATGTCAATAAGTGAAACTAATGAACATATATTTGTAAGGGATTTATTTTTCGGTGTAGTAAATTCCAAAACAAATTGATCAAAATTGAACAATTTAGGATTCAATTTTAAATTATATATTAATTAAATAAAAAATATAAATTGTCTTTAAGTTTTGAATTGTATGATCTTTATCGTATAGTTTGGAGGTGCTAACACATGTAATCTTAGGGGTGTAAGTGGATCAGACAAAACCAATAAAACCGGTGATTCAAACTGATCCAAACCGGAAAAAAAGAAACAATCTTTTTTTGTTCGGATCAAACACCTCTTAAGATTTATATTTTGAATTAAACTATAAACTTCTTTGTATTTTGTATTTCAAAATTATGTTATTGATTATTTGGTTTATGTTATTATTTTAAGTCATTTAAAAAATATATCTTAAAATATATCGTTTGAAAAAATAATAGCAGATATTATAACGAAAAAACAAAATGTTACGAACCGAATATAGTATACGATTCAAACCGATTAATTCGGATCGGATTCATTTTTTAAAACCGAACCAAATCGACCTAAACCGAACCAATTGAAAGTTCATTAGTTCGGACATCGAATTCACTCCGGTCCAATTTCACCCCAGTAATCTAATTCTGTTTGGAAGATCAAAGAACATAGAAAGCTAAGTTATCTTGCAAGTTGGTTCTCACTTTGCTCCATTTTCGTAAAAGTATCATTTATGTCGTCATGATAATACTCCCTATGTAGTAATGTGATGTATATTTTGCATTTTAGAGCTGAACTTATTAAGATTAATCCTAATTTCATTAACATATAACTTTGCAAAAACCTTGTTGAAAAGAAACTAATGATGTTTTTAATCCTAATTATTTTGGACTTTATACAGGATTTTGTATAATTTTTGTTTTGGTTTTCACCTTGGGTTCATAAGACTTTGTTTGTGAGTTGGGTTTTGGAAGGAAAGAGAGAGAAAACTTATTTTTCTATTCTAAATTAAGAACACTATAAAATACTTTTAAAAATAATTTAAGTGTGATTGAAATATTATGTGATCACTTATCTCTCTTCTTTCAATTATTATTTTAAAATAATAACTAAACAGACCTACAATTTAAAAAAGAAAAATAAGTCCTCCCCTCCCTTCCCCTCCAAAATACAACTCACAAACAAAACCTAAGTAATGGAAGGGGCCCTTAGCTAGTAGTTCAGAGTAACCAATTACCACTTGACCATCTAATGTTTGGTTCCTAGTTTTTTATAAGCAAAACAATGAAAATTGACCAAAAATAAATGGTTTTATTTAATTTCATGAATTTCTAAATTTAATAATCAGGATTTCAATTAATCATTGCATTTTACTATTTTAGCCTATGATGTTTTTTTTTTTTTAAAATGCTCACAAATCTTTGAATAATATCAAAATTAGTTTCGATGTGATTTGCACTCCTAGACATGGTGGCGCACACAAAGTTATAGCCTGTTTATTTTCAAGTTCGTACCAATTCATTGTACGTTTTTCCAAAAGCTACAATTTCTAGCTTTGTTAAAACTGCAGAACGCAAGAATTTAAAAGTTGGTCTCAACTTTCCAAACATCCATTCCCTTATATAATTTTCCGCTTCCTATGATCACAAGAATGGTCGTTGAACAGCGTAGCCAAACATAGGCTCCGTGTTGCATTTACAGTGTCGGGTGTCTTTTCCTATATTTAACCGGAATTCGTAGTCTGAGTTGTTGGATGTTGATGAACAACGGAGGCCAACTGTGGTGGTAAAATATTCGGTTCATCAAATGGATTTGTCGATTTTTTAATCATTGCGAATGTTTCCTCCTGCGGCTGCGGCTGCTGCTGCTGCTGGGCATTATTATAAGAAACTTGGTAGGGATGCATGCATACAAATTGGGTTGGAATGTTGGGAGGAACACAAAAGACATCTGGGGGTACCGCCATTGCAAAGTTGTATTGGTTAGGATCATGAATTGCTTGAAAATCAAAAGGGTTGGAATTCACTTGGTCTATCTGGTAACCTCCATCATGTTGTGCCGCAGAAATAGCTTCATCATATAATCCCTCAACTTTTAACATATCCAACTCATCACCCTGCTTTTCAAATATTGTCAGTAACAATTATATCGTTGTGTGCCAAATTCGTTGTATGCATGCTAGTTATGAAAAACTTACCTCTTTATTCTCTGCAACTATAATTTGGTCAGGTCTTTCTTCATCTGTAAAAAGTGCGACCTCCCAACCTGTTACCGGACTTTTTTCATTCTCAACAGCGCCGGAATTTAAAGAATTTTCTGTGTAATTGAAAGAAACTAGTTAGTAATACTTATGTTGGGTTGTAGCATAATTGCATTATGAGCATATTTTATGGTTCAATACTTTAATAGGTAGTACACAGTGAATTGGTACTTCAAAATTGCTTAACAATGTGTCGGCAATTGATACCACCGCTGAGATGTTTATTTTCTCACTGATGGTGCCTCAAAACTCAACTCATTTGTTTCTCTTATTTTTGTCAAACACACACTTATTAGGTCAAAACGTTAGTTGTGTAGACGAAGATGACTGTAAACTTCTATATTATTTAGACGGCGTCAATTGTCGTTATAGGTTTAGGTGAATTTAAGTGTTTGTGTACCAACAACCCTAGAAATTGAAGAGATTGAATAGGTGTACCGTACCGGTTGGAACAACTGCCAATGCTAGGGGATGTTCATCAAATTCAGATGCACCTGTTAGTAAGTCATACAAACCCTAACATAACAAAGAAAATCAGATATATGAGAAGAAATGTTAATGGCATGACATAGAATAAAATATATAGTTGAAAAAATGCAGTAGTTTATTTTAGATAAGCAAAACAAAAACAGTACTTATCAATGAAGCATGGACACTCTTCGATTAGGTGTCTTCCGGTGTCCGACACACATCGTGTCCGATACCGACACTTATGATTCATTACATTGAATTATATCATTTTCTCAAATTTTTATCCATGTCAACGTGTCAGTGTGCGTGTCGACGTGTTTGTGCTTCATAGGTACCTATACTTACCATAAGATCAGCTGCTTGTGTTGGTGCTGTAGCCTCATTCTTTTCTGAAGAAGGATCTGACTCATCTACACCCACCAAATCTCCAACACAGGCTGCATCTTCATTACCTGTACCTCCTACTTCTTCGCCGTTCTGATTTTAAGCAAATTAATTTGAAAATTATTGTTTGATAATCTTTAACCCATTAACTTTAAACTGAAAAATTATTTTATCAGAGTTCAGAGCCTAGCTAGCATTATACCGCATTATACTCGAGCATTAAGGTGTTGGGAGAATCCTTGATATATTCCTCCATCGTCGCTATAAAGGAAGTAGGAGGCTACAAAATACACTCATAAATATATTATCAGAAATTTGTATCAATAAAAGGAAATTGCATGAACATAAAGAAATTGGATGCACATAAGTCTCCTTAATTATTTATTGCTAAATGGAAGAAAATAGTCCCGGAGTTTAGCTTAGTTGGTAGGCATTGCATGTAATGTGCAGAACTGGGGTTCGAATCCTGGCCGTATGCCCACTTATTTACCGATGGAATCCTAGTTACTAGGCTACTTGGTAAAAAAAATGAAGGAAATATACCTGTTTAATATTGATGAATTTCTGTCCCCTTCCAAATTCTAGGCCCCGACACGTCTCGAAGAACTCAGATAACCTCTCTGCCTACAACAATAAACAAACATCAATTGGAAGGAAACAATACAAAAATGGCGATTCGTCAAAGGCTCAACACCATCACCTGACTTCCTGATTTTTTATAAATCTTTAGTGCACTAATCGCATCATCGTGGTTCATCTCAAAAAACTGTGTTACAGAAATAATACAAGTCAATGTTACCTTTCATTCATCAGAACAGAGAAGAAGTACCTATGTATTAATCAAAGTATATATTGTTCACCTTGTCAAGTAATTCAACCACTCTAACAGTTATTGCGACATATATTTTAACGCTTTCACCAGCAATCTGAAAAAAATAAACACCGCAAATTATAAGGACTCTAAATTGCAGTTGCAGGAAAGAAAACTACAATTTTAAGATTCTGACATTAATTTCTTACGATTGAAAGAGCATACTGAATCAAGCGATTATAAGCCGACGCACCCCCTGGCTGTGGAAAAGAAAAGAACAAACGAATGAGTAATTGAAACTATCAAAGGTGTGGAAATAACAAATTATTGATCATGAATGTGTAACACCTTCGAATCAAGAAGTCGAAAGAGAAGACTTTGTAGGGCTGGCAACTGCTCCAACAATTCCTTTGTGTCAAGCTTTTGGGAATATTGCTGTACATATAGTATGATGCATACATACATGTATGAGCTTAATCAGTTTAAGGCAATGTGTAATTTTGATCCGTGTTTTGTAAATACATCTGACTAAATTGTCTGATGTGCTTACAATTCACGGATCAAAACGACGATTCACTCAAAAAACATTGAATATAATATGATCTTACTGAGCTATAAGTCGCGACATCATGATTGACTATGACAAAACATCGTAGGCGCTCTCCGAGGTAAAGACCGTAATTACGTATCCAAACAGAATAATCCAAGGCTGAACCCCAATTTCTCCATGTCAATAAAAACTCACTTATTGGGTTGAAGCAACATTAATGAAACAATAGAGTTATTGAACAAGTTAAGTAATTAATTATACCATTTGGGATTGAGGTATCATGAAAACGTGATAGATCAATCAAATAGCCTCTTCCTGTACTGTAATTAACAAGCTCCACCCAAACTGAATTGTCAAGTTCCCTCATTGCACGATGCAAGATAATAAGTGTTTTCAAAACAACCTGAGAAATTACCAATTAATATCAACCAAAAAGCCTTCAAAGTAAGAGACATTATTTGCCTAATGTGACGGTGCACAAGTTCATGTCAACACTATAACGAATACGAATTTTACAAAATTTACTATTGAATTGAAAGTTTACATCATATAGATTGTCCATGTCAATATTATGAGTTTTTATTGAATACCATTAATCTTGATGAGTTTTAATAACATATCAAATGATTTTCAATTTCTTTGAATTTTGACAGAAATAATCTATATGATATAAATCTTCAATCCAACGGTAAATTTTGTAAAATTCATATTTGTCTGTTATCATGAACTTGTACACCGTAGTAGACCTATTAGAACTGGCCTATTATACTATATACTACATAATATGATGATCATGAACATACAGCCCAATTGTTAGTTTGGTTGAGACGCCTTGCAAGACTATGAATACAATAAGCAACCTCACTTCTAGGTTTTGATGGAGAAAGTGACTGGAAAATATCTGCACCACACAACAACATACAACTTTAAACTCTTCAACATTTAATATATAATAGTTTAATTTAAATATATAGTCCGACGTGTGAATGGATATTAACATTTTAACTTTAAAGTGTCGAGTTTAAATCATGTTAACAACAGTCGTTAAATAACCATTAATGTCAATGATTGATAAAATTCCTCTTTAAAAAAAGTAACAATGTGTGAATGTGTATGTTTTGGTACTAAATTACCATCGCAGTGGTTATGTAGCATTTATCATACATGTTTGGCTACATTCATATTTTTATATACAATTTTGTCTTTCGTTTATGTGTTGATATTTTAATTTATATAACATTTAAATTGTTCAACAAATTTGACAACGACAACACTTATATTATGATTTTATCATTTACTAAAATTGTGTTCTATTAATAGTAGAATACATTGTTCATGTTGTACCAAAAGAAAAAGAATACATCGTTCATGAAAACGGTGAATATTATTTTTAAGAGAAACGAAGAAGAAGATGGTGAATATTAAAGTCACTTTAAAATAATAAAAGGAAAATAGTATAATATCACTTACATCGAATGTGTTTTTCCTTTGGCAATGCATGGTGAAAGTTTGTTGCCTTAACAATTGCAGTATCCAAACCCTACAATTTTATCACCAAATTATCAAAGTGACATTGAACAAATTAGTTAAATAAGAACTTAATTTAACTTATTAATTAGGTACCTTATAATCACTATGTGATTTTGCTAATCCAAAAGCTTTCATCATCTCACCACATCCACCTTGACAATCTCCTTAAATCCAAATGTTTAATCAAGTTCTTAATTATTTCGTTATTGATGAAATTAATAACAACTTTTCAAATGAGATGAACTATGCATGAATGAAAATGAACCAAATTTGTTTAATCAATACTCATAACATGATTTTTGGTAGAAAGATAATTGCAAATTGAAAAATAAAAGAGTGTTAAAAATAGTTAAGACAAATTATATTTATTTTTCCAATAATTTTTACACGATGAAGAGAAAAGGTTGTGCGTGTACATAGGTGAAACAATTGCAGCTAACATGACACGACATCATGGACATGGTAATTGATGTTATTCATTTTACTTTTTTTGTGGATATAAACACACGAATGATTCTTAGTAAAAAAAAAAAAACACACAAATGATTCGTGTGCAAAACATAAATTCCGGTGTTTAATTTATATGAACCATCCATTTTAATTTTGTTTATTTTTGTTAACTTCTAGTTTACCGAGTTTTCAAATAAAAAAGAAGATGATTGTGTTCGTAATTTAAAATTCATCTAAGTAAAGTTTGAGTGCTTGAGCGGTTGAGGCTCATTCTCACTTAACCAAGTGTCGAGTGTTCGATCGTCGCCTTGGATACAGACCAACTTTAAATCTATAGGCTAGATATCTCATCTTTTGAGGTTCATCCAATCTAACAAAAGGAATAGTCACTGCGTTCGGCGATTCGCAGTAGATACCCTTATCTCGCCAAAAAAAGGTAGTAGTTTCATCCAATAATTGAACCCATATCTTCTCAAACAATCCATTATTTGGTAACTCACCGACCACTTGAGCCTACTATATTTTGAGAAAACATGGTTGGGATTTGGGACAACATAGTTCGAATGTCTAGTTATCCCTTGATGGCTTAACATCTATGTTGGGACAATTTGAGAATTTTGAGAGAACTGTGAGAAAATATTAGAATTGAGAGAATGTAATTAATGGTATGTTATTTCAACAAAAAAAAGAGAATTACAAGTAGTTATATATACGAGAGGTTACTTTATCTCGTATATATACAAGTAGTATGCCCCACAGATTCTTTGACAGAGATTAGTCATTATTAACGGCAGTGGAAACTTTCAAAACAAAAAAAACTCTCCCATTTATACTTCAGAATCACATAATCATATTATGAGCATCATAAACTATGGTGCTTTAGAAGCATCAGAAGCACTCTTTCAAAGATTCTGATCATAGTCGTTTCTGACCACCATCAAACTCTGATCTACAACCATCAATCTAGATCATCAATCTTGATGCTCTTAGTCTATCCAAAAAAAAATGTAATTATTTTTGTCCCAACTATGTGAACATAAAGGGACTTCATTTTCAGCTTCATTTCATCACCTTGTTGGAATTGAGCAACTTAGTCTACAGTGCAGACTCTTGCCAAGAGAAAATTAAAGGCTTAAAAAGTTTTAAGATACTCAAGTATAGATAGGCTCTATAAGATGAAAAAAGAAAATCATCATCTCTAGGGCAGATCGGTTAAACCGGATTTTTAAAAATATTTTGATGAAAGCAAATCATATCCATTTGTTACAGATGCTTTTGATATATTTCATCATGTTACTACATAATACTCCCCCCATTCAAAATTTAGTGAACAAACTTTCAAATAAAATATATTTGATATTTGTCATTATTCAATAATGTAATATATGCTTTAACTCAGCAATATCAATTTACATGTTTTCCTGTCCTGTATGACTGATAAAATTCTGTGACAATGTTGTCACAATGTTTAATAAAGAAATTGTCACCTTTTTTCGGTATAAAAAAAATGTGATGTATTATTCTATTAAGATTATTGCTTTTCACTTTGCCTAAATATATAGTAAAACTGTGATAACTACTACATACAATATTTTGCCAAATTAATTAGCAGGTCGCTGTGCTGGAGTGCGCAAAGTTCGCTTACGTTTTGCACCCCAATTACAGAGCTTTACTTTGGCAACTTTCTTTCTTGAACCTAGAAATCCTTGACATTTCTGGGTGCCACAACGACACTTCACTTCTGGACCAAATTGCACAAATCTACAAAAGTTAAAATACAAGGTAACATTAATTTCTATTATGAGAATTTACTAACAAGCAAATCCATATGTTATACAAAATAATAACTCTGATAAATCACATGTTCTCTTCAAATGAGAATAAGTAGTATTTATTTTTGGATTTAAAATGAGGCCTTTGTTGCATCTTTCAAAAAAGTACTAAACAAACTCGGTAACAAAACACAATATGGATCAATCATTAATATTGTTTACAATTAGCCCGACATGACTGTAATGCAGTAGATATTCTTGAATGCTAGTAAGCAAAAAATATAAAATCTAGAGGAACATTACTATCATTGAATGCATGTGATCCATATTGGTTGAGCGTATAATAATTTCTCAATTTGGATTCTTCAAGGGCAATTCTAAAGGTCCAATATAAGATATAAAAGCTTTGTTTCTGTGGGAAATAAAGGATGAAAATTTTCTTAACAACCCAAATAAACTATCAGATTTAATGTCACAAACTCTTCCTACTCACTTCTGGATTTTAAGTTTCGGTGCCACAAGCCATATGATACCTTATTCTAAATACTATAATTCTGAAAACTGGATCAAATTGGTGTTGTTCTAAACTGATGTAACCTTAACTTCTTAGAGTCATCTACACCTTTCTATGGCAATCTCTACACCTGAATATATCGAAGACACTTTACCTATTTATCCTATCTCTCTTAGTACATTGATCTAGTAATGCCCCATGTTTGAGATGATTCTGCTCATCCTCATCCCTTCCAGTCTATCATTGTCGACAGACTCATCTACAGTACCTAAGTCTCCACCTCCACCACATGTGCTCCAAATCCAACACCTATGCACATCTACCTCTGATGCCTCCATTTAAAACTTCTGTGGACTCTCTTGCGGCTCCACTTCCCTCGTCTGCTAAGAAGGATTTTGAGCTATCATCTTCTACCACAGCATTTTGCTTGTCTTTCGTCCTTGTCTTCTGTTCTGTATCTATTCCTAAGTATGCAGGTGAATCTCTATATGATCTTGAGTGGCCACAAGTTAAGGTTGAAGAAATATGAGCACTAGGGCAGGTGGTTGTTGGGCGTAATTGGGTCCTTAAAGTTATAAAGCTGGAACTAATGGTCCTAAAAAGGACACCTTTTATTTAAGGATGTTTTCTCTCCTTAAATGAAGAAGTTTATATGGAGCAACCTTCTAGATTTGTTTCTCAGGGGAATCTTTATTGTAAGTTTGTTGTCCTCGCAAATATCTATATGGCCTTAAACAAAGAGTAATATTATTACTCAACAATTTGACAAGACATGAAGTGAGGTAGATCACTTGGTCTTCTATTGACCTTCAACCAGTGTATTTACTTGGTTGTGTGTTTGACAACATTGTCACTACAAGGAGTGATTAGCATGGTATTGCATAGATAAACAACTTCTTTGCCTCCATTTTCTGACAAAAGATCTTGACAGGCTGACACTTTAGGGGTAGAGGTGGCATAATCCAAGGATTATATTGTAATTTCTTAGAGGAAGCATGCCATGGACTGATAGGATCCAAATACTCAATAGAACAAAATTAGAACAATAAAACAGTAGAAATGAGGGAATGGATGGATGTTATTGAATAGGAACCAATTCAGAGTTCAAATGGAATCCGAATTGTAAGAGAAAATACAATGGATTGTGATTAAGCTCAAATAAGCTCTAATAAGCTGAAAAGTGATTATGCAGAAAAGTAAATATAGGCACTTCGAGAGGCTACAACTCTCCCAATGGCTACTACTAGCTCAATCCATTCATACTTGATCATTCCATGAGTGCTTCTTATATAGCACTCTCAGCCCAATCATGGGATGACACTTGTCCTACTACAATCTTGCCCTCCAAGTTTGTTAGAGTTGCCAGCTCATTATTATAATGTCTCCACTCTTCTCATTCTTTTGCTCCAAGTTAATTAGAGCTGTTGTTGACAGCTCATGCTTGCTATTGGCCCCACCCTTTCTATTCCTTCTCTTGTAAAGGATAATGTGTCTATCAATACCCTCCCGTGTCTATCATGGACATTCTAGAGAAATAAGTTTTAAAAATGCTAAACATGTTAACACTTCTATGGATCCTAATGCTAGCATCTACCGATTCAGAGGAGGCCACTCTAAGATCCAAAGGTTATAATAGTACCAAAGATCGGTGGGCAAACTAAATTATGTCATCGTAACTTCCCTAGATGTCTCGTTTGCTGTAATTATGGTAACTAAATTTCTTAACTGACCATATGAAATATGTTGGAATGTCGCAGTTCATATCCTGAAGTACATTCAGGAAGCTTTGGAGAAAGTTATTATTTAGGAAAACAAGGGTCATACACTCCTACTGAAGATCCTTCTCAGATATTCAAATGCTGATTGGGCAACCTTATCTCCTAGAAGAGTAAGAAGTTGAATGGCATGGCACAGTCTAATGCTGCTGAAACACAATATCTAGCCATGGCATCAGCTACTTATGAGCTCATGTAGCTTAAACAGTTTCTTCAAGAGCTTGGGTGCGGATAGGTTATATAGATGACACTCATTTGCCCTAGTGAAGTTGATTTCCACATTCGATGTTTCAACCAAGTTTATGAGGAGCCCTTGTATAAACTATATATGTACCAAAGTTGGTAATGATGTAAATATTATAAATACAGTAGCATTTACATCTGTATCTACTTAATGATTCAATATATAAATGCCATTGCTCAACCGTGTAAGACACATGGATTCCTTCACTTGCATTTGACATTTATTACCTTTGTAATCTTTGAGTACAAATTAAATATCTATTGGGTGTTAATTGACTTCAGCACATTCAGAAAATATTATGTCATCCTATTTATCATAGTTTAACCATTACTGTCAGTGTCAGAACAATAATTCTCATCATCAGTCATGTCAATATTCCATGCCACTAATATTTTTCCTTTGTATTTTGGCAGCCGTGTAAAAACTAAATAGTAGTAATTGGGAGTTGGAACAATAACTAGATAATAAGATTACAACTGAGAGTGCAATGCAAAATAATAATTTGGAGTGGGAATAATAACTAAATAGAATTGACACTAACATCCTACCATTGTATTTTGACACATAAAAACATAAATGCACAAATAACATTTGTTCTAAATGCAAAGGAGGATGCCATTTTATATTTTTGCAAAGTGAAGATATCATAATTGAGCAGCTAAGAAATTTCTAAACACCAAGCGGACAAGATGAGATACGGTCAAACTTACCTGTAATCATATGTTAACTGCTCTCCAACTTCTATTGAACGACCAGCAAATACACCAACGCGCGTTTCACCATCTACTTGCCTAGAAGAAACCATATGATTTTAGCCAAAATAAAAATGTATAGGTTGATATGGAAATAATGAGCATATAAGCCCACTAAATCTAGTTGTACAACTTGAATCAATCAAATGCAGAGAACATATCATTAAGAAAAGAATATATATATATATATATATATATACACTAATCAATGATGTTACTTCTTCAGTGAGATTATGAATGAATACATCAATACAGCAAGCATGGACTTACAATATAAACTGTATTGACATAAGAAAGTATCTTTGAATATATGTTAAGAGTTTGTCAGTTTATCTCGTAAGATTACTTTCTAGTCTCTAGCTTAGATTATCTCCTTAAATTAGAATTCATATTACTTAGTAATTATCATGATAGGGGTTAGTGATTACTGATTAGTTATTACACATGACGTCTTCATGGAGGCGTTTGTGATGCCGCTGCTTCCTTCGAGATGTTGGCACGGCAGCCCAATTCTGATTTGTCTCTTTATATACTATACTTATGAAAAATTTGGCTTGTCCAGTTTTTTATTTCCTTGTAGATAGTAAACTTGATATAGTTTATGCATTTGTAAGTCGATGTATTTTTATATAATAAATTCCATTCGGTTATTTTTCTTTCACTTATTTATTTTCTTCTTCCAAATTTTCAAGTGCAAATCACTATATCAGGTTATACTCTATTGCAAAGTTTAGCAATAATTTGGTGAACTAGGAAACTATATATCTATAGAATCGTTGAAAAGTAAGAACATAATTTAAAGCAGGAACAAAGTACAACAGAGATTTTCATACTAACCACTTTTCCAAGACACAATTGGGATCACAGCTATGGTTTAAAAAGCGTGATGAATTTCCTTTGAAAGTTGCATCTATTGTGAAATCTTTACGAATCTCACACATGTAAAAGTTCTGTACGCCCTCATATTTCATGTCCCAAAGCCTTTCTTCACATAAAGCATCACTAATGACTGCAACAGAAAACATTTCTAGTTAGATAAAGAAACAGCATAGTTAAAAGATAAGGCATACTTAAAATTCAAAACACCCTTGGATAAATGGTATGAAAGAAGGGGATACAAACAATGCTTTGACAATATAAACTATTTGACAATATGAGCTACCTTCTCCAACATACTCAATTACAAACTCGCCTTTCTCAATTGTTTCAGCAGCCTCAACTCCCCATCCACAAAACTCAGTCTGAGTACAAAGCATAAAAAAACATATAACGTTAATCGATAGCAGTATTGTAGAAAGTTTAAGACCAAAAAATATATTATTTAGTTAAAAATATATTTTATCCATCTAGTCACTAAAAACTTCACACCTTGACAACCCTGATCTTTTTCTCCTTGCGAAATGGCCGATTACTACAATTTTCAGAGCACCGACATTCCTTTGTGCAGCTTATGCATTGAACCCTGATAAGTGATAATATTATGTAATACTTAATACATAGCCCAACTTAGGAAATATTATAATTACAATTACTAACTAAATAACCCAACTTTTGAAATAATATTTCGATACTAAATATTACCGAAGTATGTTTATTTTACAACTAATTACAATGACAAGGACATATAAGATGTGATTGGTACATGTAGATAGATATTAGGCATACAACAATAGGGGAATACATATACAGTGACAATGACAACTAATTCTCCCTTTATGTAAAAAATACAATTTTCTCAATGGCATTCTACTGTTATTCAATGTTTTTGGCAAATATAGATATATCCAAGTCAGATATGAATGAGAGCATGTTGTATGAATAGGGTTTCACCCTTCTACAACAGAGCCACTGCTCTATTCACAAAAGCTACAATATTCAATGATAATCCTCTCAACCACTGTATTCCCCTATTTACAGAAAATACTTCCTAACTAATACTATCTATTGCATATCTTGACACATTTTTCTTTTCTACAGTGCACAACCTCTCTAATGTTTCTTAGCTTATAATAGCTCAATAGCAGTAACAAGAATCGTTGCATCCATATCTCTGTAGACCTTCATGTCTAGGACTACAAACTTTTGAACGACTAAAATCAATCATATATTGGATATAGAACCAAAAGAGTTTTTTCAACTGAAATTAGGAAGCCTACATTATTCACACCTATAAAAAGATTAATTCAAAAGCAAAAAGTGGGGAAAAAATTTCACATGTACCTGCATACACAATCCTCAGAGCATGTAGAACTGCAGTTCGTACACCCAGCATCACCATCTACATCACTCCGCTTTTTCTTCACCATGTATATATCTGTTATTAATTAAGGCTAGCCACATGACAACGAGCTCAATAATTGACTTGAAAATATTGATTCTACAATGTGTAGAAATCAAATACATAACCTTAACTTGACTCTAAAATAGAATGATTATTTAAATTTTATCAAACTTAGTGCTTCAACATGTGATGGATACTGCGTCTTATGTGTGTATATGGCGGTGGCTCCATCTTATTATCCATGTCTTTCCAAGTGAAATCGATCTTGAATTCCTCATTTGTATAAGGAAGAGGCAACCGACAAAATATTTCCTGGGAAACGGCAGAACAAGTTAGAACATTTAACAATAGACTAACTTAATTACAAGATTCTCATGCAACCAACTCACAGCCATAACTTGTTTGGTGTCTCCTACGGAAAATCACAAAACATTTTATTCAAAGCTTATTTATAGTAGCTTAGCCCAGATAATAGTCTTGGAGGATTTAAACAAGAAAGCAAATGTGCTATAGTGGTTTAGCTTATCAA
This sequence comes from Trifolium dubium, assembly GCA_951804385.1. NCBI lineage: Eukaryota > Viridiplantae > Streptophyta > Magnoliopsida > Fabales > Fabaceae > Trifolium > Trifolium dubium. The sequence goes on along the minus strand of OX638074.1, from coordinate 9,561,616 downwards.
AACATGCAAGACACCAGCATAATTAAAATAGAGTCTTTCAGAATTTAAAGCCCTTTAATAATATAAGTTCCTTTCTTTCTCAACCAATTATTCATCTAACTATTCAGAAATGTCAAATATGCATGGAAAACAACAGTAAAAGATATGTTCATTCTACATAAGTAACATAGATATAAATATATTCTTCGTAAACCTTACCAAAATGTCAGTTATTGGAGTATCAGGCTGCTCCTGAGGCTGAAACACATTAAACAGTCCTGTCAGCCAGCCAAACCAATGAAAAATCTAGTGCAAAATATTCCATAATTCTATGAAGTATATTCCATAAGTGACCATTTGAAGACAATTTAAACATTAAGTTTGCAGTGTAATTTGTGTCCACATATAATCAGAAATTTTATGCTCTATAAAAGCTACAAGCTGTTTTATTTTTTAGATAAAGGGTAATGGGGTGTAAAAGAAGCACAAAGGGAATCTAATGTTGACACCCCAAATCTTAGCCAAAAACTTCACAAAAGTGCATTATAATATCTTCGACATGATAATGCACAGGATATAGATAAGAAAAGTAATATGCATCCAAGAGGTTTCCATAACCAATAAATGTCAGTTATAAACAAGTGTCGAGTACCCCCTTTGTTCCCTGATGCGTCCTCCCCCAATAGCTATTAGGAAGGGAGAAAAAATGCATGAGAAAGAAACTAAACAGAAACACTTCAGAATAGCCACACATCATCACAATAACAATCAGTGTAATGAATAAATTGAAACAATTAGGGAACCATCAAGAAAAGAAAAGAAAAAACAAGAATTTATACATTCCAGACAACCCGATAACTGCATTTGAATATGACAAGGAATGGAGTCATGTATTGCAATTTACAGTATGCTATCAACAAACAATTACAGTAAATAGTTCCGGTGAAAAGAAAAATTGACCTTTTTGTCAAGACGCCAATCAGATTCATGTCTCCAACAAATAGCTTTCCCGGGTTGATCATTCAGAAGGATCACTGCTTCTGGCCATGGTGCACATTTAGTATGGAAAGCCGCCGGGCAACGTACACACCGCAAATGCTTCGGTTGCTTGCATACGAAGCACGCCTGAACATTTAAGGACTTAATATTCTATCGAAAAACAAGGCAAACAAAATAAAGGCAAAATACCATATCCAACATAGTTTCTATACCAATGTAGAGAAGCAAATCAATTAGTAGATGCAAAAATTTAACATTTGGATTTACTAAACCCACCTCAACCCCTAAACATCATACAAGTGATCACCAAAAAGGTTTTGTAGTTCACTATTGATTATCGAGTTAATAAATACAGAATATCTAAGCAAGATCATCACCAATTTATCAAAAGAAGCTAACACAATATTCTCCAAAAATTTTATAAATGAATAATTAGAGCAGATTTGAGATCAAATAAAACGAGAAATAAAGATTCCACCATGACATGATCCACAAAAAGGTAGACCGTCTTAATTGACATTTACGAGAGCCTAATTTCACAATTCAAACCCACAACCTCATTGTCATTTACAACAGGTAAAGCATGGCTATATCAATACACCAGCTGCCTATTGAAAGCGGTTATAAATTTAGGGAAAATATGTCGTACCAAGGTTCGAACCTCGGTCCCAGCACATTACGTGCAATGTCCCTACAATTGAGGCAAGCTCACGGGGAAAATATGCAAATCTATATAATACAATTCAGAGCCACAAATCTCATCAATTCAGTATATAATAATGAAAGAGAAATCAATCAATTTTTTGTAACAAACTATAACTTAGCAAAATTTTTACATGTTGTGGACACTTGAACTTCGTCAGTTTAAAAACCCCTCCGGCTTTTTTTGCACATTCCTTATGATAGCGTGAGCCACACCCATGAACAGAACACAGCAGCTCCTCCTCAGGAGACATACAACGGTGGCACATAAAGCATTCAACCTGAACAGTTCCCACACATTACAAACAAATTAAAAACAAAACCCAACAGCATGTTATTACGAACTATAGTGACTATCTGTGAAGCACAGACACAAACACTAACACGTCAACACGGATAAAACTTCAAAAAAATAAATATAATTCAATGTAATTGTAAGTTCCAGACACGCAGTGGCCGAGCCAGAAAATTTACAAAGCCCGGGCAAAATTTCAATTTTAAACAAAAATCTCAAATTTGCAATAAAAAATCTCAATTTTGAACAAAAAAACTCAATTTTGCCCTAAATTGACTCTTAAAAATCTCAATTTTGGCCTAAATTAACTCTAAAAATACCAACATTTTTGGCTGGAGCCCAGGCAAGTGCCCGGGCATGCTGGGCTCTAAAATTGCTACTGGGGACACGCCTAATCGGTGGAGAGTCCGTGCTTCATAGGCAACGATGTGATGAACTTAGGTCAAAGTTTCATCAATTCAATTCAAAGTACAAAAAATTAAATTAAAAAAAAAAACAAAAAAAAGCTCCAATGTCGATTCATGCTGTTTCATCAATTATTCAAAATTCAGTAGAAAAAAAACAACATAATGAAGAAGTTAATTGGAAGAAAAGAGTAATCTACCATCTTAGGAGCACCAACGAGAAATGGAAGAGGTTCACGATCTGGAAAGCTATCCAACAAACTCTTTCCATTATCCGTCTTCCGAAGAGAACTTCGACTCCTCTTCAAAACCCTAGCTTGAGCACCATTTTCAGAAACAATGCCATTGGGTAGTGCTTGGAGAGCTTCGGCAGCTTCAATAGCAGCTGAATCAGGGGCAGCATCAGGGGCAACATCAGTGGCCTTGACGGTTGAGGTAAGTTCTTCGGACGACGGCGCCGAGAGAGAAAGGTTTCCCATATCAGGCATGACGAATCTGAAACCCTAAAAAAAGTTTGAGATTTTGAAGTTTGAAGAGAGAAAGAGAAAGAAAGGGAAAATTTGGAGGAAGAAGAAGCTATGAGCGGGAAAGTGAGGTTTTTATATAGTTTTCATTTTTTTTTCATATGAGTGAGTGAAAGTACATAAGACTATGTTTCACGCGTTTGTAATTACTATATTGCCATATATATATTCCACCGTTTTTTATTTTGACCAAATTAATAAAATTTCTTTTTCTATTATTATTTCTTTTTTGTGAAATTATTATTTCAAAGTGTGTGCAATTAATTAATTAAATTTCTTTTTGTGCAATTGAAACCGTTTGAATGATGAAAGAATATTACATTTATAGAAAAAAAGAAATCATACACATTTAAGAAAATAACCAATAATGAATTGATGTTAAACGTTTTTATCTGTTTAAGCATGTGGTTAAATGTTTGATTTCAGGTAGGGGTGGCAATGAATTGAACCAACTCAAAGAAAGTTCGATATTTGATTCGATAATTGATTCGTTGAACTTGGTTCATGAACCAAATGAGCTGAAACTTAAGTTCGTTAATTAAATGAGCTGAACTTGAATTATATATAGTTCGACTCATTTGGTTCACGAACTAACTCGATTATAAATATAATACTCCAAAAATATTTTTAAATTTGTGTATTTGATTTCATACATTTATATTTATAATAAGAAATATAATTTAATTCCTTGTTTATAAAATTAAGCTCTTTTAGCATTTTTGTTATCCATCGATATGTGTTTCTATAGGTGTTCTATTCGGTCCAAAGTCTTAACTCCAAGAGATGAAGCTACGGTGATGATTGGTGGTTGTTATGGTGGTTCAGCTCCTTGACAAAGGGGGGGGGGGGGGGGGGGGGGGGGCTTCCTGCACAAAAAGGGACTCCGACGCTCAAGTCAGTAAGTATGCAAGAAGAGAGGATTAGGGTTCAGAATCATACCATGAGGTGGTGTGAAACCACCTATTTATAGACGTTCTGCCTTGGAGGATAAGAAGGATTCTGTGTAGGAATCCTGACCATTGGAATTTGTGACGGTTTATCCAACGGTGGAGATCCCAAGGCATAGCTTTGTCCGCCTACAGCATGTATACTGTAGCTTTAGGGTAGAATGCCCTTGGAAGGCGAGACGGGTTTCCCACATGTTAGTGGGCCTGGATCTAAGTGTGTATTGGGCCTTTGGCCAGTCCAGAACAGTTGCCCCCGAAGTCAATGGCTGCAGATGAAGTCTAAGCATTGACTTGATTATGCGTATTTCCGTCAAGGAATTCCTACAAGGGTTAGTTCCATAATGACAGTGAAGTAAAGAAAAAGTTTTGGGAAAAAGGGCTAATCATACCGTTTTGGATTCCCGTACCCTATTTATATGCCCCCGGGTACGGTATCCGTCTAGGCGTGGTGATGACGTGTTACTCCGTCTTCGGTGAAGAAACTCGTTGCCGGATTTCATCCTTGTCATTTTAGACGGAACTATATGCGTTGGGGTGTTGAATCGTTTTGCTTTCTTGGGAACGTGGGACAGCTGTGCGTAATTTAAACGTCGTGGTAACATTAAAAGCGTACGCGTGTCCCTCTTTACTGCGCATTTACTGCGCACACATCACTAGCTGTCATAGGGTACTCAAGTATCCGTTATTTCGAGGTTCCATCTGAACCGTTGATTTAAAATTTTCACATTCCCTCCATCTAGGCCGTTTAAACGTGCCTTCCTGTGGTTTATAAATATTCGAAGGTTAATTCATTATTTCTTTTCGCATCTTAGCTTCTTGAATCCTTATTTTTCTTTTTCGGCGATTCCTTCTTCTTTTGTGAATTTTCGTTGATTCTGATTCCGTACCAGTAATCACTACTTTCCCAGAAGATCTTCTTGATTTGTGAGGTACTTTCGCTGACCCTTCATCTTATCAATTTATTTTCCTTTTCTGTTTGTATCATTATGGCCATTACAGGAAAATTGATAATTTTAAGCGATAGTGATGAGGGCACCATGAGTGATAGTGAGATAATGGTTTCGAGTGACGATGAGATATTCTCTGATCAAGAGTTTTTTGAGGGACCAACTTATAGGAGAAGGTCTGAAACGATAGTCATTCCAGGGGATGGTGAAGGAATGACTTATGAGCAAGCTCGCTATAACGATCTTGATACTTTCACTGTGAGTGTTGATTGCTTGAAAAAGTTTTATCCCCAGGATGCTGAGTATATCTTGACTGACGGTTTAACCCGCACTTATTACAACCATGACCGTGAGATGGCTGTTGTCAAGTTTAGTAATGATCAGATCCAAGAATATAAACGTTATTTTGAGGAGGGATTGTGCATCGAGTTGTCAAACATATATTTGCAGAAACTTCTTTTTAAAGGAAATGAAATCATGGCTGACGCTAGTATTGAACTTGCCAGGCTTGCAGCGAAGGAAACAAAAGATATTGAAGAGATGGTGAAGGTATTCAAAGCTGCTCCCGTGTTGCCTACTGACGCATGCAAATACCAATGGGTGGTGTCAGAGGTTCTTGGCGTACCTTGTGATTATGCACAGAAAAAGTCTCTTGACGGAGCATATAAGAATGTGGGTCCTTCTCAAGATTGGAAAGTCACTATCCCCCCTATAGGGAAAAGACTCTGTTCAAATTATGTTGATTGTGGGATTTCGTTGCCGGAGACGCTGGTAAGCACCTTTCAGGTCCGCCTTCCGTTTACGGAGTTTGAAGCCGGATTGATGGCTCATCTCCGTCTAGCTCCCTCACAAATCCATCCCTCATCGTGGGGGTTTATAAAGGCTTTCCAATTTTTCTGCACGTACGCTGGTGGCGATGCTAGTGTCCCCCTCTTCAAGAACCTGTTTGCCTTGAACAGGACTAGTAAAAATACTTCTGATGAACAAGGTGTTGTTTCCTTTCGTCAACGGACAAAATACTTCGAAGTATATCAGGATTCTTTTAAGTGGCCACGGGGAGAATATTATTTTGTGGTTCCGGCTTCAGAAAATGCTCACCGGAGTCTTTGCCACTTACCTGTAAATGGTCAAGCCCCTGCAGGTGGGCCAATAAACTTTGATGATTATACCGTCATCATGGATTTATCTGATGACGAGGAAGTTGTTGGTACCAGTGGACGCGGGGAGATCCCTCTTCAACCACTTGTTGAAGGGGCAGCCCCCATTGTTGTAGATAATGAAATAATCGCCCCTTGTAAATCCAAATTCCCCAAGCATTGGTACTAGAGACATTTCTTACTAGCATCTGGTGACTATCTGTTTAAAGATGGGGAGCTATGCGAGGCTGATTGTCAAATGAAGGTGAAGCTCCAGGGGTTTTGTGACGAAATATATAATGAAGGAGGGCGTGGTTTTATTAACACGAGAAGATTAATGGGTTGCAAGTCTCTTGAAACTCGAAAAACTGCTTTTGGTGAGGTTTCTGAAAACACTTTCTTGACGAGTTTGTGTTACAGCACGATATTTACCTTGTTCTTTTCTTTGTTTTGCAGACGAGATGAAGGTTGATCTTGCCGTTATGAAGAGCATGAGGCTGGCCGCCAAAGATCAAGGCCAAAGCTCCCACCAAAACAAACCTCAACAAGAAAAATCCCAACAAAACAAGCCAAAACAAGACATCCCTCAGCAATGTGAATCTACACAAGATTTACCTCCTCAAGATGATCCTCCAAGAAATGATCCTACTGAGGTTCAAATCCCTGCTTTTGTTGGTGAACCTGTTTCTGATCCTGTTCTGCAAATTCTTAGCGGAAACGATAAAGGAAAGGCGACAATGGTTGAAACCGTCATTCAACCAAATGCCCAACCTGACAAAGACAAACCAGTAGGTCCCACGAAACCTACAAAACCTGCCACTCAGCCTCCTCCACTGACAGTCAAAACCAATAAACCTCCACCTGCTGCTGGGAACAACATCAAAAATAAGAACAAAAGGGGCGGAGGTCCTCCAGCTGCTAAAAAATCTCCTAAACGGAGCAGAGTGACTAGGGAAAGCAGCAGTAGTCGTGATTCCGAACGGACTCCTCCTTATCATGATGAGGTGTCAAACGTTCCCCGTGCTCCTCCTCCTCCTTTCAAGCTTCCTCCAGTTCTTCGCGGTTCTCCAATCCTTCACCCCAAGACTATCCGGAGTATGGTTTCTGCTGATGATTTTCAGTACATATCTAGGATGACCGCTGGTAATCGTCAAGATGAATTGGCACGAATGGCCTTTGACCTCCAACGTGCAAGTACTTATGCTTACATGATGGCCGGCGAAGAGTATGACATTTTTTCCGGGAACCAGGCTGTGAAGGAATACCAAAACCAACAAAAATTGGTTGAGGAGCTCCGGCATAAATTGCAAAAATCTCTTGACAAGATGATTCTCCTGGAAAGCCAGCTGAAGACGGCTAAGATTGAGCTGGAAACTGCTCAGGAGGACATTATTTCAAAGGATGCTCTTGTGAAGAAGCTGAAAGGTGAACTGGCTGATGAAAGGAAGAAATTCGATACGGCCAAAACGAAGCATCAGGAGGAGCTAGCCGGGGTGAGGAAGAGGCGTGAGGAGTTGCTTGCTGAGGAGCGTGAAAAGGCAGCCAAAAACAAAGCTGCTTATGATGATTTGATGGGTTCCTTGACCAAACATGTAAGAGACATTGAAATGTATGGGGAACCCTCCGTTTTGTCTAAGAGGGTCATCTCTCAAGATGAACAATTGGTTGCCAAAAATGCTGAAGTGGAAAAACTCAAGGCGGAGGTTAAGAAGCTAAAGGCGGAGAAGGATGAGGAATTGGGGAACCTCAAGGCGGAGAAGGACGCTGAGATGAAACAGCAAGTTGTGGAAACCAATGAACTTGTCTTCTCCACAATTATTCCCAACATTCTGGACCAGGTGGCTTTGCTTTTTCCCGGGACTACTATTGACTTGAATTCGATTGACCCGTTTAGCAAAGTTGTTGATGGTAAGATTGTTTCTGCCGTGGATGAAAATGGTGATGAGCAAGCTCCGCCCGCTGAAGGTAGACCCGTCAAGGCTGACGAGATAAAGGATATCCCTGAGGAGAATGCTGATAAGAAGGATTGATTCATTTTGTACTTTATATATATTTTCTTTTTATCCTCCCGGTGAGCATGTTCCCGGTTAGGAATTTGTGTTTGTAACATCAGTACAAAATTCCCTTTACTCCACAATGCAATTATATGCGTCTTTATGTGTTCAATGTGTCATATTCGATTTCATTTTAGAATTCATTTGACAGGTACTCTTATTTGCGGATTTAAGTTTGGTTTGGATGTACAGGTGTTTTTCTCAAAGGGCTTTAATTCCCATTTTTGGGATTTTAAATTTCAACATCTTTATGACTCCATTTTAGGAATTCATAACATGAATGTACTTACCGTCTCTATTAGTGTCTTTAAATGACATTCTACTTTTGAAACGACTTGACGTTTGTGTTATAAAGGAGAAAATGCCGTTATGGGAATACTTTTTGTAGCATGTGTTGTATGTTTAAGAAATATTCTATCTTAAGAATATTTATCTGTTAAATAAATTCGTTTAGAAGGGATTCCGTTGAAGGAACATTAAATTTGCTAAGCGTAAAATCCGCTTAGAAAAGATTTTGTCAAGGGAGCGTCTTGTCGTTAAGAGTTGTTTCGTCAATAAACGATTCCATCATAGGAACATTTATTTGTGTAACGTCGCTCCGTCTAGGAATTTTATCCGTTATGGATTAATTTTTTTCCAACTTTTTAGGAGGGTTTTATAAATATTCCGTCTAGAATTGTATTCTTTTTGCGGTAATAATTGTATTGGTGCCTAAGTTTCATAGGGCTTGAGTTTTGGCCTTATGTTTAAGGTCTTACTGGAGTTATGGGATAATCTAGCCAAGATTTCCCTTCTTCCCCTGTGAACGTGCGCTACTTTCAGGTGGCTAGCCGGAAAAGCCATTCACTAAGTTGCCCCCGTTGAGAGAAGGTCTTTTGCCTTTCTGGAAGGGCTTTTACGTTTTCTTAACGTATATTTGTTTAAGTATTTTGCACTTTGGATTTTGGATTCCGTCAAAATGCTAACGCTAACATCTATTTTAAGACGTTTTTAAATTTGCTGAAACATAAAAGAGGAATAAATTTCTGAATATTTCATCACTTCATTGAATCTTTTCAAGTTGTTACATAATAGCTTCCGTTCCATGACGGGTACTGGTTGGTGTGAAATGTGATACGCAAGTATACGCAGTCCACTGTAGCAAGTAATAAGTAAAGAGTGTGTCGAACCCACAGGGAATAGTCTATGAGTTATACATTCCAAGTTCAAGTAAAGTGTTTAGTCTATTGTAATGGTAACAAAACATAGTTGATTCTTAACACAATAAATAAAATAACAGTTATATAAAGTGATGGTTGAAAACAAGATTAAAAGGGTAGTTGAGATTAAGATCCATTTAATGCATGAACGAAGCATAGTGAATGATAACTACTGTCGTGTCATCTGTGAGCAAGCTTGCCTTGTGGTGTATGTCTACAACGTTAGATATTAAAACGGGGTATAATGGACTGGCTCTGTCGAGGTCACTATTAATCCCATTAGAGTTCAGAAACGCACTTGCTTGTTTGGTTTCCCACTAAGGCCCTTAACTTATCCATAAGAAAAGGTAGGGTTTACATGTCTGCTCCCACTTAACCTTATTAACTTTATTATTTCCATTAACATGCTAGATGTCTCTACACATGCAACTTGTATTTAAATCTAAGTTGATCAGTCAAAGAAATAAATGTATTTTCATAAAAACATAAAGTTAAAAATGACACAAGAACAATCATTCATTCACATAAATACTTCATTCATTATATTAAACTTCACATAATCTCAACTACAAAGAGTTTAGCTCAGAGTGAGCATAGAAACAACAACAATAACAAGTAAAGTAGTGATACCCATTACAATGCAATAGATACTCCTACAGACACTGTCGTGCCTCTCGTTATCACCGGTCGCCTCCTGCAACTGAGTAGCTGAAACGGCGCAGCAACTCTTCTTCTTCTCAGATCTCTTCTTTAAGTTTCCAAGCATGCATTTTTAGGTTTAGGGTCGTGTATTTATAGGACAATCCTTCTTGGATCGGGTGCAACCTTAATTGTGACTACTAGGCCCAAGGAATAAAGGATATTCCATTTGCAAGGACCACTTAATCATAGTACAATCATTGTGATGCTGACAGCCGGCAAGCCAGCCATTTCATCCTTATCCTCCAAAGATGCCTTCCACTTTGTTCTAGCACGTTCCCAGGTTTTGTCTTCTAGCAATGCTTGACTTATGTTGACTTGTACGGAGCATGATGTCTTGACAGTCATTATCAGTAGATGCCTTTGATGACGATCCAGAACCAAATAACATGCCTTGACATAAATTGCCTCTAAACTAACTCTTTTTCATCAAAATTACATAATTATTCCTAATACATAATTCTAGACTCCAAAGTAAATAAAACTAATGAAATTGGATTAAAACATGGTTTGATCACCATATTGGCAAGAAATAAATCATGAATAAAGGCCTAAATAACACACAAATAGTGAGTCATCACACCCCCAAACTTGAATCATTGTCTGTCCTCAGGTAATGGTAGAAAGCAAAAACTGTGTTCAACTACTCACAATATTGACATGTAAACAGCACATTTAAGTAAAAAGACTCAGACCCTAGGAAATTTTTCAAAAATTGGCACAATTCTCATAAAGTCAACCATCAATGATGACCATGCGTGTGTGTGTGAACTGTTTAATACTGCCAACCAGATTAATGACTACATCCCACTCTAAAACTGCTCATTCTAAAGGCTAAGTTATCCTCTTTTTCCTATAATTTTGAATTTACTTAGAATTTCAGCAAAAGGGGGGACTATATCTTTTCAAGAGTGACCAAAGCATTTTGATTATAGCTTAGGAGAACTGCTGGATTGCTTTTTCATTATCAATTATATATACATTAGTTTTGGGGATACTCCATCTTTTCACTGAGTAGATCCTACTTGTAATAGGTCTAACCTGCTAATAAGAATAAAGCACCCTACTCACTTGTCTCACAGAGACTTATTCATTCATTTTTTTTTTAGCTAACCAATAGCCTCCTATTAGGAATTATTGTAGCAATGATCACCAATTCAATACTCTAGTCCTTTCCCCCAAACTTGGTTCTAATTATACTCTCCATTATATTCATTTTTAGAGAACTTAGAGTAGAGAATGTGTATTTCAAAGAGTTATCTAGCCACTCTTAAGTTTGACAGTATTCAACAGTGTGCATTAAAGTGCAAAGATCATCAAATCAAGCATCAAACATAAGAATTTCCAAAAATTTCTAAACAAACCTATGGTCATACATCTAAAAATTTTAACCTCTGTTTTGGCATGTCAATAAAATGCTTACAAGAACACCTTAAAAGCGATCTATTTTAAAACATTTTCAAAAGTTTTTATTTGATGTTACCTCTCCCCCAAACCTGGCTAAGATGTTTCTTTTGAAGAACTTGATGACGTTTGCAGCAGTGATCTTTGCTAATGTCTCGGCTTCGATCCATTTTGTGAAATAATCAACAGCAACAATCAAATATTTCAATTGCCCTGCTGCCATTGGAAAGGGTCCCAAGATATCCATTCCCCATTGATAAAACGGCCACGGGATGGTGAGACTGTGGAGTTCTGAAGGCGGGGAATTGTACACGTCTCCGTGTTTTTGGCATTTCTCGCAGGCCTTTACAAATTCTTTGGCATCTGCGACCATTGTAGGCCAATAGTATCCTGCACGGAGTATCTTCCTTGCCAACGCTCTCCCGCTAAGATGTTGGCTTGCAATTCCTTCATGCACTTCTTCCAAGGCGTAGATGGCTTCTTCTCCTTCTAGGCATTTAAGTAGGGGTGTGGAAAACCCTCTCTTGTACAACTGTCCAGACACAATCGTATGTGATGGAGCCCTTCGCTTAACCAGCGCTGCTTCCTCTTTGTTCTTTGGGAGCTCCCCGGTTTCTATGAATCTTATCACGGGTAAGATCCAGGAAGTCTTGCCGCCATCTCCGTCAAGGGCCATAACCATTGTTTTCTCTGCGATGCTGGGCGCTTCTAACGTTTCCTGGATAAAAGAATGGTTCACGCCGCTCCTTCGTGTGCTTGCTAATTTGGATAGGACGTCAGCCCTTGTGTTTTGCTCCCTTAGAACATGCATAATCTCAAAATCTTCAAACGTGCTGATGGTTTCCCTTATCACCAACAAGTATTTCTGTAACAAAGGTTCTTTGGTTTGTGCTTCACCTTTCACTTGCGTCACCACCAACTGGGAGTCAGTCCTCAGTTTTACTTCCTTTGCCCCTAGTTCTTGCGCTAGTTTCAGGCCGGCAATGCAAGCTTCATATTCGGCTTGGTTGTTCGTGGCGGTGAACGAAAATCTCAAGGACACTTCTATCACTAACCCTTCATTGCTCTCCAGAATAAGGCCTGCTCCGCTCCCTTTGCTATTTGAGGAACCATCTGTAAAGATGGTCCACTTTGTACACGGTTCACTGGTGGTCGGAGTCATCTCCGCCAAGAAGTCAGCAAAGGTCTGGGCTTTCAAAGCCTTCCTACTCTCAAAGGTAATGTCAAATTCTGAAAGTTCCAGCCAGATCAGGTCTGAACAACACCTGCTTGATTGGTTGGTCCGTCCTCACCACTATTGAGTGTGCCAAGAAATATCTTCTTAGTTTCCTCGCAGCTGTTACCAACGCCAATGCCACCTTCTCAATTTTCTGGTATCTTACCTCGGCTCCGGCTAGAGCCTTGGATATGAAATATACTGGACTCTGGTTGGCTCTAGTTTCTCTTACCAACACGGCACTGACGGCTTCACTCGATATTGCCAGATACAAAAACAGCGTCTCGTCTTTCATAGGTCTAGACAGTACCGGTGGTTGGGAGAGTATTGTTTTCATCTGAGTGAAAGCCTTTTCACACTCCTCCGTCCAAACGAAATCTGTTTCTTTCCTCAGCAACTTGTAGAACGGTAATGCATGTTGTGCAGATCTAGAGATGAACCTGTTTAGTGCAATGAGCATCCCGTTTAGCTTCATAATCCCCTTCTTTGTAGACGGGGCCTCCATCCGGATTACGGCGTCACACTTATCTGGGTTCGCCTCAATCCCTCTTTTAGTCAAATAAAAACCCAAGAATTTTCCTGCCTTGACTGCAAATGTGCATTTCTCCGGGTTCAACCTCATGTTAAACTCCCTGACTTTGTGAAAAATTGCCTCTAGATGGGTACTGTGTAGACTCTCTTCTGCTGACTTGACGATCATATCGTCCATGTATACTTCAAGCATCTTGCCAATCTCGCCTTCAAAAACTCTGTTCATCATTCTTTGATAAGTGGCTCCAGCATTTTTTAATCCAAACGGCATTACGTTATATCGGTAATTTGCTCCTTCCGTCATGAAAGCTGTTTTGTCACGGTCCTTCACGGACATGGAAATTTGGTTGTAGCCAGAATAAGCATCGAGAAAACTCAGCAGTTTGTAACCTGCTGAGTCATCAACCAGTTTGTCGATATTTGGAAGTGGGTACGAATCCTTTGGGCAAGCTTTGTTGATATCCGTGTAGTCTACACACATTCTCCACTTCCCGGAAGACTTCTTCACCAACACGACATTAGACAACCATTCCGTGTAGTGAAGCTCAGAAATGAAATTCGCCTTCAACAATCCGTCAACGATCTCCTGTGCAGCCTTTGCCTTCTCCAGGGATTTCCTTCTCCTTCTTTGTGCCACATACGGGTATCTTTCGCTGACATTCAAATTGTGGCATGCTACTTTAGTGTCTATCCCCGGCATTTCACTAGGCGAAATTGCGAATAAATCAGCGTTCTTCTTCAAACATTGGATAAGGTCTTTACGGACACTTGTTGGCAAGTTTGTCCCAATCTTAACCTTCCTATCCGGATGTTCGTTCAGCTGCACTTCTTCGAATTCTCCATCTGGTATAGGCCTACTAGATTCTTGCGGGAGCAGTTTCCGTTGGTAACTCTCATCACCAGATATGCGGTCATTAGGATGTATATCGATCTTTGCGACATTGACATCTAATAGTTCGGATCGTGGTGGTGTTACCTGCTCTGGCACATCTACCCGAAGAATCTCTTCAGCCTCTACCATTTCTACCGCATCTAACTCTTTCTACAACTCTTTATAACACTTCTTCGTTCCTACCAAATCTGCCATAACGGTGACCACCTGGTTTTTCTTGCCGTGATATTTCATCTTCAAATGAACAGTTGAAGGTACGGCCCCAAGGGCGGCCAAAGTAGTCCTCCCAAGTATGCAATTGTACACGGCTTTGCATGGTACTACCAAGAACTGAACCGGGATGGTTACCTCAGATTCTGCATTCTTTCCGTCTCCAAAGGTTACTTTCAACGTTAAGAATCCTAATGGCCTTGTTAGAGAGCCATTGAATCCTTTCAAATCCGACCCTTCATAGGGGGATAAGTCTTCCTTTTTCAGTCCCATCTTGTCAAACAAATCTTCGTACATGATGTCGCACGAACTCCCTTCATCAATTAAAATTCGGGACACGTCAAAGCCGGCAATGGTTGCCATGATTATTAGGGGAAGTAGCTTGTTTGGTTTATTGCCAATCCTCTCGTCATCGGAAAATCCAAGAATGGGCCTTCTAGGTGCAGTGCTTGTTGACGGGGTATCTTCTATCTTTGATACGGAAAAAAATTCCGCTGTCGTTCTCTTGATGGTCCCTCTTGACGGCCTACCGGTAGTTAGGAGCCCTCCATTAATGGAGCCAATGAAAGGACGCTTGCCTTTGCTCTTAACTATTTCTTCGTCGCTAGAACTAGAATCTTCTTTCTCTTTACTCCTCTTTTTCGAGACTGAATCAATAGCTTTCCGGCTAGATTCTTCCCTTCTTGGTGACCGTTTCCGTTTAGGAGACTTGCTCCTTTTGCGGCTTCTGGTGTTGTTTTCGCGGTAGCGTCTCGCATCTTTCCTATCATTCTGCCCGTCTTTGGTATAACGGTTCAATTTTCCCTTCCTTATCAAATCTTCGATGGCATCTTTTAGATGTATGCAATCATCTGTATCATGGCCATAGCACCTATGAAAACGGCAGTATTTAGATTTATCTGCCTTGGGGGATTCTTTGATTGTTTGGGGAAACTTCACCCCTTCATCCCGGAACTCCGTGTTGATACACTCTCCTAGAATCTTATCTATGGAGGTGTTAAGAGGAGTATACTCTGAGAATCTTGGCCTGGGCATCCTCATTTTTCCCTTGCTGTATCTTTCATGCTCCTTCCTTCCGTCATGGTGTTTGTTTGAGGATTTTGCTTTTTCTGCTCCTTCAGAAATAAGTTTCTCCTCGTAATTGATGTATGGTTGAGCGCGTCTCAGTAGTTCGCTCATATTTTGTGGCTCTTCCAACCCTAGTTTCTCCTTGAACATGGAGTCTGGCTTCAAACCTTTTTCAAAGATGAAGCACTTAAGTTTGTCATCGGCTCCTTTCACGTCAACCGCTGCACAAGTAAACCTCTCAATATACTCCCTGAGGGTTTCCTTCTTCCCCTGAACAATGGCACTTAAGGTGGCAACAGATTTGGGCTGTTTCCGCCTAGAAGTGAAGTGGGAAGTGAACTCTTTGCAGAGTGTTTTCCACGAATCTATAGATCCTTCCAGTAACGCTTTGAACCACGTCATAGCAGCAACTTTGAGCGTTAAGACGAACAGCTTGCATTTAACAGAACCACGTGCGTCATAATAATCCAAAACGGTGTCCACGTGTTCAATGTGTTCGTCTGGGTCACCGGTTCCATCGTAACTTTCCAGCTTTGGGGGTTTCTCCAGAACTTTCGGTATCTTACAACTAGAAATCCACGGGTGCGGGAAGGACGCGATGGGTTAGGACGATCTTCTCCGCGTCCAGGTATGTGGGAAGGCGAACCTTCACCATTTCCCCCATTTTGGCCTCCCCTGCCGTTGCCTTCGCCATTTCCGCCGGCATATCCGCCACCACTACGGTGCTTGAATAGAGGCATACCATCGTTCCTGGTTCTCTGCGTCTTCCTTGACTCAGCTTCATCATCCGGCTTGGATCTTACCTTGCCGGATTTACTCCTTGCTGATTCTGGTACAGCAGCTTCGCTTTGAGCTTGAACCTGTAGTTGTTCAACTCTCACTAGCCTTTCCTTCTGCTCTTGTAACAGAGTTAGAATCGCCGTCAAAGTGTTGTTGTCAGTTGTAGCAGCTGCTACTGCAACGTCATTGGTTGGTGGTGGTGGAAGAAGCTGTTCCTGGGTGCGTTCGTCGTCTTCCACGATTCTGACTTCACTCCTAACTCTGCTGCGAGTACTCACCGAGGGAGTGGAATGCGTTTCCTCTTGAACCGGCGATAGAGTATGAGGAATCTGCTCAGAGGCATTCCGCAAGCTGACGGAAGATGATGCTCTGGTTGGTTTCGTTCCTTTCATAGCAACCATGGTTAAGAAATTTGGAAAAAGTAACTAGAACAGATTTATCAGGTTTGATGCTGATAAATGGAAGAATGAGTTCGAGAAAATCAACAAATGATCTTCCCACAGACGGCGCCACTGTTCTATTCGGTCCAAAGTCTTAACTCCAAGAGATGAAGCTACGGTGATGATTGGTGGTTGTTATGGTGGCTCAGCTCCTTGACAAAGGAGGGGGGAGGGGTTCCTGCACAAAAAGGGACTCCGACGCTCAAGTCAGTAAGTATGCAAGAAGAGAGGATTAGGGTTCAGAATCATACCATGAGGTGGTGTGAAACCACCTATTTATAGACGTTCTGCCTTGGAGGATAAGAAGGATTCCGTGTAGGAATCCTGACCATTGGAATTTGTGACGGTTTATCCAACGGTGGAGATCCCAAGGCATAGCTTTGTCCGCCTACAGCATGTATACTGTAGCTTTAGGGTAGAATGCCCTTGGGAGGCGAGACGGGTTTCCCACATGTTAGTGGGCCTGGATCTAAGTGTGTATTGGGCCTTTGGCCAGTCCAGAACAGTAGGTAATATGTAGCCATTTGTTGCCATCAAGTGTAATTAACATGTTATCAAAATATGGTAAAAAAAAAAAACATGTTATCAAAATATTCATTAAAAATAATATATAAGAGAGTACTAATTGTGTCACAAAAAAATGAGAGTACTGTTAACATTTGTTTTAAAATAGTAGTATTTAAGTAGAAGACATATAGAAAAAAGAGTGTAATAAAGATACTCACATCGGAAAGTTATATCAAATATTGAAAGACAAATGATATATAAATAGAGTAGTTTTCTATCTAATTTCATTCCAAGGTGCATTGCACTAGAGGGGTCCTTCTAACAGTGGATGCATTCTTTTAAAAGGTAATTTATTTTTAAGAAGTGTTTTAGTCCATTAGGTTCATAAGCTGAAAATAGACTGCATTTAATGAGCTGAGTCGAACGGTTCGTGAATTTTAAACGAGCTGAACTCGAGCTAAAAAAAAAGTTCGTACCAATTTATGGCTTAGACAGATTTGACTCGACTCGACTCATTTCCAGCCCTAATTTATGGCTTTATGTATATGTAGAAAATTCGGTTGAAAAGGAGATAATTCATCTTGCATTGTGTACACCCAATAAAGACGGTTTATTCCTCCAAACCACTTCACTACACCGACCTTAATTGTATGACATAGATAAATATTTGAATTCTATAGGATGTCAGTGTAAAACTAATTACTCCGTTTGTTTCTTTTTATTTGTTGTTTTAGAAAAAATATTTGTTCTTTTTTATTTGTCGTTTTGTCAATTTAGGATATATTTTACCTATTATACCTTCTTTCCTAATTTTATTTATAACAAAATTTGTTTGTTTCTTTGTAAATAAAGTTTGTTACAATTTATTTTTGTGGTTTTAATTATTTTTAAAAGAGAAAGTGTGTGTGAAAAAAATAAGAATTTATTGGTGGATTAAAATTAAGATATATACTTCAAAAAGAAAAAAAGGTATAATAGAAAGATAAGGTGCAAATATACACCTTCCTAATTTAGTCTTTTTTTTTTAACTAAAAATAAAAAGGAATAGAGAGAATAAGATCGAGCATATCCAATAAAGAAATAAAAATAATTGTCAATATTGTCCTATTTTATTTTAAATTAATTATCATATGATTTTTACATTTATTTTCATTTAAATTATCTTATTTTATTTTTTGGTAAATAATTCCATTTAAATTATATTCATTATTATAGTGTAGAAAAACGGTTTCCATGTTTACAAATTTGAATTTCTTTTATCATGTACATATTCATTTTTGACTTTTTGTAATTATACTAATACTAATTTATTATATTTTCTAATTTTAATTTCTAATTCCTTATTTAGAAAATGGACCCTTCATAAAAAATGATATTTTTTAATATAACATCTTATATTTAAATTATATTCAATATAAAATATAATTATAATTGTAAGAAAAAAATATAAGGAAAAAAAATAAACATTTATTTTTCTCAGGTATTAGTTTTACTTATTCTCATAAAATTAAATACAAATTGCTTTTAATTTTTTCTCTCTCTTATTTTATCAATAAACAACAATCAATAAAAAAATATTTTTACATCTTTCTATGTAACTTATTTTAAGAAAATTTACACAAAATCATGTTTCAAATTTTCATGTTTTGATTTTCTTAATAAATGTGATTTTTTTTATTTTCCCTTATAATTTGGGACGGAGGGAGTATATCATAACAAGGATTAAATTTATCGCAAAGATTAAATGATATAACGATTGAGTCTAAAACTTTTTTTCCATTTTAATTTAATTTAAGAGTTTAGTTGTTATGCACCGAAGGTGTAAATTTTTTACACATACATCCAATCAAATCAAACCATAATACCACTTTTATAACCAAATTTCTAAAATGTGTCTATAAATTTCTACATGACATGATATAATTGGATGCATATGTGTAAAATAATATATTACAATGTCGGTGTATATAAATTAAATTCTTAATTTAATATTAAAGAATCAAAATTAAGCATAAAAAAATTTAAAAGTTGAGAATTGAACTTTTGACCTTGCACTCTCAATTAACATAATGGATTAAACGTCATTTTAGTCCTTGTATGTACATGAAATTTTGGTTTTAATCCCTATATGTGATTTTACTCCAACACAGTCCCTGTATCGACCAAATTTTTTATTTCTGGTCCCTAAAGTAAAGATCTGCAAGAAAATCTGCAGGAAACTTGAGAATTTTCCTGCAGATTTTTGCTTTAGAGACCAGAAACAAAAAATTTGGTCGATACAGGGACTGTTTTGGAGTAAAATCACATACAGGGACTAAAAACAAAATTTAGCATACATACAGGGACCAAAATGATGTTTAAGCCTAACATAATTAACCACTAGTCTATTGATACACATATGATATTTTACAAACATTGAAAATAGATAATTATTATTATAAAATTTTAGAATTTTGAGGCCTTTAAAATTCGTCGAAATTTTGAGGCCTTGTTCGGCCGCTCACCCCGCACATGTGCTGGGGCCAGGCATGCTTATAAATTGTATTTTTTGACTTTGAATGTGTCCATCAACTAGTCTAAATACATCAGAAAAATAAAAATAACTGTTAATTCAAGTGATAAATTTTAATATATTACTATGTTGAACGTAACATCTAACTGTTACACAAGATTTCATAGTTGTGATTGAGTTTTAATGATATTTGTCACTTTATTTACAGATCAAACAAATGTAATACAACAAGTCAAAATGGGTGTTTATTTTAAAAATGGATGGGATGTAGGATTTGGCCTAAGCAACAAGTCAAATATGCAAATAAATTGGAAATTCGATGTGAACGGCCCGAGTAACTGATCGACACAAAAAACAGGTGAAAATCAGTATGACATAGTTCAACTTGGACAAATTTGATAGTTAAAAAATTAAATGGTCAGAAATGCAATAAGAAGAAGTAGATCATAAGACCACAACAATTATATGTAAATATTAATTTATATTTCAATAATTGAATAGAAATTAGACTTCAATCTGGTAGAGAAGACCATTGTTCGACCCCTGCAACTATGTCTAGGAAGTGATTGGAACTGCTTGATGCAATAACTCGTCCTTAACTTTAGACTACTAGGACCCCTATGAACCAAAGGATGAAAACAAAAAATACTTCGATCCCCGTGAGTAGGGTGGAAATAGGACTGGTCAAGATAGTTTTTCCCATGTTTGAGTCTTATCTGTCAAAACATTGAAGCCTTGAACTTGACCTGTAGATTGTTATAGACGTATATTTGTATCTAACCTATTTGAAAGTGTGACCTGTTAGTCTGTTTCAAAGTCTATTCATAAGAACATATTGTAAATGTACAAGTTATCTCCTGTGTTTTAATAATTGTCAAAAACATGTGAAAATATAGAATACTTTTGGTAACATTTAGAAATGATTTGGTAGCAAAAATGCTTTGTAAAACTAGAAAAATCAATTTTCAAGTCATCCGGATAAATACATATTGTATCTGGATCGATACATATAGTTTCAAGACAACTGAATCGATACATACTTTGTCTGGATCGATACATCACATTCTAGAGACAACCATATGTATCGATGCACATGAGTTGTAGCTGATTTTTTTTAGGCCATAGCCTTAATTAGATGTATCGATACAGACCTTGCATGGATCGATACATTTCAGAAAATAAATTTTCCAGAGGAGCTTATATGTATCGATACACACCTGCTCTGTATCGATACATATCAATTAAAACTTAATTTTTTCTGCTATCATTAAAGTTGTATCGATACACACTCTGCTGTGGATCGATACACTGCTGTTAAATTTTCCAAAATTTTACTCTATCTTATTTTCCCTATAAATAGCAACATGCCTTGGAATTGTAAACATGAGAAACACATTCTATGACATGAATTGAGAGAATTTAGGATCTAGATGTTAGGTTTTCAAAAATTCATCACTTTCATCCAATTTCTTCAAAATATCCCAAATTGATTACTCTTTAATTGAGTTCAACAAAAGGTTAAGAGTGATTGGTTGATAACTTGCATGGTGGTTGCTTGTGCTTAACTTTTGGGTTGAAATTTTGGAAGTAAGGTTTCTCATAAAGGTTTCAAGATTTTGAAGAGGTATTCAAGAATCTTGAGGTTCCACAATGTTGGCGGATGATCAACCGAACGGTCGATTACAAGGGTTCTTTGGGATTGAAGAATGGGGTAGATCGGATCGTGGTAATCGGAGGTTTGAGTCACAACGTGAAAGATTCGTGCAAGATTAGAGGGTTCGACTTCGAGATTGAAGAATCGTGTCTTAGTACTATAAAATCGAAACATTATCTGTAGAAAATCAAAACCTTAAAAATATTAATTTAAAAAATGTAACGTCATCACCATAAATATTAATTTATTCTCATCTATCGATTCTATTTGTTCGTTTGATTGATTTTGATCTTGTCTTTTTGGCTCCTATAGGATATTCACAAGTTACTCATGAGACTAATTGCTCATTGTCATTGGTGGTTTTGCGAATTTTTATATGTACGACACATTTGAGTTCATTTGGTGTCTTGTGATGATAACAAGGTTGAGAGGCATGTGAAAAAAAAATGAGAAATTGGATCTGAAACTAGATAAACACCAAAGGAAACAAATGGAAAGATGAAGTGGAACAGTCAATAGACGGACGTTAGATAAAAATATTATTTAAATAGAAAAGGGAGGTTAATGCTAAGTTACAAAATAAAGGGGGTGTTGGTTACATTTGCACATACCTCGGGGGAGGTGAGTGTAATTTCCCCTAAAATAATATATCTGCGTGTACTATTTTTCTATGAAAAATATGGCAAATATATATATTGTAGATTCAACCTTTTCCAGAGAACAATTATCACTCTATAAAAGTGAGCTATTGCTCCGAAAACCAATGTTATAAGAACCGGACTGGTCGGTTCGACCGGTTCGACCATGAACTGAAACTAGAACCGGTCCGATCACATCTGCTGAACCGCTAGTCCCAAGAACCGGCCATCAAACCGCTAAAACCGGTCAAAACCGCTCACCACCGGTTTAATTTTTTAATTATATTTTGAAAAATAAAAAAAAATCAGAAAAAACGTTTTTTTTTTTCTTTTTTCCCTTCAGTTTCTTCCTTTTCTTCTCTCTATCTCTTCTCTTTTATATCATAATAGGATGGGAAATAAAGTAGAAAAAGAGGTGGTGCTTGAAGAAGATAAGTTTGAGAAGAAGAAGAACAACCACAACACACAAATGAGTTTGAGAAGCAAGACAAATAGATCTATGTCCTTGGCAAGACACATATTTTATGTTTAATTTATGGAAATGCACTTAAAGAAGATAAAAACAATGAGAGGAAAGTGATGCGGTTGTTGTTGTTATTGTGCAATTAGGGTTACCATTGAACTTGTGAATGATATATTGTGCAATTAGGGTCTAGAAAGTAGTGAGAATATTGGGCTTTTAAAGTTTTGCAGTAAAAAAGAAGCATTGGCCGCCTCTTAAAAATTTGTCATAACAGTAATTTTTTCTCTTGTACATACTTAAAAAATATACTTTTAATAATTTATTAATTATCTGGTTCTATAACGGTTCAACCGATTGAACCGGTTAAACCATGACCCGGAGGTCCTAACGATTCGATCTCCGGTCCAGTTTTTAAAACATTGCCGAAAACAATACATAAAAATGTTTGATTCAAATTTTAATCAAACATAATTAAGACTATGAACTTAAATATATTAATAGATTCTAAATATTAAGGGGGCTCTAAAGTGGTTAAAGATCCAATTTTTTGCAAATATCATTTATGATGTCCAAATTTTGAGGTAAGTATTCCTGCATATATACTGAATTTTAGAATTAGAACAAAACCTACAAAATGTTTATGACCGCGGCGGAGTCAGAAAAAAATTGTTCGGGTGAATTATCAAAAAACTATAATACAAAAATTATAATGTATACAAAAAGTTCAAGTTATAATAAACATAAAGTTGATCATAAAAAAATTTAATTAAATAAGTTAAAATGGTATTTTTGAATATCTTAAATTAATTAAATATCTTAAAAAATTATAATATGTTAGACTATTTGACTACTCACGTAGAAGGGGGTTGAATAAGTGATCCAAAAACTAAAGGGCGGTTTTAAAATTTTAAGCATGCATAAGCCCACCAGATCGGTAGTTTACTATGCACCTAGTTTGATCAAAGGAAAAGTCGTATACACCCTTGAACGGATAACAATAAAACGATACTAATTTAATGTTTTACGATCAATCAACACAATATATACAAGTTTTATGATTTGAAAAACTTTAATAACAAATTATATGGCCAAGTACTAGTGTGTCGCAAGCAATTCTTAGGATTTAATCGAGCACTTGGTATGCGATAAGTTTGATCAAATTCCAATTGACAAAATCAATAATTGAATAAACTACAATTAATGAGATAAAGGAAGAGAAGTGTCAAACAATATGATATTGGAGTTCCATGGCTTTCATCATCCTCGCTACGGCCGGTACGTCTCACGCCAATTCTGCGGAATTCAAAATTGAGCACTTTATAGAAAATCATTGAATTATTACAACAATGCACAAGTTTAGGAAATACAATACTCAAGATATCTAAAGACTCAATCTTTCTCACTCGATGTAGTTTTAATAGCCCTTGTGCGAAACCTTTAATACAATCCTTGACTCGAACCTCCGATTACAATAATTCAATCTACATCTGTTCTTCAACTAAGAACCCTTTCAATTGATTATCTGGTTGATCCTCCATCAACGTGTTGAACCTTCAAGAAATTAATACCTTCAATCTTCTTGAAAACCGATGAAAAACCCTTGTGATCAATTCCACCCAAAAGATTGATCAAACACAATCCACCACGGACGTTATCACCAAATTGAACGAAAACCCCTTATTGGACCCACTTAAAGAGTAATCAATGTAGAGATTTGAAGATTTGATGAAGATGAAGAACTTGATCGCAATAAACCCTTTTGATCCAAAATTCTCTTCAATTTTGATCCAACCTGTTATTCATTTGTTTCTCACACTTTACAAATTGACCCCATGTTGCTATTTATAGGGAAAATATTATGGAGTAACTTTTGGCACTTCCTAACTAATATGTATCGATACACATTAAGTAGGTATCGATACATATTAATGGCAGCTTAAACTTTTTGAAGTTTGACTGATATGTATCGATACATATTATGTGTATACCAATACATAATAAGCTTTTTGTCAAAGAATGCCTTGATGTATATCGATACCTACATATGTGTATCGATACACATGGAGCTTCCTGTTGAAAGAGGCTTTATCATGTATCGATACATGTAAATATGTATCGATACAGATGAAGCTTTCTGTTGAAAATTTGAATGATATGTATCGATACAAATAAGTGTGTATCGATACACATTGAGCTTCAGTAAAAAAATTCTTTATGGAACATATTAAAAATATCGATACAAATTATCCTAAAACAATATGTATCGATCCAGATACCCTGTGTATCAATCCAAATGACTTGAAAACTCATTTTTTTAAGTTTAAAAAACTTTTTCGCTGTCAAGTAATGTATAGTTAATGCCCAAAATGTATTATATAATATTTTTTTGCATTTTGACGATTATTAAAATATAAAGAGAAACTGGACCTTCAACAACCTTCAGTTTTCATCCCAAACTCTCCAACCTTATGAAAAACGAAAAAAAATGAAAAAAGAGTAAATTAAATATAACTGTTTATGAGGTTACATAAACAGAGGAAAAGGTGGAAGTTATATATTAATATATTATGAGTTGTAGATTCATGAAATAGATTCCAAAATCGGTTGAAAGAGAAATCACATAAAATTGTAACTAAAAGACAAAAATAAAAAAATTAAATATTGAACTCAAGTGGTAAATATACGTAAATAAAAAACAAATTTTTAGAAAATCCATTCGATTACTAGATAGAATAATTCTTAATCACATAAACAAACTTTATTTACTTATCAACTGTGCGCTGAACTACGAGAGCTTATATGTAACGATTAAGGTTTGAATTCGGATATGCTCACTTATTCACCTTTAAGAAGTGAAATTCTAGCCAATAAAATGTCAGAACAAAAAAGAAACACATAACATAAACATAATTAACATGAGAGCTTGCCGGTTTAATTAACAGACGGCCAGAAGCAACCAATCCTTAGCCGGCTGAGGTTATATGTAATGTAATTGCCAGCACAATCTTTTCTAACCTCATTCTTTATCATATCTCTTTATAATACACACTCTTCATCCATTCCATGACTATGACGTACGTATATTTATAATTAATATTTCTCTTTATTCATCTCTTGCATTGTTAGTTGCTTGCAACATTTGTTTTCCATGGCAAAACTATCATCACAACAACAAACTCCTAAAAGTAGTGCAAGAAATAACAACAAAGTTAATGCAAATAATAGTGTTAACACTAAAGTGAAAAGAACGAGGAGAAGTGTCCCAAGAGATTCTCCAATTCAACGCAGCTCAATATATAGAGGAGTTACTAGGTTTGTTTGGCCTCTTTCTTTTCATTTATTTTTCATACATGCATGCAACTATTTTATTAGAATTTTTTTTATTTGTTAGAAAATGAGTAAACCACTTAATTGGTCATCGTGTATGTAAATCACTCTTAAACAAGTCTTTGATTATATCAATATTTTAAATTAATCTTTGTCTTTCTCCATTATTTTACAATTTGATCATTCGGAGGGACTAAGTTATAATTGAGAAAAATTTGACGAAGACAAAGACAAAATTGAAAAACAACAAACAAAGATATAGATTAATTTGAAATATTGAAAAATAACTGACAAAAACATAGATTAATTTGAGAGTGACTCATAAAATAAATTTAGTGGTTTATTTGTGTTGTACTCTAATTTTAGACAAATTCAAACTACTTGCTAGAAAATATTGTTGAATTAGCAAGCAACTAAAAATTAGATAAAAATAAAACAACCATTAGATATATTTTCATATGTCTCTCCCGACTAAAATGGGGAGTTTGATTGAACAGGCATCGATGGACAGGCCGATATGAAGCTCATTTGTGGGACAAGAATTGTTGGAATGAATCGCAAAACAAGAAAGGACGACAAGGTTTATTTATGTAGATATATACACAATATATTAATTACATTCATATGAAGTATCTAGTAGGACCTGTTTGATCTGCAAAATAAAAGTATAAGACAGAACAGTACAAGACAATACAAGGCAGAACAAAAAGTTATGCTGAGGACAAAAAGTTGTCCCATGGTTCAGTGAGGACAAAAATATCTGATTTTGTCCAGTCCCTTGACCCCCAGTTTGTCCAGTCTCAGTGATAGTTTTCAAATCAAAAACGGTACATCAGAAGTTGTCATGTCCTCTGTTTTTTAGCAGATCAATAGCACCATGGGCGGATTTACCACCCGGGCTGCTAGGGTTGCAGCTCTGGCTCGGTCGGAATATTTTTTTGTTTTAGGGGTTAATTTAGGGTAAAATTGATATTTTTAGAAATTAATTTATGGCAAAATTGAAGTTTTTTGGTTCAAAACTCAGAATTTTCATCCCAAAATAATTTTTTTGGTGTTTTAGGAGTTAATTTAGAGTAAAATTGAGATTCGTGGGAATTAATTTAGAGCAAAATTGAGTTTTTTTTTTTAAATTTGAAATTTTGCTCAGACTTTATATGTTTCTTGGCTCCGCCACTGAATAGCACCCGTAGTGTTTGTGTGTGTGTGTGTCTATATATATATATACAGGGACGGACCTGGACATAAATTTTCACTGGGGCTAAAAAATTTAGTTACTACTAAAAATAAAATTATTCTAATAATTTAATTAAACTATAAATAATATATAAGATTATTATTAGTATAACATGTATATTCAAAAAAATACTATAATTTCGATTAGTTATCTACTATGTTTTTGACAAACAAAATTAATATTTATTATTTATAAAATTAAACTATATAACTTAAAATAATATTGCGTCAAAAAAAAAATTAAAATAATATTTTATGTATATCAAATGATTTGTAATCATCAATCATAAACTATGCACTAATATTTATATCAGTACTTAATTTATATGTGTACCGTATGACTTACAAACATCAATAATAAACTTTAAATTAATATTAACATTAATATCTGTATAAATATATATATAGAATGACTTAAAATTATTTATAAATTTTTTTTTATGTTTTTTGGAAAAAGATTTGGCTTATAAATATGTTTTTTATAGCCACACCTAGCCTCAAGGGGGTCCGTCCCTATATATATATATATATATATATATATATAAAGTTTCTTATATACTTTTTTTTATAATAGTTTCTTTTTTACAAAAATGAAGTTATATAAAGCTAATAATATGTATTTTTTTTTCTTTTCATATGGCATTAATTGATTCATCTTCATGGATGATTACTTCAGTCTACCTAGGTACGTAAATATTACTATTATATTATATATTGCATATTATATCATGGCTATCTCGGCACAATTCAAAAAAAAAATTGAAAAATTTGTATTTTCTTTGGTACATTGGAAAAATAAATTCTTCTATGAGATTTGAACTCTAGATTTTTCCCTATCTAACTCATATCTCACAACTCTTACCACTTAAACTATTAAAATGTTATTCAATGGTTTAACTTTATTCAAATATTTTTATCTCATTATAATGGATGAAAACTAACTAATTAACTGTGTTTTAGGAGCCTATGATGATGAAGAGGCAGCTGCACATGCTTATGATCTAGCTGCATTGAAATATTGGGGTCCAGATACCATTCTTAACTTTCCGGTACCTACCTTTTTCTATTTTTTCAATTAGGGTATGCTTGATTCAAGCAGAAGGAGGGGAGGGGAGAAGAGAGGGGGGAAGTTATACATATATTTTGATCAATACTATACATCATTTTTCATTAAAAGATTATCTCTTTTAATTTGTTAAACATCACTCTAAAGATATATACACTTGTTACTAGCATTTGTCGTATTTTTAAAGTTTCTTTTATGTTTGAATAAACAAATTAAACAAATTTATCTTCCAAATGTAGTTATGTACCTATCAGAATCAATTGAGAGAAATGGAGGATCAGTCAAGGGAGGAGTATATTGGATCGTTAAGAAGGTAATATTGTTTTTTCATGCTTCTATATTACAATTATTAGTGTTAAATATAAATTTTGTTTTTCATGCATGCTTCTTTATTAAATTTTGTTTTTAGGTATTGGTTCATACAAAATATTATGCACATAGTTTTAGTTTTTGCTGTTAAATTAATGTATATTTTTTAATGATTATTTTGCATATATGTTATAAGAACATTTTTAAAAAAATCCTCGTAAAAGAGAATGTAATATTTTATTTTTAAATCGAGATTTTTATTGTTTTTATCTTTTTCTTTTGATATTTAAAAAATTCATATTTAATTCTTCTAATATTTTAAAAAAAATTATAAAGAAATTTTTAATAGTATTCTTAATACGTCTGAAAAAAAAAGTTTTTTTTTTGATCAAATCAAAATGAAGATCCTTTCTAGCATAAGGTCTGTCAAGAAGAATAACCACAAGTACAATCAAGGTCAAAAAACACAAGGAAACAAAATGAAACCACAGGTTCAGTCGATATCCATACAAAGAAAAGGGTTCGACCACCACATATGAGAATTTAAGCCTAAATTTACAAAAGAAGATTGTATCCACCCAAACAAATGCAATTTTATTTTATCGAACATCTGATGAAGTGAACTTTCTTTAGCCTTGAAAACTCTGTTGTTTTGCTCATTCCACACAATCCAAACACAACATAATTAACCAAATCAGTTGAAAGAAAGAGCAACGAGAGTGAGAACCTCCAGCTGAGTGAGTAAAAAGGACAAAATGATCATGTAAAGAATTTGGATAAGTTGAAGCTATACCAATCCAAGACCAAACCATATTCCACAATGGGGCAAAAATGGGGCAAAAGAGAAACAAATGCTGAGATGTTTTGATTCCGCCACATTCAGTGATACAAGATTGAGAATCAAGAAGGATGATATTTCACTTCACCAAACTATCCTTGGTAGGAAGCCTGTTATGAAGTAACCTCTAAACTAGAACAGAGATCATTAAAGGAACTTATTTATGCCAAATAAGATTTGAAGAAAAAGCCGATTCGTGAAAACTCTGAATGGTGTGCAAATGATACGCACACCTCACCGAATAATCTCAACCAAGGCCATGCCTCCACAACCATTTATATGAAATATCAAGCTCCAAAAAAATAACATCAAGGACACTTAAACAATTTTTTTTTTTTTTTTACTTTTTAGACTATAACAATTTTTAAAATTTTCAAAAATAGCAAGGACTAAAACTGAATACAAAATAAATTTATGTAGATCAAAATATATCACTTTATTTCATATAGACCAAAAACTTATTTAACCATAATGATGAAGTTTCAAAAAACATTAGTTCAGATCTTTTGAAAAATAAAAATATTGCAGGAAAAGCAGCGGTTTTTCTCGCGGAGTTTCCAAATACAGGGGTGTTGCAAGGTACAAGTTTTTTCTTTTTTTGTCTCTTATTATTTATTTTTTAGCTTCTCACAAATTCTCAAATTCAAAACGAACATTAAATATAAATATTTCTATACTAAGATTCATACTTTGATTCATCATATTGTACTTTTCACGTATTTTCTAATTCAAAATGGACATTATATATATATATATATATATATATATATATATATATATATATATATAATAAGATTTAAACTTTAATTCATTATATGGTAAATATCTACCCTCTCCGATATTTGTTGGCAGTTATTATTTTTTAGTTACTATAATATTGGTACGAAATGCTATTAATGACGGCTATGATGCAGTTGTTATTATCGTTTTAAAAAAGTTTTTTATTTTTATTATACATATTACTACTAATTCTCAATTAAAGTATAAATGTTATTAGAGACCACAAATCAGTCATATATTTTTTAAAATAATCTTTTATTACACAAGAAAAAAATTAATAAAAGTGGACATCGTATACATATTATCCTTGAATTTTTCGTGATCACAAATCATATGATATTATTTTACTTAAATATTTTTTTTTGATTAAGTTGTTTTACTTAAATTAATTATGATGACTTTGGTTTTTTATGCTTAGACACCATCATAATGGAAGGTGGGAAGCTCGTATTGGCAGGGTATTTGGCAATAAATATCTTTATCTTGGAACATATGGTTAGTTACATTTCACCACCAATCATGCATTAATACTATAACCTAGCTACAAATTATGGTTACAATATAATTTTTGGAATATACACAATGATAATGATGATGATATGAATAAATTTTTACTAATTTTGCAGCCACCCAAGAAGAAGCTGCCACAGCATACGATATGGCAGCAATTGAATATCGTGGACTCAATGCTGTTACTAATTTTGACCTTAGTCGTTATATTAAGTGGCTTAAACCTAACCACAACGATAATAGCAAAATTAGCACCAAACTTATTGATAATTCTAACCCAATTTGTGACACCAATTTCATCCCAAACACTAACCAAGAACATGGACTTAACTTGTTCCACACTCAAAATGAGTCATTTGGAAGAGGAATCGAAGAAGACGAAGAAGTAATTACAATCAAACCGCCTCGTCCAGGTGGTGCCACGTCAGCGTTAGGTCTTTTGCTTCAATCATCAAAGTTTAAGGAGATGATGGAAATGACAAGTGCTGCTGATTTGTCCACAATACCACAAAAGTCATACACATTTCCTGATGACATTCAAACATACTTTGAGTGTGATGATAATCATAATTCTTCTTCTTTCACTAAATATGGAGAAGGGGATGATTTGTTCAATGGCTTCAACTCTTTTGTGCCCCCTATATTCCATTCTGATGACTTTGATCTAGGGTTGAAGGTCTAGCAAGCACTCTTTCTATATCTAGTGCTTCAATTTTAGCGAGAGTCAATTTGTTTCTATTAATATTTTAAATTAATCTTTATTTTTGTCAAAAGTATTTCAATTTAATCTCTGTCTTTGTCAAAGGGACCAAATTGAAAAAAGTTCGACAAAAATATGAAAAATTGAAATATTGATAGAGTTGCGAATCTATTTGAGAGTGACTTACAGAGAGACAGTGACCAATTTAATAGTTTACCAAATAAAACTTAATTTAGTTTATTTTTATTTTATTTTTTCATTGATTATTTATAACCTAGAATTATTTTCCAGTTGTGTATATGGAAAATTTAATTGCGGATCTCAAGTCCTTGGAAAATGGAAATGATGGATAAATTTAGCTGAAGAAAGGTGGCAAAATGTTATTTTATTTGTTATATTTGTAAAGTAATAAGCATATATCCAGAAGGCATAGCAAAAAGAAAAAAAGTACTTGGTAGTTTGTAGTCATTTTTTTTGTATTTTAATAATGAGTACTCTTGTTTCATCTCCTTAATATATCAAATTCATTTGGCTTCATATATATGCTTTACAGATATTAATCAGCTTATCATTTTTTTTATTTTATATACTATATTATCTATTCGTTTCTGTTTTGGAGAAACATGCTCTAAGACTAGAATTCCAATTTCGATAATTTCTAATTTTAAAAGAAATTGGTTACGTGATGGTGTGTAATTGAGTGTTTTAACTATTAATAAGTTTTTGAAAAACTTAAACTTGTTTAATGTATGTTTGCAAAAAAATCTTTAGAAAAATATGACACTACTTTGTCTTAATAATCATATCAAATTATTTTATCACATTTTTGACATCAATTAAAATCAAACGTGAATATGTGTACTTAATTACCTAGGACTCTCCTAACTTACCTTGTTCTTTTGTTTAATTTTTAATTTTTGTATATTATTAGTAATTGATAGATAAGCTTATAGAATATAAAATCAACACATCCTTTCTATGCCCACCAACAAGAAGCAAAAGAATAAAAATAGCTTCCAAACATAATCATCGCAACATGTTAATATTCAACACGAATCCCTTATTTTTTGGATACAAAAGAGAATCCCTTGTTATTCATAAAGAAGAATAAATAAATAAATTTTGTAAAAAAAAATAAAGAAGAATAAATTGGCACACCCGGTAAGGTTGTTCCACAATCAACACTGAAGTTATTAGCCGTGACTTATTCAGATGATTCATGAATTAGATAACGAGCAAGAGATGTTAATGCAGAATCTGATGTAAGCATACTTTTCAAAGGGGATATTTTTTGGAGCTTCTACGGTACATTAGTAAAATTTTAATGTATCGGTACTTTAATTTTTAAAATTATAAATAAAAAATTAATTATATAAATTAAAATATTATTTATTGACTATTATATTTTAGAAAACATAATTTCATAAGAAAAATCACAGTTTCATTTTTTATAAATATTATACTAATTTTTTTTTTCATTAAAAAATTCAATATTAATTATTATGAATAATAAAAATTCAAAAATAATAAAAAAAATCAATTTTTTTTGACAATTTTGATGAATAACATTTAGTTATCATAATATTTTAAAAGATAAAAAAAAAACTATTTCAAATATACTCATTTTCTATTAATTTTACAATATATTTGTTAGTGTTTTTGTGTTGGCCTCATTTTTGGCAAAACACAATGTGGAGGACAATGTGCGCACATCATTAAAGATGTGAAGAACAATGTGCGCACATCATACAAGTCCGGAACTTTGATCATATTTACGCGCCATATCTTTTCTTGAAGATTTGTTTTGTTTTTGCCTCGCTTGCTTCACTAAAAGAAAAGAAGCAAACAGCGGCGGTCGGTTAACGGAGGTTATGCCATAACCGCCGCCGCTTGACATATTTACCGGCGGTTCTTTAACTGCCGCAGAATTAAGTGTATTAGCGGCGGTTTAAACTGTCGCTAGATGGATCGCCGCGCTTGGAAACGTTTACCGGCGGTTCCTAACCGCCGCCGAATGCGTATACTGATTTTTTTTTATTTTTCTGATTACCGGCGGTTCTTAACCGCCGCGGTTTGCTTTTTTTATTTTTGGCGGTTTTGTTTACCGGCAGTTAGGAACCGCCGCTGATTTCCTTTATTCACTTTTTTTTTCTGTTTTTTTTTACCTATGTTGTTTTGACTTAATTTTTTTTAAAAAAATTGTTACAATTGATGAGGCGAAATTTCGTGAAGTTCCTCGCTGTCAAATAACAAGTATCCGATCTTTAAATTTAATTTTACATTGAAAATAAATCAAATTTTACTTTTTAAACTGGTTAAATTAGAGTTAAATTTTCTCGTTCAAATGCCATAAATTGAACCATCGTTTATAGAAAACTACAAAATATGTAAATTAACAAAGTTCTAGACACAATTAATTTGTTGGTTTAAATTAAGTTACTCTTTATTGTAAATTCAAAATAAAAAATAATAAAATTTTAATATAATTTAGGAAGATAGATATGTAACATCTCCCCAATCACTTGTTGAATCTCAATATGTACTTCTTCTTCTTCTTCTTCTTCTTCTTCTTCTTCTTCTTCTTCTTCTTCTTCTATATCGTCAAATGAATCTTCAACTATTTCTCCCTCTTCACCTTCCATCAACACCTCCATTGTGTCGTCCACTCTTTCTTCTTTTTGAACATTCATGGATACTCTTGATAAAACTTCTTCATCTTCAACACCATATTGTTGTTGTATTTTGTCAAATGAGTCTTAGACTATTTCTCCCTCTTCATCTCTCACCAACAATTTCAATGGGTCTTCCACTCTTTCTTGCTTTTGAACATTCGTAGATACTCTTGATGAAACTTCTCTATTTTTTTTTGTAAATCGAAAAATTGATGAAACCTCTCCTTCAGCTGTTTCTCCCTCTTCACCATCCATCGACGGTTCCAATGAGTCTACCACTCTTTCTTCATTTTGAATATTGACGAGTCTCTTATTTTTTCTCTCTCAAATATGTTATTTTACTTTGCACTTGAAATTTTTAACAATGTCCACTCATCTTATTTATAGAATTTAATGTCTTCATATTTTTTTTTACTAAAGAACCATTATTTGATGTAACATAAATATAAATATATATATATATATGAATAAATAATTACACATGAATAAAAGATAGACGGGCAACAAGCTGCGCCGCTAAACCTTTTTGTAACCAATTTTTAAAAAAAAATTTGAATGTATATCCACAAATTAAACTAATTTTGCTTTAAAAAGAAAAAATTGTTTAATATAACAAACTTTTGTATATATTGTTAGTATTTTTTTTAGTTAACTTTTTTTAATCCTAAACTTATATAAATTTTGTTTGTTTTGGTAAGATTTGTATCAATCACACTAGTGCAAAAAACACTTTTTAAATCAAATAATTTAAATCAATTCCTCTACTAGATTTAAAATGTGTGACAATGGGGACACGGGGGGAGTTATCAAAATTGTTTTAACTATAAAAATCAAAGAAACTGATCTAAAAAGAGTTTTATTTTAAATTAAAAGTTAAAATAAATTTGGTTAATATTGTTTCACTCTTTTCCTTTTCAGCGAAATAAAACTCCCCTCCCCCCTTATAAAAAAAAATAAAAAATAACTTCCTTCCCCCAATTTCACAAAAACACGACAAAGCCCTCTCTCTAAAATCTAGAACCCTAGTTTTCTCCCTCAACATCTTTCATAGTGAGCCAAACATGGTCTCCCTCTCAATCCCTAGTCGTTCTCCCTTTCTACGAAGCGTCTTTCTCTCAAACAAAATTGATTACGGAGAAGTGAGAACTCGTTCTGCTACCAAGGTGAAATTTCTCCTCTCCTCTCAAGGTTAGTTCAAACTGTCTTCATTCTTCTAAAACATTATGATTCTAATTTCTTATGTGTGTGATTATACTTGCTCCTTGCTTTGATGATTCAACCAGGTTACTTTCTAATATGTTGTTAGGTTTTTTTTAGTTGTCCCTGAATAGTTTATGATTGTAGTTGTTAAAAATTTGAAATCTGTAGCTATATTTGGTTTCTGGGTTGATATTTTAAATGGTTAATTCAATTGTGATTAGATTTATGCACGTGGTTGGTTATAGAAATCTTTCAAACAAACTTAATTGAAATTTGGAAGATGAAATCAAACATTTGTGGTTTACTATACCTTATTGTTTTAATTATTGTGATAATATGGATCGAATATTTTTACTAATTGATTGTTTTGACTTGGAGATATCATATAACGTAGAATAAATAGTACAATTAGTTGTTTTTGTAATTCTTAATTTTATTTAATTAACTAGTAAAAATTATGTTTCAGACTCTACTCTTTAAAATGCCAAACAACATATAAGGAGCTTAGAAAAATAAAGCTCAACTCAGTTAGTGTCAACACCTAAGAGAGAAAAAGAGGAATGAGGACTAAGCCTTCAAAATGTAGAAGAAACATGGAGAAGTAATACACACTACTAGTCACTAAAAGTTTATATTTTATATTTTATTTGATTTGCTTATGTAAATGAATTTGGAATGAAAAATCAATGAAGGTCGAAAATGAAGCAGCTGCTGCAGAAGATGTGAAAAAGGAATTGGAAGAGCTGAAAGAGATATGCAAAGAATTGAAGGTAATGTGTAAATTGTTAAACTTGAGCTTGGACTTCATTCCCGCCTCTATTAGTGTTTTTGCCCATCATTTTTCTTTAGGTACTAACTGAATCTATAACTTGTAGGATGAACATGCTTTATTTCATGATATTGTTGATAGAATGGTCAAGGACTAACACCAATGAAATATCCAATCTTTTAGATGAAAATGAGAACATTTGCCAATTTCTTCAATCAAGACCGCCCATATGTTTTTTTATTCATCTATTTTCTCAATATCATAAAAATCAAGGCATTTGTCTCATATACTAAACATTTCTATGGTCTTGCAGTTTTATTCTATTGGTGCCGCAACGTTGTCAAATGATATCAGGTCAGTCAAAATGATAATTACAACTCGGGTATTAATTCAATTATAGTATGACTATATTTTCCACTTGCAGAGTTTCCATAAAAGTTTTTCTTTGAGGTGGTGAATACTTTTTCATATTGTTGCTGGTGTAATCATAAAGTCTAACATTTAATGATGATATATGACACTCTTTTTTCAACTGTTATCTACAGCCTTGCATAAATTGGATCCAACTAATTTAAGTCCCTCAGATGTGGAACACCAGTTTCCAGAGAGAGGTATGAATATGGTACTCAAATTAAAAGTTACATGGTACAAATTATATTAAGTGTAACTTGTAAGACTTGGATATGAGCATCTTTTGTCACAATGACTGATTATTATTGTAAATATTCATTTAGCCATTGCAGGCGTAGCAGCATATAATAACTTCAAGTTAAAAAAGGAAACTTCCCAAGACCCCCCAGATGCTTCTGAGCTTGTTGAACCCAAAGGTAGGAGCTCTTCTATATGGTTTACTTATGCTCAGTTATTCACAATGATTTTTATTAGGATTATAGAATTCAATCCCAACTCAAGAATTGGTTGTCGATTAATTATATTCATTTTAATTATACTAAGTTCTTGACTTATGTTTACCCCCTGTTTTCTGCCTTTATTTTATCAACATATTTCTTAATTACTTTGTTGGTTGTACAGAAAGTTGGACTTTTAATCTCAATACACTCATTAAGAACAGAACCATGGTGCT
This sequence comes from Trifolium dubium, assembly GCA_951804385.1. NCBI lineage: Eukaryota > Viridiplantae > Streptophyta > Magnoliopsida > Fabales > Fabaceae > Trifolium > Trifolium dubium. Next base: position 9,524,928 of record OX638074.1, on the reverse strand, counting down.
GGATATGCTCATATAAAGTCATTACTATTGTAAGTTGTACATCAATTTCTTGCTTTTTGTTTCGGAAACAATACTTCTTATGTGATGACACCTATGTTGAAGCAAAATCCCTAAATGATGTTTTAAAGATAACAAACATCTTCAATTATATTTTCATTTATATTCTGATCAGTTTGTGATCTAACATGTGCTTTTGAGTGATTTTAATAAGCTAGATCAAATTGCAAAATCATGATCAATCATCACTCTTTGTGAAAGAAATGAACACTACTGCAGAGAACGATCCGAGAACGCTCTCTGAATAACAGTCAGCACAGGTTTCAAAAGTGATTCTTGTCACAAGCACTTAATAATGTTTCATCAGGCTACAAGACATTATTCCACTTTATCATTGGACTTCAAATCAGTATCTCAACAGTGAATAAGTCATTTAAGGCCAAACAAGACCATGTGCATGAAGAACATTCCTTGTATGACATGTTTAAGGAAAGGAATCAATGCACAATGAAGACAAGCATGTGTGAACTAGTGTTTCTACTGAGTTTTGGATCTTATGGTTTATCATAGACCAATCACAATGCAGCAGCAAGCACCTGAACTCATAGTTGGCAAGGTACTTGCAAATGTACTTTCAATGAACATTCTCCAAAGTATCTCCCACATAAGACAAGAAGGTTTGTACTTGCAAAGGACAACATGGACAGCTACCTACACTAGCCTCAGCTGGTTAGACGCTCCACTACAGCTGTTTATGATCAAGCAAATCCCACTCATGAATTCTTGCATCAGCCCAGAATGGAGAGAACGATACCAGAACGTTCTCTAACCTAGGCAGTTTTGTACTTGAACATTCAAATTGAATATCCAGCTGTTCAATGTACTTTGATTTGATGCACAACGGCTAATACAACGTATATACTTGAAGAACAAGCTTCATACAGCCTGCTACAACTGTTTACAGCTCATCACCTTTTTTTGGTGAAAATGAAGAAACTGGGAGAGTGTTTGAAGAACGTTCTCACAGATTTGAATTATGCAGCAAACTCTCTATGAGCTGTCATTTGAAGGATGCAACGGCTCTATTACAGCTTTCAAACGTCTATAATTGATGACTAAGCATCAGGAGCGTATTTGGCATCTATAAATAGCACCCCATGGTGCACTTGAAGAGTAACAAGTTTAAGAGAAGTTTAGTTACAAGTTTGCATATATCCAGTTTAGTTCTCAAGCAATCAAAGCTCTGTTTTGTTTACTCAACACTCCAGCTCTGCTATCAATCTTTGGATCACATATATAGAGTGTACTGAGTTGTTTACATAAGCCTATCAATCTCTGGTGTGAGTCATTGTATAAGCTTAGATCCAGAAACAAAACCTTCTTGTAAAAGAAAGAAATCCTCAAGTCAATACGTAACTATTGATTGAGAGTACCTTGGATAGTCAGGTTTTGACTAGAGGTAAGCCTTGGATAGTCAGGACTGACTAGAGGCAGAAAAGAATTTGATCTTGGTTTAGATCATAGAAGAAGAAGATTTGTATTGAGAGATCGGTAGTATCTCATTCATACTAGTGATAAATCTCACATGAGTGGGGACTGGACTAGCCCAACATTTGGGTGAACCAGTATAAATTGTTGTGTGTTATTCCTTCTCTCTTTACTCCTTTACAATTGCACACACACCATACACCTATATTGTCTGTTTGTTATAAACTGTCTGCACTAACGAGAACGATCTCAGAACGTTCTGTCTCTGTTTAACAAAACTGTTCTTAAACTAACTAAGTTGTTTTGTTTTGTAAGCTTAATTTTTAAAAGGTCACAATTCAAACCCCCCTTTCTTGTGAAACTTTGCTACTTCAACCTATCTATTGGTGTTTAAATTGTTAATTGATGTAATGTGAAAATATTCGCATATGTGAAACATATTTATTTATTAATATGAAATTGATTTGAAAACAAGATTAGAGAAGTTGAACTTTAGAATTGAATGTAAATCTCCTACTGTTTGTTAGAACTAACTAGTTGTTGAACATGGTTTTTTGAGTTTCTTAAAATAAAAAAAGGTTAAAGAAATAGAACTATTTGTTCATGGTTGTTTGCATGTTTGTGTTGAATATGACTTCACTAATTTAAAGTTTGTGTTCATACAGAGAGCTTGTTTGCATGTTTGTGTTGAATATGACTTCACTAATAGACAACTATGTAGACTAATATTTAACATCTTAAACATCTGAAAGTATTCCTAATTAACTAGCTGATAGACAAAGAAGAGAAAAAGTGAATAAAGTTTTAATTTTTATCAAATTTGTTGTGATAGTGTGTGAGCATGTGTATTTAACTAGCTGGCATAACTCCCCTAACAAATAACTATACACCAGATACTAAAATGGATCATACATGCCTTTAGTAAGAAGCACATGAAGATGTGGTGTACTAAAACAAACTAAATGTAGATTTCTAAATGTCTCTAAATGTTAGCCTTTATTCATATGTCTTTATTGTGATGAGGTTTCTGTGGATATAATCTAAATGATCTAGCATTAGTTGCAAAGCCATTTTAACAATAGTGTCTCTAAGGGAAAATTAGGCCAATATCAGTTACTTTTATAAGGGAAAATTTGTAGGAAGGAATTCAACCCAGTATCAAAACAACACATTATGGTACAAAATCTATAACTTTGGGGAAGATAGAGAATAAAATATATGATTCTTAATAGCCCGAAAATGCATTTTCACATCTGAAAGTATTCCTAATTAAGTAGCTGATAATATTTTTAATTTCAGCTTTAATTTGTTTTTTACGGGTCTGTTTCGGTGGTTTTGTTCCCAGCTTCTGTTTCGGTGGTTTTGTTCCCAGCTTCTGTTTCGGTGGTCAATTTCAGCTTTGCTTGTACATCATACTTTGGTCGAGCAGCTTCTTTAGTTGATTCTTCTGCATTGATTCTTACTTGTTGAATATATTTACTATTATACAAGAGGAGTTAGAAAAACATCGTCAAGCAAATTATTCTATAAATGATGATGGATACATTGAAGTTTTTGGAAAAGAACATTCAGGATATGTTCGAGGCATGAGGTATGGTCCTGTCCCATCTCAATACTTTGGAAGTTCATCAAGAGCTCCAGCATCATCTAGTGGTGGTAACAATTTTTCTACGAGAGAGGAGTTGGATGCAAGTAATGCGAAAATTAGAGCTTTGGAGGAACAAGTTGCTATTTTGACGCAACAATTTGCTTTATATTCTAGAGGCAATCAGGTAATCAATTCAAAACATAATGATATAGTGATTTATAAAACTATTATATAATTATATTTATGACCATGTATGGTCTTGTGAGATATGATATATATACTTGTGATGATGGCTGATCTTGTCATAGATGATAATCTTTTTTTTAATACTAATTTTTTTATGGGTTTAAACTTCAGGTTTCAGACACGGATGCTCCCATAAGAGGAAGACCTTCTTCAGCTAGTCATGAAACACTGAATTAGGGTGGTTATTGAGTACATTAGTTTTTTTTTTGAAGCAGTATTGAGTACATTAGTAGATTGATTGATCATTTTAGTATATTTTGAAATACATTGATATGTTTTGAAGGATGTTTTAGATGTGATCAATTTGATATTATAATATTTTACTTTAGGTTGAATTATTTTGTATTTGAAGTGATTAGAGAAACATTAATATTTTGAAGCATTTAGATTATATAAAATTGATTATTATGTTTACTTTATTATTATTTTTTAATGTAAAAATAAAATAAAATCCAAACAAAAAAAATGAAAAAAATTGCGGGAAACCAAAAAAAAAAATTGTGCGTAATCAAAAAAAGAATTTAAGGGAAACAAAAAAGAAAAGATTACCAATAAATTGCGGGAAATTAAAAAAAAAACAATTTGTGGGAAACCAATAAAAAATATATGGGAAACATAAAAAAAGATTGTTAATAAATTTTGGGAAATATGGAAAAAAAAATTGTGGGAAATAAAAAATAAAAATTGTGGGTAACCAAAAGAGAAAAAAAAATTCAAAAAAAAAAGGAAACGAAAAATAGTGGCGGTTAGAACCGCCGCAATATTTGCAGGTGAAATTGCAACGCAATGTCCATTAGCGGCGGTTTTAAACCGTCGCAAACACAAAGACAATTAGCGGCGGTTGGGAACCGCCGCAAAACCCAAGTCAACCGTCGCGAATTGACTTAGCGGCGGTTATACCAACGGTTGCCCAGAACCGCCGCTACATGACCTAGCGACGCCTCTTTCTGGGACGCTTTATCGACCGTCGCTGTATGCATTTAGCGGCGGTTCAAACCGCCGCTGTATGGTCTCGCAACCGCCGCCGCATGCCAGAATTGTTGTAGTGCTTGTGGGCTAAGTCGCACGCGTTCCATGAACCATCAGGGTTACTTGTTAACCTAATTTTATTTGTAAAAAGTATTTTCCAATTATGGAAATATTTTATATGGTTCAAATTTATGGTTCTTGGGACAGAATTCTTACAAGACTTACTTGAAGCCCAAGACACGTCTGAAGACCTGTGCTACTCAGAAGACTATATATATGTGTGAAGACTAAACCTAATATTGATTCAAGCCGTCATTCAAGATTAGAGTTTTTAGGGTTTGAGTCTTTTGTGTTCTTGTGTTCTTGTTATTTGTGAGCCTTTGCTTGTGTCACCTAGATGCTTGCATAAGGACTGGAATATTGAATTGTAATCCGAAGCTTTTAAGCAAGTAATATTGTTCACTACTCTAAGCTATGAAGTACGAGTAGTGTAGTATTGTTTGGGGAGTGTTCTCTAAATCTATTGATTGTAATTGTTATAGAGTGGAAGTGTGATGGGTTTCTCTTACCTATGGGGTACCTAGGTAGAAATATAGAACGGGTATTTGGCGAGTTTCTAAGTTGTAAACCGAGGTGTAAGCCGAATAACTTAGGAATAGCATTACATTAGTGGATTTCCTTCCTGGCTTGGTAGCCCCTAAATTAGGTGACGTTGCACTGAACTGGGGTAACAATTTCCTTGTGTTGTTTATTGCTTTCATTATTTATTGCTTTATTACTTGTTCTATAAGGTTGGTTAATGTGCGCACATCTTACCGCACATTAGGTTGTCTGATTATCATTTATAAGCAGTACACCAGAATTTCAATTGGCATCATAGCAGGCACCCTGCCTGTTTTTGGGTGAGCTCCATGGAAGATGAATTCTGGAAATACAGACAAGGAAGGATGATTTGTCACCAAGACACCTCTATTGGATGGTACAAACTATGATGGGTGGAAACCTAAAATATTAACGTTTCTTCAGTCTATAGACAACAAATCATGGAAGTCAATTCTGAAGAAGTGGGAACCACCTATGATCATGGACAAGGATGGAAATGCTACTGGTGTTCTAAAGTCTCCAGAAGATTGGACCAAAGAAGAAGATGAACTTGCGTATGGAAGTAACAAGACATTGAATGCCCTATTCAATGCTGTGGATAAAAACATGTTCTGACTTATTAAGAAGCAAACTATAGCAAAAGTTGCATGGGATATGCTGAAGACAAATCAAGAAGGAACATCTAAAGTGAAGATGGAAAAGCTGCAGCTCCTAATAACACAATTTGAAAATCTTAAAATGAAGGAAGATGGTAACATATATGATTTTCAAATGGAAGTATTAGACTATGCCAACATGTTTGACTCTCTGGGAGAACCAATAGCTGAAGAGAAATTGTGTAGAAAGATCATCAGATCCCTTCCTAAGAAATTTGATATGAAAGTTACTGCCATTGAAGAAGCTCAAGACATTGCTAACATGAAGATGGATGAGCTCATAGGATCTCTTCAAACATTTGAAGGTGCATGCAATGACAGAACTGATAAGAAAACTAAAGTTATTGCTTTTGTATCAAATGTAGGACTTGAGAAAATTGAAGAAAATGAGATTGATGACAATGCTACAGATGAAATAGTTTTCCTTGGAAGACAAATTAACAAAATTTTAAAGAAGTTTGGAAGAAAACCAAAACAGGACACACAAGCTGATGACAGAAGATCAAAGTCTCCCAGAAAAACAAGTGAAGGCAAAGGAAAAGGAGTGAAATGTTTTGAATGTGATGGACATGGGCATGTCAGATCAGAATGTCCTACCTTCCTCAAAAATCAAAAGAAAGGTTTATCTGTTGCTTAGTCAGATGATGATTCAGAAGATGAAAACAATGGAGGAGAAGCTGCTAAACTTGTCACTGTCTTGACTGGGATATGTGAAACTCCTGAGCATGAATCTCCCAATCGTGTAGTACCTTATGAAGAACTGGCTGCAAGCTTTAAGGATTTATGCTATGAGGCTGAAAGTACTTATAAAAAGTTGCATGAAAACAATCAAACTATCACTCAGATGATGACTGAGAGAACAAATCACATATCTCAAATATCAAAATTGAACGAAGAAGTAGTGCAACTTACTTCAAAACTAGAAGACATGAAAAGACAAGTTAGAATGATGAACAATGGTACAGATATGTTGGAAAAGATCCTTGATGTCCAACAACTTGGGAAACCTAAAGGAATTGGATTTGGATATCAATCTCTAAATAAGCAACGTCAGAAAAATAATGTCACAAAGTTTGTTGCAGCAACTGATACCTATAGTCCAACAATGTGGGACACCATGTGGGCACAATCTCCTAAGAACATGTATACACATCCTAGGATCACATCTCAGACTGTCACTAAAGTTTGGGTTTGCCATCACTTTGCAATTGATTTTGAGGGTCATTATATATATATATATATATCAGTGCCAGCTCAAGACCAATTGAGACCTAAAGCGAAATTTTAAAATGAGATTTTTTTTTAAAAAAAATTATTTAAAATTAATTTTTTTAGAATTTTTGAACGCAAAATAATTTATTATATTATCATAATTAATTTCACTTAACATTTCTTTTTCAATCAATCAATAATAAAGTAAATATATTTAGTCTTTGTTTTTTTTTTTGAAGCATTGTTTAGTCTTTGTTGAAAGGTAAGATTTTATTAATTTTTGTTTTGAAAAACTTTGTTCCACTGAAGCAATAGATACATGAGTTGTTAACATTACTATATAAACAGTAGAAGCAGTTGAAACATTCTTCATATAATGAAGTATGTCAATATAGGAGTTCCATCTTCAACTTATATGATTTCTCATAAAGTTTGCAATTCTGAAAATAAGTCATTGTGTTTTAAAGAACCCTTAAAGGTTAAGACAAACTTCTTTTAAATTTTTAATTTCTAATGACTTTAATTTTTGATATAAAATAGAAATTCAAAAACATCTTAATATATTTTAAATTGTTCAAATCTATTTTTAAATGAAGTAATTGTTTGATAAAAAAATAACGTTGTTTTAGGATATTTTACAACATCATTGTAAGAATTTTCATCAAATTGAGTTTTCACGTTACAAAATGTATTAAATAGAGTTACTCTCAATTGAGTTTTTAGAATAAAAAAGTCTCAACTTTTCTTTTGGTAGCTAAGTCTCAACTTTTATGTGAAAGAGGAATTGAATTGGATTGTATTTTGTTTGCTCAAAGTGAAGCTTTAGTTTTTTTTAGGAGGCTTTTTTCTTTGACCATAACATTATAAGCTATTGACCTGACTATTTATTGGGGGTCTTTTTCTCTTAATAAAAAATTAATTTTTTAAAGGCCTAAAGCCCTTGCTTGAGTTGTTTGACCCTTGAGCCGACCCTGATATATATATATATATATATATATATATATATATATATATATATATATATATATATATATATATATATATATATATATATATATATATATATATATATATATATATATATATATATATATATTTATTTTCTTGCTTTCACACCCTCTGGTTCCTAGGACATGGGGCCTAGTAGTTTAGAATTCAGGATGACTTCTTACATCAAGTAGTTTCAGTCTCCTCCCAAATGTAGCGTCAATCACCACTTGACCAACTAATGTTAGGCGCCAAAAACTTGATGCATGTAGTTTAGTAAGTGTACTAAACCGTCGTCAAATAATAATATTTATATAGTTCGTATCTGCAGAGATTGTTTAAATCTCGACAAAATAATTGTATTTAGTTTAAGATGTAATTGTAAAAGCAACGGGGGGTTTGTTTGCATGTAGAGTTCAGTTTACAGAAATTAGAATTTGTTTGTAAAATATATGGAGAGATGAGACTAGGTTGAAGTTTCCTTTGAAGAATAACACTACAATTTTTAGATAGTGCAATATTTTCATCATCTCTAAGCTTCATTCTTCCGGTTGTTAGACCATATTTTGGTTAAGTCAAAATATGCCCTAAATGTTTATTTGAACTCATTAAATAACCTTCAATTATGGAGAATGATGTCTCCAAAGATGAAGAAGGTAATAAATTCTTTATTTTTGACATGAATGTGAAGGGTTAATGTCTTTAAGAATAAGAGCGTTCTGATGGAGAGTATCCATAAGAATCAAATTGATCTTTGTCTCAATATTTCGTTGAGAAAGCAAGAGAGAAGACAAATATCAGTAAGTGTTTTGCCTTCGAATCACCAAGACTTCGAGTCAAATGCAGAATTACTCGAAGTAATATTCTTACTTTATCTTAGAAGATTATCAACTTTTTCTTAAAGTTTCGAGTTCGAATCAATACAACGTTTCATTCAAAATGACGGTTATCAATGGACAAGGTTGAAGATTAGGTGGCAAGACACGGGTCAAATGGATGTTTTATAGACGTTATTAAGCAGTTATTTTTGCTCTTCTATAAATACTTGTTCATTTTATGTATTTTCTATCACAAATTACTCATACTAAAAAAATCCTTGCAAACTCTGAGTACCATGCGTTCGAGCGAAAAGAGTACAAAAGGCACAATGTATGATTCTGTGATCAAACCTTATTAATTTCAATGCAATTTACTTGCTTTTATTTAAAGTTTCTGCATTTTACTTTTAATCAGAAATTTACTTTTCTTGCATTTTAATTAAAGTTATTTACAATTTGTCTTTTCAAAACCAAACGTGTTCATTGCAATTATTGAACATTAGTGTTTTCAATCTTCAAACCATGAATGCACAAACGTGTCCTAGGATTTACTAGTTGATCCTGCAAGCATTGAAAATTGGCGCTTGTTTACTAATTTTCATAGTAAACATCGATCAAAAGATCTTTCATAAACTTAGCATGCACAAGCATTTGATGTAAGGCATCACTAAAGGGAATATTCACTTGTAACTGTGTATACTATTCCATGAACTTCTTAAATTGACCCTCTAATTTCTAATTTTTTTTGGATAAATAAAGATAAAGTAGTTTCACATAAGATGGCACCTCCTAATTTTTATCCCCATCTTTAAGAATTTGGCTCTTAGACTTTGGCAAGATAAAATTTGCATCAACCAAATTTCTCACTTTTTTTTCCCTCTTGCTCACTTAGCTCACTTTTTTTTTTCACTCTTTTCATTTTTTTTCTTCTTTTTGTTTTTCAACTTCTCCCTCATCTATAACTGTTGCGGGGATTTTGGGATTTCCACCACTACAATGATCTTTCATTTCCAAAGAGGTGAAAATATCGAAAAACTTTTAAAAAGAAATTCTCAGTTCGGGGGTTAGTTACACCTAGGGAAGGTATTAGCATCCTAAGCGCCTATAGTATCCTACAGTAACCTCTAGTTTATTGCTTTTTTACTTATTTTTAATGTGAAGAAATGGGAGAGAACTAGTAAGAATTTTGAGGGAGAAATAGTATAGAAAGAATTTGTGTGTGCAAGTGGAGAGTTTAGATGAGAAGAGAAGGTTATGACAAAATTTAAAGTGTTTTGAAAAAAAGTAAACTTAAATCTAATCGTGCGACTAATTTTGGTTTTTGGAATAAAGAAGTTTTATTTGAGAGAGAGAAGATGTTGTTTATTGTTTTCTATTATTTTTCTAAGGAATTACTAATCGTACCTCTTTGGAAATGAAAGTTCGCGTTTATTTGTTTTTAGCGTTTGACGGAAAGCGATAAAAAGTAAAATGCATGCAATGCAATTTTCTACATCCACTTTGGGGTTACATTCGGCCTAATTACATTCTACGATCCTTTGCGAAAATTTAAATATGAATGAATGCAACAATTGAATGAGAATGCAAAAATAAACTAAACTAAAAAACAAGTCCGACGGAATTAAATAAACTAACTTAAAATTTTACTAAACTAAACTAAGACTTTTAGGTTCTAATTCTATTATTTTCTAGGTCCGTCTCCATTAAGCATAGGTAATAATTTTAAGGTCTCAAGTCACAAGGCAAGAATAATCAAATAAGATGCAACAATAATATGGAATGAAATGGCAAGAAATTTAAATTACATAAATGGCCTAAAATAAGCAAAGAAGATAACCAAATAAATAAAACAAATCATAACTAGAACTAAAATAAAATGAGAAACTAATAATAATAATAAAGAGAAAAGAAAAAAAATTGAAAAAAAAAACAGAAAAAAGAAGAAGAAAAAGAAACGCAGAAAGAAAAAAAACTTGTGGGGGGTGCATATTATAATAATACAGTGAAAAATTATTAAATCTGGAAAAAGGGGGGTGAAAATAGAAGAAAGGGTTTGTTGGGTTCAACTGACTGAACCCAGTTTAATTTGTAGACCGGTCCGGTTCGGTTCGGTCTGGTCCAATGGACCAGACCGAACCGGTTTTGGTCATGTGTGTGTGTGCATCATTAGTCTAGCAAGCATTCATCACTTGATCTTGATCAGACTGACCTGATCAGATCTTGGAATCATGATGCTAGTCCAAGGATTAAGGACTAATGGTTGTGATTTGTTTAAATAATTGTAGGTTTATAATATAAGTCTTATTCCATGAAAAGAGAAACATAGAAAAGAAAACTCCAAAATAAAGAACCAAAACGCAGAAAAAAAACAAGGAAACAGAATCAGCAAACAAACAGAAGAAATTCCCAACGTTTCATCACAAAATTTCAAATCCGAACCAAAGAAAACAAGTGTATACTCGATTTTCTTCGCCTTGTCCCATTGATCCCAAATCTGTAGATCGATTTCCAATGGGAGTCCGTAAAAAGACTCAAATCGTCATTGTACCAACGAAAAAACAAATCAAACAAAAAATAAGTAAATTTGAATGAAATAACTGAAATAGAAACGAAACAGATCCAAGTAAATAAATAAAAATCTAACAATCTTTTGAAGTTGTAACTGAAAACAATCAAGGCATAATATGAACCATTTTTCTAATTTTTTTTTCATGAAATAGTAACGAACATGAATAGAACTTCAAAAGCCAGAAATAGGAACAAATTAAACGAGTCAGAATTAAAACACAAGCAAACTCTCAATCTTCATCATTTTCATCCTGCTATTACGAAACCCATGAAAGGATTCTTCAGCTAATGGCCCAGGAAAACTCAGATCGAGATTCCAAATCACAAATCCGAAATCAAAATGAAACGAAAATCAAACGTACATGAAGAATCAGCAGAATTAGAAACCAAACAGAGAAAAAAGACGTAAAAAGAACAAATTAAACATAAATCAAAACCGATCAAAACATAACCAACATTTTTTAGTCCAGATTCAAGGATTAGACCATATTATGAACGATATAACCGATTACGAGTATAGATGAACTCGAATCGGAGTAAGTAAAATCGAAACCGGTCGGAACTTTGATTACCTTTTCTTGCGTTTGAAACCGAGTGAGATCTTGGCCAATATTTGCGTTTTCGATTCAGAGAAGAGTGAAGAGAAAAAGGTTTGGTGTTTTTCTTGTTTCTGGAAATGGAAAGGAAAAGGAAGATTTCGTTTCTGATGAAGAAGAGGGAAAGGGTTCGTTCGGAGAAGAAGAAGAGAAAACGGATTCGTTTCCGTTCTCGAAGAAGAAAATGAAGCAAAAAATGAAAACTAGTTTAAGCGTTCTTATTTTTGGTTTTTTTTTAATCTTTGTTGATTTTGTGATTTTAGGGTAAGTGAGGTGGCTGAAGTTTCTAGGTTAGAAAAATGGTTAAGACCCCCTTTTATAAATGAGGGGGTTTATATAGGGGGAGATTAGGGTTAAGGGACATTTTTGGGGAATCAAATTAATAGAGGGTTAAAATAGTAAAGAGACAAAATGGGAAGGTTTTTGATTTATTTTGAAAAAAGAAAAAATGATATGTGATGTAAGAGCGATGACGTGGCGAAAAACTATTGGTCTATGTGGTGATTATTCTTTTTTTGCCTTTTGGGTAAACTTTGAGGTAGAAAGAAATTGAATTAAAATAAAAATAAAAATGCCATAAAAGGTAATAAAAGGTTTAAGAAAAAAAAGTAAATAATTTTTTTTACAACTTAAAATAGGTAAAAATGCTAAATACAATAATAAAAATTATTTTTGACGTTTTTTTGATCTTTTACGCTAATTAACAGAAAATTAAGATAAAAGATATAAAATTGATTTAAAGTTATAAATGTTTGTAGAAATAAAGAATGAAACAACAAAAAAAGCATGAAAATAATTTTTATAGGAAATTTTAATTTTATGCATATTTTTGTAAAATAATTATGAAAATAATAATACTACTAATAATAAAAACATAAAAAGATGAATAAACATATAAGCTAAGATATATCTACATTTTTATATTATTTATTTTATTTATGCATGAGAATGTAATTTGGATTTGTAGGTCCAAAATTGGGTACAACAGCTGCCCCTATTTAAATTTCTTCAACAGGAAAGGTGAAAAGTAAATTTTTTATCTAGACGGGGTTGAAGAGACTTAAATATAAGACGTCCACCATTTTTTGGAACTAAAAATCCTCTAACAATGCTCATGATGCAAATGTATGCAAAATATTGACTTTTCTTTTTTTGAATTTTGTACAAATGTTATAAAAGATAGACAAAGGAAGAAACAATTGAGATTCCACAGGGGAAAATCAAAACATGGCCCGACTGAAAAAACAACAAGCTATACCATGAGTTCTATTGAAGACGAACTCTACTGGGGAACTTTAAGCAACACTGGGGAAAGGTGTTACTGATTATCGTCTGACCGATAGCAAGGATGTTGGCATTGACACACAACAGTTTCAAAACATCAACTATCGACAGTAGGAATGGCGTACACTGACATACGACCATTTGCAAAAAATCAACTATCGACTGACCGACAATAGGAATGGTGTATACCGACATACGACCATTTGAAAAACATTTACTATTGACTGACCAACAGTAAAGAATGTTGGCACCGACACTCAACACTTATATATGATCAACTATCGACTGACCGACAGTGAGAATGTTGGCACTAACACTCAACATTTATATATGATCGACTATCGACTGACCGACGGCAAGAATGGTGTATACTCCTACAGTCATTTAAATCAACAGACTATCGACTGACCGACAGCTGAAACGTTGTACACTGACATACAACCTTTGGATATCAAAAGATTATTGACTGACCGATAGGAAGAATGTTATGCACTGACACACAACATTTAAGTATCATTAGGCTATCGACTGACCGATAGTAATGTATCTCAACAAACTTTAAGGTGTACTTCAGAAAGTAGCATAGGTAAGCAGAACTGTATGAGACTTGTATGGTTCTTTTGTGTAATGTCTGTAAAGCCCACCGGGGTTAAAACCACCTGAGGAACTGTAAAGCATATCTTGTAATATAAAAGCTTCTTGTATGGATAGCTTGTCATTTGTTGCTTTGAATTGATGTTCAATCCGGGAACAAACCGGAGAGGAACTGTAAAGCAAGACTCTGTGTTTAGTTGAAGAATAAATTCAACTGGGAATTTTCCCCTTGTTTTTTTTGTAGGAAAAACTGAAACAACCATCTTCCACAAGAGAGGAGTTTAGTGGGGAATTTTCGAAACAAGAGATGTACGCTTATTTGCCTAAGCTGATACTCTAATTGAAAGACTAACATGCCCATCCCGACTCTATTTTGTAGACACAAACAAGACAAAAGAGACACAAAACATGTATATGATGTAACAATGTATGAATGATGTAAATTTATACAATACATGTAAATGTTGTGCATGAATGTATGTATGTATGTATGTATGTATGTATGTATGTATGTATGTATGTATGTATGTATGCATGTATGTATGTATATCGTGAATATTTATTGAACATCGATTGTTGGACGAACAAGGTGACCAAACCGGAAGCACAAGCCGACTTCGCATTACAACTAGAAGTATCTCAACCGATTGTATATGTTACTGTAGATGAAGCAAGAGAACTCCTCTTGGGAAAATGAACAATTTCTCTTGGGAAATGACGTTTTTAACAAATGATCTGTACTCAAACTTAATATACTCAAAACAACATTGTCAACTTTTCTTGAGGATGTACCCTTTTTTCAAACAAGATGCCCCTTGTTATAATTAAACTTGCATATCAGAATTAACCACAATCGGAGTAGCTGTGGATATCCCTTCTTTTTATATCTTGTTCAGAGTAAAGAAACATCGCTATTTTTAATCAAAAGAGAATAAATTTATTTGTTTTATCAAATTATTATTTATTTTTTGAAATATGTCTTTTTTTCATTTTAAATATAATCATCAAATCATAAAGAAATTTTGTAAGAATAAAACAAGAATTTCAAACAATGAGACATAGGCTCAAAATCATGTATAAGAATGGTAATCTGCTAATGGCGAGATTCCATGGATCATTACAAAGATGGAATTGTAATTAATATGGAAATGATACATTGAACACAATAAATCTATTCTCCCTAACAAATTTTGAATTCCACTGTGTCTTCAACTTCCAAGTGCAGATGATTCTGATCATAAACTTCTTCTATAACCATCACATGCCCCAAGTGATTGAACTCGAGTGAATGCAGTTACTTTGTCTTGTTTCCCTAACTTTTGCCTAGACCGACTTTTCAGGTTTTCAGTCTACCGGGAAGTGTATACATTTTCTTTTTTATGTCTCCTTTTTTGTATGAATCGCCCTTTCGAGTTTTCGATTCACCAAGACGCCCTCTTTTTTGACTAAGCCGCCCTCTCAGGTTTTCAGCTTGACGAGCTGTATACACGTTTTTTTTTAGACAAAGTACTTCTTGACTGCATCTGCATTTACTGGACGAGGGAGTTCATCACCATCTATGTTTATAAGAATCATGGCACCACCAGAAAATGCTTTCTTGACAACATACGGGCCTTCATAATTAGGAGTCCACTTGCCCCTATCATCAAGTTGAAAAGACAAAACCTTTTTGAGCACGAGGTCACCTTCTTTGAACTCTCTAGGACGAACTTTCCTGTCAAAAGCTTGTTTCATCCTGTTTTGATATAACTGTCCATGACATAAAGCGGTCATGCGCTTTTCTTCAATCAAATTCAACTGATCATACCGGTTCTGACACCATTCATCCTCTGTCAACTCGGCTTCCATTAAAACTCTCATTGACGGGATCTCAACCTCTACGGGGAGTACTGCTTCCATACCATATACCAAAGAAAAAAGGGTTGCCCAAGTCGATGTACGAACCGAAGTACGGTATCCATATAAAGCAAAAGGCAACATCTCATGCCAGTATTTGTAAGTGACACCCATTTTCTGAACAATCTTCTTAATGTTCTTGATTGCAGCTTCAACAACACCATTCATCTTGGGTCTGTAAGGAGAAGAATTGTGATGCTCAGTCTTGAATTCATCACACAATTCTTTCATCATTTTGTTGTTCAAGTTCGATCCATTATTAGTGATGATCCTGTTCGGGATACCATATTTCCATATGATTTGATTCTTGATAAATCTAACAACCACTTGTTTTGTAACATTAGCAAAAGAAGCTGCTTCAACCCACTTGGTGAAATAATCAATAGTCACTAGAATGAAACGATGACCATTTGAAGCTTTTGGCTCAATCATTCAATCATATCAATGCCCCACATGGAAAAGTGCCACGAAGAAGATATCACATTCAACAGAGTTGGTGGTACATGTATCTTGTCAGCATATATCTAACACTTGTGACATTTCCTCACATATCTGCAACAATCAGATTCCATTGTCATCCAGTAATAACCAACTCTCAACATATTTTTAGCCATAGCATGCCCATTGGCATGCGTACCAAAAGAACCTTCATGTACATCATACATCAACTGATCAGCTTCAGACTTATCCACACATCGGAGTAAGGCCATGTCAAAATTTCTCTTGTACAGAACATCACCATTCAAAAAGAAACTGTTAGACAATCTCTTCAAAGTTCTCCTGTCCTTTTTAGATGTCCCAGGCGGGTAATCCTGGTGTTGTTGAAAATTCTTGATATCATAATACCAAGGTTTGCCATCAATTGTTTCTTCAACTACGAACACGTAAGCAGACCTTTCAAGGCGTGTAATATTAACACGAGGCAGGTCATTCTCTTTATTCACTTGGTACATGGAAGATAAAGTAGCCAGCTCATCTACCATCCGATTCTCATCACAGGGAATGTGATGCAACTCCACTTTGTTAAAGAAAGTCAACAAACGTCTTGCATAATCTCGGTATGGAATCAAGCCGAGGTGGCGAGTCTCCCATTCTCCTTTGATCTGATTAACTACAAGAGCTGAATCCCCATAAATGTCAAGAATCTTAGTTCTCAAATTAATAGCTTCTTCAATGCCTAGAATACAAGCTTCATATTCTGCTGTGTTGTTTGTACAATCAAAAAGCAATCTGGCTGTGAATGAGATATGACTACCCTTAGGAGTAATAAGAACGACACAAATTCCATTGCTATAAGCATTAACAGCTCCATCAAAAACCAAACCCCATCTGGATTCAGGATCAGGGCCTTCTCCAAATAATGTTTCATCACAATCTTTCATCTTCAAATACATGACATCTTCATTAGGAAAGTCAAACTTGAGAGACTGGTAATCATCAATTGGCTGGTGTGCCAAATAATCAGCAAGAACACTTCCTTTGAAGGCTTTCTGAGTAAAGTATTTAATGTCATATTCAGATAACAACATTTGCCAACGTCAAGGCGGGTTTCTCAAAGATATACTTGATTGGATCCATTTTAGATATCAACCAAGTAGTATGATTAATCATGTATTGTCTGAGACGTTTGGTAGCCCAAGCTAAAGCAAAACAAGTCTTCTCAAGCATGGAGTAACGAGACTCACAATTTGTGAATTTCTTACTCAAGTAATAAATAGCATGTTCTTTCTTTCCAGTTTCATCTTGTTGTCCAAGTGCACAACCCATAGAATCATCTAACACAGTGAGATACATAATCAATGGTCTTCCTTCAACAGGAGGAATCAGAATAGGAGGTTCTAACAAATACTCTTTGATGCTGTCAAAAGCTTTCTGGCAATCTTCTGTCCACACTATTGTCTGGTCTTTGCGGAGGAGCTTGAAAATTGGTCCACAGGTAGCAGTCATATGAGAATAATCTGGAAATATAGTTCAAACGACCAAGGAAACCTCTTACTTGCTTTTCAGTTCTTAGTGCAGGCATTTCTCGAATGGCTTTCACTTTGTTAGGATCCACTTCTATATCTTTCTGACTAACTACAAATCCCAAGTGTTTTCCAGATCGGACACCGAAAGTACACATGTTGGGATTCAAACGGAGCTTGTACTTCTTCAATCGTTGGAACAACTTTAGGAGATGATCAACATGTTCTTCTTCAGTATTAGACTTGGCAATCATATCGTCAACATAAACCTCAATCTCCTTGTGCATCATATCATGAAACAGAGTAGTCATTGCTCTCTGATATGTGGCACCAACATTTTTCAAACCAAATGGCATAACTTTGTAACACAAAGTTCCCCATGGTGTATTGAAAGAAGTCTTCTCTCTATCTTCTAGAGCCATCCGGATCTGATTGTAACCAGAGAAACCATCCATAAAGGAGAAGACCTTGAACTTTGCAGTATTATCAACTAGCATATCAATGTGAGGCAAATGGAAATCATCCTTCTGACTGGCCTTGTTCAGATCTCTATATCAACACACATTCTGACTTTGCCATCCTTCTTCGGAACAGGTACTATGTTAGCCAACCATTGACGGTATCAAGATGTAATCAAGAAACCGCATCAATATGCTTTTGAACCTCTTCTTTAATTTTTACTGCCATATCAGGATGTGTTCTCCTCAAATTCTGCTTAACTGGTGGACATTCGGGCTTCAACGGAAAGTGATGTTCCACAATATTGGTATCCAACCCTAGCATGTCTTGATAAGACCAAGCAAACACGTCCATGTATTCTCTGAGGAGTTCTATCAATCTCTCTTTGACACTGGCTTCTAACAATGCATCAATTTTGACTTGTTTATCAACAATTAATCTGCAAATATGATTTATGCTTGATTTTAGAAATATGTGAAAAGAAATAAGCATTTATGCAGATTGTTTTGAAAAGGGATATATTTTTATGTTTTTTGTGTTACCATATTCCAGAAAAGGGTAAAAGCAAGAAAAAACTAAATGCACAAAAGAGTGGACATAAAATATCCTTTATTCATTGATGATTTCATTAAAACAAAAGCCCGACAAATGTTCATCTTTCGCCTTGTGCAAAGCGAAAGGAATACTTATTTTCAAACATAGGCCCTAAAAACGCATACTTTCATCTTGGGCAGAATGAAAGGTTTTAATAAAAACGACAATGGATCATTACTCAAAGTGAGAGACAACAGATGGAACATCCACGACACTCCAATTATAGCAAGTTCCTCCATGCACCACCAAGCCAATGTCCTCCTCGGGCTTCTCCTCATCCACAGTGTTAACATCTTTAAAAGTCGGATAAATGAAACTAGCACTCTTAAACGTATCCTTAATAGACTTATCAACTTTGCCAAATTTATGAGCCTTACCATTTGAAACAAAACCTAAACCCTCTCGGTTCTTGTTTTTTGGCAACTCTATCAATTTGCCCCAGCCTGTGGTGGAGTCATGCAACAGCACTTGTCGTGCATCTTTCAAAGAGGCCATACAAACACTCTCTTTCTTAGCACTCGTTCCTTCATCAATAGACAATCCATGAAATTGAGTCCCATCAACAATACCAGCACCAATACTTGTATACGATGACAGCTGACTCACCAAATAAGCCTGTTCACCCCCTATAGTAATAATCTTGTCATTCTTTTCAAATTTCAACTTTTGGTGTAAAGTTGAAGTCACAGCACCAGCTTCATGGATCCAAGGGCGACCCAATAAGCAACTGTGCGCCGCATTGACATCCATCACTTGAAAAGTAATCTGAAAATGTATGCGGCCCAATAGTAATTGGTAAGTCAACTTCCCCCATCACCATCTTTCTCGACCCATCGAAAGCTTTAACAACCATCCCACTTCGCCTCATCGGGGCGCCTTTGTAGCTTAATTGATCAAGGGTAGCTTTCGGCATCACATTCAAAGAGGACCCACTATCAATGAGTACATTAGACAGAGCATCATGCCGACAGTTCATAGAGATATGAAGAGCAAGATTGTGCCTTCTTCCTTCTTCAGGAAGGTCTTCATCACTGAAGCTTAAACTGTTACAAGCAGTGATATTTCCCACAATGCCGCTGAAACGGTCAATAGTCACATCATGATCTACATAAGCTTGTTCTATGTGCTTCAGAGTTCAATAAGAGCGATAAGATAGAAATATTAGCAGGTGTTTGTATCAACTGATTAACCACTTTGTATTCACTCTTCTTGATCAATTTCAAAACCTCTTTAACATCAGAAGCAACACCAGTTTTATCAGACGGACCTGAATTCTTGTTACTTTCAACATTTGCCTCAGGGTTAATTACCACCAATGGTTTATTCATAAGAGGATTCACTTTCTTCAAAGTAGCTGGTGGCAACACACGGCCACTCCTCATTATCTTACTCGAACCCACAACATTTGCAACAGATGACAAATTAAGAATTGGAACCTCTTCATTGCCCTTCATTGCCCAGGCACGGGACCCGGTAAGGCAACACATTCTTGACTGTTATAAGGCAACTCAATATATCTAGCATCAATGAACTCTGTAATAATCATGAAGGCCTCATCATCACTAATATCAAACTCAAACTCACTATCAGATTCTCCATCCTCTTTTCTCTTGTAAGAAATGACCAACTCTCTTCTATTCAGCAAGGTTTGCAGATCATCCTTTACTTTCTGGCACCCTCTTGGATTTCTTGGACAAATCATACAAGTAGCATGATTATGTTGAAAGTAAGACAACTTGCACAAACCGACATGAATCTGAACCAGTGATCCCTTGATCTGGCGAACATTGAATACTCGGTAATGACCTGAATCAACTTGTACCATATTAATATTAGGAGCCCCATGGGGTGGGAGTGGGTTTGCCTGCACATTTGGGTTGATATTTTTGAATTTCAGGGCACCATTCCTGATCAACCTTTGCACCCCATTCTTCAAACCATAACAGTTCTCAATATCATGACCAGGCGCTCCAGAGTGATAGGCACAAGTAAGATCAGACCTATACCAATATGGCAATTTCTCGGGCATTGACAGTGGTGGTCTGAGTTGAACAAACTTTCTTTCAAGCAAAGCAGGCAATAAATCAACATATCTCATTGGAATTGGATCGTATCGGGGAGGTCCCTGTGTACGATTATAATTACCCTGAGGTGGGTTCTGTGGCCTTTGTTGATAACTAGTGTTCACAGGTGGTGCAATAGTAGCGACGTGCTGTTGCTATGGATGATAATTTTTTCTTCGCCCATCCTGAGCGACCATACTCACTTCTTGCTCTTTCTTCTTAGCTAAACCAGCACCATAACTTTTACCATTACCAGATCCTGAAGTATCTTTTATCAAACGACCTTCTCTAATTCCTTCTTCGACACGGGTTCTAGTTTCCACTACATCAGTGAAATCGCGGAGATTACTTGCAATCATCTTATCATAGTAAAAAGGCTCAAGTGTTTTCAGGAATATTCTTGTCATTTCTTTTTCCTCCATAGGCGGATTGACTTGGGTATCCAGTCCACGCCATCTCTGAGCATACTCCTTGAAACTTTCACGTTCCCTTTGTGATAAGGAACGAAGTTGATCCCTAACGGGTGCCAAATCAGAATTGTACTTATATTGGTGCACAAAAGCTTCACACAAATCAAAGAAGGACTTGATCTTCTCACGGTCTAAGCTCATATACCATTTCAGAGCAGCACTAGTCAGGCTGTCCTGAAAGAAATGAATCAACAGCTTGTCATTGTTTGTCTGGGCCGACATCTTCCTTGCGTACATAATCAAGTGACTTTGGGGGCAAGAATCCCATTTGTATTTCTCAAAATCAGGTGTTTTGAACTTTGGAGGTACTTGGACATTAGGAACTAAACACATCTCGTGAGCACTTTTTCCAAACAGATCTTTTCCGCGAAGAGCACGGATTTCTCGCTGCATTTCTTCAAATTGGTCCTGAATATCACCTCTAGGGCTCAAAGGCACCACATTCTCCACTAGACCGCCATAATACACAGGTTCTGTCTCATTTGGAAGTGCATTCATAGTGGCAGGAGCAATAGTCATTGCAGGAGGCGTGATAGCAGTTGTCATCTGAGGAACAGTGATTGCATGAAATTGAGCATGGGAAACAAACGGCTGAACATCATCGCCGAAATTAGCGGGCATGCCCCAAGGATAATTCATAGAGGTAATCGGCATAGGATTGCTAACAAGACCCTGAGGGGCAGAAACCTGGACATTCTTAAGTATCAGAACATTCAAAGCTTGCATTGGAGGAGGTGGAGGTAAAGGCCTTGCAAGAGTGAGTGCTTCCACCATGGAAGTAAGCTTGGTAACTGCAGCTTGAAGAGTGGTAAACTGTTCATGAAGTTGAGCATTTTCCTCTTCCATAATTCTCTTTCTTTTAGCGCGTGTATAGTACATTCTTGTTGGCTTTTATCGGATGCGACGGGCCAGGATCTGAAAGAACGAAAGACTCAGAATCCTTGAAAAAACCGGAAAATGAATGCAGATGATGCATGATATGTTATGCAAAGAAGACGTGAATATTGTATTTTTTTCGTATCTTGATCCTCAAAGGACCTCAAAGCACAGTGTTATCATAAAATAGGGACCTTAATTCATTAATATAAAGAGACAAAATACAATCAAACTTAAGCACACACAATACTGAAAAGAAAATTACAAAAGAGAAAACGAAAAATACATGAAAAAGACACATTACAACCACTGAAACATTAAACATTACACGGACTGACACAAACTGAATAAATAAAACACTGGTCCCTTTCTTCATACTTGGTCTTCTAGCCACTTTGTTTTTGTCTCTTGAACTCTTCAACTTCATCTACCATTTCAATCAACCTTTTTTCTTGCCAATCGATCATCCACTTGTCTTCTTTTTCTTCTTTCTTCAATTTTCCCACTTCAGCTTCAAACCCATTGCTAGTATATTCCCAAATTTCTCTTTCGACTTTCTCATCATGATAAAGACCTTCAAAAGACTTTCTGAAATTCTGGCTACCAAACAGACAAACGCTGTGAACAATGTAAGCACAACTGTCCGAGCGCGTGTCTAGCTCAGGAAAAACACACAATTAAAGACGTAATTAAAAGTGCTGAAAAGTAAATAACACAGTAGGTTTGTTAACCCAGTTCGGCGCAACTTGCCCTAGTCTGGGGGATACCAATCCAGGAGTGAACTCACTATAATAGTTCTAGTGTAAGGACCAACGTAGCCTCACTACTTGTCTTCCACCTAGACACTACCCCGTCACAGCCCTACCTAGGAACTCCTAGATATGAGACCCCGTCTCACCTCCTAACCTAAACAGCACACTCAGCGTTGCTTTTACTTTTCTTTTCTTCGTTATGTTTTCTTTGGACAAGAGACACACTCGTCCGACTCAATACTAACTCCGTACCTAAAGGCTTAGGAGAAGCACAATTACAACTCAACTAAACACGTCCTTAGCTTGACCAGCGATGATACAAGCAAGGCTCACACCAATAAACAATAAACAATAAACTAACAAAGAAGACTAAACCTTAAAACACACGCTTTAGAACACACACGGTTTAGCTTAACTTTTAGGGTCTGTCATTACATATATTTATACTACAAGAGTAACACAAGGTTTGGGCTTCAGACACCTTTGGACGTTGTAAGGTCCAAGTCTTGAATCTTCTAGAACAAGAGATCTTCTTGAAAAATAAATCAATATCACCTTTTAAAATATATCTAGGCTTGACCGCCTTAGACTTCTTCAGAACACGTGACTTAATCACCAAGTAATGGTTAAAAAAAACCCAAAGCGAATCTTATAAAAGATTGCATAAAACAATAAACGCGCGCTGGCGCGAGCTGGCAGATCACGGAATGCTGTTCCATATGCTACAACATATGACCCATCATCAGTGATCATAAGCACATGACCACACATATGGCTAATATATGTTTTTGCATAATTGTAGCCAATCTTCAAAAACCCAACACTTTCTTCCAATTTCCTCTTCACTGTGTTTATTTTTCCAAATCTCCTTTTCACATTCAGCTGCTATGAATTTATTCTTCCAACCATCTCTTTCAGCCTTCATTTTAGCAAAAGATCTCTTGAGGTCAATTATCATAGCATTAGATGGTGTAGCAATTGGAGGCGGTATAGGAACTGAAGATGATGCAACATTAGAAGTATCATTTGGTACTGGTGGAGGAGGTATGGGTACCTCAAGAGGGTATGGCATTCTAAGTTTCATAGCTTTATCAATAACCCAATCAACATACGGTTGCCCAACGACCAGATCTCTTTTCCCCAGATGATTCCTTCCCTTTCTGACGATTGTCTTCCAAGCATTTGCAAACCTTTTCCTTTGAAGTATGTCCGCAGTCTCATTATCATAAGATTCACCAGAGAGAAAGTGATTATTTGGAGCTTCCATCATCGAACATCCAAACTGGCGTCTAGCAAGCACTGGATTATAGTAATGCCTCCTCGCGTACCAATAAGAGGCACATTAGGGAACTCCCCACAACTGTCAATGACCACCCCACTATCAGAACAAAGATCGTACCAATGTATATCTTTATGAGTAAGAGGCATGATTCTTCGAGACCATAAGACATTATCTGTATTGTTTCTGATAACCTTGTCCCTAGGCAAATGACTATCCTACCACTTATAGAGTAATTGCACACAACAAGCAACTGGTCCTTTTCCTTTCTTAGTAGTTGTATAGCTAGAAGATCAACAAAGTTATCCACATTAGGAAATAGTAGCAACCCATAAACAAGAACAGCAAATATCGCCTCAAGAGCAGGAATTTTCCACTAAATCGTTGTACATATATTGATAAACAAAGTCATACAAATGTATCAATAATTACACATATGTAACTTTGATAAACTAATTACCAACAATCATTATCACATAATTTTCATCATCAAAAACATTTATACAATTGTTTTCGAATAATTTTTAATTGCATTGGGACACTTATTATATATGTGTACGTATTCCTTCAAAAAAATGTATGTGTATGTATTATTTAAAGAATTATAATCCATACGTCAAAAAATGAATAAATTAAAATCCAAGAATTATGGAGTAGTATGCTATCGATAATCATTTGCACGAAGAAAAAAAAAGAATTATTGTGTAATAATCAATCATATAAGAACAATTGGAAAAAAGAGAATTGTTGTGGCTAATTTTAATTGGAGTATGTTAGAGGAGTGTGTTAATTAACGAGTGTGATCATAACATTTCTCAAAGGAAAAGAGAAATGTTATAGTCACACTCTCTAACACACTCATCTAATGCACTACAATTAAAATTAGTCACATCACCCTTTTTTTTTATTCATTTACCTATCAAGGTTTTGTTAATCATGAAACCACTTACAGATAGAGTGATTGGGCGGTTGACTTTCTAATATTTTGATTAAATATATTTATTTTGAGAGTTAAATATATCTTTGGTTCCTATAAAATAGTGACCTGCTAAGTTTAACTATTTCTTAATTTTTTAAATATTTTTAGTCAATAGCAAATTATACTGCACTCAATTTTAGTCTATATTGTTAAACTAATATTTTTTTTGAATGTATGTTTAGTACATCATAACGAGTTAATTTATCGTGAAAATATCCCAAAATTTTATTTCGGCCTATGATTTTTATTACTTTTATCTTGAAAAACTTTTCAATTCAAAAAAATCAAATTTAATTCATCTCATGTTAAAAAAATTCAAATTTTATTAAATGAACTTTATATGATATCTCTATATAATATATTTACGGATGTCTCTCTCCTGATCATAATCCTATGTGGCAAGCTATCAAGTAGCCATATACCTATGTGGCAAACTATGAGACCATCTACATAACAAACTAAGTCTTCCTTGATGTATCACTCTTCGATTCCCACTGAAGACACTTTTTCAATTATGAAACATTTTATTTAACTTTTTAGAGTTCCTTAATGTACCACTCTTCGATTCCCACTCAAGACACTTTTTCAATTATGAAACATTTTATTTAACTTTTTAGAGTTCCTTAATGTACCACTCTTCGACTCCCACTCATGACACTTTTTCAATTATGAGACATTTTATTTTATATTTTAGAATTCCTTAATGTATCATTCTTCGATTCCCATTCATGACACTTTTTTAATTATGATACATTTTATTTTATTTTTTAGAATTCCTTAGTGTATCATTTTTTCGATTCTCACTCATGACACATTTTTAATTATGAGAATTTTTCTTAAAGATATTTTTGAGACACATATTATGCATAACTAAGATTAATAATCAGTTATAAACAAAAACAAACAAAACTTTTGGATAAAAACAAGTAAATCAAACCGATTTCTAACAAATAACAATAATTTTTTTAAGATTAATACTTTTAATGAAAAAATTTCTTAATAAATTTTCCATAACTATTTTTTATTTAATCATCATAACTAATGGTATATCATAAAAAATTTAGTTGATTCAAAAACTGAAATACTATTATATAAGTATAAGTACCCAAACAATTATATGTATTAATTTTTTAAAATAAAGTTGTTTGAATTAATATATACCATTACATAAATATTATTATATATGATAAAAAAAAAGTCATAATTTCTCAAATAAAAGTATATTTTATTAGTTTAATTTTTAACTTTTGTTCACATACAAAATTTAACTCATTTCTATCAATCATTATTTTATTACTAAGTTGTACCAAATATAAATCATACTTATTCCTATTTTTTTTGTATTTTATTAAGAACATATTTTTATTCATATATTAATACAATAAACCCATTTTTTTTGTAATTTTTATGATGACTACACTTATATTAATATCAATGCATGTCTTTATAATTTACACGGGATCAATATTAATAATCATATATTAATACAAGAGGTTTTTTTTAAAAATAAAAATATACTCACATATCAAAACAAGGTCCTATATTTTTTTTAAAATTGCTACGGGAATGGGAGAAAAAATATCATATCGTTGAACGGAAAGTGGAGATCATTCTCAAAAATATTAACTATGACTTATATTTACACTCATGTTAATATGAGTGTATTTTGATTTTGTAATTTATACAAGGCAATATTTGTACTTATATATTAAAACAAATCCTATTTTTTTTGTAATTTCTACGGGGACGGAAAGAAAACACCATACTGTTGAGAACGGGGAGTGAAATACCACTGTCCACCATGTTCTATCCCTTTAAATCCATAAATATATAATTATTTTTTATAATTAAATAATATAAATATCAAATCATTTTCGCAAGTAATTAGAAAAACATAAATTACAAGAAAAAAAATTCATTAATTAGAAATAAGATACAAAAAAAATTAAATTAAAAAAATTAATATTTCAACTAATCTACTTTAATTTAATTATATAAATTAATATAATTTTCAATTTTAACCCGTACATTTGTACGGGTTAGTTATACTAGTCATATGTTAAACGTATATAGAAAAACATTCAAAGAATTTAGAGTTAGGCACGAAGATAAAACCCATATCCATGGGACCCTCATGAACCGCCCTTATAATTACGGTGGAAACCCAAGTTGAATGAGTTTAAATTTTAAATTTGGATTTTCCACGATTTTAAAAGACGGGTGTGGGGCAGGTAACAAAGACATTCATGCCCATCCCGAATTCATTTCCGAACTCACACCGCTTAAATCATGATTATATTTTACCTCACTTAAATCCATTTATATGTTTATTTCTCTTAAGGGAGAGCTTTAACCACCCTTTGTGGTCATACCCGGTTCAATGGATTAGTATCTGCAGTTGCGCACAAAGGATACTCATTTTAAACAAAATATTTTTATTTTTTTATATTTAACTTTAGTATTAAACAAGTGATTTTCTCTAAACAAATTAGTTTTCTTCAATTAACTTTGTTAATAAAAAAACAAGAAATATGCAACAAAACTTCATGTGGGGTGAGCTGCAACTGTATATAGGAAATCCATTGGGGATATCCGAACTCCGCCAAATACAGTATAAAACAAAAAAAAATATATACTTGATACGTAACTTATTCCAATTTTATCTAATCAACTGTAAATTTCATTTTATAGTAAAAACATGAGCTAATAGCAGTTTAAAAATATGATATCATTTTTTATAACCGAAAAATTAAATCTTAAATTGTCCATCCAGTAAAATTTTTTTATTTGGTACAATCCATCCAATAAATATTATTAATTTCAAAACGAAATTCAAAATGAACCCTCAATTAACTATTTTTTTAAAACTTTTACAATCGTCTTTATTCCCGTGCATCGCACGGGCTCCACACTAGTTTACACTTATATGTCATCCATAATCTAACATTCTATTGACACGCCTTCTTCTAAATCTTAGATCTATGCATATCAAATATTGGGGAAATATTATTTCCTAAGTTATCTAACTTTCCGACCTCTATGTGCCAATAGAGAGGGGTATTCGAAAAATATATATATACTAGTCTTTTTCACATACATTAATTTAACACTTAAAGCTAAAATACATCTACCCATAGGTGGGTTTTCTATCTAAAGGAACTCACCTGAAGTTAAGTAGCAAAGGTGTCAAAGTCCGCTGATTCCACTTCCATCTTTCTCTTAATTAGTTACAATCCCCAATTGTTCTTGTCCTTTAAATCTTTCCGATTCCGGCTTCCAATCTCATATGGTCAGGGGGAGGGATAGAAACTCGGTAAGAAGCAAAACTTCAAGTTCCACACATTGATCCGTATAGCATGAGCAAGCAATTTCCACTTATACAAATCCTGAAAGTTAACAGCATCAACACCCTAACTTCAAACACACTTTCAGAGCTCTTTACTAATCCAAATTCAATGAATGGGGTGTCTAAACTTAAGGGAATTGAGTATAGATTCCAGATTTTCAATAACCAATCAAAACTAAGCTACAGTATGGGAGATATGACACAAACACTGATGACATGTCCAGGAACATGGCAGAAATTTTGTATCAACTTGTAAGCAGAAATTCTCTAGTTATACTTAATGAAATTTCATGATTCTTGTGCCTAACTTGTGTCAAATTTTGTCTACATTCCAATTGTTCAAGTTTCACATAAAATAGGTTTGCACAAAGAAAGTTATGACCATTTTACTGACAGGAGGTCTATACGGGTTTAATCAGAAACTTTTACTTTCATGTAAGCTTGTAGAATCAAACATGTACAGTTCTTTAATGACTAAAATCAGTCCATTTAACTTGAAAAAAGTCCTTTATCAAACAGTAGGAATCCTAGGGTTTTGGTATAAAGGAGAAGGAATAAAGAGAAAATGTTTGATTCATCTAACCTTAGTTTCACAATGGCCAAAAGCTTGAACTTGATTAGAAACTTGTAAATGCAAGCATGTAGTTGAAGAAACTGAATTTGGGGGTTTTAGGTGAGAATTTCGGAGAAGATTGAGGAAATATAAACTAAAATTGTTCTTGGTTCCTTGATTATAGACACGGTTGTGGAAAGAATAGTCATACAAGGTTTGAGATTACATGAAGAAAATGAAGGTTGAAGGTTTAAGTTTAACTCTCATGGAGAAATGTGATTTTCAATCGATTTTATGGTTATATCAGTTGAGAATGTGATTTCAGTATGAACAGGTTTTATCAGGTGGGAGTGCCAGGTAGCATAACTATGTCTCACTTATAGTTTGCCGATGATACTCTTCTTTTAGAGGCCAAAAGTTGGGCCAATGTGAGAGCGCTACTATAACGCCCCATATCGATTGACTAATATATCGAATGAATCGTACATAATTGAATCCGGATACATTAAAAATTACAGAAAAATAGAGCTCATTTACAATGTACAACCATTACTTATTTCAAGCATTCTCAAAATACACAGCGGAAAGTTGAATTCTTGTACAAAACTCATGAAATAACTAAACTAAACAATACAAGAAACTATAATATCCAATATCTCTTTCACCATAGCTCGATCCATTGTTTAACCTGTTATCTGAAAAAAATAGAGGGAGTTGGGTGAGACTACTTGTCTCGTGAGTTCCACCTATCTTAGGTGTTAGCGTTTTCTACGTGAAGCTCTGTGCTTCGGTTAGTACTAACCTTGTTCATATAATTCTTCACTGATCGAGTACAAGAGGAAACTAAATGCTCAATCAATGACATGTGGAAAACCAAGTTTCCTAACATCCTCCATAACATTTCTTAGGATTGATCACATCATATCTTATAACATATTCATTTCATTTCATATCATAAGGTTATTGTACACACAACGAAATCATCTTGGTGAATTTTACGGAATGACTCAAGGTGAGTGTCTTGAGTCATTCCCCATCGTTCCTGGCCAAATTTCTATCATATAAGGCTATGGCTCAGCATCTCACATTTAATTAACATTTAATTAAAATAGAGGAACTCACCTGAGATTGATAATAATACCAAGCTTTCCGTACGCTTAAAAATCATTCGATATTGGCGTTCGAATACGCAAACCCACGACAGATTTTCTGCATAACTACTGCTACTGACTTCCAATTTTAAACTCATCCCCACAATTCGTTTTTCATTCCAAAATTACGAAACTGGTGCCAACTTGACCTTAATTGTGTTAGTTATCCATACCAACAAGCGGACATCAAATCGGAGTTATAGAGAGCGAGAACTCACCATTTAAGTGCAGCCCTGTCCAAACACGAATTCTGCAAAATTCTGTGTTCAACCTTTCACTTAAACAATTCGCACATAATTCATCTCTACATCAAATTTCAGAAGGCTGGTACTAAAATGACCAGGATTACGTTAGCTATCCATATAAAAAAAGATTACTCAATTTAGAGTTACATGCAGAGAGATATTACCTTTTTAATAGAGGACTATCCCAAACGACTTCTGCAAAATTACTGCATCAGACCTCCAACTTCAAAATTTCGTACTGAACTTATTTCGCCGCCAAAATTCACAAAATTGGTGTCCAAACGACAAACATTAAGTCAGCTTTCCGTAGGATCAAACCCCACTAAAATCGGAGTAACAGAGAGAGAGATATTACCGTTTTTGTGCAGCCCTATTCCCAAATACGGGTTTCACTTAAAATCTTTCAATGGCTCCAAACTCTTATTCTTCCTTCAGTTCCTGTTCCCAAACAGAAATCCAACACTTTAGCTCTATGAATTACTCACATCACATGAAACTTCAATTTGTTTATTCTTGGGTAAATCCTTGTTGGGGTTTTTGAGGAAGGGTTTCAACCAAGAGAGGGAAAGAGGAGTAGAATTGGTACTTGATAGATTCTACCTCTACTAAGTGTTCTAACTTTTAATTTGCATGCTAGTTTTAGATAGGAATTGAAACATTAATTTGTTGAACTAGGGGGAAGGGTGGGCTGTTAGCGTGAGAGAAAAAGAGGAAGGAGGAAGTATGTGTTGTATGTTCTGATAAGGAGAAATGAATAATGGGAAACAATTTGTGAGCTTATGTCTTATACTAATTGTACTATATTGTACTATATGCCAAATGTATAAGT
Organism: Trifolium dubium; assembly: GCA_951804385.1. Classification (NCBI taxonomy): domain Eukaryota; kingdom Viridiplantae; phylum Streptophyta; class Magnoliopsida; order Fabales; family Fabaceae; genus Trifolium; species Trifolium dubium. The sequence goes on along the minus strand of OX638074.1, from coordinate 9,493,866 downwards.
AATCCATACATTAGTTTGAATTTTGCCAACACATCATCAATTATATTCACACTTTTCCTAAATACTCTTAACTATTTGTATTACTAGTTAACTTGGGAAATTAGGAAAAGTGAGATGTTACAGCTACGAGCTGTCCTTATGCTTTTTGAGATCATGTCAAGGTTGGAAGTGAATTTCCATAAAAGTATGTTGGTTGGTATCAATATTCCGGACTACTGGTTAGTCGAGGCAGTGAGTGCTTTGAGATGTAGAGTGGGTAAGATTTTGTTCGTTTATCCAGATCTTTCTATAGGGGTGATCCGAGACGGTTAGGTTTTTGGGACCTAGTGTTGTCTCGTGTTAAACAACGATTTTCTAGTTGGAAGAGTCGTTTCTTGTCTTACGGTGGTCGTTTGGTATTGCTCAAATCAGTTTTGACCTCTCTTCCTGTCTATGCCCTTTCTTTCTTCAAAGCTCCCATATGTATCATTTCTTCCCTTGAATCGATTTTGCTTAATTTTTCTAAGGAGGGGGGGGGGGGGGTTACGCCTCTAGGAAGGTTCCTTGGATTAGTTGGAAATCTATATACATGCGCAGGGAGTATGAAGGTCGGCGGTTACGGAAGTTCAACACTGCTCTCCTCGGGAAGTGGTGTTGGTGGATCAGGGGGTTTATGGTATAGGGTGTTGGAGGCTAGGTATGGAGTTGAGGGTGGTCATTTCCGTGAGGGGGGAGGAGAGGGTCAGCTTGGTGGCGGAAGATAGTGAAGATTAGGGATGGTGATGCTGGGGTTGGGGGAGGATGGTTTGTGGAGGGTGTGGTGAGGCGGGTTGGGCATGGGAGGGACACGTCTTTTTTGTTGGATCCTTGGCTGGGGGGAGTCCCGTGGAGTGTGGGGTTTGGTCAGCTATTCGATTTGGCAGAGACTAGGCAACATTCTGTGGCTGAGATGTTTTCACTAGGGTGGGGGGCGGGTGGGAGGGCGTGGGACTGGCGGAGACAATTATGGGTGTGGGAGGAGGAGTTGCTGGGGGAGTATCTGGCCTTATTACATTATTTCCAGTTGCAGGTTCAGGTGACTAATGCCTGGCGGTGGCGATTCTATCCAGAGAGTGGGTATACGGTGCGCGGAGCTTATCAGCTTTTGACTACTCAGGAGGCGGCTCAGTAGACGATGCAACAGATTTTATTTGGCATAGACATGTACCTTTAAAGGTGTCTATTCTGGCTTGGAAAATTTTGAGAGACAGGTTACCGACGAAGACAAACTTGGTTCGACGAGGCATTATTTCTTCAGAGGATCAATTTTTTGAGACGACCCAACATCTTTTCTTCTCGTGTGGAGTTTTTGGACCCTTGTGGAAGCTAGTCTAGTTTTGGATTCGTTTCCCAATGGTGGACCCTTTGACTCCCACTGCTCACCTCACACAGTTCACATTTGCAACAGGTGGCACCAAGCATATGAGATTATTCATGCAGCTCATTTGGCTGGTTTGTGTTTCGGTTATTTGGATAGAGCGCAATCAGCGCTTGTTCAAGAACTCGACACGATCGATTTTACACTTGTTGGACCTGATCAAGCGGCATTCGTTCTGGTGGATGCGAACTCAGTGTCTAGGGATAGGGGTTAATCTACATAGTTGGTGGATAAATCACTTATTGTGTTTGGTTATTTGATTTTTGGTCGGCATATGTTTTTTGTTATTGATGTAAACACTTTTGACATGTTCTAGCACACATTGTGCTGGAGCGTGACTTTATTCGTATGTATATATATATATATATATCTCACTTTTGGCTTGTTAAAAAAAAGTTATATTTTTTTGGTAAATAACTATTGATCATATGTAAATCATGAGTAGAAAATTATTCAATATATTAACTTTTATAAAAAAAACCTAATAGACTATTGTCTAATTACTTTCCTAGCGGTCTGCTAGGGCTTTGTTTTATACTTCTCTGTGTGAGAAGCTTGCTCGTTTCTCTGTTACTTTCACCAAACAACTAAGAATTATCAAACAGAATTTTCACATAGCTTTTTTCCAGTGCACTACTATGGCTCATCCTAGTCTTAATGGACTATCGTTGCATGAAGAGGAGGAGGAGGGATTTACTTTCAATTTTGAGGAGGAAGAAAATGAACAAGTGGATCTTCGTTGGTGTTTGGTTGGACGATTTCTCTGCGACAGGGTTATTCATTTTAACTCTATGAAAGTAAGAATGGCCGATCTATGGAAGCCGGTGAAGGGGGTTACGATTAAGGAAGCCATGTCAGGTACTTTTTTGTTTCACTTTGCTCAACCACGTGACATGGAGGCGGTTCTAAATGGTGGACCATGGACTTTCGACAACAACATGCTTTTACTTGAGCGAATTCAATTAGGGATGCAAATTGAACAGATTCCACTGTTTTATGTCAATTTATGGGTTCAAGTTCACAATCTACCAATGGGACTGATAAAAGAAAAATATGGTATACAACTTGCTAACTACATTGGAGGTTTTGTGGAGTATGACAAGAACAACAACACCAGTTTTTGGCGGCAATACATGCGAATCCGTATAAGAGTTGATGTGTGACAGCCTCTCAAACAGAATACCAAAGTGAAGGACAAGGAAGGCAAATGGTGCACAGTAAATTTCAAGTATGAAAAATTAGGAGTGTTTTGCTTCGTTTGTGGTATCATGGGTCACGCGGAGAATAAGTGTGCCGTTCGTTTCTCAATGGAGCATGACGATGGCAAAATGGAATGGTCCGCAGATATTAGAGCAGAACCGAGAAGACGAGGAGGGAGACTGGTTTCACGGTGGCTGAGGGAGGAGAGAGTAGGTCGGGGGGAGCAAGGTGGCGGCGAGAGGACGGAACAACCTAGACAACCGTCCAACAATCAAACCATGGGACCCACAAATGCTGAGCTGGCGATGCATGGCCTACAAGTTTCCTCAAATTCCAATCAGCAAGAAATCATGAACCGACAAAGCCAATCACTGCCCATTATTGACAATTTATTAGGTCAGTCAGCCGTTAATACCACAAGACATAATAGTCCATCTCATCAAACCCTTTCAAACTTGACCATAAATACCTTACACAATGGAAAGCTTATTGACCTTACACCAAAAGCCAACAACGCAGACACACTTTTAAACCCCTTGCCTAGCTTTTATTTCCCATCATCAAGCAATCAATACATCTCCATTCCAATCAATATACCTAGACCTGAACCAGGAACCGCTAATATGCAATTATTACCAAATCAAACCATCATTTTCAATAGCCAACCACAAATTACAGACCCACCCACACCAAAACCCACAAACCAAAAAATAACACGTGGACTTGCCAAATCATACACGACCAAACAAAAAATACCAGTACATCTACCTTACCCGAAAATTACCCCACCTATACAAGACAAAAAACCAAGATATGCTGACCCGACCCAACAAACTACAACTCAGAACCAGACTCAAAAGAAGATGGAGGAGCAGGAAACTCAGTGTGAAAAGAAGAGAAGGAGGGAGGAGGAGAACAACACAAACACAACATCTGAGCATTTTTTAACGGCAGGTCCTGGCAGCCAGGACTGCCGGGACAAATGAAAATCTTAAGCTGGAATTGCCGGGGGCTGAGCACTCCGAGTGCAATTCCCAACCTTAAAAATCTTGCTCAAGGTCACAAACCAGATGTTATTTTCTTGTCAGAAACGTTGTCCAACGCTCAAACTATGGATCGCATCAGAGTACACTTAAATTTCAATTCCTGTTTGTCAGTTGATGTGGTAGGGAGGAGTGGGGGTTTGTCAGTCATGTGGAGAGACACTATAAAATGCAGAGTAATGAACTACTCAAGGAACTTCATCAACTCAATTATTGAGGAACAAGGACAGGAGGAGTGGAGGAAGGCTGGGGTAGGGAAAGAGGTGTCGACATCATAAATAGAACGACTTGGTGTGCGGATAAACTCAATGGGTGGGGGAGAAGAAAGCGAATGAGGTTTAAACAAGAGGTGATGGAATGCAGCGAAGAGATGGAAAGGCTTCGGGGAAGTCATGGTTTGATTGATTATGGTCGATACAAAGAGGTTCAAGATAAGCATGCTAGACTCCTAGTTCAAGAGGCGACTTATTGGAAACAGCGGGCTAAGATGAATTGGCTAAAGGATGGCGACCTCAACACAAAGTTCTTCCATTTGTCGGCATCAATTAGACAAACAACAAAGAAAATTGATAAACTTGTCAATGAGGTGAACGTTGAAGTTAGGAACCAAGCTCAAATTTGTGAGGTAGCTTTGAGATACTTTGATACTCTTTTTCGTGCAAATGAAACAAGCCATGACCCGGTCTTGTCTTTAATCACACCAAAAGTCACTCAAGAGGATAATGATTGTTTGTTGGCACCAATTACTAAATGAGAATTAAAAGAAGCCTTATTTCAAATGCATCCAGATAAAGCTCTGGGGCCAGACGGTTTTAATCCAACTTTTTACCAACATTTTTGGGAATTTTGTGGAAATGACATATATGACGCAACAAAGGAGTGGCTTGAGAGAGGGTATTTCCCCTCATCGTTGAGTGAAACCAACATTTGCCTTATTCCAAAATGTGAGAATCCTACCTCCATGAAGGATTTGAGGCCGATATCACTATGTAATGTTTTATATAAAATGGTCTCAAAGCTCTTGGCAAATAGGTTGAAGGGGTGTCTAGAGAAATGTGTTTCGGAGGAACAATCGGCATTTGTTGAAGGGCGGTCTATTTTAGAGAATGCACTAATTGCCATTGAAGTTATTCATGCTCTAAAAAGAAAGACAAGGGGTATGAAAGGTGAACTTGCTCTAAAGATTGATATCAGCAAGGCTTATGATAAAGTTGATTGGGGCTTCTTGCGTGGTATGCTAGAGAGATTGGGGTTTGCCAATCAGTGGATACACTAGATGATGCTTATGTTAGTTCTGTAAACTATTCTATTTTGGTGAATTTTGAACAAATAGGGCCTATCTACTCGGGGAGGGGACTAAGGCAGGGAGATCCTCTATCTCCTTACCTTTTTATTCTAGTGATAGAGGGATTATCTGCTTTAATGAAGAATTTTGTGGCTAGAGGAGACTTACATGGTATAAAGATATGCAGAGGGGCACCATTGGTGTCCCACCTTCTTTTTGCTGATGACTGCTTCTTGTTTTGCAGGTCAAATTTAGATGAAACCACACACTTGATGCAGGTCCTAAAAACTTATGAAAACGCTTCGGGACAAGAAATCAATTTGACAAAGTCAGAGGTGTTTTTTAGCAGGAACCTCAGCTTGGCAGCACAAGAAGATCTTTCCAAAATCATGGGCGTCAAGCATGTCCTTGGAACTGGTAACTACCTCGGTCTTCCATCCATGATAGGTAGAAAGAAGAGAGACGTTTTTGCTTACATCAAGGACATAATTTGGAAAAAGATAAATTCGTGGAGAGGTAGAGCTCTTTCAAAAGCCGGCAAAGAGGTGATGATTAAGTCAGTTTTACAAGCCATTACTTCCTATGTGATGAGTGTTTATCTTCTACCGGAGGCTACAATCAAGGAAATTGAAAGAATGATAAATTCTTTTTGGTGGGGTGGTGGAGCACATAACAAAGGAATCAGGTGGTTAACATGGGATCGTATGGCCTATCGAAAAGCTCTAGGAGGTATGGGATTTCGTGATTTGCACTCTTTTAATTTGGCTATGATAGCAAAACAAGGATGGAAGATTGTGACAGAGTCGCATACTCTAGTGGCAAAATTGTACAAAGCAAGGTACTTCCCAAAATCCTCTCTTTTTGATTCTCAACTTGGCCATAATCCGAGTTATGCTTGGCGTGGTATTTGGAAAGCTCGCCATATTCTAATGAATGGTTGTAGGTGGACTATTGGAAATGGCACAAATATTAAGGTCATGAGAGACGCTTGGTTGAGAGGAAATGAAGGAGCTTGGATACAATCACTGCAAGCTCAAGGTGCGTTTAGTGTTACCGTAAATGACCTTATGTTACCGAATGAAAAAATATGGGATAGAGGAAAAATTGAATCCATGTTCCCTTCGGATATTGTTAACCGGATCCTCGACATTCCATTACTTGATATGGTTGAAGAAGATAAGTTGATATGGATTGATAATGTTCATGGCCAATATAGTGTGAAAAGTGATTACAATTTGATGTTAAATATCACAGGTAGGATGGAGGGTTTGGACCATCAAGATGATTGGAATTGCCTATGGAAAATTCATGCTCCACCAAAGGCAAACCACCTTCTTTGGCGCATATGCAAAGGGTGTCTCCCAACCCGCACTCGACTTCAAGAAAGGTGTGTACAATGTTCTTTGACTTGTCCTCTATGTGATCAAAGTAATGAAGATGATTGGCATGTGTTTTTCCATTGTAACAACAGCATACAAGCAAGACAGGCCGCCGGTTTAGATCACATGATTACAACTCGGCTACAGCAGATCCGGACAATACCAGAAATGATAATGGCTATATGTCGCGGCGAAAATAAAAATACAGCAGGGTTGTTTGCGATGATGATTTGGGTGATATGGAACAATAAGGTCTGGAATGACTCAAGGGAAGAAGGCAGAAACCTTGGTATTAAATCCCGCCATCTTTGGGAAGAATGGAAATTGGTCCAGCACTGGCTTCATGACAGTCCGAGTGGTTTAAATCAGCAGCAGTAGTATATCGCATGGCAAAAACCTCCTGAGGGCTGGTACAAATGTAATGTTGACGCAGGATTTTATAATGAATCAAATAAAACTAGCGCAGGGTGGTGTTTGCGAGACCACACCTGTAATTTTATGGTGGCAGGTACTTGCTGGAAGGAAGGAAAGTTTTCTATTATGGAGGGAGAGTCAGCTGCCTTGCTCAAAGTTATGGAAGATATGCAGCATAGAGGAATCACACATGTTATATTTGAAACAAATGCGAAGAGTGTGGTGGATGCGATCTATAAGCGAAGCTTCGGTGACTCTGAGTTTAGTTCACTTATTTGTAATATTAAGAGTCTTTTGTTGTCAAATCCAAACTTTGTGGTAAAGTTTATTAAGCGACAAGCTAATATGGTGGCTCATACACTTGCTAGGGCGGCCATATCTTGGTCTAGTTGCTGTACTTTTGATTCGTTACCTCTTTGTATTATTCCTTTATTGCATAATGAAATGATATAAGTTTTGATTGTCAAAAAAAAAAAAACCTAATAGAGTAAACAATAGAGGGTAAAATTGGAATAAACAAGTTATTATAATCATTTCATTCCATTCTCTATTTCATTTTGTTCCATTCAACTCCATTTGATTCTATATCGTTCCGCTCCGCTCCTCTCCGTTACTTATAAGTTATCCAAACACTAGAGTAAAGTAATGTGACATTTTGTGCTCGGCTAGACATATGTTTTCTCACTTTTTGCCTATTTTTCTACATGAATTCTTTATTTTTTATTTACTTTATAATTTTCCTTATCATATATTTTTCTTTATCAATTTATTTTAATGAAATATAGACTTTTCTTTATTTGTTATATAATTTAATGTTTTGTTTTTTTTTAGTGAATAATTTAATGTTTTGCTCTCTTCAAAATAATTGACTTATTTGTAAAAAGATTTTTATGAGTATTATTAACTCTATGGTTCGTAGGGAATAATACTCTAATAGTTCAAGGTTCGACTGTGAGGTAAATAAATTAAATATGGCTAAAAAATTATTTCAGCCATGAATGGATTCTCTCAAATTTCGTCCTTTATTAAAGTTCATTAAAAATAATGCAATAAGAATTTTATTTTTTCTTGAATAGTTTTGTCTATTTATTTTTGTTTTTTCGTTCTTTTTAACTTCCTTTACCAAAAACAAAATGATTGACTAACTTTAATTTAATTTCCAATACATCATTTTATTTTAGTTTTGGTAAGCAAGGATTGAATTATAAAGAGTACAACAAATACACAACCCGTCCTGTAAAAAAAAAAAAACAAATACATAACCCTTACAAATCAATCAACTACTATGTTAGCAAAAAGTTAACAGAAGAAGATAAATAATTTCATAAGGTAATTAAAAAATAATTTTAATAATTTCTTTACATGTTCGTGTAAAGTATTATTGCACAAATTAACCACGTTTTATGGTCCTATCCGATTCGAGAGATTAGTGTCTACAGTTGTGTGTAGAGGATATCCGTTCAAACAAAAAAATTAAATAACAACTACTCATATTTGTAACTATATAAATATTATGTTTTTTTAGCATTCTAAATATTAGGTTTAAAAGTACAAATATTTTCAATGATATGATGACTATGATTAATTGAAAATGTAAAAAGAAATTATATTTAAAATGAATCTCTTAAAATTGTCTAATATAGAAATTTTTAATTTTAATTATAAAATAAATTTTATAATAATAAATAAAAAAGGAGATGAAAAACATTGTTTTAAAGTGTATATAAATTTTTCTACCAAACAAAAAAGGTATAATTTTATTATTTTTTTACATTTTAGATATTTGGAAATTTTTCTAAAGTGTATATAAATTAAATTCATAATTTTTTATATGTTAATGTCTCTAAAATATGGTCAATATTATAAACATGTTGTTTAGACCACATACAATTAGGATTTAATTCTTTCCTATGTGAAAAAAAATAGTTAGTTACATTTCTAGCCAAACCTGAAAGTATGAGGAGTATTAAGAACACTTTCAACACTTTCTCTAACTCTATTTTCAACAATTTCTCAAACATTCATTCTCTAATTTCACCAAATTAAAGATAAGTGGTGAGATTCACATAAATTTCATAAATTAGAGAGTGAGTGTTTAGAGAACGTTTATATGAGTGTGTATTAAATAAAAATTATGTCTTTCAATTCACACAAATTTCTTGAGAGCAAGTTGTTAAAGATTAGAAAAATCATATTCTTTTTATTTGGATAAAACTTCTGATGTTAGACATTAATTTTTTTTTTATATTTATCATTAATTATTACATCTCTTTTAAACAAAAACTCTTGAATTAATTTACCAAAAAAAAAAACCTCTTGAAGTAATTATATTTTCTTGAAAAACTATGGTTAAAGAGCAAATCTTGAAAAAAGATTGATGTTTTTATGCTGAGACTCAAGAGTCAACACTGTGTTTAGATATCTTGAGACGCTTACGGGAGTTCCAACCCTAATAATGAGTATTAAGATATGCAATCTAAATTTCTACCAGATTTACAAATCAACAAATCTCAATTTTTAATTTGAGATCGATAGATTCTAGATCAATCAGATAATTTCACACACTAAACAATCCTAACTTTCAATCTAGATCAGACGGCTGGAAATTGTAAATCCAATTCGTAATTGCAGTGGGTGGAAAATGTTTTAGATCTATGCTAACATCTACAACCTTGATCAACAAGAATGGGATCGATGTACATACATATAAGCAAATAAATGAAATCAACTAGAAAAAAATATTTTTTATTGTAATTATAATGCGATCTCCCTCTAACTTTAACTCAATGAATAAATTATCAAATTGACCATAATTTTTTATTTATTTGATGAAGCTATGAAATAAAAACTTTGGCATATGAAGAAATTGATGAGAGTATATGATAGAATAGATTTGTGTTTTACCTCAGATGATCAGACACAGATGTTGAACATATGCAAGCTTACAGAAGTTATTGAAATGCTTTCTTCAATCGCCTCTCTCTTTGCTGAAGTAAAGTTATCTGAGCTTTTGTGCTTGCACTGCACATATTTGAAATCCCAAGACAAGACTTTCTCGTACAAAAAGTTACAATTATATACTCATATTTCTGTCTTGATGCCCTTGATTTCTCACTTTTTGTCTTTTTTCTCTCCATGAATTCATTTATTTTTATTTACTTTTATAATTTTCCTTATAATATTTTTTTTTCTTTATCATTTTCTTTTCCTTTTTAATTAAAAATGGATTTCCTTATTTATTATTTAATTTAATGTTTTCTTTGTTTCAAAAAACATACCTATTTGCAAAAAGTTTGTTTCCAAATGATTATTCCCTCCGTTTCAAAATAAGTGTTATTCTAGCAAAAAGTTCTCCTACCAAGGTATTGGAGTTTGTGTGTTGTTTTTTCATTTCTAACCTTATATAAGTCATAATCTCTCCAATAATAAATTTTTTATTTCATGGAAATTCTAAATTTGAGTTAATGTAAGAAAGTTATTTTTGACTTATAGCCTTAATTCATCAAATGACACTTGAAATGAAACAATTTTTTGCTGCTAGAATAATACTTATTTTGAAAGAGAGAGTAACTAATTTCAATTTGATGAGAGTATATACCATACTTTTTATTTGGATAAAACTTCTGATGTTAGACATTAATTTTTTTATTTTATATTTATCATAAACTATTACATCTCTTTTAAACAAAAACTCTTGAAGTAATTTACCAAAAAAAAAAAACTCTTGAAGAAATTATATTTTCTTAAAAAACTAGTAGAACCATTAAACTTGTCCGCGGCGTTTGAGTAAGACTGATAGCTCATGAGGTGGTACGTTGACTTTGAACTTAACCAAATCACCAGCATTAGGCCTGGCACGTTCGATGTAATCGTACCAGCCTTTACCTAAGTGTTTTTCATGACCTCCAAATTCTCTAGATATCTTGGAAGTTCCGATTTCAACTCTACCCCGCCAAGCTTGATTTGAAGAAATCAACATGATTTCATTCATGTCACCAATTACATCTCTGGAGATGTGATTTGGGATATGCTACATTGTTAACATCAAACAAATTAAACCAATATCAGATAAGTAGTTAAAGATGTTGTAGCAATTAATAATTCGATAAGACGATAAACTAACATAATGAACTTAGGGGGTGTTTGAGCATTAGCAGACAAAATATTATTACTATGTTGGATAGAAAGGAACACAAAAATTATAACAAGGAATAATTAACGGTGAACAACGTAGGAATAATTTTATTAACTTTTCTTCATCTCCCTCCTCCATTCATCCTCATCATCTTCGTGAATTCTCAGATCTCAGCTTCTAACAAGGAAAGATCAAAAATCTAAACCATTCACCAACCTAACAAACTCACTCCATGAAACAAACTCACCAACCTAACAAACATACTAAACACATAGCCACAAACTCACATCACGAACACAAAGCCATTGACCAATACAAAACAAAAGAAAACAAAACGACAGGGAAAACAAGCCACTACCACTAACCAAACAAGCACAACATAAATCAGGGACCTGAACACAAAACCAGAATCACAATAGACAAGCATAATTAAGCCAATAATTAATACCCATGACTAATTTATACCAACTTCCAGCCATTTTTATTCCCACTGAAAAGGACTTGACTATATGAGTAAAACTATGGTTTATCTAGGAGTTCAAGTATTTTCTATCCATGAGTAAAACTATGGTTATACCAAGAAGTTCAATTTGAATATCTATTTTCTATTCTCTATCCATGAGTAAAACTATGGATATTCGAAGGAGTTCAATTTAAATAAAGGACTGAAAGCATACCATAACTTGTTTTTTCTTCAAGTTGAGCATTGGTTTTGTCAGTCTTACTTCCCAAGTATGAACTGGAGCTTGGTCAACAACATTCATGTTTCTTGCCTGTGTCAAGATATTAACAAAGTATTATTCAGTGTAAAACATTTAGAACTTAATCCTGACTGATGTACTTAGAATCAAAAGGCAGATAGCAATGAAAACTGAAAAAATAATTCTTGAGGAACAATAGCAATGAACCTGTGGTGCATCTGTTTCCATGTGGTGGTGTTGAGGAAGGATGTTCTGCTCCTAACGAACGGATCGGTTTATATGATTTGGCAATACTTTCAATGTAAAACCTTCTTTTTTCATATGGTACTTAAGTTCAACTTTTGTAGGCATGACAAAACATAAAAAATTTGCAACTCTCATTCCATTAGCCAGGAAATCCAAAAAATTTGTAATTTTGAAAACAACATTTTCTCTTTGCCGTCCTTTATAAACATAAGCAACACCATCAGTTTGGATAACATCTCTCCATTGGTCAGTAAAATCCTTTGGCAACATGATCTGATACTGTTAAAATAAGACAGATTATGGTGCAGTTTCATATATTTATATAAGTAGCTTAAATAGGATGAAGGTAATAATATTTACCAGGTTAGGATCAATCCAAGTTTCAAACTTTGACATTTTCATATTGTAGTTAAGACATGGTCCCTATATGACGATCGGATCGTAGGCATTAGTTTATGCCAACAATTTCTTAAATGTAAATACAATTTGTACTCTATGAAATCAAAATAAACAAAATAATACAAATTCTTACTCTTACCTCCTGTGTTGGTTTCTTCTTGTTGAGTTTTGAAGATTGGCTAAAATTATGCAAAAACATATATTAGCCAGATGTGTGGTCAGTTGCTTATGATCATTGATGATTGGTCAGATGCTGTACCATATGGAACAACATTACGTGATCAGCCAGCTCGCGCCAGCTCGCGCTTTATTATTTTATGCAATCTTTTACAAGATTCGCTTTGGTTTTTCTTTTAACCTTACTTGGTGATTAAGTCACGTGTTTCTGAAGAAGTCTAAGGCGGTCAAGCCTAGATATATTTTAAAAGGTGATATTGCTTTATTTTTGAAGAAGATTTCTTGTTCTAGAAGATTCAAGACTTGGACCTTACAACATCCAAGGGTGTCTGAAGCTCAAACCCTGTGATACTCTAGTAGTATAAATATATGTAATGACAGACCCTAAAAGTCAAGCTAAACCGTGTGTGTTCTCAAAGCGTGTGTTTAAGGTTTAGTCTTCTTTGTTAGTTTGTTAGTTTATTATTTGTTTGTGAGCCTTGCTTGCGTCGTAACTGATTCAAGTAAAGGACGTGTTTAGTAGAGTTGTAATTGTGCTTCTCCTAAGCCTTTAGGTACGGAGTAGGTGTTGAGTCGGAAGAGTGTGTCTCTTGTCCAAAGAAAACATAACGAAGAAAAGAAAAGTAAAAGCAACGCTGAGTGTGTTGTTTAGGTTAGGGAGGTTTTCTGGCAAGAATGGACAAGGAAGGAGGACCTATGAACAGGCCACCACTTTTGGTTGGTGACTCTAATTATGACAACTAGAAGTCCCGGATGACAACGTTTCTGAAATCCATGGATCACAAAACATGGAGAGTTGTTATAAAAGGTTGGGAACATCTAGTGATTGTTGACAAAGATGGTGCAGCCACCACAACACTCAAACCCGAGGAGGATTGGAGCAAAGAGGAAGAGGCATTAGCTAATGCAAATTTAAAAGCCTTGAATGCTCTATTTAATGGAGTAGATGTGCATATTTTCAAGCTGATCAAAAGATGCACTGTTGCCAAGGAGACATGGAAGATACTTCAAACTGTTCATGAAGGTACATCTAAGGTGAAAACCTTAAGATTGCAACTTCTGACTAGTAAGTTTGAGAGTTTGAGAATGAAGGATGATGAAAGTATTCAAGAATTTCACATGACTATTCTTGATTATGATAATCAATTTGATGCCTTGGGTGAGAAGATATCTGAAGAAACTTTAGCGAGAAAGATGCTTAGGTCTTTACCTAAGAGATTTGATATGAAGGTCACTACAATAGAGGAGTCCAAAGACATTTCAGATTTGAAGATGGATGAGCTAGTTGGCTCTTTACAAACTTTTGAGATGTCAGCCAATGAGAGATCTGAGAAGAAGTCAAAGAGCATTGCTTTTGCTGCTGAAGAGTCTGACCAACAAGGTGATATGGAGGCTGATGAAGGTATCTCTGAAGCTATGGTAATGTTGGGAAAACAATTCAGTAGAGCTTTGAAGATGGACAAACGTCCTAAGACACATGCTCCAGACAACAGTCGCATCACTAACACGAATGTCATTAATCAAAATAAACCCAGAACTGAGGACAAGATGAATCAAAACAAAGGGGTTCAATGTCATGAATGTGAAAGGTATGGTCATATCAGAACTGAGTGTGCGACTTATTTAAAGAAGCAAAAGAAGGGAATGGCTGTTTCCTGGTCAGATGAAGATGAAGCAGAAGAAGATCCTGAAACTGCAAACCATGTTGTTGCTCTGACAGGAGTGTGTGCATCTGACAGAGATTTTTTTGATGGAGAGCTGTCCCATGAAGAATCACCTAAAGTGAAGAGGTGTGTAAGCTCAAAGGAATCACTGTTCTTCTAGAAGCTGATAATAATAGACTACTGCAAGTGAACTCAGATCTCAATGATGAAGTTGCTTTACTCAAATAAAAGATAGATAACATGAACAAGCAACTAAGGATGCTCAACAGAGAAACTGACAAATTAGATGAGATTCTGGAGATGGGACAGAGTTCAAGGAACGTTAAAGTTATAGGCTTTGACTACAGAGTTGTGCCTCATCTGACACAATTTGTACCACCTGTTAGTACTTATGACCCAACTATGTCAAGACAGATGACCTTACATCAAGCAAGACAACAAGCGACTAGCTACAAGTCCAGACGAAAGGGTAGATACTATAATTGGGTATGTCACCACTGTGAAAGGAAGGGACATATTAGACCTTTCTGTTATGAACTATATGGCTCTCCTGACAGAAACTATTCATCAAGACCTGAGCCTGTTATGAAGAATATCAAGAAGGAATGGAAGAAAAAGGGTGATCAATTCACAAACAAAACTGCTAGTGAGACTGCTGAAACTACTCACACATCTCTGAGAGCCTCATCTAGAAGTGATTGGTATTTTGATAGTGGGTGTTCTAGGCACATGACTGGAGTAGAACAGTTTTTGACAGATGTAGTGCCACATGCTACTAGCTTTGTAACCTTTGGGAATGGAGCCAAAGGAGAAATCAAGGGTATAGGAACACTGGTGAATGGAGATATACCAAAACTTGATAAAGTTCTTTATGTAAAAGGACTAACTGCCAATCTGATCAGTGTTAGTCAGTTATGTGATCAAGGGTTAAAAGTCAACTTTACAAAGAATGAATGTTTAGTGACAAATGCTGAAGGTGACACCCTGATGAAAGGAGTGAGATCAAAAGACAACTGTTACTTATGGGTCTCATAAGACAACACTGTGCTATCTGCCTGTTTAATAGCAAAAGAAGATGAAGTGAAACTGTGGCATCAAAAACTTGGACATTTGAATCTGAGAAGCATGAAGAAAGCTATTGCTGAAGGAGCTATCAGAGGTTTACCAAACCTTCAAATTTAAGAAGGAAGTATTTGTGGAGAATGTTAGGTGGGAAAACAGACCCAAGTGTCTCACCAGAAGCTGCAACATTTGTCAACATCCAGAGTTCTTGAGTTACTACATATGGATTTGATGGGACCTATGCATGTTGAAAGCTTAGGTGGTACAAGATATGCATTTTTTATTGTTGATGATTCCTCCAGATACACATGGATCACCTTTATTAAAGAAAAGTCTGACACATTTGAGAAGTTTAAAGATCTTTGCCTACAACTTCAAAGAGAGAAGGAGTGTTGCATAGTCAGAATCAGAAGTGACCACGGGAAGGAGTTTGAGAATGGTAAGTTCTCTGAGTTTTGCACTGCTGAAGGAATATTTCTTGAGTTTTCTGCACCCATTACTCCTTAGCAAAATGGTATAGTTGAAAGGAAGAACAGAACATTGCAAGAATCAACTAGAGTCATGCTACATGCCAAGAAGCCACCTTTCTATTTTTGGGCTGAAGCCAAGAACACAGCATGTTACATCCATAATAGAGTAACATTGAGAAAAGGTACATCTACTACCTTATATGAACTATGGAAGGACAGGAAGCCAACAGTAAATCACTTTCATGTGTTTGGTAGTAAGTGTTATATCCTAGCTGATAGAGAACTAAGAAGGAAGATGGATGCTAAAAGTGATGAAGGAATTTTTCTTGGTTATTCAAATAACAGCAGAGAGCCTATAAAGTGTTCAATTCCAGAACCAGAACAATGATGGAGTCTATTAATGTTGTGATAGATGACTTTGGTAAAGATGTTGTCCCACATGATAGCACATCTGACTCAACAGGTGACACTCAGGGGAGACAGAAGATGTAGACACAAATGTGGAAGAATCTGTAGAGAGTAGTTCAGAAAATACTTCTTCCAACAAAGGGCCATCTATCAGAATACAGAAGAACCATCCTATAGATCAAGTCATTGGAGATCCAAATCAAGGGATCACCACTAGAAGGAGATATAGTGAGGTGTCAAATTCCTATTTTATATCAAATTTTGAGCCTAAGAATGTCAAGGAGGCTTTGACTGATGAGTTTTGGATAAATGCTATGCAAGAAGAATTAACTCAGTTCAAAAGGAGTGATGTGTGGGACTTAGTTCCTAGACCAGAAAATGTGAATGTCATAGGAACAAAGTGGGTATTCAAGAACAAGTCAGATGAAAATGGTACTATCACAAGGAACAAAGCCAGACTTGTTGCTCAAGGTTATGCTCAGATTGAAGGAGTAGATTTTGGTGAGACTTTTGCACCTGTAGCTAGGTGGGAATCCATAAGGTTGTTATTAGGAATAACATGCATCCTCAAATTCAAGCTATATCAAATAGATGTCAAGAGTGCATTCCTCAATGGATATTTAAATGAAGTTGTCTATGTGGAACAACCTAATGGTTTCATTGATCCAAGTGGTCCAGATCATGTCTACAAATTGAAGAAAGCTCTATATGGGTTGAAGCAAACTCCTAGGGCTTGGTATGATAGACTTACTGAATTCTTGGTAACTCATGGCTACAGAAAGGGAGGCAATGACAAAACTTTGTTTGTTAAAGATGAAAATGGAAAGCTAATGATTGCACAAATCTATGTTGATGACATAGTGTTTGGCGGAATGTCTAACCAGATGGTGAGGCATTTTGTTCAGCAAATGCAATCTGAATTTGAGATGAGTCTTGTAGGTGAGCTAAATTTCTTTCTTGGTCTTCAAGTGAAACAAATGGAAGAAACTATTTTTATCTCCCAAAGCAAGTATGCTAAAAGTATTGTCAAGAAATTTGGTATGGAGAATGCTACTCCTAAAAGAACTCCAGCTCCCACACATGTGAAACTATCAAAGGATGAAAAACGTGTGGATGTTGATCAAAGTATGTACAGGAGCATGATAGGAAGTCTCCTATATCTCACTCCAAGTAGGCCATATATTACATTTGCAGTTGGAGTATGTGCTAGGTACCAAGCTGAGCCAAAGATGAGTCATTTGACTCAGGTAAAGAGGATTTTGAAATATGTCAATGGTACTAGTGATTATGGGATTCTATATACCCATGGGAATAATACTTTGTTGATTGGGTATTGTGATGCTGACTGAGCTGGAAGTGCTGATGATAGGAAGAGTACTTCTGGTGGATGTTTCTTTCTAGGCAACAATCTCATATCATGGTTTAGTAAGAAACAAAATTCTGTGACAATGGAAGCACCAGCAGCTGTGCACAATTAGTTTGGATGAGACAGATGCTGAGTGAGTACAATGTCAAGCAAGATGCTATGACATTATTCTGTGACAACCTGAGTACAATTAATATTTCTAAAAATCCTATACAGCACCAGCAGGACTAAGCACATTGACATTAGACATCATTTTATTAGAGATTTAGTTGAAGAAAAGGTCATCACACTTGAGCATGTTGCAACTGAAGAGCAAGTAGCAGATATTTTTACTAAAGCCCTTGATACTACACATTTTGAAAAATTAAGAGGGAAGTTAGGTATCTGCCAGATTGAGGAATTGTAGCAGTTAATTTGTTGGAGGCGTGCAGCAGTTACTTTTCTATATCATAACCGTTTATTGCACGCAAGTCTAGGAAGCCACTCTCCAACTTCCTCAAGTATTACTCTTACACATTACAACTTTACTTTTTCATACTCTCAACTTCTCTCTCGCCCGCTTCAACAACATTCAAAGTTTGTTATTCTCTTGCTCACTCAAACAACAAATCATCACCATGTCTGATTCTATTCCACAATCTACGATGCACGATCAATCTTCCAACATTCCCTCCGATCATGTTTTTGATCTCGTCACTCAACAAGCAGATCATGCGACGGTTATTACTAATGCTCAACCTATTGCCATGGTTTCTTGCACTAGAGTGGTGACACGAAGTGCTAAAGTACCAGTTTCGAGGAAGAAGAGTACCAACAAAGTCTCTTCGTCTTCTGCAACAAAAAGGGGTTCTAAATCTAAAGGTAAGAAATCAAAACACTCCCCTGCTAAGCGTGTAGGTCTAAGCATGCATGATCTCTATTGTAAAGAGAATCTGTTTGTTTCAACTGTTGTGGAACCAAGTGCTAACACTTCTGTCAGTAAATCTGATGATACCCCCGGTGAGGGTAATTTTATTGGTGATACTACTGAAATCCTAGGTACTGATAATCCTAAGGTAGATAATTGTGTAGAGGATGTTAGGTCAATAACTGTGTAGAGGATGTTAGGTCAAAATCCTCTGATGAAAAGTTTGTTGGAACTGAGAAAAATGATTTGGTTGATAATCCTGTTGCTGAGAAATCAGCTGTCTTAATGATGAGCAGATAGATGTTATGCCAGATGCTCACGCATCTTTGGCACAAGCCAATATTGAGACCACTATAGTCCTAGACACTTCTGCTACTGAGAGTGTTCATGAAGAAGGTTCACCTGAACCTCAGACTGCAGATTTTGAGACTCAGCATGCTGACAGTCCTGACAATGAAAGTTTGTTACAAGATGATGTGGTTCTGGTAGAAGATGATAAACCAGAAGATGTTACTGTGGAGGAAAGTCATGTTACTGGTGTTGCTCGAAGGACTAGGAGCAAATCCAACAAAAGCACAGCTGCTGTGGTTGAAAGTGTCCAAGGGGGCAAGAAGAAGAAAGCTGATACTGGGAAGAAGCCCATGTATGGACCTCCTAAAGGTTGGAGCAAAGTTGTGCCCCAATCTGCTTTAGGGAAGAAGAGTTTGAAGAGAAAGGATCCACCCACAAGTGATTCTGACTTTGAGGTTGTTGAGACAGATGCTGCCACTTCTGGCAAGGCATCTAGAAAGACTATTAAGGGTATGAAAGTACCTCTATCTATACCTCCAGCACCTCTGGATAATGTGTCTTTCCATGTGGAAAGTGGTTTTGCTAGGTGGAAATACATCTACTATAGAAGGCTTGGTTTGGAGAGGAATTTAAAGGAAGATATTTTTAAGTGTCATGAAATTGTGGATTTGTTAACTTCTGCTGGTTTGATGAAGATTGTGAAGAATTTGGGTTTCTGCTATGATAAGCTGGTCAGGGAGTTTTTGGTGAATGTATCTGAAGATCTTAATGATGTTAGGAATCCTGAGTACATGAAGGTTTTTGTTAGGGGCAAGTGTGTGAACTTCTCTCCTCTGATCATAAATGAATATCTTGAGAGGTCCATTGAGGAGACTCCTGAATTGGAGGTGACAGATGATACCATCTGCAAAGCTATCACAAGTAACAAGGTCAAGCATTGGCCTAAACATTTGTCCTCTACTAAGCTCACTCCCCTATTTGCTGTGTTGAACAAGATTGCTGCTTCAAATTGGACTCAAACTACTCATTCCAACTCTGTTGCAACGGGTTAGGCAAGGTTTATCTATGCTGTTGGTACTAAAACTTCTTTTGACTATGGTGCCTATATTTTCTATCAAGTTCTGGGACATGCTAAGTCCTATGCTATCAAGTTTCCTATTGCTTTTCCCATTCTGCTATGTGGTATTATTCTCCAGCAACATCCATATATTTTGGTTGGGACTGATGAGCCCTGCAAAAGGCCAAGTCCTCTGTGTGGATTGCAGGTTGCTGTTTGTGACAGATGCTGCTGATGAAGTTGATACTTCTGTCCGGTCATCTGGTGTGCTCAGCAGGAAACAAATGATTGCTGATCTGACTGAGACCAGTATGGCTCTTGAGGCCAGAAAGTTAAAGATAGATAGGGTAATTGCAGCTTTAAAGGCTGAAGATGAAGCTGAAGCTGAAGGTCAGGATAATGAGGAAGTTCAGGAAGAAGAAGGAGGAAAGGACAATGCTTCTGCTGCTGGTGATACTGAGGGGATGTCAGATGATTCTAATGAGTCTGCCTCTATTTGACTCTGATATTTTCTGATTTTCTTTGATAATGTTTTGTTATGTCATGGATTTCTAATGCACCTTTGTGTGCTTATGGTCTGTAATATGCACAATATGATACTACTTTATTTCTGCATTTTATATGCATGGTTTGTGTTTGCCAGAATTTGTGGCTAAAAAGGGGGAGTAGTAGTTCGTTTAGTTCGTTTGATGAAACTCTAATACGTAGCTCTATGTAGCTCTGATACGTTTTCTTGAGGGTGTGACAGATTCTCTGACATTTGTCCTATGGTGGTGTGTGTGCGTATCTTGAGGGGGAGTGACTATCTTTATGATATGTGCGCATGTGTGTACGCATGTTTTGAGGGGGAGTTGATCTACTCAGCTTGTGGAAATTTATTTTTTCCAAAGGCATTTATTTTCTCTCTCTATGAACTCACTATGTGAGAGGCTGTTTTCTTTGAGGCTAGATGTATTCTCTTCTAGTGATTGCCTCTGATTCCACGTGTAAGTTTTTCTTGACCATAGAGCCGTTCTGAAAAGTGTTCTCACTATCTACTATGATTCTTGTACCTATGGTGGTTGAAGGAAAATTGGTTTTATCTCTCCAAGAACTGGCTTTAAAATGTTTTAGCCAAAATTTTGCCAAAGGGGGAGATTGTTGAGTTTTGAAGATTGGCTACAAATATGCAAAAACATATATTAGCCAGATGTGTGGTCAGTTGCTTAGGATCACTGATGATTGGTCAGATGTTGTAGCATATGGAATAACATTACGTGATCAGCCAGCTCGCGCTTTATTATTTTATGCAATCTTTTACAAGATTCGCTCTGGTTTTTCTTTTAACCTTACTTGGTGATTAAGTCACGTGTTTCTGTAGAAGTCTAAGGCGGTCAAGCCTAGATATATTTTAAAAGGTGATATTGATTTATTTTTCAAGATCTCTTGTTCTAGAAGATTCAAGACTTGGACCTTACAACGTCCAAGGGTGTCTGAAGCCCAAACCCTGTGCTACTCTAGTAGTATAAATATATGTAATGACAAACCCTAAAAGTCAAGCTAAACCGTGTGTGTTCTCAAAGCGTGTGTTTAAGGTTTAGTCTTCTTTGTTAGTTTGTTAGTTTATTATTTGTTTGTGAGCCTTGCTTGCGTCGTAACTGATTCAAGTAAAGGACGTGTTTAGTAGAGTTGTAATTGTGCTTCTCCTAAGCCTTTAGGTACGGAGTAAGTGTTGAGTCGAAAGAGTGTGTCTCTTGTCCAAAGAAAGCATAACGAAGAAGAGAAAAGTAAAAGCAACGCTGAGTGTGTTGTTTAGGTTAGGAGGTGAGACGGGGTCTCATATCTAGGAGTTCCTAGGTAGGGCTGTCACGGGGTAATGTCTAGGTGGAAGACAAGTAGTGCGGCTACGTTGGTCCTTACACTAGAACTATTATAGTGAGTTCACTCCTGGATTGGTATCCCCCAAACTAGGGCAAGTTGCGCCGAACTT
The DNA here is from genome assembly GCA_951804385.1 of Trifolium dubium. Classification (NCBI taxonomy): domain Eukaryota; kingdom Viridiplantae; phylum Streptophyta; class Magnoliopsida; order Fabales; family Fabaceae; genus Trifolium; species Trifolium dubium. The sequence goes on along the minus strand of OX638074.1, from coordinate 9,472,297 downwards.
GGTTAACAAACCTATTGTGTTATTTACTTTTTAGCTGCTTTTAATTACGTTTTAATTGTGTGTTTGTCCTGAGCTAGACGCGCGCTCGGATAGTTGTGCTTACATTGTTCACAGCGTTTGTCTGTCTGGTAGCCAGAATTTCACTTCTTAAAATCAAGCATATATTGGCGAAAACAGCAGCGTTGGTCTTCAAACGTAGTCATTAGGAAATGATTGTTTTCCATCACATAGTCAAGCTGTACTTTTGTTGGCTTTGTGAGGTTAAACTTTATGGCCACAACTTTTCCATCAATTATGAAATTGTTGTCCCTCGCCAACAACAATTGAACCCGGATACTTTTTTGTGCCTTCCGGATGTGGGCATAACTTTGTTTCATCAAATCTGCCTTCCAATTCTCAACGAATTGGGCAGGCATGCATATTTGTTCCTAATAACAAATAGTTCATGGTGTTAGAAAAAGTTTAGTTTAAAAACACACAAAACTTAGATACATTTATTGAACAGAAAATTATTACCAGGTGAGGATTGATCCATGTTTGGAAACTTGGGGGTCTGAAAACACAAAATAAACAACAACATTGCTTAAAACAAGGGGCCTTAAAACAATGCCATAGTTGTGATATAAAAGACAGCAATGCATTCAACAGTTAATCTGATTTCATAAGTTTTGTTATTTGGTGGATGAAAATAGATAACTTTCTATCTAATTGTTCAAGGGAATAAATCAAATACATTAAACAAAACATGCAATTCAGTCGTCTGCTACACTCCAATGGAACGGATTTCATAGTGTTTATCCCAAAAACCCTAATACTCAACTCAAGTTTGACTAGGAACGGTGATTGGAAACTTAATCCTAAACCATACAATACAGTTGTTATATCAAAACTATAAGTCTAAACTGTAAAAGTACTAGAAAATCTTCAAAATGAAATTAGGGTTTGATTAAGACATCTGTTAAACATTGCTTATGAAATCGAAGAAAAATATAAAGCAATGGAACGATTACTAACATAGATACAAAGATTACATCTAACCTTGAAGATGAAGCCATGACTTTGTGAATCGAGATCGATTGTGAACAGTCTCCGATATGAGAGAAGAAAAGTGGGTATTGTCGTTTCGAGGTAGGAAAACGAAATAGTTGTAGTTTCGCGCTTTTGTTGGTTGTGAAATAAGAAGCCTTTTGATATTATGGTTTGTGGTTTTGGGGTGTTTATGGTTATCAGCTTTGGGGGTTTAGGGTTTTAAGGGGTTTAGGGTTATCACATTTGGGGTTTCGGGTTTTAGGGGGTTTAGGGTTATCAGTTTTGGGGTTTATTGTTTTAGGGGGTTTTAGGGTATAAGGTTCACTTATTATTTTCAATTGTATTATGAATATGGACGTGACGGCATGTGCAAAACCATTAAAACGTATTTTGGCACTAATGTTTCCCCACAAGGTATGAGAACATTTAAAACCAGAGAAAGATAAGACTACTTTAGCAAGTTAAAGAAAAAAGACATAATCTGATTAAAACACTGAATAAAAGACAACATGCAAATAAAAAATTATATTATATGATCCAATAAATTTCAATAATCAAAGAAACACAGTGGAGATAGATGAAGAAAGAGATAGATTCCATGCACCCTCAACTGCGATTCCTTCATTACAAAAATACAAAGGATTAAATTGCAGAACATATACTAAATGGAGTAGAAAATCTAACATGAAATCTGATGCGGCAGGTACATATGTATTTATAGAGATGAATTAGGGTTTTGTCTTCATTTAGGCCTTAAGTCATATGTAGTATAGACACGAATATTATATTATTTATATTTATAGATACAATTTTATACACCTACATGTGTAAGCCAGTAGATTTGATATAGTGGTGGGGGTCGGCTTTTAGTGGTATGTTCTAAGTCGTAGGTTAGATTTACACCTCCTTTGTAAAATTGGTCCAACAGACGAGTGGTAATTTACAATTTTAACAATGGGATCTCAGATGTGTGGTACGAAGGTAATAATAGTCTCACAGGAAAACTTAGTTCATGTGAATGGGCAGTGGAACTTGACTGAAAATGCGTAAAATTACTGAAGGTTCCAAAACCCAATAAACAAAATAAACAAAGTAACTAAACAAACGAAGGGCCATAGATTTTAAATTTTGTCATTAATTTTATAAATTACAAAAAGTAATGGTAATAAACAATAACCAAGTTATTTAAATCATGTTATTGTAAGACCACAATTAATTAGAACGAAATAAATATAAGTTGATTTATTTAAAATCAGTAAACATATTATAATGAACCTGCATATTTTATCTTAAATATTTCATATTTACATGAATCCTGACGAAAAAATAATATGAAGATATTAAATTCATTTTGTAGCAAAACAAATAAAGGCAAAATTCACTTCAAAAAAATAAAATGAAAATTAAATTGAATCTCTTAGTAAAAAAAAGAAAATAAGAAAAGAAAATTAAACACTGGTTCAACTATGTGATGTAGTTACCATACACGCATATCAACAAACACACAATTTTCATCAGACGGTTATTAATAATACGGAGTTAATAAATAGGTTACACGTGTTTGTAAATCATTAAACACAATTCAATCGTACAGTGCGGAACATGGAGTTATTTAACAGCAGTAACACAGTGAATATGTCTTTTTGGCCGGTTTGTGTGAAACAGAATCTGGTTGAGGGAATCGTGTTAGGGTTTAGTATTTGCAGTTAATGATGGGAAGTGGTTGGGGAAATCGTGTAGTCACTGCGTGATTAATGGGTGAAGGGAATATGGCTGTTAAAGGAAGAATTTGACAGCCGAAACAACTTCCAATGCCTGCAAAAAGTTGTCGTTTTTTGCAAAAAACACGTTTTCGACTTTTCACGCGTTTTGAAGTGTATCCACATAAAGATTAATTTCCCACATTACTCAACAGTGAATACTGATTCATCTCTCTATTTAAAGAGATTTTCGTGCAATTCTATCATATTGTTTTGTACTCATTTTTTTTTAAAAATATGGATAACAGTAACGGCAGTGCTTCCAACCAAAAAGGCGATGCAGACGGCGGCGCTCCGCCGGGTTTGACAGCAAGGCCTGTTACTGTCGAGATTGATTTAGAGGCATTTGAAAGGATCAACATCCAACTTCATGAATTTTTTGAGGAATCTGCGCTATGCTGGAGGCGGAGAAATCACCCATGGCCAAAATATTTGACAACAAACCTAAACTTTATAGTAGTTTTCCAATTATTAAGATATTAAGATATGATGTAGTAGGTCTCTGGTATTAATGTATTATGAGTTATTATGTGTGTACTCTTTTTAATATTAATTAAATAAAATTTATCATCTTTATTTTGTTTGATTAAATTTATAGATTTAATTATATTAACTTTTTAATATTAGATGTAAACTTATGTGTTATGATGTGTAAATGATCATCTTGCATGTAGTATTGCATGTAGTGCATTTATAAAATTCATTTGAACACTTGTCTTATTGCATCATTAACTACTGAAATTGCATGAAAAGTTTGATTTGAAGAGTTGCAGCGAATCCCGGAAAAAGGTGTAGTCGTTGAAGGAGTAAGAGGGACTAAACGATGTTGCGATTCATCTGATTGTGCTAGATTTGTAAAAAAAAAAAAACAGTTGTCCAAAAATAGGAGGCGCATGGGATTTTTTTTTTCTACATGAGCATTTAGCCCTTATAGAACAATTAGAAGGGTCAAATATCATAGCAAAAAAATGCTTGCTGCAGCAATTTAAAACAGGTGCTTTGTTAAAAAGTGCATTAAATTACCACCACAGAGGGTACAGCAAAAGAGCTTGTAAAATTAAACAACACTTTTGCAAGAGTGCAATACAATCCAAATGGCACAAAGCCATAGCATACAACAAACAAATTCCATTCTTGCACCAAGACAACAACAACAAAAGAGGTCTCAAGTTCCAGCATACAATCAAACAATTTTCTTCACAACGGCAACCTTCATCAGTCTTGGAGGATTGTCCGTGGCAATTATCAGCTTGTCATCTTTCTCCAGCCCCATGCTCCTCACAAATCTGTACCAATTGCCTCCTATGTGGAATTCAGGGTTTGGTCGATCCGCCTTCTTTACAGTGCGAGCAATCGTGTCCTTAGTGTTCTGGTTGATGACAATTAGACCACGACCATCTAGGTTTGGACACGCATTGCAAACAAAGGATGGGAAGTGCTGCGCAAGAAATTATTCAACGTGAATACATGTTAAAAAAGGCAAATATTGTGGTAAAATCATGATAATGACTGTATTAACAAAGGAATTCAGCTCACCAGAACACTCTGCCCATCAGCAAAGGCCTTGCTCACAGTCTTATCCCATCGGAAAAAATCTTCTTGTGCACTGGAAGCCTGATCAGTTATCAAATTAAGAATTAGTTAATAAAGAAATGAAGAATAATAAAGAAATGAAGAATTAGTCATCAATCTCACAACATTTAAGAAAGACAAATGCCTGTATTTCAATGTTTTGGTCTTGATTAAGTATTTGGTGTATATGATTTGGGAGAACTTTTAATGTGAATCCTTGGTTATTGATTTGATAGTTAAGTTCAACTTTTGTAGGATGAACAAAACCAAAGATCTTTGCAACTTCAATTCCACTACTCATCATATTAAAGAACTTTGTAATGTTGAAAACCACAGTTGCATTTGTTCTTCCTTTCCGAATATTTGAAACACCTTCATGATAAATTTCATGTCTCCATTGATCACAAAAACTGTTTGGCATCATAATTTGAAACTGTTGACAAAAGAATCTTAATGAGAGTTGTATATAACAGTATTTTATATTATGATATGTGGTTATGGTAACAATACATACCATTTGAGGATCAATCCAAGTTTCGAATTTGTTGATTCTTGCATCGTAGTTGATCGGCGTGATTGTGCCCTGTATTGATACATCTCATATGTTAGTACATTAATAAATAAATATAGCTGTTGTCTTTTTAAAATGATTGAAAATAAAGTGTACACCTGAATTGGTATCCTTTTAAACTCTCTCATGTATTGTCTAAAACGTGATCGTTCATCTTCGTAGATTGTTATTTTGAATGAATTGTTTTCCATCAAGTATTCAAGGTTTATTTTTCTTGGTTTTGTAATATTGAACACCCTACATATTGATTGACCGTACATGATGAAATTGTTGTTTTTTGCTAAGAACAAACTCACCCTAATGCTTCGCTGTTCATCTGAAATGTATGCATATTTATGTTGAATGAAGACTTCTTTCCATGTATTAGCAAATCCATCAGGCATAACAATGTGATCCTGAAACAAAAGCATCGATCAGTGATTCCATTATTTATTGATTTACATTTGATACAAATAAAATGTATTTTAATCAGTGTTAAATTACCAGATTAGGGTCGACCCAGGTTTCGAAACTAAGTTGTCTTTCAAAGTTAGGCCAACTTGAACAAACACTGCATCATTTATCAAAGATAAATCTCATAATATATATGCAACATAACCATTTAAGCTTGTTTAACAGACTCGACTAAAAAATGGGGTTCATGGTCTGCTAGGTCAGTAGATTTGATTTATCAGAAATGCTATATTAGAAAACCAATAACAGCCCATCATTTGATGTATGCATGCAATTATACTTCATCATAAGATTTAGCAAATAGTCTAAATCGAAATGTAAACAAATAACCCTACACATACAAAGAAAAAGAATTGACTAATGCAGCATAAATCATTTCGTTTATAGATTTGAATATGGATCTAATAAAATCAGAGAAGTTGAAAACGATCTAACCGTGCTGTTGAACTCATTATTTGGTTTGATGTTGCTGTTTTCGTCAGTGATGTTTAGCAGCAGTTGGTCTTCCCGTATTGAACCATGATTTTGTCGGTTTTGTAACCTTGGTGATGAACAAAATGTGTATACTTGAGATTGTAACTGATTTGGTAAAGTAAGTGAGTGATATGGATTATGAAAAATGTTATTTTGGGCTGGAACCTTAGTATAGTGGGCTAATTTTGATGGGTCATTATGTTTAATGTCATTTTTTTTCTTCACCCCATCTACATACTATATTGGACTAATAAAATTGTTGGATGTAGTGCATTTATACAATTCATTTGAACACTTGTCTTGTTGCATTATCTTCTTATAACACCAGTCTTATTAATCATTAACCATTGACCGGGATTGTGTTAGCTTTCCATAGCAAAAGACCTCACTAAAATCGGAGTTACCCGTTTTAGTGCAACCATGTTCCCAAATACGGGTTTGACACAACTTCATCCTAAAATCTCTAATCCAAATTTCTTTTACTTTAACTCGGTCTTTAGCCCCTTTATCCTTGATTTGTCAACTTCGAGGTGATTAGACAATGGGCCTAGTTCCACCAATTCTCACATGCAACCACCAAAGTAAGAATAATAATTGATTTATGATGACAATTTAAAAGAGTGAAATGGTCATAGAAGAGGAGAAATAGTCTAGAAATCCTTTCTCTTATTTCCCAGCACTCAAAAGCATGAATTTGCGATGAAAAGTACACATGCAAAACAGAAGTTGAAGAAAAGATTGAAGGTTAAACAAAATTAACATGAACAACTAATTTTGTTGTTAGTACCTCAACAATGATCAATTTTCTTCAAACAACCTAAAAATCAAAATAACACAAATCATCAAATCACTCTTGAGATTGAGAGAATCTCATAATATATATGCAACATAACCATTTAAGCTTGTTTAACAGACTCGACTAAAAAATGGGGTTCATGGTCTGTTAGGTCAGTAGATTTGATTTATCAGAAATGCTATATTAGAAAACCAATAACAGCCCATCATTTGATGTATGCATGCAATTATACTTCATCATAAGATTTAGCAAATAGTCTAAATCGAAATGTAAACAAATAACCCTACACATACAAAGAAAAAGAATTGACTAATGTAGCATAAATCATTTCGTTTATAGATTTGAATATGGATCTAATAAAATCAGAGAAGTTGAAAACGATCTAACCGTGCTATTGAACTCATTATTTGGTTTGATGTTGCTGTTTTCGTCAGTGATGTTTAGCAGCAGTTGGTCTTCCTGTATTGAACCATGATTTTGTCGGTTTTGTAACCTTGGTGATGAACAAAATGTGTATACTTGAGATTGTAACTGATTTGGTAAAGTAAGTGAGTGATATGGATTATGAAAAATGTTATTTTGGGCTGGAACCTTAGTATAGTGGGCTAATTTTGATGGGTCATTATGTTTAATGTCATTTTTTTTCTTCACCCCATCTACATACTATATTGGACTAATAAAATTGTTGGATGTAGTGCATTTATACAATTCATTTGAACACTTGTCTTGTTGCATTATCTTCTTATAACACCAGTCTTATTAATCATTAACCATTGACCGGGATTGTGTTAGCTTTCCATAGCAAAAGACCTCACTAAAATCGGAGTTACCCGTTTTAGTGCAACCATGTTCCCAAATACGGGTTTGACACAACTTCATCCTAAAATCTCTAATCCAAATTTCTTTTACTTTAACTCGGTCTTTAACCCCTTTATCCTTGATTTGTCAACTTCGAGGTGATTACACAATGGGCCTAGTTCCATCAATTCTCACATGCAACCACCAAAGTAAGAATAATAATTGATTTATGATGACAATTTAAAAGAGTGAAATGGTCATAGAAGAGGAGAAATAGTCTAGAAATCCTTTCTCTTATTTCCCAGCACTCAAACGCATGAATTTGCGATGAAAAGTACACATGCAAAACAGAAGTTGAAGAAAAGATTGAAGGTTAAACAAAATTAACATGAACAACTAATTTTGTTGTTAGTACCTCAACAATGATCAATTTTCTTCAAACAACCTAAAAATCAAAATAACACAAATCATCAAATCACTTTTGAGATTGAGAGAATCTCATAATATATATGCAACATAACCATTTAAGCTTGTTTAACAGACTCGACTAAAAAATGGGGTTCATGGTCTGCTAGGTCAGTAGATTTGATTTATCAGAAATGCTATATTAGAAAACCAATAACAGCCCATCATTTGATGTATGCATGCAATTATACTTCATCATAAGATTTAGCAAATAGTCTAAATCGAAATGTAAACAAATAACCCTACACATACAAAGAAAAAGAATTGACTAATGCAGCATAAATCATTTCGTTTATAGATTTGAATATGGATCTAATAAAATCAGAGAAGTTGAAAACGATCTAACCGTGCTGTTGAACTCATTATTTGGTTTGATGTTGCTGTTTTCGTCAGTGATGTTTAGCAGCAGTTGGTCTTCCCGTATTGAACCATGATTTTGTCGGTTTTGTAACCTTGGTGATGAACAAAATGTGTATACTTGAGATTGTAACTGATTTGGTAAAGTAAGTGAGTGATATGGATTATGAAAAATGTTATTTTGGGCTGGAACCTTAGTATAGTGGGCTAATTTTGATGGGTCATTATGTTTAATGTCATTTTTTTTCTTCACCCCATCTACATACTATATTGGACTAATAAAATTGTTGGATGTAGTGCATTTATACAATTCATTTGAACACTTGTCTTGTTGCATTATCTTCTTATAACACCAGTCTTATTAATCATTAACCATTGACCGGGATTGTGTTAGCTTTCCATAGCAAAAGACCTCACTAAAATCGGAGTTACCCGTTTTAGTGCAACCATGTTCCCAAATACGGGTTTGACACAACTTCATCCTAAAATCTCTAATCCAAATTTCTTTTACTTTAACTCGGTCTTTAACCCCTTTATCCTTGATTTGTCAACTTCGAGGTGATTACACAATGGGCCTAGTTCCATCAATTCTCACATGCAACCACCAAAGTATGAATAATAATTGATTTATGATGACAATTTAAAAGAGTGAAATGGTCATAGAAGAGGAGAAATAGTCTAGAAATCCTTACTCTTATTTCCCAGCACTCAAAAGCTTGAATTTGCGATGAAAAGTACACATGCAAAACAGAAGTTGAAGAAAAGATTGAAGGTTAAACAAAATTAACATGAACAACTAATTTTGTTGTTAGTACCTCAATAATGATCAATTTTCTTCAAACAACCTAAAAATCAAAATAACACAAATCATCAAATCACTTTTGAGATTGAGAGAAACCATCAAAAATCAAAATACCACTTCAAAATTACAGAAACACATGCTCTTAATAAGGCAAGAATATGAAACTCAATTTTATTTTGCGTATTCATAAAGACTTGACATGCAAACAAATGCTTGAATTGGAGTAACTTTCATAAATCCGAGATGTTTTAGTTCTTCATGATCATCATTAATCTTTTTCTCTATCCAATATTTATTAATTAATTACATTAGAACACAAAATAGAAAATTTAGAATTACAAAATCATAAGAAAATAGCAACTTTAAGGCAAATAAATTAGAAAATTTATAAAATCATTCATAAATAAAGATGGAAAGCAACAAACCCCATGATACTAATGTTGATGAGAATCCAAGTGAACATTTTGTCAAACACATATGCATGAAACTGAAAAAGCGGAACATGAAAATTCAAGAAGATGAGTAAATTAAATTTGAAATGCACAAACAATATGAAATTTATGATAAAGAGAGAAGGAGATGAATTATTGAGAAAGAATGGAGGTTTTGAGTGAAAGAGATTTTGAGTTTTGGTTGAATGATACGTGAAAGATGTTTTTAGGTGAGTTTTGAGTGATGAGAGTGGCAAGACATGTGTTGCAATGGTATAAGGTGTAAGTAGAGGTCCAATAGAAAAGAGAATGGGAGAATCTTGCATTACATGCAAGGAATCATGTGGTAACACTTGGCTTTGATCCATTACATGAGGGCATTGACACATGGTGCAATCCATTCCACCCACACATGACATGTGGTCCAATAGAATTTCATGCAAGTTTGGTGGATCACTCCAATTGGTTGAAACAAAGGTCCAATAGATTAAGAGACACTTATCATGGATCAAGTGGAGCTCAACATGCAAGGAATGTGGGAACAACACTTGGTTTCTCTTGCAAAAGGACACATGGGTGAATTTTAATGGTGAAACTTGCATTGCAAGACATGTCTTGCATCATCACCTCACACATTTGCTTGGAACACAACCTATGTCCACGTGGCACTACATGATAGGCTTAGAATTAGGACAACAAAAGATGATGTCATCATGACATAGGGCATTAATGATCATCTTGCATGTAGTATTGCATGTAGTGTATTTATAAAATTCATCTGAACACTTGTCTAATTGCATTATATTCTTATAAAAATTGTCTTATTGACCATTGACTATTGATATTGCATTTTGTGGTCAAAACTGAAGTGGACACTGGTCTGTTGGAATTCCCATTGGGCTGGATCAACTCGTGGGTCGTACACTTTGTTCAAAAGCCCAAACAACTCATACATCACAGTGAGACAGAAATTGTTCAAGCGGGCTTTTGTTTGCTTTGATGTTAAGCCCATCGGGTTCACACCAATGTCACCTCTTTTCATATTAACCCTTTTCATATAAAGTGGGATTTGGGTTGCTATTATAATTTAAAGGGTTCAAATACAATTTGTTGCGCTTTGAAAACCAATTCTGGTTCATCCAAAACTGATCAGATCCATGGCTTCTGAATCATCCAACAGGTACATTCATGGTTCCATTTTATGTTTTCGTTCATATAGTATTCTTACATATAGAAACAAATCAGATATTGGTAGTATTGTCTGCATATTATTACCCTAACATTATTGGTTATTAGTATTACTAATTATGGTTTGAAAAACAAATTGCAGTTTTATATTTGTAACTAACCATGAGCATGAATCCTGATTTTCGCATTGTTATTTTTTGTTCTATTTCAGATTTTACAAACAGGTTCTTAGTCTTTCTTGATTGAGTTTGTGTAATTAACTCATCAAATATCATTATAAGTCTTTTTGACTGAGTTTGTGTTATTCTAAAAAAGATGTTTTCAACTTTCAGTGATAATGAACAACCTGAGATTGAAAACCAAGATGCAATGGTTGGCAATGCATTTATTCCAAATCCTGGTCTTCTGTGAGTTTGAGCAACTCTGTATAATTCACTTATCAATTTTCAATATAATTCTTATATTAATTGAAAGTTTCGATTTTTATTTATAAAAAAGATGTTTTCAACCTTCAGTGATAATGAACAACCTGAGTTTGAAATTCAAGATGCAGAGGTTGGCAATGCTGCGGCACCAAATCCTGGTTTTCTATTTTGGGACATGAAAGTGACTAAAAATATGATCAATAAGCCTAAGCCTCTAGTGAGTTCCTTTTCTATTGTTCATATTATATTTATCTTAAGTTTTAATGTCTACAATTTGCTACCTTTGAATACTGAGATCTAAATTTTATTACAGCATTTCCCAGTTAGAATTTTGTGAGGAATGAATCATCAATTTTGTTGATCGACGAAGAAAGGGGAAGTTCTTATGTATGTCCACTGCGCAGCGACAAAAGAAACCCCAGACAGAAGTATGTGACAGAAGGATGGATTCAATGTGTCTCCCAAATGAACTTGCAAGTCGACCAAACACTTTACTTCCTTGTCCAACATGTTCCATTAAGGCTTTATGTTTATGCTGTTAATTGGTTTTGAGTATGTGTAATCATCTTCTGTTTCATGTCACTAATATGAATTACACTACTTTTAATGTTAGTTTTTCCATTCTTGTAGCATCCTACTTATGAACCTTTCAATTGTAATGACTTATTAAGAATCTTATGTCCAACTAATCCTTGATCTGTTGAATAAAGTTTGGCTACATTATCCAATTTGTTTGAAATTATTGTCTTCAATTATCATTTGACTAAATCACTTATAGTAGCATCAGATATTTTTCAATGTTAACAGGATTAACTTATTGAAACAACCTCTTTATATTCTGTTCTTCTTTCAAAATCTCAACCTCATGTTTTTAAAGAATGTTTAAGAAAAACTTTAGTCAAGTGATTAGGAAATTTAATTAAGAAAACATATGAGGCCATATAAGGGTGCATTTTTTGGTGTTTAAAATTAATTCAGGACCTAACTTAGATATTTGGTTATACAGATAACTGAAAATAAAAATAAGGGAAATATAAATATTATAATAATAACATGATGATCAAGGAAATAAGTTCAAGCTGTTATATTTGTTATAGACATATTTATCAAAACAGATTGATCTAAACATACAACTACACATTCATCACCACATATTGTTCAAAAGACATTACACATTCATCAAAACATAGCATAGACTAAGAAAGAGCAGCTCATCTAGAGATTCATCCATGCATATAACATGATATAGACCAGCAAATATGGTATTAAAATAGGTGCTCTGCTAAAAAGTGCACTAACTCACCACCAGAAGGGGGCATAGCAAAATAACTTGTTAAATTAAACAACACTCTTGCAAGAGTGCCATGCAAATGGCACAAAGCCATAGCACATGACAAACAAAATCTATTCTTGCATTAAGACAACAACAACAAACTAATGTATGTGTGGCATAGCAAAATAACCTGTTAAATTAAACAACACTCTTGCAAGAGTGCCATGAAAATGGCACAAAGCCATAGCACATGACAAACAAAATCTATTCTTGCATTAAGACAACGACAACAAAAGAGGTTTCAAGTTCCAGCACACAATCAAACACATTTCTCTTAGTAAAAATTGCTGACTGATTTATAATACATGAACAAAAATGGTCCTGTAGAACCAACTTTTAGAAACGCACTGACCAAATATGAAGAAGTGCACAACACATACATCCAACAGTCTAAAAAAATTCCAATAACTTAAGCATTGATAAGAAATTCATATTGGTACAGAAATCATTCAATACCAACCACTTAATAGAAGTTCATAACACATACATAACCCTTGACAAAAACTCAATCTCTACAGAAAACTGATTATCAGGACATAAATAATAAGAACATGATAACTGCATTATGCTTCAAATCTATTTTAAATCTTTACAAAAAGTCCTCCACCAACCTCCATTCCTTGATCATTACCTATTGAATTAGCAACGATCTTCACGGCGAACTAACCTCACATAGGGACAATTTGGTGGATTTTGCAAAGTAAAAATGAGTAGATCTCCAGGCTTTGGTTTGTGGTGCTCCACAAACTTATACCATGCTTCTCCTATGTACCTCTCCTTCTTGTTCCTCTTAGCTGTTTTGATGTAAGCAGGATAGTTGAAACGGGAAGTCTTTGACTTAATACGTATTCTTGTGATTCCATTGAGCTCCTTTGAAATGTATGACTTAGGAAAATGCTATTAACAGAATGAACACAGTAAGAAGAACATCAATTAGTTACTTGTATATGCACTGCAAAATGAATTGACAAAGTATCACTGACCATTTTTTGACAAAATAAACAAAATCATACCAGGACTTGTTTTTTCTTCCTTCTGGCCACTGCTTTGGTAACCTCCCTGTGCCATGAGGTTGGCATAAGTTGGTGAACTTGTGTTTCATTTTCACTGTCACTAGTATGAGGATTGATGATTGTGCTGTGCACAACATTACAAAAAAAAAACAATAAACACATCATTGCATTATTCTACTCTGAAACTAAAAAATTGCACTGTTAATACAATTTCATGTCAACAGTCCTAACATAGACAGGTACTCTTACTATGTAACTATTTATATTAGTGATAAGGTATAAAAAAAGGCCATATATCAGTGGTGATCAATGGCCTAAAATGCAATAACAGAATTATTCATTTGCTCAGTTGTTATGCAATTTAATTCGACGACTAAAGGTAAAGCATGTATAGGACAACTTCTCTATTATGATCTATTTGCATGCAATACATCTGATTTCATAAGTGAACTTAAAGCACGTTTCTATGTTTATGAATCACTACGAAAATCATGGCTACAGATAGATTTGGTAAACGATGTAACAATCCTTCAACAACAACAACTGAAACGTAAAAGGAGCAATTAAGGAAGTTTTTTTTTTACCTTGTTCCAGAAGTTGAAGCCATAGTTTCTGATTCTGTGAGAACGACGTTCAATATGCACGTTAGAGAGAATAGGGAACGCGTATTTGGATATTGTTGATGATAATGAACCGATGCTTGATTGTTCATGTACCCTTTGATGAACTGGGCTGGGCTTGTGGACGGCAGGTGTTTTATGGTTTATCACTGATATTTAGCATACCTTTTCAATACCAGTTGTTGTTGAAATTGATGACAGCGACCCTTGTTACTTTCCTTCTTCTATTCTGGGGCAAGACCTGTCCTAGGTGGCACAACTCCAAAAAATTAGGGCTTAGTGTGGTGGAGAATAAAGGTTCATTAGGACTGGGCCAAATTAAGATGATAAGTATCACTAATGGGTTGGGCCAAATTAACATGTTTTATGTTTTATTTGCCATATCATAATAAAAATGAGGCCAATGATATTAAGTTTAGTCTATTATTTATAATTGCTTAGATTAGAATAAAAAATAAGAGGAAAAAAATCATTTGGTAGAAGTTTATAATACGTTTGAAATATATTTCATGTGTTTATAGGGTGGTGCTAATAGTGTTATGGTTTATGTGGCGGTATTAAATAAGTTTATAGTATTGTGGAAATCTCTTATTGGTGGAAATAAGGGTCCAATTAAAATTCATGCAAAGACCTCACTAAAATCGGAGTTACGGAATGGCAGTTTTTACCGTTTTAGTGCAGCCATGTTACCAAATACGGGTTTGGCACAACTTCATCCAAAAATCTCCAATCCAATTTTCTTTTACTCTAACTCGGTCTTTAACCCCTTTATCCTTGAATTATGAGGACATGTAAGTCTTCTTTCACCCAGGGAGCTAAATTTCCTAGTCTGCTCCATCAGCTGTGAAAGTATCAGTTCTATCTGCTCATAGAACAATCAGAAAGGTCCAATCTGCATATCAGAGATTCCACCAGTGCAGCCATGTTTCTAAAAAAAAAAGGTTTTTTTCTGATGGCAATGCCAAGTTTTTAATCAACACTTCTGAAGTTCTACTATCTAAACCCTTTAATAACATTTTGATGTTTTTCCAAAAAAATCATGCACAAATCTTGGTGTATTGCAGAACCATAATGTTAACATTTTCGATGTTTCTATCATCATCATTGTCTCTTTGTTGCTACTTGCTAGAGTAGTTTAGAGCTTCATGCATTGATCACTCCTTGTTTTATTATTTTGCAACATATGCATATAAGATGATATATATCAAATAAGAAGTTATAAGATTAAACATGTGATCCGTTAAAAAACACTCTAAGTTATCATTAGAAGATATGCAAAGCAATAAAACAACACCCTTGCAAGAGTGATATGGAGTCTAATATCAG
Organism: Trifolium dubium; assembly: GCA_951804385.1. Classification (NCBI taxonomy): domain Eukaryota; kingdom Viridiplantae; phylum Streptophyta; class Magnoliopsida; order Fabales; family Fabaceae; genus Trifolium; species Trifolium dubium. Next base: position 9,456,884 of record OX638074.1, on the reverse strand, counting down.
GATTACAAAATCCAAATGGCACAAAGCCATAACATACACCAAACAAAGTTCTTTCTTGCATCAAAGAATACATTGTAAACTCAGTAGTTAATAAAAATGTTGCTCAAGGATTGGAGAACTCATTGAGGATGGCATGGAAGGAGGCTAGTGTTTTGAAAGAAAAGCTTGATGGACTTGAGGGTTGATAGTTGTAGGAGGGATGCCCTCAATGCAGCATACAATATGTAATCTCCTGAAGGTAGTGTTGTTAAAAGGCATGCTAAGCTATGATGATAATAGACGCAAAGCAATTAAACTTGTTCAATTATACAACACCCTTGCCAGAGTGCCACGGAGTCTAATATCATGATTACAAAATCCAAACGGCATAAAACCATAGCACACACCAAACAAAATTCATTCTTGCATGGATCAATACAACAACAACATAAGAGTTTCCAACACATAATCAAACAGCAGCACCCCTCTTTACAACCTTTACCTTCTGGAGCCTTGGAGGATTGTCCATGGCAAATACCAGCTTATCATCTTTCTTCAGCCCCATCCTCCTCACAAACCTGTACCAATCGCCTCCTATGTGGAATTATGGGTTTGGCCTATCTGCCCTTTTGATAGTGCAGGCAACAGTGTCGTTGGTTGTTTCGTTGATGACAATTAAACCACGGCCATTGAGGTTTGGGCAGGCATTGCAAACGAAGGACGGGAAATGCTGCGCAAATAATCACGTATCAATAAATGAATGCAATTATATGTTTAAAAATAAAAAAAAACAAAAATGATTATGCTACTGCATGAATGCACCAACAAAAGAACATAACTCACCAGAACACTCTGACCATCAGCAAAGGCCTTGCTCACAGTCTTTTCCCATTTAAAAAGAGCTTCTCCTACACCGGCACCCTGATCAAGATCATCATCACCAGCAGCACTTCCCTCTGTTCCAGCACGACCACCAGAACCACTCCCACCATCTAGACTTGGGTGAGCAAAAGAGATGACCAAATACTGGTCAGGAACCCATGGGTCTTCACGGCCTCGAGATGGAGGCATGGCCCAGAAATATTTAGGCATGAAAGACTTGGTGGGGTCAGCAAGCCGCAAAGCATGATAGTCGATTGGGTAACGCAATCCCAAATAAGGAATCTCAGCACCAGTGGCATCTACAAAGGTCATGTTGAATTGATTGAATGCAAGGAGATAATTAAAAACGACCCTCTGTGGAGCTTTAAATCCACAGTGCTTAGCAACAATCAAACCATTGTGAATGCAGTTTGTTCTTCGAGTCACCACAGTGTCAAAGTGGAAGAAATTGTCAGCAGGATCTTTCAAGCAAGCATCAAGTTTGGCGCATATAGTGTCCTTCCAATCGCCCATAAAAGCATATGGTATTTCAATAGTTTCCTAAGCAAAGGATAAAAAGCAGTTTCAAAATTGCATTGACCAAACATATCTTCTAAAAATTAAAATAAGAAAAGTCTTTTGGATTATAGTCATAGTACCCTGTTAGGATACACAATTGAGGTAAATGTATCTGAAATGTTGGACAAGCTACCTTCTCCAATCTCGTTGTTGTGCATGCACAAACACCATTGGACAAAATCAAGAGTGGGATATAAAATCCATGAGTTCACAAACAATTAACAATCCCAACTTAGTCATCTTTGGAATTATATGCTTTCATATTTCTTGCTTCTAATCCCATAAGTTTCATAGGACTGAAAACCAATAAATAAGACATGCAAAATAAAACAAACACATATAACTATAATTATGCTAAAACAATTAACAATCTCCACATAGACATGTGCTTTCAAATGGAATTACATGCTCTACAATGCTTGCTTCAAAGCCCATAAGTTTTGCAGGGTTGAAAAGCAATAAATAAGACTAATGAACAAAAAAGACAATAGTTTTCCTTATGATAAACTTCATGGAAAGTTACTGCCTACACCAATAAATAAGACCAATGCTTTCACATGGAATTATATGCCCTCACATTTTTTGCTTCAAACCCCATAAGTTTTGCAGGGCCTAAAACTAATAAATAAGACTAATGCATAAAAAAACCAATAGCTTTGTCGTTAATTTCTAATTCTGAAAACCATAAAAATTATAACCTGCTTTCCTTATCAGAAACTCTATGCAGAACTACTGCCAAAACCATTTATTGGGGTGCCAAATTAATCAATACCTGCTAAATGCAGTGAACACAGTGAGTGTCGACCACAAAACACCGTTTTTGTGTTTCTTTAGTGCAAGTTGACTTGAGTAGTTGGTACTATGGTGGTCAAGATACTTTCAAATCGAACCCACAAATTGACAAAATAGTACAGAATGAGACAAAACAATGGCTTGAGTAGAAATGCATTGAGAGCCGAGTGGCTTAGCCTTTATAGTAAATGAAGTTTGGACAATGCAAGTCCTCGACAACAAAGTAGTTACTTTACCTTTACTAATTATGAAGTGAAAGAAAATAGAAAGAAACAAACCACGGTGGTCCAAATAGGTTCAAACTGAATCCACAAATAGTCTAAATAGTACAGAATGAGACAAAGAAGGACCTATAAGAAGAGAAGGCGTACCAGTTTGAGCTGAAATCCATTACAGCAGGTTTTGTCTACTTCCTCCTTCTATTTCGGTGCAGGATTTGTTCAAGGCTTAAATAATGTTCAGGTCCCTGTAAGTTCGCATTTTTTTGATATAAGTCCCTATAAATTTTTTTGTTTTAAATAAGTCCTTGCAATTATATGTTTTTTTGAAATTAGTCCCTAAAGTCAAAATCCGCAGGAAAATCTGCAGTTTTCGTGCAGATTTTCCTTCAAATTTTCCTGCGGATTTTGAATTTAGGGACTTATTTCAAAAAATAAATAATTCCAGGGACTTAATTAAAACAAAAAAATTTACAGGGACTTATATCAAAAAAATGCAAACTTACAGGGACCTAAACATTATTTAAGGCTTTGTTCAACAATGACAAAAAGTTAGGTTTAGTGTGGTGGAGAATATGGTGTGGTTAATGGGCTGGGCCAGACCAACATGTTTATGTGACATTAAGCCCTCCTTTTATTCATGTCCTATTCATCTTATCACAAAAAAAAAGAGATTAATGATACAAAGCTTGAACCTCAAAATTAGCTTAATCTTTTGAAACACGACAATTTAAAAATGAGAGGGAAAAAATCCACTCAATATAATTTTATAATTGGAATGGAGCGGATGATTTAAAGATTCAATCTTACTATTTAAAAGTAGGTTATTTATCTGAAATACGTTTATTGTATATATGCCAAAAACGTCGTGGGTTATGCTAGCTATTAAAAAAAAACCATACCATTCATCCCAAAATTAACAACCTACACCACCATACACAAATAGAGCAGAAGCACAAAATTAACCCAATCACTTGAAATACAGAAAAGCTGAGGTTCCAAACGGCAAAATCACAACATCATTGGGAACTAACAACAATAAAACAAAGCAACAGTAATAATTAGGTTACAATATAAAACATTGTTGTGTCTCAAAGAGAGCCTTGTATCCTCCCCTTGTTGTGTGGGGAATGAAGGTTGTACACACACTGATGAAAGGAGATATTTTGAAATGAATCACCCTATTGTTTGATTCAAGTGTAACACCAAATTTTAAGGTCATGCCCTCCAACAAATGACGTGTCTTGCATACGTTGCACCATTAAAGTCAAAATCCCCGCAAGTTTGTGGTAGATTTGGTTGGGATGAAAGTTGGTTGAGTAGGTGAGATACCATTTGACAATAAATACATGAGTGCATGTATGAAAGAAAGTTATACATTTTTGTCATGTGTCAACCAATGTCTAGTGAGCAATCAATGTTTGGTGTGTTGAAGCTTTACTTGTAAATTAGCATTTAGGCCATCAATATATATATATATATATATGATTTAAAGATGAAAACTTTGACGTAGTATTGCCATTAATAATGTTATTTGGCCACTTATCAACATTGTTTGGGAGTTAAAGGGATGATTATACTCAACTTGGAAAAAGTAAAATTGTTGCAACAATAAAGAACACACTTTAGCACAAAGCATCTAGGTTTGCACAATAAAAAAAAATACTACAAACCAAATCTAACACTAACGGCAAACACAAAGTTGACAACACAAACCCTGTGCTACTTGGACCTTACAACGTCCAAGGGTGTCTGAAGCCCAAACCCTGTGCTACTCTAGTAGTATAAATATATGTAATGACAAACCCTAAAAGTCAAGCTAAACCGTGTGTGTTCTCAAAGCGTGTGTTTAAGGTTTAGTCTTCTTTGTTAGTTTGTTAGTTTATTATTTGTTTGTGAGCCTTGCTTGCGTCGTAACTGATTCAAGTAAAGGACGTGTTTAGTAGAGTTGTAATTGTGCTTCTCCTAAGCCTTTAGGTACGGAGTAAGTGTTGAGTCGAAAGAGTGTGTCTCTTGTCCAAAGAAAACATAACGAAGAAAAGAAAAATAAAAGCAACGCTGAGTGTGTTGTTTAGGTTAGGAGGTGAGACGGGGTCTCAAATCTAGGAGTTCCTAGGTAGGGCTGTCACGGGGTAGTGTCTAGGTGGAAGACAAGTAGTGCGGCTATGTTGGTCCTTACACTAGAACTATTATAGTGAGTTCACTCCTAGATTGGTATCCCCCAAACTAGGGCAAGTTGCGCCGAACTGGGTTAACAAACCTATTGTGTTATTTACTTTTCAGCTGCTTTTAATTACGTTTTAATTGTGTGTTTCTCCAGAGCTAGACGCGCGCTCGGACAGTTGTGCTTACATTGTTCACAGCGTTTGTCTGTCTGGTAGCCAGAATTTCACTTCTTAAAATCAAGCATATATTGGCGAAAACAGCAGCGTTGGTCTTCAAACGTAGTCATTAGGAAATGATTGTTTTCCATCACATAGTCAAGCTGTACTTTTGTTGGCTTTGTGAGGTTAAACTTTATGGCCACAACTTTTCCATCAATTATGAAACTGTTGTCCCTCGCCAACAACAATTGAACCCGGATACTTTTTTGTGCCTTCCGGATGTGGGCATAACTTTGTTTCATCAAATCTGCCTTCCAATTCTCAACGAATTGGGCAGGCATGCATATTTGTTCCTAATAACAAATAGTTCATGGTGTTAGAAAAAGTTTAGTTTAAAAACACACAAAACTTAGATACATTTATTGAACAGAAAATTATTACCAGGTGAGGATTGATCCATGTTTGGAAACTTGGGGGTCTGAAAACACAAAATAAACAACAACATTGCTTAAAACAAGGGGCCTTAAAACAATGCCATAGTTGTGATATAAAAGACAGCAATGCATTCAACAGTTAATCTGATTTCATAAGTTTTGTTATTTGGTGGATGAAAATAGATAACTTTCTATCTAATTGTTCAAGGGAATAAATCAAATACATTAAACAAAACATGCAATTCAGTCGTCTGCTACACTCCAATGGAACGGATTTCATAGTGTTTATCCCAAAAACCCTAATACTCAACTCAAGTTTGACTAGGAACGGTGATTGGAAACTTAATCCTAAACCATACAATACAGTTGTTATATCAAAACTATAAGTCTAAACTGTAAAAGTACTAGAAAATCTTCAAAATGAAATTAGGGTTTGATTAAGACATCTGTTAAACATTGCTTATGAAATCGAAGAAAAATATAAAGCAATGGAACGATTACTAACACAGATACAAAGATTACATCTAACCTTGAAGATGAAGCCATGACTTTGTGAATCGAGATCGATTGTGAACAGTCTCCGATATGAGAGAAGAAAAGTGGGTATTGTCGTTTCGAGGTAGGAAAACGAAATAGTTGTAGTTTCGCGCTTTTGTTGGTTGTGAAATAAGAAGCCTTTTGATATTATGGTTTGTGGTTTTGGGGTGTTTATGGTTATCAGCTTTGGGGGTTTAGGGTTTTAAGGGGTTTAGGGTTATCACATTTGGGGTTTCGGGTTTTAGGGGGTTTAGGGTTATCAGTTTTGGGGTTTATTGTTTTAGGGGGTTTTAGGGTATAAGGTTCACTTATTATTTTCAATTGTATTATGAATATGGACGTGACGGCATGTGCAAAACCATTAAAACGTATTTTGGCACTAATGTTTCCCCACAAGGTATGAGAACATTTAAAACCAGAGAAAGATAAGACTACTTTAGCAAGTTAAAGAAAAAAGACATAATCTGATTAAAACACTGAATAAAAGACAACATGCAAATAAATAATTATATTATATGATCCAATAAATTTCAATAATCAAAGAAACACAGTGGAGATAGATGAAGAAAGAGATAGATTCCATGCACCCTCAACTGCGATTCCTTCATTACAAAAATACAAAGGATTAAATTGCAGAACATATACTAAATGGAGTAGAAAATCTAACATGAAATCTGATGCGGCAGGTACATATGTATTTATAGAGATGAATTAGGGTTTTGTCTTCATTTAGGCCTTAAGTCATATGTAGTATAGACACGAATATTATATTATTTATATTTATAGATACAATTTTATACACCTACATGTGTAAGCCAGTAGATTTGATATAGTGGTGGGGGTCGGCTTTTAGTGGTATGTTCTAAGTCGTAGGTTAGATTTACACCTCCTTTGTAAAATTGGTCCAACAGACGAATGGTAATTTACAATTTTAACAATGGGATCTCAGATGTGTGGTACGAAGGTAATAATAGTCTCACAGGAAAACTTAGTTCATGTGAATGGGCAGTGGAACTTGACTGAAAATGCGTAAAATTACTGAAGGTTCCAAAACCCAATAAACAAAATAAACAAAGTAACTAAACAAACGAAGGGCCATAGATTTTAAATTTTGTCATTAATTTTATAAATTACAAAAAATAATGGTAATAAACAATAACCAAGTTATTTAAATCATGTTATTGTAAGACCACAATTAATTAGAACGAAATAAATATAAGTTGATTTATTTAAAATCAGTAAACATATTATAATGAACCTGCATATTTTATCTTAAATATTTCATATTTACATGAATCCTGACGAAAAAATAATATGAAGATATTAAATTCATTTTGTAGCAAAACAAATAAAGGCAAAATTCACTTCAAAAAAATAAAATGAAAATTAAATTGAATCTATTAGTAAAAAAAAGAAAATAAGAAAAGAAAATTAAACACTGGTTCAACTATGTGATGTAGTTACCATACACGCATATCAACAAACACACAATTTTCATCAGACGGTTATTAATAATACGGAGTTAATAAATAGGTTACACGTGTTTGTAAATCATTAAACACAATTCAATCGTACAGTGCGGAACATGGAGTTATTTAACAGCAGTAACACAGTGAATATGTCTTTTTGGCCGGTTTGTGTGAAACAGAATCTGGTTGAGGGAATCGTGTTAGGGTTTAGTATTTGCAGTTAATGATGGGAAGTGGTTGGGGAAATCGTGTAGTCACTGCGTGATTAATGGGTGAAGGGAATATGGCTGTTAAAGGAAGAATTTGACAGCCGAAACAACTTCCAATGCCTGCAAAAAGTTGTCGTTTTTTGCAAAAAACACGTTTTCGACTTTTCACGCGTTTTGAAGTGTATCCACATCAAGATTAATTTCCCACATTACTCAACAGTGAATACTGATTCATCTCTCTATTTAAAGAGATTTTCGTGCAATTCTATCATATTGTTTTGTACTCATTTTTTTAAAAAATATGGATAACAGTAACGGCAGTGCTTCCAACCAAAAAGGCGATGCAGACGGCGGCGCTCCGCCGGGTTTGACAGCAAGGCCTGTTACTGTCGAGATTGATTTAGAGGCATTTGAAAGGATCAACATCCAACTTCATGAATTTTTTGAGGAATCTGCGCTATGCTGGAGGCGGAGAAATCACCCATGGCCAAAATATTTGACAACAAACCTAAACTTTATAGTAGTTTTCCAATTATTAAGATATTAAGATATGATGTAGTAGGTCTCTGGTATTAATGTATTATGAGTTATTATGTGTGTACTCTTTTTAATATTAATTAAATAAAATTTATCATCTTTATTTTGTTTGATTAAATTTATAGATTTAATTATATTAACTTTTTAATATTAGATGTAAACTTATGTGTTATGATGTGTGACATCTATTGTTTAGTCAAAACAAAAAAAAAATCAATTGTTAACATTTGATATTAATTAACCATTGTTAGCCATGTACCCAAAAAAATCAAAATTAAACCATATTTAGCCAACTTTCCTACACATAATAAATATTAATCAGTGTAAAAAAAAAGAAAATATTATTTATTTATGAACCGAACTTTATTAGCAAAATCTTTTTTAGATTTTGAGGGATTAGGTTTTTTTGGTGGTTCTTCTTCTTTTATATGAACTAGTAGGCTGCCCGTGCGTTCGCACGGGTTCCGAGAATCGGCATATGTGTGTCAATCATGGTCGCTGCCAATCATGGTTGTTGCTTGCATGCACAGAAATGTCTATCAAAGAAATTGATGGACAAATATTAAAGTAAAAATCAATTGATAAACATTTGAACACTTGTAAATGATCATCTTGCTTGTAGTATTGCATGTAGTGCATTTATAAAATTCATTTGAACACTTGTCTTATTGCATCATTAACTACTGAAATTGCATGAAAAGTTTGATTTGAAGAGTTGCAGCGAATCCCGGAAAAAGGTGTAGTCGTTGAAGGAGTAAGAGGGACTAAACGATGTTTCGATTCATCTGATTGTGCTAGATTTGTAAAAAAAAAAAAAAACAGTTGTCCAAAAATAGGAGGCGCATGGGATTTTTGTTTTCTACATGAGCATTTAGCCCTTATAGAACAATTAGAAGGGTCAAATATCACAGCAAAAAAATGCTTGCTGCAGCAGTTTAAAACAGGTGCTTTGTTAAAAAGTGCATTAAATTACCACCACAGGGGGTACAGCAAAAGAGCTTGTAAAATTAAACAACACTTTTGCAAGAGTGCAATACAATCCAAATGGCACAAAGCCATAGCATACAACAAACAAATTCCATTCTTGCACCAAGACAACAACAACAAAAGAGGTCTCAAGTTCTAGCATACAATCAAACAATTTTCTTCACAACGGCAACCTTCAACAGTCTTGGAGGATTGTCCATGGCAAACATCAGCTTGTCATCTTTCTCCAGCCCCATGCTCCTCACAAATCTGTACCAATTGCCTCCTATGTGGAATTCAGGGTTTGGTCGATCCGCCTTCTTTACAGTGCGAGCAATCGTGTCCTTAGTGTTCTGGTTGATGACAATTAGACCACGACCATCTAGGTTTGGACACGCATTGCAAACAAAGGATGGGAAGTGCTGCGCAAGAAATTATTCAACGTGAATACATGTTAAAAAAGGCAAAGATTGTGGTAAAATCATGATAATGACTGTATTAACAAAGGAATTCAGCTCACCAGAACACTCTGCCCATCAGCAAAGGCCTTGCTCACAGTCTTATCCCATCGGAAAAAATCTTCTTGTGCACTGGAAGCCTGATCAGTTATCAAATTAAGAATTAGTTAATAAAGAAATGAAGAATAATAAAGAAATGAAGAATTAGTCATCAATCTCACAACATTTAAGAAAGACAAATGCCTGTATTTCAATGTTTTGGTCTTGATTAAGTATTTGGTGTATATGATTTGGGAGAACTTTTAATGTGAATCCTTGGTTATTGATTTGATAGTTAAGTTCAACTTTTGTAGGATGAACAAAACCAAAGATCTTTGCAACTTCAATTCCACTACTCATCATATTAAAGAACTTTGTAATGTTGAAAACCACAGTTGCATTTGTTCTTCCTTTCCGAATATTTGAAACACCTTCATGATAAATTTCATGTCTCCATTGATCACAAAAACTGTTTGGCATCATAATTTGAAACTGTTGACAAAAGAATCTTAATGAGAGTTGTATATAACAGTATTTTATATTATGATATGTGGTTATGGTAACAATACATACCATTTGAGGATCAATCCAAGTTTCGAATTTGTTGATTCTTGCATCGTAGTTGATCGGCGTGATTGTGCCCTGTATTGATACATCTCATATGTTAGTACATTAATAAATAAATATAGCTGTTGTCTTTTTAAAATGATTGAAAATAAAGTGTACACCTGAATTGGTATCCTTTTAAACTCTCTCATGTATTGTCTAAAACGTGATCGTTCATCTTCGTAGATTGTTATTTTGAATGAATTGTTTTCCATCAAGTATTCAAGGTTTATTTTTCTTGGTTTTGTAATATTGAACACCCTGCATATTGATTGACCGTACATGATGAAATTGTTGTTTTTTGCTAAGAACAAACTCACCCTAATGCTTCGCTGTTCATCTGAAATGTATGCATATTTATGTTGAATGAAGACTTCTTTCCATGTATTAGCAAATCCATCAGGCATAACAATGTGATCCTGAAACAAAAGCATCGATCAGTGATTCCATTATTTATTGATTTACATTTGATACAAATAAAATGTATTTTAATCAGTGTTAAATTACCAGATTAGGGTCGACCCAGGTTTCGAAACTAAGTTGTCTTTCAAAGTTAGGCCAACTTGAACAAACACTGCATCATTTATCAAAGATAAATCTCATAATATATATGCAATATAACCATTTAAGCTTGTTTAACAGACTCGACTAAAAAATGGGGTTCATGGTCTGCTAGGTCAGTAGATTTGATTTATCAGAATTGCTATATTAGAAAACCAATAACAGCCCATCATTTGATGTATGCATGCAATTATACTTCATCATAAGATTTAGCAAATAGTCTAAATCGAAATGTAAACAAATAATCCTACACATACAAAGAAAAAGAATTGACTAATGTAGCATAAATCATTTCGTTTATAGATTTGAATATGGATCTAATAAAATCAGAGAAGTTGAAAACGATCTAACCGTGCTATTGAACTCATTATTTGGTTTGATGTTGCTGTTTTCGTCAGTGATGTTTAGCAGCAGTTGGTCTTCCTGTATTGAACCAGGATTTTGTCGGTTTTGTAACCTTGGTGATGAACAAAATGTGTATACTTGAGATTGTAACTGATTTGGTAAAGTAAGTGAGTGATATGGATTATGAAAAATGTTATTTTGGGCTGGAACCTTAGTATAGTGGGCTAATTTTGATGGGTCATTATGTTTAATGTCATTTTTTTTCTTCACCCCATCTACATACTATATTGGACTAATAAAATTGTTGGATGTAGTGCATTTATACAATTCATTTGAACACTTGTCTTGTTGCATTATCTTCTTATAACACCAGTCTTATTAATCATTAACCATTGACCAGGATTGTGTTAGCTTTCCATAGCAAAAGACCTCACTAAAATCGGAGTTACCCGTTTTAGTGCAACCATGTTCCCAAATACGGGTTTGACACAACTTCATCCTAAAATCTCTAATCCAAATTTCTTTCACTTTTACTCGGTCTTTAACCCCTTTATCCTTGATTTGTCAACTTCGAGGTGATTACACAATGGGCCTAGTTCCATCAATTCTCACATGCAACCACCAAAGTAAGAATAATAATTGATTTATGATGACAATTTAAAAGAGTGAAATGGTCATAGAAGAGGAGAAAGAGTCTAGAAATCCTTACTCTTATTTCCCAGCACTCAAAAGCATGAATTTGCAATGAAAAGTACACATGCAAAACAGAAGTTGAAGAAAAGATTGAAGGTTAAACAAAATTAACATGAACAACTAATTTTGTTGTTAGTACCTCAACAATGATCAATTTTCTTCAAACAACCTAAAAATCAAAATAACACAAATCATCAAATCACTTTTGAGATTGAGAGAAACCATCAAAAATCAAAATACCACTTCAAGATTACAGAAACACATGCTCTTAATAAAGCAAGAATATGAAACTCAATTTTATTTTGCGTACTCATAAAGACTTGACATGCAAACAAATGCTTGAATTGGAGTAACTTTTATAAATCCGAGATGTTTTAGTTCTTCATGATCATCATTAATCTTTTTCTCTATCCAATATTTATTAATTAATTACATTAGAACACAAAATAGAAAATTTAGAATTACAAAATCATAAGAAAATAGCAACTTTAAGGCAAATAAATTAGAAAATTTATAAAATCATTCATAAATAAAGATGGAAAGCAACAAACCCCATGATACTAATGTTGATGAGAATCCAAGTGAACATTTTGTCAAACACATATGCATGAAACTGAAAAAGAGGAACATGAAAATTCAAGAAGATGAGTAAATTAAATTTGAAATGCACAAAAAATATGAAATTTATGAGAAAGAGAGAAGGAGATGAATTATTGAGAAAGAATTCAGGTTTTGAGTGAAAGAGATTTTGAGTTTTGGTTGAATGATACGTGAAAGATGTTTTTAGGTGAGTTTTGAGTGATGAGAGTGGCAAGACATGTGTTGCAATGGTATAAGGTGTAAGTAGAGGTCCAATAGAAAAGAGAATGGGAGAATCTTGCATTACATGCAAGGAATCATGTGGTAACACTTGGCTTTGATCCATTACATGAGGGCATTGACACATGGTGCAATCCATTCCACCCACACATGACATGTGGTCCAATAGAATTTCATGCAAGTTTGGTGGATCACTCCAATTGGTTGAAACAAAGGTCCAATAGATTCAGAGACACTTATCATGGATCAAGTGGAGCTCAACATGCAAGCAATGTGGGAACAACACTTGGTTTCTCTTGCAAAAGGACACATGGGTGAATTTTAATGGTGAAACTTGCAATGCAAGACATGGCTTGCATCATCACCTCACACATTTGCTTGGAACACAACCTATGTCCACGTGGCACTACATGATAGGCTTAGAATTAGGACAACAAAAGATGATGTCATCATGACATAGGGCATTAATGATCATCTTGCATGTAGTATTGCATGTAGTGTATTTATAAAATTCATCTGAACACTTGTCTAATTGCATTATATTCTTATAAAAATATTCTTATTGACTATTGATATTGCATTTTGTGGTCAAAACTGAAGTGGACACTGGTCTGTTAGAATTCCCATTGGGCTGGATCAACTCGTGGGTCGTACACTTTGTTCAAAAGCCCAAACAACTCAAACATCACAGTGAGACAGAATGTTCAAGCGGGCTTTTGTTTGCTTTGATGTTAAGCCCATCGGGTTCAAACCAATGTCACCTCTTTTCATATTAACCCTTTTCATATAAAGTGGGATTTGGGTTGCTTTTATAATTTAAAGGATTCAAACACAATTTGTTGCGCTTTGAAAACCAATTCTGGTTCATCCAAAACTGATCAGATCCATGGCTTCTGAATCATCCAACAGGTACATTCATGGTTCCATTTTATGTTTTCGTTCATATAGTATTCTTACATATAGAAACAAATCAGATATTGGTAGTATTGTCTGCATATTATTACCCTAACATTATTGGTTATTAGTATTACTAATTATGGTTTGAAAAACAAATTGCAGTTTTATATTTGTAACTAACCATGAGCATGAATCCTGATTTTCGCATTGTTATTTTTTGTTCTATTTCAGATTTTACAAACAGGTTCTTAGTCTTTCTTGATTGAGTTTGTGTAATTAACTCATCAAATATCATTATAAGTCTTTTTGACTGAGTTTGTGTTATTCTAAAAAAGACGTTTTCAACTTTCAGTGATAATGAACAACCTGAGATTGAAAACCAAGATGCAATGGTTGGCAATGCATTTATTCCAAATCCTGGTCTTGTGTGAGTTTGAGCAACTCTGTATAATTCACTTATCAATTTTCAATATAATTCTTATATTAATTGAAAGTTTCGATTTTTATTTATAAAAAAGATGTTTTCAACCTTCAGTGATAATGAACAACCTGAGTTTGAAATTCAAGATGCAGAGGTTGGCAATGCTGCGGCACCAAATCCTGGTTTTCTGTTTTGGGACATGAAAGTGACTCAAAATATGATCAATAAGCCTAAGCCTCTTGTGAGTTCCTTTTCTATTGTTCATATTATATTTATCTTAAGTTTTAATGTCTACAATTTGCTACCTTTGAATACTGAGATCTAAATTTTATTACAGCATTTCCCAGTTAGAATTTTGTGAGGAATGAATCATCAATTTTGTTGATCGACGAAGAAAGGGGAAGTTCTTATGTATGTCCACTGCGCAGCGACAAAAGAAACCCCAGACAGAAGTATGTGACAGAAGGATGGATTCAATGTGTCTCCCAAATGAACTTGCAAGTCGACCAAACACTTTACTTCCTTGTCCAACATGTTCCATTAAGGCTTTATGTTTATGCTGTTAATTGGTTTTGAGTATGTGTAATCATCTTCTGTTTCATGTCACTAATATGAATTACACTACTTTTAATGTTAGTTTTTCCATTCTTGTAGCATCCTACTTATGAACCTTTCAATTGTAATGACTTATTAAGAATCTTATGTCCAACTAATCCTTGATCTGTTGAATAAAGTTTGGCTACATTATCCAATTTGTTTGAAATTATTGTCTTCAATTATCATTTGACTAAATCACTTATAGTAGCATCAGATATTTTTCAATGTTAACAGGATTAACTTATTGAAACAACCTCTTTATATTTTGTTCTTCTTTCAAAATCTCAACCTCATGGTTTTAAAGAATGTTTAAGAAAAACTTTAGTCAAGTGATTAGGAAATTTAATTAAGAAAACATATGAGGCCATATAAGGGTGCATTTTTTGGTGTTTAAAATTAATTCAGGACCTAACTTAGATATTTGGTTATACAGATAACTGAAAATAAAAATAAGGGAAATATAAATATTATAATAATAACATGATGATCAAGGAAATAAGTTCAAGCTGTTATATTTGTTATAGACATATTTATCAAAACAGATTGATCTAAACATATAACTACACATTCATCAAAACATAGCATAGACTAAGAAAGAGCAGCTCATCTAGAGATTCATCCATGCATATAACATGATATAGACCAGCAAATATGGTATTAAAATAGGTGCTCTGCTAAAAAGTGCACTAACTCACCACCAGAAGGGGGCATAGCAAAATAACTTGTTAAATTAAACAACACTCTTGCAAGAGTGCCATGCAAATGGCACAAAGCCATAGCACATGACAAACAAAATCTATTCTTGCATTAAGACAACAACAACAAACTAATGTATGTGTGGCATAGCAAAATAACCTGTTAAATTAAACAACACTCTTGCAAGAGTGCCATGCAAATGGCACAAAGCCATAGCACATGACAAACAAAATCTATTCTTGCATTAAGACAACGACAACAAAAGAGGTTTCAAGTTCCAGCACACAATCAAACACATTTCTCTTAGTAAAAATTGCTGACTGATTTATAATACATGAACAAAAATGGTCCTGTAGAACCAACTTTTAGAAACGCACTGACCAAATATGAAGAAGTGCACAACACATACATCCAACAGTCTAAAAAAATTCCAATAACTTAAGCATTGATAAGAAATTCATATTGGTACAGAAATCATTCAATACCAACCACTTAATAGAAGTTCATAACACATACATAACCCTTGACAAAAACACAATCTCTACAGAAAACTGATTATCAGGACATAAGTAATAAGAACATGATAACTGCATTATGCTTCAAATCTATTTTAAATCTTTACAAAAAGTCCTCCATCAACCTCCATTCCTTGATCATTACCTATTGAATTAGCAGCGATCTTCACGGCGAACTAACCTCACATAGAGACAATTTGGTGGATTTTGCAAAGTAAAAATGAGTAGATCTCCAGGCTTTGGTTTGTGGTGCTCCACAAACTTATACCATGCTTCTCCTATGTACCTCTCTTTCTGGTTCCTCTTAGCTGTTTTGATGTAAGCAGGATAGTTGAAACGGGAAGTCTTTGACTTAATACGTATTCTTGTGATTCCATTGAGCTCCTCTGAAATGTATGACTTAGGAAAATGCTATTAACAGAATGAACACAGTAAGAAGAACATCAATTAGTTACTTGTATATGCACTGCAAAATGAATTGACAAAGTATCACTGACCATTTTTTGACAAAATAAACAAAATCATACCAGGACTTGTTTTTTCTTCCTTCTGGCCACTGCTTTGGTAACCTCCCTGTGCCATGAGGTTGGCATAAGTTTGTGAACTTGTGTTTCATCTTCACTGTCACTAGTATGAGGATTGATGATTGTGCTGTGCACAACATTACAAAAAAAAAAACAATAAACACATCATTGCATTATTCTACTCTGAAACTAAAAAATTGCACTGTTAATACAATTTCATGTCAACAGTCCTAACATAGACAGGTACTCTTACTATGTAACTATTTATATTAGTGATAAGGTATAAAAAAAGGCCATATATCAGTGGTGATCAATGGCCTAAAATGCAATAACAGAATTATTCATTTGCTCAGTTGTTATGCAATTTAATTCGACGACTAAAGGTAAAGCATGTATAGGACAACTTCTCTATTATGATCTATTTGCATGCAATACATCTGATTTCATAAGTGAACTTAAAGCACGTTTCTATGTTTATGAATCTCTACGAAAATCATGGCTACAGATAGATTTGGTAAACGATGTAACAATCCTTCAACAACAACAACTGAAACGTAAAAGGAGCAATTAAGGAAGTTTTTTTTTTACCTTGTTCCAGAAGTTGAAGCCATAGTTTCTGATTCTGTGAGAACGACGTTCAATATGCACGTTAGAGAGAATAGGGAACGCGTATTGTGGATATTGTTGATGATAATGAACCGATGCTTTATTGTTCATGTACCCTTTGATGAACTGGGCTGGGCTTGTGGACGGCAGGTGTTTTATGGTTTATCACTGATATTTAGCATACCTTTTCAATACCAGTTGTTGTTGGAATTGATGACAGCGACCCTTGTTACTTTCCTTCTTCTATTCTGGGGCAACACCTGTCCTAGGTGGCACAACTCCAAAAAATTAGGGCTTCGTGTGGTGGAGAATAAAGGTTCATTAGGACTGGGCCAAATTAAGATGATAAGTATCACTAATGGGTTGGGCCAAATTAACATGTTTTATGTTTTATTTGCCAAATCATAATAAAAAATGAGGCCAATGATATTAAGTTTAGTCTATTATTTAGAATTGCTTAGATTAGAATAAAAAATAAGAGGAAAAAAATCATTTGGTAGAAGTTTATAATACGTTTGAAATATATTTCATGTGTTTATAGGGTGGTGCTAATAGTGTTATGGTTTATGTGGCGGTGTTAAATAAGTTTATAGTATTGTGGAAATCTCTTATTGGTGGAAATAAGGGTCCAATTAAAATTCATGCAAAGACCTCACTAAAATCGGAGTTACGGAATGGCAGTTTTTACCGTTTTAGTGCAGCCATGTTACCAAATACGGGTTTGGCACAACTTCATCCAAAAATCTCCAATCCAATTTTCTTTTACTCTAACTCGGTCTTTAACCCCTTTATCCTTGAATTATGGGGACATGTAAGTCTTCTTTCACCCAGGGCTAAATTTCCTAGTCTGCTCCATCAGTGTGAAAGTATCAGTTCTATCTGCTCATAGAACAATCAGAAAGGTCCAATCTGCATATCAGAGATTCCATCAGTGCAGCCATGTTTCTAAAAAAAAATGTTTTTTTCTGATGGCAATGCCAAGTTTTTAATCAACACTTCTGAAGTTCTACTATCTAAACCTTTTAATAACATTTTGATGTTTTTCCAAAAAAATCATGCACAGATCTTGGTGTATTGCAGAACCATAATGTTAACATTGTCGATGTTTCTATCATCATCACTGTCTCTTTGTTGCTACTTGCTAGAGTAGTTTAGAGCTTCATGCATTGATCACTCCTTGTTTTATTATTTTGCAACATATGCATATAAGATGATATATATCAAATAAGAAGTTATAAGATTAAACATGTGATCCGTTAAAAAACACGCTAAGTTATCATTAGAAGATATGCAAAGCAATAAAACAACACCCTTGCAAGAGTTATATGGAGTCTAATATCAGGATTACAAAATCCAAATGGCACAAAGCCATAACATACACCAAACAAAGTTCTTTCTTGCATCAAAGAATACATTGTAAACTCAGCAGTTAAAAAAAATGCTGCTCAAGGATTGGAGAACTCATTGAGGATGGCATGGAAGGAGGCTAGTGTTTTGAAAGAAAAGCTTGATGGACTTGAGGGTTGATAGTTGTAGGAGGGATGCCCTCAATGCAGCATACAATATGTAATCTATGCTTTTCTATCTAAGCCATTAAGTAGTGTTAATTTTTCCAAATCTTCTAATAACATTTTGTTGTTAAAAAAAAAATGCACAAATCTAGGTGTACTCCAAAACCACTCCCACCATCTAGACTTGGGTGAACAAAAGAGATGACCAAATACTGGTCAGGAACCCATGGGTCTTCACGGCCTGGAGATGGAGGCATGGCCCAGAAATATTTAGGCATGAAAGACTTGGTGGGGTCAGCAAGCCGCAAAGCATGATAGTCGATTGGGTAACGCAATCCCAAATAAGGAATCTCAGCACCAGTGGCATCTACAAAGGTCATGTTGAATTGATTGAATGCAGGGAGATAATTAAAAACGACCCTTTGTGGAGCTTTAAATCCACAGTGCTTAGCAACAATCAAACCATTGTGAATGCAGTTTGTTCTTCGAGTCACCACAGTGTCAAAGTGGAAGAAATTGTCAGCAGGATCTTTCAAGCAAGCATCAAGTTGGGCGCATATAGTGTCCTTCCAATCTCCCATAAAAGCAGATGGTATTTCAATAGTTTCCTAAGCAATGGATAAAAAGCAGTTTCAAAATTGCATTGACCAAACATATCTTCTAAAAATTAAAATAAGAAAAGTCTTTTGGATTATAGTCATAGTACCCTGTTAGGATACACAATTGAGGTAAATGTATCTGAAATGTTGGACCGGCTACCTTCTCCAATCTCGTTGCTGTGCATGCACAAACACCATTGGACAAAATCAAGAGTGGGATATAAAATCCATGAGTTCACAAACAATTAACAATCCCAACTTAGTCATCTTTGGAATTATATGCTTTCATATTTCTTGCTTCTAATCCCATAAGTTTCATAGGACCGAAAACCAATAAATAAGACATGCAAAATAAAACAAACACATATAACTATAATTATGCTAAAACAATTAACAATCTCCACATAGACATGTGCTTTCAAATGGAATTACATGCTCTACAATGCTTGCTTCAAAGCCCATAAGTTTTGCAGGGCTGAAAAGCAATAAATAAGACTAATGAACAAAAAAGACAATAGTTTTCCTTATGATAAACTTCATGGAAAGTTACTGCCTACACCAATAAATAAGACCAATGCTTTCACATGGAATTATATGCCCTCACATTTTTTGCTTCAAACCCCATAAGTTTTGCAGGGCCTAAAACTAATAAATAAGACTAATGCATAAAAAAACCAATAGCTTTGTCGTTAATTTCTAATTCTGAAAACCATAAAAATTATAACCTGCTTTCCTTATCAGAAACTCTATGCAGAACTACTGCCAAAACCATTTATTGGGGTGCCAAATTAATCAATACCTGCTAAATGCAGTGAACACAGTGAGTGTCGACCACAAAACACCGTTTTTGTGTTTCTTTAGTGCAAGTTGACTTGAGTAGTTGGTACTATGGTGGTCAAGATACTTTCAAATCGAACCCATAAATTGACAAAATAGTACAGAATGAGACAAAACAATGGCTTGAGTAGAAATGCATTGAGAGCCGAGTGGCTTAGCCTTTATAGTAAATGAAGTTTGGACAATGCAAGTCCTCGACAACAAAGTAGTTACTTTACCTTTACTAATTATGAAGTGAAAGAAAATAGAAAGAAACAAACCACGGTGGTCCAAATAGGTTCAAACTGAATCCACAAATAGTCTAAATAGTACAGAATGAGACAAAGAAGGACCTATAAGAAGAGAAGGCGTACCAGTTTGAGCTGAAATCCATTACAGCAGGTTTTGTCTACTTCCTCCTTCTATTTCGGTGCAGGATTTGTTCAAGGCTTAAATAATGTTCAGGTCCCTGTAAGTTCGCATTTTTTTGATATAAGTCCCTATAAATTTTTTTGTTTTAAATAAGTCCTTGCAATTATATGTTTTTTTGAAATTAGTCCCTAAAGTCAAAATCCGCAGGAAAATCTGCAGTTTTCGTGCAGATTTTCCTTCAAATTTTCCTGCGGATTTTGAATTTAGGGACTTATTTCAAAAAATAAATAATTGTAGGGACTTAATTAAAACAAAAAAATTTACAGGGACTTATATCAAAAAAATGCAAACTTACAGGGACCTAAACATTATTTAAGGCTTTGTTCAACAATGACAAAAAGTTAGGTTTAGTGTGGTGGAGAATATGGTGTGGTTAATGGGCTGGGCCAGACCAACATGTTTATGTGAGATTAAGCCCTCCTTTTATTCATGTCCTATTCATCTTATCACAAAAAAAAAGAGATTAATGATACAAAGCTTGAACCTCAAAATTAGCTTAATCTTTTGAAACACGACAATTTAAAAATGAGAGGGAAAAAATCCACTCAGTATAATTTTATAATTGGAATGGAGCGGATGATTTAAAGATTCAATCTTACTATTTAAAAGTATGTTATTTATCTGAAATACGTTTATTGTATATATGCCAAAAACGTCGTGGGTTATGCTAGCTATTAAAAAAAAACCATACCATTCATCCCAAAATTAACAACCTACACCACCATACATAAATAGAGCAGAAGCACAAAATTAACCCAATCACTTGAAATACAGAAAAGCTGAGGTTCCAAACGGCAAAATCACAACATCATTGGGAACTAACAACGACAAAACAAAGCAACAATAATAATTAGGTTACAATATAAAACATTGTTGTGTCTCAAAGAGAGCTTTGTATCCTCCGCTTTTTGTGTGGGGAATGAAGGTTGTACACACACTGATGAAAGGAGATATTTTGAAATGAATCACCCTATTGTTTGATTCAAGTGTAACACCAAATTTTAAGGTCATGCCCTCCAACAAATGACGTGTCTTGCATACCTTGCACCATTAAAGTAAAAATCCCCGCAAGTTTGTGGTAGATTTGGTTGGGATGAAAGTTGGTTGAGTAGGTGAGATGCCATTTGACAATAAATACATGAGTGCATGTATGAAAGAAAGTTATACATTTTTGTCATGTGTCAACCAGTGTCTAGTGAGCAATCAATGTTTGGTGTGTTGAAGCATTACTTGTAAATTAGCATTTAGGCCATCAATATATATATATATATATGGTTTAAAGATGAAAACTTTGACGTAGTATTGCCATTAATAATGTTATTTGGCCACTTATCAACATTGTTTGGGAGTTAAAGGGATGATTATACTCAACTTGGAAAAAGTAAAATTGTTGCAACAATAAAGAACACACTTTAGCACAAAGCATCTAGGTTTGCACAATAAAAAAAAATACTACAAACCAAATCTAACACTAACGGCAAACACAAAGTTGACAACACAACCCAAATTTAACAGTGATCACAAACACAAAGAGTCTAGCAATTAAGGACCCATGATAAGATAAAGAGTTTGACAATTTCCGCCTCCTTGGACACCAACTCTCACAATGTCACCAACCGACAATCTCCTAGCAGCAACCATGGTGTTCCATTCCCCGCCAATTTTATAGTGTTTGGACGGAGTAGTAACAAATAAGAGACTGCAGTTCCATAGATTCCCGCATTCATCAACTACTTTGATGGAAGTGGCCGCTTCGTCAAAGGCATGCTCTCCAAATCCTTCAAAAGGCAATATCTACGATATTTCAATATAAATGAGTAAGTTAGAAATTTAAAGAGAATAAGCATTCTAGAACGCTTAAGAAATGTCCCATATTTGGCATAAGACATAGAACATGCAAAAGTTAGAATTAATGTAAATCAAACTAAAAGAAAATAAGCATCTTAGAAAGACCAAACAGTGCCACACATTTTACAAAAGACATGTAACATGTAACAGTTAGAATTAAAATAAATCAAACAATTAATTAGCACAAAGTAACATACCAAAAAACCATCACAAACATCTTGGCAGGTTAACATTTTTTCATGGATAACACTGAAAAATGTTTCATTATGAGAGTAGGATAATATGGCAGCCGATTCTGGCAAACCATCAGCAAAATGAGTGGGAACATCCGATTTATGGATGCTAAATTTTATAGGAGGCAAAAACAGGGGAGGAGTTATAAACTCATGAAAACGGTCCTGCAAAATGAGTGTAAAGATCCCTGCTCCAAGGTAGGTGAGAGCCAACCACGCTCCCACACGTATGTCGTAAAAATCACGTATAGCAGCCCAGCCACGTGTGAAATATACCTTACCACTAATCTTCTCAACCAACACCTCAAACTGATTCTGGTTTGTATCGCACAATCGGGCAATGCGGCAAATATCACTGCCAAAATCATCCGATAACATCCTTGGCAACATTATTGCACCCTAATTTAAAATAGTGCAACAACATGTCAGTGTAACATTTTAGAATGTAAATTTGAAGAAGAATTAGGGTTGGTTGTAAAAATTCTCACGTCATGAACATTATATTCCACAAAATACGACCGATATTTGATGCGGAGGTCATTGATACGAATCTCTTGGTGAGAAATGGGGTATGGATTAAGAGGAGCTGTAACAAAACACAAATTAAAACAAAGCTAAAAATTAAGTTTTAAACTTAGTGATGAAGCAAAAGCACTATATACAAAGATACCTCTCAAGAATTCCACAGCCAGGGCTGTTTCCACTCCATTGTATGCCATTATAATTTCTAACTTATATTTATGGTGTATGATTTGCCAGAGAAAAGTTCTATGTGTTTTGTAAGGAGAGCAGTGTGAAAGAGATGGTTAGTGCCTCTCTTGTGCATTAATTGAAATGGTTGGTTAGGTTAGTGATGTCAAGCAAGGTTTTCCAAAGAGAGTAAAGACAGTAGTAACTCCATCCACTGGGGGCATGTGATGAACATTAAAACTTTGGTTAAATTTGGGTATTAAGTGATGTAGACGTGGTGAGAGAATTAGCAGAAGAATCCAATCATTAATGAGGGATATCTTAGTTACTATTCAAGAAGTGAAATGCCACTGGTTGCATGCAAAGAATTTCAGAGGTGAGTTATTGCGAGTGCAGTTGTATGTTTACATGTCAGTGAAACTGTGCAGGGCAATAGAGCTGCATTTGGAATGCAATCTAACATAGTTTCACTACAAATTAAGGAAAACATTGCTTAACCATATGTTGTCTATACATGTTTGGTGTACCACGATTATTTTTTGGAAGTGTTTAACACATGACTTAATCCAATAAGGATTAAGGGTAGCTAGAACTGAGCCTGATCAACCCAAGGGAAGTGAAAACAAAATACTAATCCAATAAATATTGTCTTGATTAAGTTCTTGTTCAACATTTAAACAAATACAAACCCTTAACCACTATCTCAAAGTGGCCATTTACAAACCCTTAACATTAGAAGTTCATTATATGAATTTTCTAAAGAACTCTGGCAGAACAAAGGTGACACAAAGTAGTCCTATGATAAACTGCACATCAACTAAATAAATTTCTTAACATAAAGTTCCCAAGCTTTTCCAAGATTTTTTGTTCCAAATATGAGATGAGTTGCTTCCCCCACATTGTTGGTTCTCACAAAAGACATCCACTCTCCACCAACCTTGACATGACTGTGCGGGGGTGGAAAATACTGAAGAGTGCAATTCCACTCCAACCCTCCTTCATCAATTAACTTAACTTGTTTTGCATCTTTGGAAAAAAGCTTGCCAGCAAAATTTTCATAGAACATTGTCTGAAAAAGGAACACGAAGAGATTTCAGAAGACCAAAAAAACAATGCAATTCAAACAATGAAGAATTTTAACAGTGCATAAAGAATACCAAAAAGCCGGATGACACGTCGGTTTTAGTAAGATACATATGGAAAGAGTGTAGGAAGTTGCTACTATCATGGCGATAAGGCAGAAGCACTTTTTGCACGTACCCTGGAAATCCATCGGGGCCATACAAACTGCGAGGCAAATTAAAACACAAAGAAGATTGCATGTCTCTGGCCATCAAGTCCCTGTAGTACCTGTCCTTTAGAATCAAAATGAAGAGTTTGGGTCTAATATAGGTTAAAGATGCCCAGCCACCGCCAAATTCACCATCGACATAGCACCTTCGTATCTGCGACCATCCATGCGTAAAATAAAGATCACCATCACGCTCCTGAACAATGACTTCGAAGCGGTTGCCAAAACGATCCACCAACACATTATATTTATGCATTTCAGAACCAAATTCTTCAGCCAACATTGCAGGTAGTTTGCAAAAAAGCCTATTTTAAATGAGAAAGTAAACAAAATGCAATATAAACCGATGATCAAAGATATCAGAACAGAAGGATTGAATAGATCAACACACCTCTCTCTTAGGATACTCAATTTGGAAAGTTCTATATTTAACCTTAACCACGTCAAGGTAGGTTGGACCACGATGAGCATTTTTCCAATCAATAGGATCTACACAAAAAATATAAATATCAACAGATCTAGTAGTTTTAAATTCCATTTTCTCAAGCCAGAGAGCCTAGAATAGATATCATATAGTCATCTCCTAACCTATTCCTTTTCTCAAAAACATTTGTCAACAGCCACAAAAATAACAATACACTAAACCCTATGAATAGAGAGTATGCATGCACGCCCCTAAACCAAAAGATCCTCCCCTAGAGCATCTACTTTCATGCAACCTAAATACTCATTAATTTCAAACTATGATCTAGCAACAAAGACACAACAAACAGGAAAAATGAAAAAACACAGCACACATACCATTCACAATATTATGCACAGCCAATGCAACAACAAAAGGACGTTCATCATCAAAAAGGGAATGGTTCATGATTCAAGATCGACAAAAACAGAGGTCAGGAAAAGTTAGAACCAGGAAAGAGGATGTGTGGCAAGAAGGCGATGTGAGGATGGCAATTGAAAATGATCAAGGTGTTTTTTGGGAGTGGACCCGCTAGATGTGTCTGAGAACCCTTGATGCAGAAGGTTCAATAGGCATTAAGTGTTCTGCTCTTTTGTCTTGCGTGGAAGTGGTTGGAGGATGATTGAATGCAAGTAAGTGGAGAAAATGAATTAGCATTAATTCTGGATTAGCCTTGTAAGTAATTGGATATAGGCAATGATAACAGGTCATAATACTAAATCCACCATATCACATGTTAAAGTTCTGCTGCTTAAATATGTGCACAAACCATACACATATATTTTAAACACTCAGGGTGTATGGATGCAGGATACCAAAGTACAACGCAAATTTTAACTGTAATAAAACGCGACATCAGACCAACAACTAATTTTAAGGTAGCGTTTTTAGGAAATTACATTAGAAAACATTTTCAAATGGCAATACACACGCAAATTTTAGCTATAGTGAATTGCGAGACTAAACCACCAAATAATTTTGGTATATAAGCATAGTGAGTATTTTTGAGGAGTCAAACAAATAATTTTAAAATATCAGAGTAAAGTTAATATTAATTCTAGAAAATTATCTTAGAAAACATTTTCTAACAGCATTTAAATGTGCACGACCGTTCTATAGGTTCAATTGGTGTTAAAGTGTTGTGCTTTCTCCCCTTGTGTGTAAGTAGTGGAGGGATGATTGAATGTGAAAAAGTGGGCTTACGGAGGAACCCAATTATCACTAATTTTGGATTGGCTTTGCAAGTAATTTTGTGTAGGCAATGATAAAATGACATAGTTGCTTAAAGGCATGTTGTCATAGATGGAAGAATTCATAAATGTTAGGGTGTTATGCCACACTGTCACCATGTCACCATCAAATTGAAAAGGGTAGACATTTCTTTTTGGAAGATAATGACCAATAAAGCATCGCCTTTGTAAGATTATAACAAATGGAATATATTTATAAGTCTCAATTCAATCACCAAATATAAAGTCCGAATATCTGTACTGTATTTCGTGCTCAAAATCTCAAATTTTTATAAGAGCATCGCAATTGCTAATTTTAGGGAATTTAAGTTAAAATTACAATAACTGAATGAGCAGTTCAATTTAATTTTGGTGAATTTAAATAGAAGTTATTTTATAAGGTTAGCCAAAAATTCAAAGTGAAAATGCAATGTCTAAGTTTTTTAAGCTGATTTAACTCACTGTTAAGAGAAAGTTGGTAAATACACAAAAAAAAACCACATTTAGGTACAATATCCAATTTAAGGCAGGTGAAGAACATGACCACAGAATAAACATAGGTCTACTAATCCAACAAATGCAAGCATTAATGCACTACACCTCAACTGAATAACTTTAAGTTTGGATTAGAAGTGTATGATATGCAAACCACTCGCCTCATAGGTCAGTGGAGGTCCATGGGCATATAAAAAGCAACATACATCTCACAGTTATGGGATGGGGACATTAGAGAGACTCTAACTCTATCACCAACACTGATCCCTCTATCAGAAGAATACATTGAAAAACATTTTCGGACAGCATTTAAACATGCACGGTTGTTGATCACATACGAAAAGCAAAAAGGCGGTGGAAAATGATGTTAGCAAATATTTTCCAACAGCATTTAAATGTGCACAACTGTTGATTACGAACATTTTCTAACGGCATTATGAGCGAAAAGCAAAAAGACATTGAGGACTTGAGTTGATTCATACTCCATCAGTGTAAAAATATAGGAAAAAGTCAGTGAAAATACAACGCAAATCTCAACTACGATGAAATCCGACATCAAACTAACAAATATTTTTATTAGAATACACTCTCTAACAGCATTAAAATGTGCACGACTGTTGATTACGGACACAAAGAAAATCAACAATTTACATGCAATATCAAATTAACAAATAATTTTAAGATATCCGAACAGTTAGTGTTTTTAGAAGATTATATCAGAAAACACTCTCGAACAACTTTTTCTAACAGCATTTAAACATGCACGACTGTTGATCACGGACGAAAAGCAAAAAGGTGATGAGGACTTAAGTTGATTCATACCCCATCCGTGTCAAAATATAAA
Source organism: Trifolium dubium (assembly GCA_951804385.1). Classification (NCBI taxonomy): domain Eukaryota; kingdom Viridiplantae; phylum Streptophyta; class Magnoliopsida; order Fabales; family Fabaceae; genus Trifolium; species Trifolium dubium. Next base: position 9,429,751 of record OX638074.1, on the reverse strand, counting down.
GATAAATTAGTCAAAACACAATGCAAATTTTAATTACGATGAAATGCGACATCAAACTAACAAATAATTATAAAGTACCAAGTTTTCCTGAGAAGCAAGACTAATATTAATTTTAGAAAACTACATTAGAAATTTTTTCCAACGGCATTTAAATGTGCACAGTTGTTGATTACGAACATTTTCTAATGGCAATATAGGCGAAAAGCAAAAAGACGTTGAGTACTTGAGTTGATTCATACCCCATCCATGTCAAAATATAGAGAAAAATCAGTGAAAATACAACGCACATCTCAAATACGATGAAATGGGACACCAAACTAACAAATAATTTTAAAATATCAGAGCAAGATTAATATTAATTTTAGTTAATTTTATCAGAATACATTTTCTAATGGGAGTTAAATGTGCACGACTGTTGACCACGGACGCAAAGTAAATCAACAATTTATACGATTCTATTGGTGTCAAAGTGTTGCATTTTCTTCTCATGCGTGTAAGTAGGTGAGGGACGATTGAATGCCAAAAAGTGGGATCATGGAAAAACTCAATCAACATTAATTTTGGATTAGCTCCGTAAGTAATTGGGTGTAGGCAATGATGAAATGCCATAAATGCGACATCAAACTAACAAATAATTTTAAAATATCAGAGCAAGATTAATATTAATTTTAGTTAATTTTATCAGAATACATTTTCTAATGGGATTTAAATGTGCACGACTGTTGACCATGGACGCAAAGTAAATAAACAATTTATATGATTCTATTGGTGTCAAAGTGTTGCATTTTCTTCTCATGCGTGTAAGTAGGTGAGGGACGATTGTATGCCAAAAAGTGGGATCATGGAAAAACTCAATTAACATTAATTTTAGATTAGCTTTGTAAGTAATTGGGTGTAGGCAATGATGAAATGCCATAGATGCTTAAAGGCACGTTGTCATAGATGGAGGAACTCATAAATGTTGAGGTGTTATGTCACCAACAAATTGAAAAAGCTTGACATTTCTTTTTGCAGGATCATGACCAATAAAGCACCACCTTCGTAAGATTATAACAAAAGCAAGTACCGCCAAATATATTTATAAGCCTCACTTCAACCGTCAAATATACAAATTTTGTCCGAACATTTGTAATGTGTTTCATATACGAAATCGCGACATTTATAATGCCAATTTTAGGAAATGTATACTAAAATTATAACAACTAATGGAAGTTATTTTGGAAGGATAGTCAAAAATTCAAACTTAAAATCAATGTCTAAAGCTCTGTAAACTGATTTAACTCACTATTAAGAGAAAGTTGGTAAATTTACAAAAAAGAACCACATTAGATGCTGGCCTACTAATCCAACAAATGAATGCACTAATGTACTACACCTTAATTGAATTAGAAGTGCATGACAGGCAAACCACTCGCCCCATAGATTAGTGGAGATCCATGGGTAGATAAAAGGCAACATACATTTCATAGTTATGGGCTGGGGACATTACGGAGACTATAACTTTATCACCAATACTGATCCCTCTATCAGTGCATAGATTAGTCCATCCATTGCCGGTCACCTTGCATGCAAGTTGGCCTACAGGATCAACGCCAAACCTCAACTTGCAAGGATATCGCTTAGAGGTAGTATCGATCAAAACCAAGTCAGAAAAAACAAACTCAAAGACATGTTCACCAAATCCGTACCAGGGTAAGATCTGCCAGGAAGAAATAAGCAAAAAGAGTTGAATCAAGAAGGACTAAAAATGAAACAAAACAAAGGGAGAGAACAAAAAAGAGAAGAATACCAATGTTCCAGAATAAAGATCATAAAATGTTATTTGCTTGAAGTAATTACGAACATAAGTTCTGTGCGAAACATGACGATTCAAGGAAGCAGAGGAATCCAAGGCATCATTAGACTCAGCCCTAACCAACAAACATTTGAGAGGGGGGTCATGTGTTGGATACATAACCTCAGATCCACATCTTGTCGTAATTCTTATTGTTAAGAGACTAGGGTTCACATAGGTGAAGGCAACCCAAGCACCCAACAATAACTTATAGACAGCTTTAAGAGTTGACCAACCGTCGTCAAAGTACAACTCTCCGGATTTTTTGGTAACACGGACCTCAAACTCATTGCGGTTAGGATCCCGAAGCATGAGTTGCGAAGCAATCACATCACCAAATTCTCGAGTAAAACATTGAGGAAGCCTCCCCACTGACTGTAATCATCCCAAAAATTGGTCAGCCTAAATTTTTACAGTGCAAACTTTACAATGAAACCATTATAAAAAATCAACCAAGGTTGTCAAGTGTAGATTAAAAAATCTTTATTCAAGGGAAGTTAAAATCTAGACCAAGGAAGTATGTAAATTCAATGATAAAAGTATAAGAGTTCAACAATAAATACACTTTCAGCATCAAGCTCCATTATATATGTTTGCATGGTGGCAAGGACATCATCCATGTAAGTATTTTGATCCTGGCCATTTTGATGTGCAGCTTCAACATCAACAAATGAAGCCAGATGACACACAAATGAGTTGTTGGGAGCCATTAAGGTGTAAAAAAGAAAAAATCAAGCAAGAAAAAACTCTTGTCCTAGCAAGCTATGGAAGACAACAAAGAGATAGTGACCATTGGAAGAAGACTAAAACGCACAAAGTTTGGAAGAAGAATTTAATGAGGATGTTTGTTGGTTTGTTGAGATCTATATGAAATATTCTCTAAGTGTTGGACTGTTTGTCCATTAAATGACATATTGCTTATATATACCTGGGCATTATAATCATAATAGTGTAAGTTGACCATTTTTGGGTTAATTGGAGCTTATACAATGAGTTAGCAGTAAAAAAAATGAGGTAGTCTTGATAGGAAAAAATAATTGAAAGAGTTCAAATTTGCTCATTGTAAGTACCCCACAATCTATTTATAATCTATTTATCAAAATATTTTATTCCACACCGAACCTTTTTTTTTGGTTTGTCGGTGCTGCAAACACATCGCATCGCATTGTTCCATGCTACGACATTTTTTTTTCTCGCAGAAAAGCACAATGAAGCCTTGTCATTAAGTTTAGTGGTGCACAAAGAACCCTAAATTATATTTACATGAACACCTCCCTTATTATTATAGCCACTGGTCTTGATTGCAAAAAATATATAATTATTGGGACAGCTCAAATAATTTATTTATTTGGTTCGTCGGTATTGCAGATATATCGCATTACATCGTTTTATAACATGACATTTTTATCGGGCAGGCAATTTACTTCTTATTGAAATCCTCCATTAAGTTGAGTGGTGCAAGACACTTGTAACATATTCACATGGACATAGAACACTTGTAGTGTTTAGCAACGTGGTCCAATAGAAATTCATGCATGGCTATCAATCTATAAATAAGCACAGCACCCATTTATTTAGTGTTAAAGTGGTTAGTCTGAGTTATAGTTGGAGATGGTGTCGCCCTAGAAATTGCAGGATATGAGAACAATCTTATCAAGTCAGCCAATAACAATGTTTCATGTTAGCTCCCTGGCACACCAGGTATCCTAACACATAACATCTATTTTACCATTAGTTCTCTTTATTTTTTTTTTGTCACTCCAAAATTACTAATAGTTTGAATCACATACCTTGCACAACAATTTGCAGAAATTCATCCAGTTTTCTACCATAAGCATCTCACAAGATTTAAAAGCACCTGGTTTGTACTAGATGGCACTGGACCCTCTCATAAGCTCAAGATCAATGGGAAGCCTGGATTTCCTCTCATCACTGATGGATGGGACACTCTTAAACAACGCCATGGCTTACCCGACAACGTGGAAGTGTTGTTTTCTTTCTTTGGGGAGAGCATATTTGGCATAATGAGTTTTAAGGAAATTGAGTCCCATCACCAGCTCCTGCCTTTCCACAGTAGAAGTGAATTACCATTCTAGACAACAAAGTTCGATGTCATGTTCACTGATCTAATCACTAAACATGGTGTCATGGTTAAGTATCTTCTTCAAACTGTGTTATTATACTTGACATATACTCCATACAATGCCGATCTAACCTATTTCTCTCAGGTTGTTGACATAAAATTCACTGAGTACATCAGAGAGTTCGAGTACCCAAGCATTTGCATGTGCACGGACAATGGATGTGTGGATTCTATCACTGTCAATGTAAAGAAAAACTCGCACAACACACTACTGCTGGAAAATGGGTGGACCAAGCTCTGCGAAGAAAATGGCTTTGCTACTGGAGACATTGTGCGTTTCAAATTTGCATCGGACCATAGATGCCATGTCTATAAAATTGCCTAGTTCTTATAGGCAACCATGCTGGTCTTTCCATCGCATTTTATATTACTTATCTAGACTATAATTATCGTTTTTCTGTAAATCTTTTATGTAAGACATATCATAAAATAAATTTGAATTCTGGTGTTTCTCTTAGCAATGAATTTATATTGGTCTAAAAACAATTTTCTCAAATCCATGCAAAACAAAACGGAGGTATATAGAGTGGACAACAATAGGCCGGTGAATCATGTTAGTGACCATAATATGTTGTATTAATGGAATTAAGTTAATTTACATGAAAGAATATGGACAAATGTGAGTATTGCCATGTAAATTAGTCAATCTTATTAATTCAACTTTACCTTGTGTTAGCATTAATCCATAATATCATTTTTACTATTGCAGTTACTATTTGCATACTCAAAAAGTACACCGTCCCCATTACTACTCAGATATCCACATTCCAACTACCCCTAATTAATTCAATTAATAAGGATAAGACACCCAAGCAAAACAATGAACTTAACCTATTGTAACTCTAACTACATAAGGACGTGTTAGAGAAGACAGTTCCTCACACAAACTACAAACACAATTAGGTTAAGAAGACGGTTCCTCACACAAACTACAAACACAGTTGGGTTAACAAAGGGCATTCCATCATAGCAAGATGGCCATTTCCTTGAGAAATGAAATAATTGAAATGATCTATCATGGGCCAGATTTTCTCATGGAGAATTGTAGAGAATTTTCAGCAAGGGTTGAAGAACTCATCCTCGCAGCAGATTACGGTGATCCAATATCAAGAAAAGAAGCGGTGTTTTGCAATGGACTCTTAAGACTAAAAGAGGAACTCATGGAAAGCGCCCCGTCCATCCTGTGCTATGAAAAATCCCTCTGCGAAAAATTGGAAATGGAGTCACTGGTCAAGGAAAATTTATGGTTGTTGGAAGATGGACTTCGCATCAATGCAGCAAGCATTGCAGCTTTCTCAAAGGAACTTGAAAAAACACACACAGCCGAGCAAAAGGAAGAGCTGCAGGCGAATCTTGCAGAAAATATCACCAGTGCCTTGCACAAAAGACACTCTATAAGGGTCCTCCAACTCAAGGGCAAAAGCTTGCAGGAAGAGATTGAGGGTCTAGAAAATCAGGTGGAAAGTTGCAAAATACTCAGAGAAAGCATTGAAGAAGAGTATGAGAAAGTGGTCACTGCTGTTAGCGATCCGTAGCCAAATGAAAAAGCGTGATGTGTTTAGTGATGCAAGGAATTGTGTTTTATTTTTTCCTTTTATGTGGCAATTTTTTTTTCCTTGATTTGCATGTGTGTGTAGAAGTATGAATTTTAATATGTAATCTTGCATTTCCGTCAAAGTAATTTATAAGGGATGATGTAATTTTTCATTCTTCACTAAAAATTGTAGCTTTGTTAATTGTAGCTTTCTAATTTAAGATTGCACGACCATTTTCTCTGTTAATTGCAAGTTGGAAATAATTTGGAAAATATAATGGTATACATCTTTGATTTAATAAGATGCACAAAGCAGAGGACATGCACTGCCAAATCTTGCCTAAGTTATCACATAGGCCTATAACATGCATGACAGTTTAATTGAAACACCAAAGCTTGCGACTGATGACACTATTGAGAACAAAGAGATAGTGGCCATTGGGAGAAGAGGAAGTCTGGGTAAAAAATTTAATGAGGATATTTGTTGGTTTGTTGAGATCTAAATGAAATATCCTCTAAGTGCTGGATTGGTTGTCCATCAAATGATGCATTGCTTATACACTTAAGCATTATATTCTCCCTCATTATAATCACAATGGCATGAGCTGAACATTTTTTGGTTATTTGGAGCTTATATAATGAGTTGCAGTAATAGTAGTAATTTTACCACTTTTATTAGCGCTAAAAAAATGCATCTCTACATAAATTATAAAATTTCATGACTAATAACTTGTAATAAGTAAAAACAAAAAAAAATTAATAGTGACTTTAAAAGTTGATCTGTGATAAATATGTCATCTCCACGTAAATTATAAACTTTCATGACTAATAACTCGTCGTAGTGGAATTTCTTATCGTTATCTAGTTTACAATTTTATTACTTACCCACACATGCCAATCTCTTATAGTCATCTTCCTTTTTGGCGCGAAAACAGCATCCAAACTTGAATTCCAATTGCTACTTCAAACACCGACTATTATTTATACGCTTATAAAAGTGTATTTTATAAAAAAGTCCTTATTTAAAACAACACATGTGCACCTTTAAATTTTGGTAAAATCTCTATAAATTTATGGCAAAAATTATCAACACGTAATTATACCGTTTACCGGCATGCAGCAATATCATATCAGAGTAGAATTTCTTATCGTTATCTAATCCATAGTTTTATTTCCACAAACACCAGCAAGTTATAGTCATGAACATAGATCACAAAATTTCTCCCCTAAAAACATTGCTAGTCCTAGGTATGAACATTTGATCGTATTCATGATCAAATTTTAGATGAAGCAAATGTTGGATTATCACTCTAAAAATGTTGGATTGTCACTCTAAACTTAGGCCAATCAACTTGAAACCACTCCTTCTTCTTTGCATGACACGTAGAACAATGTGATTGTCTGCATGGAAGGAATGTTCCACAATATCTCAATTTGAATGGTGAGCCAATGAGATAACTTTGCAAATAAGTCATTCATTTTGCTTGACAGGTTAGAGCTTCTTATTGCTTGCATGTAAGGAATAAGAGGGACAACAACTACCAGTAAGAATGATAGTTAATGACCAAATTTCACACTGTATAGATCACACTTAAGACGAAAAACCAATACGTCGCTGTCTCATATCATTCAAAAAGTATGGCTAACAGATACGACCGAATAATTTTTACGGAACAAATAACGCACAGTTAAAATATATAAGCAGATAATTTTTACATGGCTAACTGATACAACTGAATAATTTTTACAAAACAAATAATACACAGTTAAGATATGTAAGTGGATAATTTTTACAGTGGATCATTTACCACCTATGCTCAACCACCCCATTAAACCAATTAATGTTGATGAGACATTTAACCATAACAATTAATCCATTTAAACCCAAATTGCCCAAGAAAGGCCACGCTTCTTCTCCTTCTGTTTCAAGTCAAAACCTCCTATTCTCCTCCAACACCTCAACCACAAACACAAACACTTCACAGCACCATGACCACCAACCCAAACACCCTAACAAACCAAATCAGAGAGATGATTTTCCAAGGGATAGACTTCCTAACTGAAAACCAAGAGTTATTCTCAGCAACAGTGGATGAACTTAAGGGTAATATGTCCATGCTATCACCCAAAGAAATCACCTTTTCTAGCCAACTGATGAAATTGAAGGAAGAAATTGTGGCAAATGTTCCAATGATGGTGAACACAGCAAATCTCCTACATGAAAAAACTGAAATGAAAACATTGGTGCTAGAAAACCTGTGGCTGTTGAGAGACTCCATGCAAATTAGTGCACACAACATTATAGCAATCTGTTATGAATTTGATATTGCGGTGACCAGAGAAGCAAAAGAAGAGGCGAAAATGAGGATCAAAGAAAACATCACCAATCGATTACACGTAAAACAATCCATTAGAATGCTTAAATATCAGTTGAAAAGGTTGTTGGGAGAGATTCATAGGTTAAAGGATCTTGTGGAGTTCTACAGAACTTCAATCATTACACTCCACCAAGCAGCCCTTCATACTGCCAATTGCTTCTAAGTCCATGCTAGGCTATAAGTTTGCATGTATGGTATAAAGGAATAACATTGTTTTTATTATGGTGTGTATTTTCTTTTGTCAGTGTCCTTAACCTTGTCCTACATGTGAATACGTTCCAAGTTAGTGATGTCCTTGCTCAATCTTGTCATGTGAATCCAGTAAATAATAAATGTAATTTGCTTATAATTTAAATAGTGTTATTAATTTAAACACTCTAATCATTCTCTGGTTGATCTATTCTTGCACTTCAATGAAGAAATCTTGTTGCCCAAAAGAGAGAGGAAAAAACACCATGCAATCCAATTGATCAACTTTAAATTAAAACTAAGAAAAGGCCATCCGCCTCTCATAATTGCCAAAGTAGGTTGGTAGTCCACTTGAATTTAAATTAATTTTCACTACAATCACCCACCACTAATAACAATGAAAGCAAATAGTGCACAAAATTATATCCATTAGAGGATAACATTCACACATAGCACAATTAACAAACCAAAATTATTCCCAACACAAACTACGCATTAAGACACAAACACATTGACACGACAAAGTTCCACAAATACAAAGGACCATGCACACCACACTTGGGAAAAAAAGCACCACAACTAACTCCAACACTGATCACTTAGCACCTTCAATCTTCACACACACCATCTTGGTTTCCTTGGCGACGGACGCATCGACTCCACCAGCAGCAGCAATCCTTTTCCCAGCTGCCCTAGACTTTGCAGCACCACCAGCAGCAGTATTCTTCCTCCCAGCTGCTTTGGACTTTGCAGTGTCAACTAAATCAACCAAGACCACATCACCACCGACAACTTCCTCAACGGCAACATCAGGATCAATGGACCTTTTTACAGATAACTTGCTTGTGGGTGTTTTAACTGCACCAGGCCTCTTCTCAGATAACTTGCTGGTGGGAGTCTGGGCTGCATCAGGGACAGCAATGTCTTCATTGTTACTTGAACCAACATCCTGAATTCACATAACATCAACTAATAAGTGCCTAAAAAAAAATAAAGGGTAAACCAATGGAATAAAATCTTGGGAGAAAACTACCGACGAAGTATCTTTACCTAAGTCACACGTAGGGACATCAGGGGCATCACAATCATCACCATCGCTTCCTCCGCCAAGCTATTCATTAGTTAAAACAATCAGAATATCCTAATAGACAAACCCAAAAACAGCACATGAAGTTGCCAATAACATACATTTAACTCATGAAGCATGGCAAAGCGATTGATGATCGCCTCATCATAGGTCAATTTTTTAACTGTATAACCACGCCAATTACGATACATATTGGCATCAGTCACCTCAACCTTGAAAAGCATACGTTTGCCAATAAACACGTCAAGTTCCGGAGGATAGGCACCGGAACCAGAACCCTTCATGACAAAAAAAAAATAGAAGTCAAAGTAACACAACTGATGGAAGGCAAGCTGTACATAAAGCAAGGACAGAGAAAAAAATTACATCACTCATAGAATCAAGCAATTCTTGAACAGTCCTCCCTAGCACTTGATGAACAACACGATCAAACATCACAAAAGTTATAGACCTTGTGTTGTCTATAACCTGCAGACTAACCTTGAACCTAATTAAATTTAAAATGTCATAATTAATCATCAAAATCAACCATTGGATCAAGCAAGAATAGACCGTGTCTAAATACAATACTTAGGAATTGCAGTTCTTGGCATCTTGCACTTCTCACAATAGAGCTGGCCTCTAAGAGAATTAACTCTTGATGCGCATCTAGTACAGGCTTGGTAATACCAACCGGCATCAGTATCAAACTCATATGTCCACGCCAACACAGAACCACAACATGTCTACAATAAAAGTAAAGGCACAACTTAAAAGTATTTTTCAGCAAAAATGAAACAATGGAAGAAGACTAAAACAAAAAAACAAAAAAAAACCTGAGTAGATTCAATTAAATCCTCAATTGTCATTTTTGGTGTCTGCAACAGATCATCACCAACACTCACCACAGATGAGCTGGTCATCTGACTAACCACTTGAGTCAGCTCCACACCGGCAGCATCCATCCTATCCATGGACAAATATCAAGACAGTCCAAGCAAGAGACCAAAAAAAAAAAAACAAATGCATCCAACAATGAGGATAGCAACCTTTCCATATAATTAACCACCTCAGGTAACTTGGAATCCAAAAGCAACTTTGTTCCATAAAAAGAATTGGAGATCCCCATAGCACCTAATCAAACATACAAATGCTAAGCAAGATCAATCTTCTCAACAACTTAAAATTAAACTCAAAATTAAAGTGTGTTCTTGTACCAAGATACTTCTTAAGCTTGCAAAGCTGAAGTATGATCATGACAGGCATTGCTGGATCTTGGCTATCCAAATACTGCTGCATTTTCACAGCAAAATCATCCCATAGAGTGCAATGCACCCTGTTGCCCCTACCATTTTAAAAAAATCAAGAAACAAATAAGCAACAAAAAAATCATTCACAAAAAATAATTGTTGAATGAACAAACTCACTCCAAATCCTCAAGAGTCACGTCCATAACTTTGTTTGTCTTCCCATTTTTCTCAGTCTCCTTCACAGCATTCTTCTCAACAACATGACCAATGGCATCTGCGGAAAACAAATATAGTTAGCAACACAACACCTTCGAAGAAAGATATAATCCACTGATACACACAAAACATACCAAGATACTGATCCTCCTTAGTGCATGCAAGAATGTCCTTGAAAGGCATGAACTCAAAGTGATTCATTGGAATTTCAGTGGCATTACAGACCTTAAAAATCACAGTATTACGCATGAAATTTAATTTGTGCTTGTGAGGAGTGCTCCTGAACGTAAGATCGTTCTTAGCAACCATGAATCTTTCAAAAACATAAGCAGAGCCCTCTTCAATCTCTTCCTAATAGTTGCATGAATTCTCCCACGCTGCACAAAGGAAACACATAAAGTGGCAAGCAAGACCAAGAAAGGAAGCCAAGCTGAAAATGAAACCGGCAACTTACCCCTTCATCAAGGAAAATCATGTGAATAGCCCCATCCTCCGCAGGATTTGCACGATCGGGTGTAGTTCAGAGGTTGATCACTCGAACTCTCATATGGAAATCAATCTTTCCACCAGTAATTTCAGAAATCTTAGTGGGCTTTACATACAATCCTGACATCATATATGTGGTTCCAATGATCTCAGTCCAAAACAACCAAAGCAACATAGAAAGTAAAAACACAAACTAAATGAAAGAACAAAGTGGTTACCTGGGTTAGACATTGTGAGTGAACAGGCAAATGTGATGATAACAGTGTGGATGATGGTGGAGAGAAGAAAGGAATTAGTGCATGATTGGTATTTATACACGAAGTGATGCATAAATGGGAGCCTCCAATTGGTGGAAATAGAGACCTAGCCAAAATTGGCATGTGGTCCAATACAATTTCATGCAAGCTCATACATGGCAATTGACATGGATCTATGAACCAAAATGCATCACACGTGGAGATGCTTAATTGATGCAAGAAAACATCCAATAGAATTTCATGCAAGTTTGGTGGATCACTCCAATTGGTGGCAAGAAAGGTCCAATAGATTTTGAGACATGCAAGCAAAGATGGAGCATTGACATGTGGTCCAATAGAGTATCATGCAAGCCCACAAATGGCAATCACACATGGAGGCATCCAATTGATGCAAGAAAACATCCAATAGAATTTCATGCAAGTTTGGTGGATCACTACAATTGGTTGAAACAAAGGTCCAATGGATTAAGAGACACTTATCATGGATCAAGTGGATCTCAACATGCAAGCAATGTGGGAACAACACTTGGCTTCTCTTGCAAAGGACACATGGGTGAATTTTAATGGTGAAACTTGCAATGCAAGACACGGCTTGCATCACCACCTCACACATTTGCTTGGAGCACAACCTATGTCCACGTGGCACTACATGGTTGAATTAGAATTAGGGCAACAAAAGGTGATGTCATGATGACATGGGGCATTAGGGTTTACACCATTCAACCTTTAGTATAATATAGAGATTAAACTGGAGTTGTGTTTTAGGGTTTCAACTCAACTGCCCTATAATGTGTGATTATCTTGTTAAAATTTGTATTTGGATCAAAAACATATTATGTTTGATGTTTTGTAAGTGTTTATGTTTTGTTTTTCTTGGACTAGTTTTAAGTGATTTTTTTATTTTTGGTATAGGAATACTTTTAAGTGATTATGTTATTCTCTTTAATTTAACATTAATCAAAAAAACCAATGTAAGGTTTCCATGACTTTTTAAAATTGTAATAATAATTTATATTGAATAATTTATTTGAAATTATTTTATTTCTAACAAGTAATATATTTGAAAAATCTAAATATGAAAAAAAAAAAAAACTTACTATTTTATCACTTGCATTCCATAAAGTGACTATTTTATCATATATTATTCTTGGAAAATTGAAGTAATAATTTAATTCAATAATAATTTTTGAATACTTGTGTAATCAAATCCAAATTAAGTAATTATATACATAAAAGTTATATCCCTCATAAATTAAAAACCAGTACTCCTTTAATACCACACTTATTCTAATCATTTCTTATTCTCCCATCATCTTTTTTTAACACATCCCTAATCTAGTAATTAATGTTACTACTTAAAAAAATAGATAAATTAATATATGCTTTTCAAAAAAAGAAAGGTATTTTATAATTCCTTAATTAATCAAAGTGAAATCACAATCGGCGGTATCAAGTGTCGAACCCGCGTTCATTAGGTTAAGAGAATTGGGAATGAACCAATTCAACCAACTAACACTTGATAATATATTTCCTCACGTGTGGGTGTTTGTATGTAGGCGTTCGCGAAATGAATGGAGCAAATCTTTTCCATTTCCAATATTTATTCACCCTGTCATGTGTTGCAGGTGAAGAATCAATTGCTGTAAAATAAAAAACAACTTCCAATACTACTGCTACAGTTGTGTCTTATCACCTATATGAATTTGAAAAATGTGGTTGGAAAGCTCTAAATATTTATTAGTCTTACCATCTCTATTTAATAGATAAATATTTCATTCATTTTATATTGTTCTCTAATCACGTTGTCAAAGAAAATGGAAAAAGGTGGTGCTTCCAGTCCTAGCCGCAGTCCCAACCGCAATTCCGACAGCGCCGATGAAGGTACGAAAAACACAAGAAGGGGGGTTGAATTGTGTTTTAGGAGTTTTAACTTCTTCTAAGTTCTTTCAAACTTATCAGAACGTGCAGCGGACAAACACAATAAAACGTATGAGAGAGAGAGAGTAGACACAAGCAATTTTATACTGGTTCCTCTCACAAGTTGAGAGTAGTCTAGTCCCCTTGCACTTCCAAGGGAGATCACTATAATCACACAAATTACACTTTGCTCAAACACACTAGTAAGAGACTTCCTATGCTCAAGCTCACTAGCAAGAGACTTGCTAACAATACTTAAAACAAATATATGGTGGTTTTGGTTCCTTGAGATACTTAAACAAGATCAAGTACTCAAGGTGAAATTACAACACAGACACAAGAACTAAACACTTAGAATCCTATGAGAATAAGTGAATATTGCAAATCTAGATAACTATCAGAAGCTCTATTTGCTTTCTTGTGATTATAATCAGTTATGCAAGTTGTAATCCACACTTGACTTCATGTACGAGGTCTCCTTTTATATGACATGATGGAGACGTTTGAAGTACATGACCGTTGTCAAGACATTTGGTCCACTGGAGAAATTCCTAGGTGATCACATGGGCTTAAGCTCAAAGAGGAAACCTTTGACTCCCTTTTGCAGGTTAAGAGTTTGTATGTCCAAATGAGGGAATGGGAAAGTGACTAATGCTATCATTATCTTCCCAAGATGATAGATTGAATGTGCTTTGATTTTCCTTCACTCATTTGAATGTGACCGTTGTTAATCCTTAAGTTCAACATGTGATCTCTTCATCAAACCATAAGTAAGACATGTGATTTCTATTTGATGAAGCTTCCAGCAGAAGAGTGATTATCAGAACCTGTATTTCCAATACAGCTTCTGTGTTGTTTGTTTCTAATGACTGAGAGGTTCTAATGATCAATCCTTCTGATAGATCATCAGAGCTTGCATTAATGCTTCTAATAAAGTCACCAGAGATTCCAAGCTGTGCAACGTTAATTTTAACTTGAATTCTTGCACACTTAGATCAAATATTAAAATACCCTATTGCTCATTAATACTTTGTTATCATCAAAACTTAAGCGAGTAGTTGTCATAACCACTTTTGTTCCAACAATCTCCCCCTTTTTGATGATGACAAACTAAGTATTAATTTGCAATGGTTGTTGAAATAATTTATCAGTTTCCAACACAGGTTTATAAGTTTTGCACACTCCCCCTAAGTTGAATATTGATGAATTAAATTCAGTTTAAGAATACATTTTAACTTTGAATTAATTTTTACATATTTGACTCTTGGAAGATAGTTTTGCAAGCTCTCCCCCTAAGTCTGATATTACTAAAGAAAAATTGCACTCTTTCTTTGAAATATCATATGTAAGAATTCTTTCAAATTTAATATATATTCTCCATAGTAAAAACATAAAGGTTTGCTTAGAACAATAACTTAAATAATTACAGTTTCAGTTGGTGCATTTTTAAGTACCGTCCAAAATTAATTACTCTTACTCCCCCTTTTGTCATCAGCGAAAAAAAAACATTTTAATGAAAAGCGAAGAAAGAGATGTTGAAAAACACACCAAGCAAACCATTGGACAAACAAACGGTAAGTTGTTGAAAAACAACATTATAAAGCTATAAAAATGTATGTCCATACCCCTTATTCAGAACAGAAAACAAAACACAAGAGATGAATAAGGAGGTTCAAATTTTTCTAGATGCAACATCAGAGAGTGCAAGGAAAAAGATGCAGGATGATAGGAGATCTGTAAAAGCTACCAGAAGCAGTAGCAGATCATCATCCATTGAATCAACCGCACGCTCTGAGTACAAGGGAAAAGCTCCAATAGATCAGAATGGGCTTAGTCTCGTACTTGAGGGTGATAGGCTCATAATTAAAGAAGAGAGTGTAGGATCAAACTTTTATTCTGACTAAAAGTAGAACATTGTTCTTGTAAAAGCAAAAAATTTGAATAATACATTTGATCATTGTCTCTTTCTTTATTATGAACTTATATTCACATTGTTGTGTTTAAAACAAAACGTTAAAGGTCACCACAAAGCATTGAAACTTGTTGTAAAAACAGTCAAATGAGAGTTTCAATACGGTCAGGTCAAAGAAAGATGCAGTTATGCATTTAATACAATGGTTGACTATGACTGACGGTTTGAAACTTTATTGGTATAAAACGCAACATTCCTTCTCACTTGTTTCAACACTTCCACATTTTGATTAAAAAAAATGGATAAGGATAGAAGAAACATCAAAGGAAAGGCTCTAGTGAAGCAGGAAAGAAAGAAGAATTCACCAAAATCCAAACCAACTCGTGGTAAGGGTGAAGGTGAAACTTCTACGCTTGCTCCTCTCAGAAGGAGTTACGGAACTAGGTCAAAGACAGTGCAGATGAGAAATTCAACAGGTTCTTCATCTACTAAACCAATTACCATCTGCAGTTCCTCAGATGATGTTGATTCAGACTATGCAGAGTTCCTGAGAACATATGATCCCAAAGATTATGAAGGCTCATCATCTCCATCAGATTCAGATGGTCCAGATTCTGATTATTTGAGGTATCTAGAGACTTATGTGCCTCCTGAAGACCCCTCATCATCAAATGAATCAACTGTATCTGATTTAGATTCTAAGTGATCATAATTGTGACCTTATGTACTTTGAGCTCTGTTTTTAATAAAATATGTCGTTGACTTATTTCTATATTTCCTCCTGTTATACTAATAGATGTAAAACAATGTGACTTGTAATGCATATAAAAATGATAGAGGTAAAATATAAATCATATGCATCCTAATAAATTAAAGCAAAAAGCATGACCATGTTCCAATATTACAAAAAGACATCAAATTCAAGCAATTAAACAAGCAAGTTCAAAACACTTTTGAAATCGTGCGCAGAATCCTAGGGTTGAGAGGTTGAGGAGGTTGGTTTGTCAAACTTCTCCTTTATGAAGTCAAACATCAAGTTTAGGGTTGCTTTGAGTTCAGAAATTTCAGCTCCTTGAGCATCTTGTCTAGCTTGCATAGCCATGAAAGCAGCAACATCAATACCCATAGGTGCTTCTTGTGCAGCAACCTCATTTTCTTTTTCCTTCTGAGCCTCAACTATCTTTTCAGCTTCTTTCGATCTTTGCTCTTCTGCTAACCGAGCTTCTTCTGCCAAACGAGCCTCTTCTGCAAACTTAGCTTCTTCTGCTAGTTTAGCCAGTTCTGCTAGTCTAGCCTCCTCTCCTAGCCTAACTTCTTCTGCTAGTCTCAGTGCTTCTTCTAACTTGTCCCTTTCAATATCTTCATGAGACTTATCAGTCATAAGCAGCACTTGGTTAGAGGGCAACCGTTTTGTTCTTTCAAACTCTTCAAGAATTTTTCTATGAACAATTGCCAGCTCCCTAGCATATCTCTTAGAGATAGCTTGCAACACCTTACCAGCATTATCATACATTTCCTCATTCTTCTAGAAGACTTGATCAGGCACAAGCTTCAAGTGACTCTTAAGCTGATCAATTTTTGCACCATCACTCCTCATAATATCAGTCAGTTGATCATAAAAGGATGTGGTGATAGGAACAGAGTGGTCAAGGATTTGGTCAATTAGGGCTTCATAGGGTTTGAATTGAGAGAACAAAAATTCATGTGTATCAATTTGGATTGGATCATGGGGTAGGTCAGCAGACACATTTTGGTTCAGTGGTAATTGCAACAGTTCATCACTTGGTTCAGGTTGAGTTTGTCTAGTGAAGGATGGGGGTGAATCTAGTGAGGATGATGATGAAGAATCAGAGGAAATTTCAATGTGTGGAAGTTTATCTTTGTCTGTAATTGACTCAGGTTGTTTAGAGTTGATAGCAATTTGTGGTTCAATTGAGATTCTTCTTCTGTAAAAGGGTAATGGTTCATTGATTCCAAAAACAATGGGTCAGATTCAATAGGTTGTGGTACAAAGATTTCAACTGGTTCAGTAGGAACAGGGTCAATGTCCATCAATGTTGGTCGATTTTCATATTGTGGAACAGCTTCTAAAGGCTTAGGATTTGTTGCATCAGCAACATTCAGAGGTTGTACCTCTAGAGGTGAAGTGGTTTCCAGTAGTTGTTTAATGGGGATTCTATCCTCATCATCAATGTTAGTAGAGTTGTTCACAACTAACGTTGAAACAGTAGTTGGTTCAGTCATTGGTTGATCCTCAACAGTTGGTTCTAACCTAGGGTTTTGATTTGGCAAAACACTAACATCCCTATGATCAACACTGACATTATCAGAAGGGTTAGTGGAAGTCATACCTGAAACATTTCCTGTCCTTCTCATTCTGACAGAGAGAGGTGCATCATCATCAGAATCTTCATCACTTTCATAACTCAGCTTCAACCTTCTGAGCTGTCTTTTTCCCTCATCCTTGGACATCATCTCTTCTGCTTTCCTTTTAGCATTTGCTGCAGCTTTAGCCTTTTCAGCAACTTCTTCATCTGATAGAATAGAGATGGTTCTACCAGACCTGAGGGTTCTATCTTCAACAGTGTTCTTCTTCACAGTTGGTTTAGCAACAGGCTTATCCAACTTGTTCTTCTTCTCCAGCTTACTTTTTCTAGGCTTCTTTCCTTTCATAACTCTTTCAGTAGCAACTTCAAATTCTTCTATAGTAGGTATCTCACTTCTGTCAATGTGAATACCTTCCTCAACAGCCCTATTAATGGCAACCTGAATGACATGTTCTACATCAGCTTCTGATATCATTAGAAAGCCATCATCAAACAGGAAATTTTCCTTGTTTAGAACTAGAGGTATTTTAGGAGACTTCAATTCATCCTTTTTCCTCAGATTCATAGATATCAGGTTCAGTCCTGTCATCACCTTTTTGTCTTCTATAAAGGGTTGAGTAACTTGTTTATCAAATTGGTCAATTAGCTCAACTAATTTACCTTGATGAAGCAACTCAGAGAGCAATCTAGGATGGTGAACAACTCTGTGTCCATCATAGCTCTTTTTGCTGTCTCTGCTCTTGTTGATGCAAACACATAAGTGTTCAAACAAACACCCAGCAAGATTGATCTTTTGACCATTTTCCAAACAGAAAAGAAACTTGGCACGTTCATTTGAAATGTATTCTGTTCCACCACTCCTAGTCCAGATGGAGTGAATGATAATTTGATACAAAACTTTGTAGAGAGGATAAAGTTGTGTAGCACTGAGTCTGGCTTTTTAGTACCTTTCTTTTCATACAGAACAGCAAGCAGATCTGGGTCAAATAAGAACTTCACTATTTCATCAGGAATAACAATACTCTTGGTAGTTATCTTAGGAGAGAACACCTTACCACTCAATGGAATACCTAACACCTTTGCAATGTGTTCAGCCTTCAGTGTTAACCATATGCCATTAACCACTGACTTGATCTCCTTTCCATTGAACGGTTTCATCCCAAGTTCTTCTCTTGATTTTCCAGCCAAACTCAAGTCCTTATTCACTATTTCTATAACTTCATCATCGGCTTCTGCTTTATCAAACACTTTGGCCATAATCCATAACATGGTACACATATCTTTGTAAGTGTTTCCATTGAGAAGCCTGAAGAAGGAATCCCATCCTTGGCGAGTGAAGAAATGTTTGACCTCAAAACCGTTTACACCCAAACTTTCGAAGCAAACCAACCTTTCTTGGTGTAGCGATAACTCTTCTTTACGGAAGCTCATAGTGTTTCCAGTATCAACTAAGGATGATCCCATCTTGAAGAGATCGATGAGAGGAGAAATTTCTGGAACGTTGTTGTCTTCCATCGGAGAGGTTAGGGTTGGGTGTTGTTAAGATTTGGGAAGAAAGAAAATTTTGATGGAGGTTTGGAGAGAATAGAAAACGTGTAGGACGTGGATGTGTTTGTGTGTGAATATGAAGAGTGTTTTTAGAAAACTAAAAGCAATTGAAAACATAAACCGATGTACACACAAAAGGAGGGAAAAGTTAATTTACTTTATGCATTGGTAACCGCACTTAATCATCATAAATTGTCTTCCCATCTAATCACATCGAGACATTCGTTTAAAACACTATTTGAGTAACTGACACGTTACGGGGTAGGCAGTTGAAAAGACAGCGGTTAGAGTCTTTCCATCTTCCGTGTCAGAACCATACATAAGCCTCTGGAAGTTTTCGGAAGCCTTAGTTGTCAGAAGTCTAACCATGGTACTTCTAACAACACCTTCTTCTGAAAAACTTTCAGATGCTCTATTTTCTCAGAGCCAAATTTTAATCAGAAACAAGCACCATGTTCAGATTTTTCTTAATAAAATCAAATCTTTCTATTGTTAAAGGTTTTGTAAATATGTCAGCCCATTGATTTTCAGTCTCGACGAACTTAATATATATTACTCCCTTCTGAACATAGTCTCTGATAAAGTGATGTTTAATTTCAATATGTTTGACTCTATAGTGTAAAATAGGATTTTTAGAAAGGTGTATGGCTGTAGTGTTATCACAATACAAAGGTATATTCTGATTGCTTACTTGATAGTCCTCTAACTGATATTTCATCCACAGAAGTTGTGTGCAACATTTTGCAACAGAGATGTATTCTGCTTCTGCTGTAGACAATGCAATGGTTGATTGTCTTTTACTACCCCAAGAGAACAAATTTTTACCAACAAATTGACAAATGCCACTTGTGGATTTTCTTTCAAATTTGTCTCCTGCGTAGTCAGCATCACATAATCCACTAAGTTGATAATCATTGGTTTTTAGATAAAACAGTCCAAGATTGGTGGTTCCTTTTAAGTACCTAAAGATTCTCTTCACAGCAGTGAGATGAGATTCTCTAGGATCTGATTGAAATCTTGCACACAGACAAACTGAGAATAATATATCAGGTCTTGATGCAGTTAGATAGAGAAGAGAACCAATCATACCTCTGTATTGCTTCTGATCCACTTTGCCTTTAGATTCATCAAAGCTTAAACTTAAAGTAGGGTGCATTGGAGTGTTCATTGGCTTTCATTCCTCTAGATTAAACTTTTTGAGAAGCTCCTTTGTATATTTAGTCTGATGAATGTAAGTTCCATTTTCCTTTTGATTTATTTGAATTCCAAGGAAAAATTTTAGCTCCCCCATCATGCTCATTTCAAATTCCTCCTACATAAGCTTAGAGAAACTCTTGCAAAGAGAGGCATTAGTAGAACCAAATATTATATCATCAACATAGATTTGAATGATTAGAATGTCTTTCTTCATGGTTTTTCTAAATAGAGTATTGTCAACCTTCCCTTTTTCAAAACTATTCTCAACTAAGAAATTACTTAGTCTATCATACCAAGCTCTAGGAGCTTGCTTAAGACCATAAAGTGATTCTTTAATCTAAAAACATGATCAGGAAATTGTATATTTTCAAAACCTGGGGGTTGCTTGACATATACTTCTTCAGATATAACACCATTAAGAAACGCACTCTTGACATCCATTTGATAAAGTTTGATGTGTTGATTAACAACATAGGAAAGAAGTAACCTAATTGCTTCTAGTCTTGCAACAGGAGCAAATGTTTCAGTGTAGTCTATTCCTTCTTGTTGATTGTATCCTTGTGCAACAAGTCTGGCTTTATTCCTTGTTACTTCACCTAGCTCATTCAATTTATTTCTGAAGACCCACTTTGTTCCAATAATGTTCTTTCTTTTAGGTCTTGGGACGAGACTCCACACATCATTTCTTTCAAATTGATTCAGCTCTTCTTGCATAGCTAGAATCCATGAATCATCTTTTAGAGCTTCATCAATGGTTTTTGGTTCAATGAATGATATGAGTCCAAACAGTGATCCTTCATCTATGAAGCTTGATCTTGTTTTCCTAGAGTTGTTTTTGTTACCAAGGAATAGCTCTTCTGGGTGTGATGATTTGTATTTGAAGGACCTTTTAGGAATTTCCTTAGGTTCTAAATCAAATTCATTGCTTTGGTTTTCTTGAAAAATTCCAGAAGCAGCTGATCAGTTTGTGTTATCAGAAGCAATTGTTGTGTCAGAAGCACTAGGCGGTTCTGGTGTTGCAGTTGGTTCTGATAAGATGATGGATCTTGTTCTTCTGACAATTTGTGGAACTTCGTCTTCTGATTCAGGTTCATCTACAATGGCTTTGATGGGCTCTGACTTTTTATGATCAGGCTCTTTATCATCAAATCTTACATGCATAGATTCTTCAACTATTTTAGTTTCTGAATTATACACTTTGTATGACTTGGAGCGCTCAGAGTATCCAATAAAGATACCCTTTGATGCTTTAGAGTCAAATTTCTTTAGATGGATCTTAGTATTTAGAATGTAACAGGTACATCCAAATTGATGAAAATAAGACAGATTGGGTTTTCTTCCTTTAAACAATTCATATGAGGTTTTATTCAACTTAGGTCTGATATAGATTCTATTTTGAATATAGCATGCAGTGTTTACAGCTTCTGCCCAAAAATATTTAGCTAAGTTAGTTTCATTCATCATGGTTCTGGCCATTTCTTGTAGTAATCCGTTCTTTCTCTCTACAACTCCATTTTGTTGAGGAGTTCTTGGAGAAGAGAACTCATGGAGAATTCCATGTTTTTCACAAAATATTTCAAAAGGTTCATTTTCAAATTCTCCACCATGATCACTTCTAACTTTGACAATTTTCAAATCCTTTTCATTTTGTATTTGAGTGCAGGAGATACTAAACACTTCATATGTTTCATCCTTAGTTCTAAGAAATTTTACCCAAGTCCATCTATTGTAATCATCAACTATGACAAGACCATACTTCTTACCATTTATTGAAGCAGTGCTAACTAGTCCAAATAAATCAATATGAAGTAGTTCCAGAGGTTTTGAGATTGAGACATAGTTTTTGATTTTAAAAGAGTTTTTATAAATCTTGCCTTTTTGACAGGCTCCACAAAGGGAGTCTGAGTGATATTTGATTTCAGGTAATCCTAATACAAGATTGACCTTGCTAAGCTTAGAGATCAATCTCCAGTTAGCATGGTCAAGTTTCTTGTGCCAGATCCATTTTTCATCACTCACTGTCATAAGGCACAAAAATTTTTGTTCCATTAGTTCAAAAAGATTGATTTTGTACATATTGCCATGTCTCTTTCCTCTAAACACAATGAATTTGTCAGAAGCATTTGTTACAGTACATGCATTCTTATTAAAGGTTACTTCATTCCCACTGTCACTTAATTGACTTATGCTCAGTAGGTTATGACATAATCCATCTACAAGCAATACATTAGATATGGAAGAGAAAGAGTTACCAACTGTGCCAGTCCCAATTATCTTGCCTTTTTGGTTCCCACCAAACCCTACATTTCCTCCCTCTTTGAGAGTTAGGGTGAGGAACATATCCTTCTCTCCCGTCATGTGTCGTGAACAACCACTGCCCAGGTACCAAGTACTTTGCTTCTTGTCTCTCAATGTGCAAACCTGAGAAAAACAAACTCAGACTTTGGTACCCACAACTTGTTGGGTCCATTGGGGTTAGTATAGGCTTTGTTGAAGTATGGTTTTGTAAAAACCTTTTTGGAATCATACTTCATCTTGCCTGAGTGTGTTATGGTAGGTTGAGCAAACTTAGCTTTGGAAGTTTTAGCTTCTGATAGTTTCAGAACCTTGGTTGCCCTAGGTTCTGGTCTTTTCAGAATCCTAACTTCAGCTTGCTTCTGCTTTGAATAATTGTTAGTCATGGCCTTTGAGGTTTTTGCTTTTGAGACTTTTGACTTTCCTTTATTGAAGGCTTTTGTTTGAACATCCTCCTCAACCATACCAGTAGTTGGTATAAAGGTAGTATACAAATGGGGTGGAACTTTACTTATACACATAGATGAACTTGATTCTCCTTTCTCATGAGATTCGGAGCGACCAAGTCCTTCACCTCTATTTTTGGTAGCATTATAGATCATAGAGGCTACCTTACTCTTATTGACATTTTGATTGACAAATTCATGAAGTGCAACTTCATGTACATCATGAGTTTTGTTAGAGGAAATACAACCTTTCTCAAGCTCTTTTATTTTTAGTTTAGATTCATTGTATTGAGCTTGAAGTTAGTCAAATTTCCTTATAAGCAAGCCAACATCTTTCTTTAAAAGTTTAGCATTTTATGACTTGATTATAAACTGTCTCATAGTGTCTCTAAGAGTAGGTAGAAGCATATCTTGAGGAATGTTAGAAGTTACCTCATCAATGTCATCTGTGTCTGATTCATTTCCAGAATCATTTTCATTGTCAGAAGCAGTTGTAGCCATCAGTGCCAAATTTGCCTCTTCATCATATGCTTCATCATCTGACAATTTATCCAGATCCTCAAATGTAGCCATCAGACTCTTCTTGAGGTTGTTCTTAACACTGCTTTTTCTCTCTTTGTTTTTAGAGTTCAGATCTGGACATTCAGCAATGAAGTGTCCAGTCTTCTTACAATTGAAGCAAGTGCTTTAGAATCATCCCTTTTATCTTTGTAGTTTGAGCCTTTGCTTCCAGAACCTCTTGATACAAATTTCTTTCCAGCAGCCTTATATGTTTTATCCCATTTTTTAAATCTAGACATCATGGCATAGAACTCTTCATCGGAGTTTTCTTCTTGATCATCTGCCTGAGATTCTTCAACCTCTGATTCAACAACTTTAGCTTTTAAAGCTTTGGAGGAGGTTGATGGTTGTGTTGTTGATTTTGACTTCCTCTTTAGCTCATCGAAAGCTAACTCCATCTCATGACTGATGAGATTGCTAGTTAGTGTTTCCAGACTTAAAGTGTTCAGATCCTTTACTTCCTGTATAGCAGTGACTTTAGGTCTCCACTTAGGATGCAAGCTTCTTAGAATCTTCTTCACATGATCAGATGTTGTGTAGCTCTTCTTAAGCACAGAGAGACCAGCTACCAAGATTTTGAATCTTGAGTACATCTCGTCAATACTCTCATTGTCTTTCATTTTGAACATTTCATATTGCTGAACCAACAAGTTGGCTTTTGCTTCTTTGACTTGTTGGTTTCCTTCATATGATTGACAGAGAGAATCATATATGCCTTTAGCACTTTGTCTGTTTCCTAGCTTTTGATATTCTTCATGAGTGATGTGGTTGGTGTGAAATGTGATACGCAAGTATACGCAGTCCACTGTAGCAAGTAATAAGTAAAGAGTGTGTCGAACCCACAGGGAATAGTCTATGAGTTATACATTCCAAGTTCAAGTAAAGTGTTTAGTCTATTGTAATGGTAACAAAACATAGTTGATTCTTAACACAATAAATAAAATAACAGTTATATAAAATGATGGTTGAAAACAAGATTAAAAGGGTAGTTGAGATTAAGATCCATTTAATGCATGAACGAAGCATAGTGAATGATAACTACTGTCGTGTCATCTGTGAGCAAGCTTGCCTTGTGGTGTATGTCTACAACGTTAGATATTAAAACGGGGTATAATGGACTGGCTCTGTCGAGGTCACTATTAATCCCATTAGAGTTCAGAAACGCACTTGCTTGTTTGGTTTCCCACTAAGGCCCTTAACTTATCCATAAGAAAAGGTAGGGTTTACATGTCTGCTCCCACTTAACCTTATTAACTTTATTATTTCCATTAACATGCTAGATGTCTCTACACATGCAACTTGTATTTAAATCTAAGTTGATCAGTCAAAGAAATAAATGTATTTTCATAAAAACATAAAGTTAAAAATGACACAAGAACAATCATTCATTCACATAAATACTTCATTCATTATATTAAACTTCACATAATCTCAACTACAAAGAGTTTAGCTTAGAGTGAGCATAGAAACAACAACAATAATAACAAGTAAAGTAGTGATACCCATTACAATGCAATAGATACTCCTACAGACACTGTCGTGCCTCTCGTTATCACCGGTCGCCTCCTGCAACTGAGTAGCTGAAACGGCGCAGCAGCTCTTCTTCTTCTCAAATCTCTTCTTTAAGTTTCCAAGCATGCATTTTTAGGTTTAGGGTTGTGTATTTATAGGACAATCCTTCTTGGATCGGGTGCAACCTTAATTGTGACTACTAGGCCCAAGGAATAAAGCATATTCCATTTGCAAGGACCACTTAATCATAGTACAATCATTGTGATGCTGACAGCTGGCAAGCCAGCCATTTCATCCTTATCCTCCAAAGATTCCTTCCACTATGTTCTAGCACGTTCCCAGGTTTTGTCTTCTAGCAATGCTTGACTTGTGTTGACTTGTACGGAACATGATGTCTTGACAGTCATTATCAGTAGATGCCTTTGATGACGATCCAGAACCAAATAACATGCCTTGACATAAATTGCCTCTAAACTAACTCTTTTTCATCAAAATTACATAATTATTCCTAATACATAATTCTAGACTCAAAAGTAAATAAAACTAATGAAATTGGATTAAAACATGGTTTGATCACCATAGTGGCAAGAAATAAATCATGAATAAAGGCCTAAATAACACACAAATAGTGAGTCATCATGATGCAGCTACCTATGATAGCTTTGGCATTGTTGTGTCTCTTCCATTCTTTCTTCTGCTCAACAGTGAATGTCTTTAGCACAGCTGTAGACACTCTTCCATCTTCATCTAGTAAGTCTTGAAAATTAACACCTTCTTCAACAATCTCCCACAAGCTTTCATCTTCAGCAATGATATGAGGATATATTTGCCATTTCCACCGAGAGAAAGTTGAGGGATCTCCATTGAACTTAGGTGCTTTGTTACTATTTCCAAATTTTTCATTATCATAGTTATAGGGCATCTGAGTGTTGGAGTTTCTATTCTTGTTGTTTGTTGTTTCAGATTGATCTTCTCCGGACATAGTGACTTAGTGTTTTTCAAGATCTTTATGTCTCACTGTTAAGTGGTTTAAAGACAACCAGGCTCTTGATGCCAATTGAAGGTACAAAAAACACAAGAAGGGGGGGTTGAATTGTGTTTTAGGAGTTTTAAAAACTTCTTCTAAGTTCTTTCAAACTTATCAAAACGTGCAGCGGACAAACACAATAAAACGTATGAGAGAGAGAGTAGACACAAGCAATTTTATACTAGTTCCTCTCACAAGTTGAGAGTAGTCCAGTCCCCTTGCACTTCCAAGGGAGTTCACTATAATCACACAGATTATACTTTGCTCAAACACACTAGTAAGAAACTTCCTATGAGAACTAAACACTTTGAATCCTATGAGAATAAGTGAATATTGCAAATCTAGATAACTATCAGAAGCTCTATTTGCTTTCTTGTGATTATAATCAGTTATGCAAGTTGTAATCCACACTTCACTTCATGTACGAGGTCTCCTTTTATATGACATGATGGAGACGTTTGAAGTACATGACCGTTGTCAAGTCATTTGGTCCGCTAGAGTAATTCCTAGGTGATCACATGGGCTTAAGCTCAAAGAGGAAACCTTTGACTCCCTTTTGCAGGTTAAGAGTTTGTATGTCCAAATGAGGTAATGGAAAAGTGACTAATGCTATCATTATCTTCCCAAGATGATAGATTGAACGTGCTTTGATTTTCCTTCACTCATTTGAATTTGACTGTTGTTAATCCTTAAGTTGAACATGTGATCTCTTCATCAAACCATAAGTTATACATGTGATTTCTATTTGATGAAGCTTCCAGCAGAAGACTGATTATCATGTGATTTCTATTTGAACATGTGATTTCTGGAGGAGTTTCGCGCCAAAGTGGAGAAAAAACTTTAGATTAGTTTTTCAATATTGTTATGATGTAGTACTAGTTATTTAATTTTGTTATGAAGGTGATGTAGTGAATCTATTTTCGCATTTGGCAATTGTACTCCAAGTAATATTAAAAAAATTTAATCTCCTTACTTACTCTTATTTTTATTAATTTTCAATTTTTTTAAGTAATGTTAATGTTAGGTGTATTAACTTATGTGAATATATTAAAAAAACTGTTAAATACAGAGTGAATTTTTTAGAACAAACTAAATAAAAGCGAAAAATCAACAAAAAAAAATCAAGGTTATAAAAAAAATCAATAGTGCTGTTTTTTTAATTAATACTCTTAGTAATATTAAATAAATTTAATCTCCTTAATTACTCTTATTTTTAATAACGTTAATTTTTTAAAAGTTTATTAATGTTATTGTGTCTTTTAATCCGTTTTAGTGATTAACATATATGGTTTAGGGTTTAGGGTTACGGTTTGTGGTTCACTTACATTCGACCTAGTCTCTTAATCTCATATTTATTACATCATTATAGTGAATAAAGGATTAAACTGCATAACAAATACTAAATGGAGTAAAAAATCTAACATGAAATCCTTAATTACTCTTTTTTTTTTTTTTTGGAAACCAAAGGTATCCTCCGCGCGCAACTGCAGAGACTAATCCTCTCGAGGTAACTGAGATCCATTTAAGGGGTTGACCTCTCCCAACAAATGCTTCTCCATACGCACCGGCCAGGGATCGAACCAGAGACCAAATGGTTAAGGGGCCCAAGCCTCTACCACTTGTGCCAAACTATGTTGGTTTAATTACTCTTATTTTTATTAACGTTATTTTTTAAAAGTTTTATTAATGTTATTGTGTATTAACTTATCATCTATGTCTTTTAATCCGTTTTAGTGTTCAACGTAAATAGTTTAAGGTTTAGGGTTTAGGGCTTAGGGTTACGGTTTGTGGTTATGGGTTTAGGGAACTCTTGAAATTGTGGCATCACTTACCTTCGACCTAGTCTCTTAATCTCATATTTATTACATCATTATAGTGAATAAAGGATTAAACTACATAACATATACTAAATGGAGTAAAAAATCTAACATGAAATCCTTAATTACTCTTATTTTTATGAACGTTAATTTTTTAAAAGTTTTATTAATGTTATTGTGTATTAACTTATCATCTATGTCTTTTAATCCGTTTTAGTGTTTAACGTATATGGTTTAGGGTTTATAGTTACGGTTTGTGGTTAAGGGTTTAGGGTTGAGTCAACTTCCAATTAATATTTGATGTAGTACATTATTTATGCCTTAGTGGTGGATAATTATTATTTATCATGAGTACTTAGATTTGAAGAAGAAAAAAAAAATTCAAGTGAATAAAAAAAATCAGAAAATTTTCCGAAGGTCGGTATGCAGGAGTCAAACCCACTACCTTTGGACAAAGGGCAAATTATAATTACCATATGACTATCAGTTATAATTTGTATTAATGTTACGCGTTAAAATATATATAGTATAACCTTTGGACTCATTTACCCATATTTAGAACTAATTAAAATTTAATTCAAAAAATTCTCCCTCCAAGGCGGAATTTCACCCTCCATCCCCATCCCCACAGGGGAAAAAAATCCACATCTTTGGATATCCGTCCAAATTATCCCCACAAATAATCTGTTATCTGATCAAATTGACATTCCTGGCAGTTTTTCAATTGCGCAGACAGGGTAGTTAACAGCTACACACTTACTAGTAGAGGATACCCAGTTCAAACACAAAATTGGCAAAAAAACAATAGTTGTTCATATTCTCTGCAAAACGAGTCATGCAAAGGGCATTTAGTTCCTTAGACATCAAATCACACCAGTATCCAAAAGGAGTCATACTAAATGAGCTGATTTGTATTGGCCTTTGCTATTCTGAACTAATACTCCCTTTAATTAAACCAGAGCCATAAATTCAACCACCAAACCTCAAAGCTAACCCTTCAACTCCATATCTCACATTTTTCGGCAAAAAAAAATTCACAAACAACACAACGATTTCAACAATGGCTGGAACGGTTGAACCTCTAACCTTTGCATCTGAACCAAGGGCGATTTTCTACACGGTCCATGCAAAAGAACAGGTACTTTTCTTCCTTCAGATATCGTTTTTTTCCATAGAACCCCATTTTTGCAAACAGTTTTTTTTTTTTTTTTGATTTAATCTATGTTTGCGTTTATTTTGAACAATATGTGATGTGAAAATGACATTGAACAAGTTTTTTTCCGTTTATCCTTTTCGAAGTTCCTTATTGTTTGTGTTTTGAATTCTATTTGGTTCAAAAGGGGATTGTGTAGTTTGCTCTGTTTTAAAACTTCTATTTTTTTTACCACAATGCTATGTGATGGTTTATCTTAATTAATATCGTAACAAAATCATCAGAAACAGAAGCAAAACAAGTACTTTTTTCAAATTTAAGATTTCCCTAAATTTTTAGACTTCTGTTTGGTTCAAAAGGGCATTGTGTAGTTACCTCTGTTTTTAAGGCTCTAATTATTTTTTTTATTCAAATGCTATGTTTTGGTTTCCCTTAGTTAAAATCATAACAAAAGGTGTTGTAACAAAAACAAAAGAAAGTTTTTCTTTCAAATTTATGCGTTTCCTAGTTAGTTATTGGAAGTTCTGTTTTGCTTGACAAGGTGATTGTTTTGTTAGCTCTGTTTTGAAGTACTAATTTGATTAGAGTTGTTGTTGTAATGATTGTTTAGGATGTTGGGGAAATCGACCCAAAGTTCTTCAGGGACTGCAAAAATGAGGCGGCAGCCTACTGGTGGAGGCTGTACGACAAAGATGGACTCCGGCTTAAAGTCCGGTTGGACTACAACTATGAGGATGGTGTGCCGAGGAGAACGGAGGGATGGAATTTTTTGCAACAGCACTATAACTGGGAGGATGACGTCAAAATCCTTTTTAAATGGTACGGTAGAAGCCATTTTCAGATAATTCCTATGGGGACGGTGACTCCAACCCAGTTCCCTTCATGGCATTCATTGTCTTTGAACATCAAAAATGCGGACACCTTCGTAGTCAAAAATACGAAGGACCCCAATATCGTCCCGGAATTGGTATATATCTAACTAACTCTTTTTTCTGTTATGTTTCCTTATAATAGACACCATGATGTTTGGAAAACATTTAGCTTAGATAGAGACAATTTGAATAAGAGGTTAGAAGTTTGAATTAGATTATAATCTATCTTGCATTGATATAGGCAGCGATCAATCGTGAAAGATTTTGACCATATAGATTATTTCAATTCTTTCTTTTGTGTATCTCTATATTCTGATTTTTTCATGTAATTTTAGTTAACAATTTGTTTTTGGGTACAAATTTTAGTTAAAGAATTGGTACGCTTGTTTATAAATTATTTTGTTGAATATTGTTCATTCAAATTAATAGGACTTACCGGAAGACTTGGCTTGGTATCTACAACAGAAGGGTTTGAGTTTTTTGTGCTCTGTTGGAGAAAACCGTGAGAAGTACAAGTGCAAGCTGACCTATGACAGAAATGAGTGGCCGAATCCGGAGAAGATTTACAGAGGGTGGCCGGAAGTATGTGGCATCAATGGTTTCAAAGTTGGAGACACTATCAAATTTAAGATTAAAAATATATATGATAATCATTCAGTTTATATGTTTAAGATGTAATGAATGTGTGTTGGTTATTGTTGTCAACTTTCTTTTTTGAATATTTGTACCTAAATGGTGCATATGGTTTGTAAATTAATGACAACGATGATGGATAACTTGTAAAACAAGTTATCAAACTTATATATTATTGTTGTCTAATTTAACTTATGGATGTATTATTTACGTGCTAATTATGGTTCGTAAATATTTTGCTAATGATTATGGATAACTTGTAATACAAGTTATCAAACTTATATACAAGTTATCGTATATATGATATTTACTTATAAAAGTTAACATACAAACTAAATAATTAAAAATGAAACTTCCTTTCTATATATGTTATAAGTAGTTAGTATTTTTATTTTTGACAATAGTAAGAAAAAAATATATGATAAATAAAACTAAAAAAAATACGTATAATTAAAAATTAAAATATATGATTAGTCCTTTTTTTTTGGTATAGAAGCTAATAAAAAGAAAAATATAGTTGATTAGTCTAATTAAATATAAATATAATTATTTATTTAACAAAATTCATACAAAATTAGTCTAATTAAATATAAATATAATTGTAGTCTAAACTAAACATATACAACTCTGTCCTCATAGGATAGCTCAAGTGGTAAGAGCTTGGGAACTTATGGGGTGGGTAGGGGGAGGTCTAGGGTTCGATCCCTAGCCGGAGTATTTTATATTTTTGATGTACCAAAAAAAACATATACAACTCCTAAAACAATAAAAAATTTGTTTCGATATAAATGGAAGAAAAACTAAACTAATATGTTAATAGAAATTTCGTTATAATATATAGAGGTAAATAAATAAAAAAGAGTAAAGTCAAAGTGTAATAAAAAAATTAATTTGAATTGTTGTATGCAGACAAATAAAAGTTTAATTTATTAAAAAATAATTTTTATTACGTAAAAAAACATAAAATTAATTCTACTTTTCTATAAAATATTTTTCATTTAACAATGTGATTATACATATCACAATTATTATTTTCATCTATAAAAATATTTTAATTATATAATTTAATCGAAATCGCGCAACGCGCGGGTTTATTTCTAGTTTTAAGTAAAATGGTTGTCGATAACTTGTAATGCATCCAAAAGTGAAGTTCGGAGTTAGTATCTATAGACATCGTATGAGGCCTCCAAAAAAAAATAAAAAAAATAATATTATATTTTGCAAGCAAGACTGCGTCCCCGGGCCTCCAAAAAAAAAGGGTCTAAAGAAAATTAAAATGCAATAATATTATATTTTGCTATAAAAAAAATATTACAATTACAATTCAAATTTAATAAATTAAAAAATTGCGCACAAAGGGTACCCGGTTTAGACAGATATTTTTTGAAATAATGGTTAATTGTTCATATTCTATGCAAAGGGGATTAATTGCTTATACATCCCATCACACTAGTTCATGAACACTTCATACGAATCATTACCCCTCTTCAATTAAAACACTTCCCGAGAATTATTAATGAGATTTCGTTGAAAGGTAGGGTTATATCAAAAGCTCTCTCATATTCATCTAACCACACCGTTTCACTCATCAAAGCCATTTCTTCCACCTTCTGTACTTGAGAAATCGCCAAGAAATCATGGGATCAAACACTGGAGAAGGTGTTTTCGCTGAAACAACGCACATGTTCTTGACGGTCCATGCTTTAGGACAGGTCAGATTAACTGTTCAGTCGTTTTACATTTGGTGGTTTTGATGAATCTTCCCTTTTCCTGTGGCATGTTTGCCCTGTTTTGGTTATTTAGTGTAATAATCGGAGCAAAATTATGAATAAGAAAAAGAAAGAACAAATTTTTCCCAATATATGCTTTTCGATTAGGGTTTTAACAACTAGATTTGGTTCATCTTTTTATCAAAGTGTGTTATGTTAACCAAATTAGTAACTGCAGGATGTTAGTAAAGTTTATACACAACAAGACTCTGTTTTAATGTTGAATGAATGTGTAGGATATGGGAGAGATTGAGCCTCATTTCTACAATGACGTCAAGGACGTGGCAGGCCCCGTTTGGCATTTGTTTGATGCCCAAGGTCTGAATCACGAAGTGGAGCTGGAATTAATTCATCCTCATCCAGTGCCCAGAATCACTAGGGGTTGGATGAAATTGCGTGAACACTATGGATTCACAGAGCACCACCAAATTTTGTTCAAATACTTTGGACATAATTAATTCCAGATAATTCCAAAAGAGCCTGTCACTCAAGCTAAGTTCCCTAATTGGCATTCAATGTCGTTGAAGCTCGGAAATGCTCTTACTTTTAGGATGACCATTACAGACGACCCTCAAGTTGTGCCTCAACTGGTATATTTGAAGTTTTCTTCACTGTTTGTGTATTTTTCCCTTACTATTGTCTCAGTTTTCCCCATTGATTGTTGCTGAAATCTGTTATTTTTGTATGATGTTCTTTTTAATTAATAGACTTTGCCGAAAGAAATGGCGGATTATTTATCAAACAAGTGTTTGACCTCGTGTTGGCTGATAGGAGAAAATAATGAAAAGCATTGGTGCTGCTTTGACTTTGAAACTGAGGTGTGGCCATTTCCGGTTAAGATTGAGACAGGGTGGCCAGAAGTTTGTGGAATCAATAATTTCAAGGTTGGAGATTGCATTTGTTTCAGCATTCACAATATTTACGCAAACCATTCGATTTATTTGGTGAAGGAAGATTGAAGGTGTTTGGGGATGGATTTATGAAAAAGTTGGTATGTAAATGTTTTTGATGGTAGCCTGACCTTTTTGTAATTAATTGGTTAAGGCTTTTTTCTAGACTAAGTAGGATCTTAATTTGGTAATGTTTTGTAAATTAATGGGTGCGGTAAAATGCGCGACTCAATGACAATCGATAACTTGTACTTCAAGTTATCCACTCTTTCTACTACTGTTTTGGCACTATTGGGTAATAACTTATATTTTGTGTTTAATATAATTATAATTACGGCCTTACAATTAATTACAAATTATATTTCAAAGTATTCTAATTCATCACCTTTTTTTCTATTAGTAATAAGTGCACATATATTTGCAAGTTTGATGTTGCATTTTCAATCTATGCATCAATTTTTTGTTTTTATGGGGGAATTCAAACCTTCTAAATATGTGCTAATAGTTTAAACTTAATTTAAAAGTTCTTTATTTTAGTATATTATGTGTGGAATGATGGTTGAATTTAAAAGCTTTCTTTAAACATAATATAAAATTTTATATGTTTTAATATAATTTAATTTTTTAATAAAAAATACGTATTTTTAATGGTTAATTACTTATTCATTACTTCTTAAATTGTCAATTACTTGTCAATTGGCCTTGATCAGGAAAAGTAACTACAATAGTTGGATCTGAAATATCAAAAATGGTTAACTGTCAACAATAATCACACAATGCAACGTTAACCTGTTCAATGGCAAGTCGCGCGCGTGTTTAATAACCTGCATGGCATGGGTTCAATTCCAGTCTATGCTTATTTTGACTTTTATTTTATTTTTGATATAAAGTTGTTATGTTTGCAACTTTATTAATGTCCTTACACCATAGGAGATAAATAATAATTATTTTTTTTAACATAAATAATAATTGTTTTTTGACAAATTATTAGTAAAGAAAAATGGTTGTTATAGATAAATTTATAAAAATTAAATTGTACTAGTTACATTTTAACGTGTACTAAATTTATGTTAATTCTTTATTGTTTGTTATTCGAATAAATTGCAAGATACAAATTTGTTTTAATCCATAAATTTGTCAAAAAAAAATTCAACGACACCAGTTAAGAGTTCTGGATCCGTCCCTGTCACAAACCATTTCATATTGCTAATGAGTGAATGGAATCATCCATGGAAGGATTAGTTTACTTTTAACTTGAAATTACGTATTAACTTGTTCATTACTTTTTAAATAACAGCCTAAAACACAAAAAACAATTAAATTGTCAATTACGAAGAAAATATTTTTTTTTAATAGGCTGTCAATTACTACTATATAATGGTCCAAAGACAAAAACCCTAATACACAAGGAAAATTAAGCTTTCATTTAGTATTTAATGGTCCATAATCAAAAAACGGTAATACACATTGAGTAATTGTCAACAAGAACTCACATCACATTGAGCACACAAAACTGTCCTACTTCACGCTAATACATGCCCTTAGATTAGTTTTTTAGTAATGATGAATACTATCACATACCATTAGTCCTTCACAAGGTTAACCTCACATCAACATCCATAGCTTTTTCAACCACTCCAAACCGTCAAACCCTACCAAATCACTTCTAAAATCAAGCAAGTACAAATCACCAAAAATCTTTGTTCCCCCCATTACCTATCCTACAGAAGTTGCACAAGTTAAGCTTTTCATTAACTTCCAAAACCATTAAGCTACTCCAAACTCCCCATACTTCCTTAACACTTTCTAAAGCATATCAAGCAAGGACACAAAATGAGAAGACCCGAATTACCAAGGAGAAGCAATCGCAATAAAACAAAGACAAGCAAGCCTGCAACAAAGGAATCAGTGACCAAAACTAAGACATGGACTTTGAACATCACAACACATCGAATGGAGGTTAACAAAAAATACAATGCAACCATGAAAGTTGACATTTTTGAGCTTTCCAGGTAATATAAATCTCTCAAAAGTATATATACTAGATCTATAAGTTCATCATTCTAAGTTCATATTAGGTTTAACTTTATTTTTAATCTAAGTTCATACTAGGTTTAACTTTATTTATAATCTAAGTTCATATATAAGTTCATATTAGGTTTAACTTTATTTTCTTAACTAAAGTATTCTATAAAATCTAAGCTTAAATTTATACTTATAAAATCTAACAAGATAGACAATACATTATTTTCTTATCATTGTAAGATTTAACATTTTTCAACCCTTATATAGCATATCCTTATATACCATATTTAAGTTTTTTCTGTCATAGACACTACAAGCTCCAACTTACCTTGTTACATTTATTTTTTGTTGTGTTGATTAGTGTTTCAAATTTGTGTTGGTGTCCAAACTTACTGATTTTGTCATAATCACTACAAGCTAAAACTTACAACTGATTTCTTTATTTGTTGGTTTCGTTAGCCAATCTACTACTAAGCCTTTAGATGAAGCTGATGACTCAGAAGAGTACGACTCGACGGCAGCAACGCCAAAAGTTAATCTTACAAAGCTGGGTAAGTCAATTCCGTCAACAGAAAGAAAACACAAATCGCATAAATATACTGTGCCAAAGCTAGTGGAATCAGCATCAGCCCCACCCAAAATCCAGAGGAATGGATTGTTTATTGAATCAGATGGAAATATGGTCAGAAAGAATCTGTTTTGTCAACCAGATGAAGACGATGACAATGACTTCTACCTTAACTATCATCCAATGAGCTCAATTGGATATGAGGATTATAATAGTTTTGTAATTCCTGAAGTAAGTATTAACAACTACATATTAACAACTACTAATTCAGATTTGTTATACCTGACTGTATCAAATAACTACTTACTAATTTCTTTGTTTCATATATATATATATATATATATATATATATATATATATATATATATATATATATGTTATGACAGTGGATGTCAATGGCATTTAGACCACCACCCAAAATGAATTTAAATGACATCTATTCTTATGCTGCAGCTTACATATTTAAGAGTGCTGATCAGATGATAACCAGGTATATAGTTTATAAAACATAAGTGTACATTAAATTATCACTTTTTAATTGATAACAACTAACAACACATTTTTTTCTTCAAGTGATGAGGTGTTGATTAAAACTACATCAGGTCTTTATGGGAACAGGAAAACACTCATGACTATGATGCCTACGGTGCCTGTAGACCAAGAGATCATGTTTATATGATCACATTCAATAACATTTATTATTAATGTAACATTTTGATCTAATAGCATTTACTTGTGACTATACAGATTCTAAACTTAGTTGTTGCTAGAAAGAAATGGTTGATGGAATCAATGGGAACTTCAAAGTCTGTTTGGTATTTGCCAACCGAGTTTGCGGTGATTAACACTAGCACTCCAAATATTACATTACATTCATAAAGTGTTACCTAGCTATTGACTTCAAGTTTATTTTTTTGTTTAGCAATATGCGCTAAACTAGCCAAACTCAGTTGATAAAGTCAGGGCAATATATCAGAAAAACTTCATGCCACCTAATTCTAGGGTTTCAAAGGTGATATGCTGTTACTTAACAACAACATCATTTACCTAGTTAATTCAATTCTTAGTTTAACAACAAATGTCCATATTAGAGGCTGTTTTGATACCAAATATTCATTGGTAATGCTTATTTACAGATCTTTGTGCCTATCAATGATGAAGGCAAACATTGGTATATGGTTGTCTTTGACTTTTCTAAAACAAAGACTGTTTGGCTTGATTCACTGCATAGTGAAGAGAGATATCATGCTAGGTGTCATGCTGTTTTAAGAGTGGTATGCATGTTATCTATAACTTGGCCAATAAAATCATCTATATTGTTATGTTATTCAAATTCATATTTTACACATACTATTGTGCCAGGGTATATTCCTTGAGGCAATTCTCGTTCACCCTTCATATGCTGAACTCCTACCAAA
The DNA here is from genome assembly GCA_951804385.1 of Trifolium dubium. Taxonomy (NCBI): domain Eukaryota; kingdom Viridiplantae; phylum Streptophyta; class Magnoliopsida; order Fabales; family Fabaceae; genus Trifolium; species Trifolium dubium. Next base: position 9,392,511 of record OX638074.1, on the reverse strand, counting down.
TATTTATCATTACTTACCAACAAACTTCAATTTAGTGCAACCAAGATGGCTCCCACATCAGAGACCTAATTCGTAATTATTCTCAACCTTAATTAAATTTTCATCTTTATTGGAATCATCTATTAATGTGAACTAAACTACTTATTAATTGACCACAACAATGATTGTGGAGTGTGGGTCGCCAAATGGATGATAGAGGGTGCGAATCGATGTGATTATGAAAATATAATTGTAAGTTCACTCTCATTGTGTAATAAACACGTTCTCTATAATTATGTTCCAAAGGTTCCTAAATGTTTTATAACATTTGATGCCTTATTGATTTCAGGTGGTGACTGCCACAAGAATGAAACTTGCCCTGTACCTAGCTCTATTGGATGATGTTGGCTTTTTTGTTGTGTCAGGCAGTGCAAATCGTTGGTAGCTTCAGTTATGGAAGAGGAATGTGTTGTTTAAAATCTGGACTATTGTTCTATGTTTGATTATGTTGGGTTTTATGTTGTGTTTCGGATAACTTCTATAATACTCACTCACTCCGGTCCGGTCCCAAATATAAGAGATTTTTTAATATAACGAATCATTGAGAAGTTAATGTATGTAGGTCATATTGCAGACCAAATACATTAGATTCTAAATGAATCTAAAACCTAAATCTTCTCTTATATTTAGGACCTTATCTATTATTCTCCATTTTGCTTGTGCTTGGTTAAATTTGATGTAATTTGATGTTGGCTCGTATTGACATGTTTTGGGAGCATACCTAAAACCGACTTGAATATGTATTTTGATATGTATTTTGCTATGTTGATTTGTGTATCTTTTCTATGTTTATTATTTGTTTTATGTTTTGGTTAATTTGACAAAATTGAATATCTAATATGTATATATATGTTGCATACATACACAATTCATCAACTTTATACATATTCATTTCTAAAATATGGGAGCTTTCCTAAGGTGGATATTCTACATATTCATTTCTATACATAGATAAGCTGCTCTACATAACAATTATGCATATTAAATTTGATGATGTATAAACTGAAACATACCTACGCTGCAATACTTGCATACATTTTTTTGCCTTCATCTTAAATCAACATGTTCCGTATTCATATGACATGTTACAAACTCATATTAAACTTTAGTTAACATCTAACTACATGAGTAAACCTTGCGCAATAAAGTCATTAATACTAACATAATTTTGCTAAATGTTAACTCTAAATGTAAATTAGTTATAGTTATCCTTTTTCTAACTATAATTGAATCAGTCAAAACGATAAATGGAATTATAATCTTTACTTTATAATATTGAACAACCTTGAATTGTAACTAAATTTTTTTGACATTATTAAATTCTAATACAGAGCACTGTTAAAGAGTCTATCGTTCTATAAAATAAAATGATTAAATATAATAAAACTTATCTATTATCTCAAATTGAAGCTAGGATACTAAATATTACACAATACATAATTACTTCATTCCTGTGTGAATACTCCACCCTTTCCTCAACAAGCAAGCTATGACCAAAGCCAAAACCATCAAAAAATCATTCACACCATCTCCATTCTGATCATGTTGAGAACCATGTCCATATTGTCATCCATTACTGAACTGCAGGAGTTTTGTAGAAAAATTGATGAAATAAGTAATTGACAATATGACACATTAAATTTGAATAACTTTGAATAATATCTCAAATTGAAACACTAACACATTGTGAACAAATAAATTCCCAATTCTAATCAAAGCCTTACAAAACTTATTCATATTTCACTACCTTCCATTTCAATTGAAATTTAGATTTTAAGAGTTCAATAAATACAAACACTAACCCCCCTTGGGTATGGAGCAGCTTTAAATCCTTGGGCCAGCTATCCCACCCTTCGAGGTGCCTCCAATCTAGCGAGGGATTAGTCACTGCGTTCGGCGGTGGATACCCCGGTCTCGACCAAAAAAAAAAACACTAACCCTCAATTACATAATTTCTGTGTTACAATTAAAATCAAATTCATAATTTATCAATTTCATAAAGATGACCCCTAACCCACCACCCCTAATCCCCCAATTCTACTCTTTATGAATTTCATTCCCTAAAACCATGAAATTTGGGATTAGGGTTTATATTTCAGTAGAACTACCTCAAATAAATGAATTATAAACCGTAATCCCAAATTTCATGGTTTTAGGGATTGAATTAAATTCAATTTCAACATAATTCAATTACATGCATTCTAAACCCTAATCCCAATTTTCATAGTTTCTAGGTAACAATTCGCATCCGTGTCAATTTTTACATAGAAATTTAATCCCAAATTTCATAATTTATGGGTACGAATTCATACGAAATTCAAATTAAAGGCAACCTAATCCCAATTTTCATAAAACAAATGTTCACAAACCCTAATACGAAATTAAAAAATATGAGATATTAATAACTAAAATCAATTTTATTAACACAGATTACCTGTGAAAGGAAACGACAACACTGAACTATTGCTTTGAACCATAGAACAACGAATATCTCGAAATTAAGGCTTCTAGTAGGCCCATAGAATATGATTCGAACAGGAACAAAGATACGAAGTTTTGTGAGGGGGAACAGGTCGAATAAGGATTTTATTTGGGGGAAGGAAGAGATAAAAAATGCAAGACGAAGAACAGACATGAGGACGACGAAGAGAGAATGGTGGAGATTTGGGGGTTTAGGGTTACACTGATAAATTCTACCAAATAAAAACATTACAATTTGTTTTTTTTTATTCAATTACAATTTGTTTTTGATTTTGTCAAATATTGATTTGTAAATAAAAAGGGCCCACCATTTAAAAATGACTACTTAGCAAAAACCAAAACTTTCATTTAAAAAGGGCCCACCATATAAGTCAAACATCATGACATCTGACGTAGATTCACCTTCAGTGTTATTGATCTGCGTTTTCGACTTCACCAATGAAGTCAATTGGCCGACTGCACCGTAAAAGCCCCCTTTTTTAAAATATTGAATATCATTTAATACTCCGTCCGTCTCAAATTATAAAGAGAAAAATCAATTTCAAAAATGTTATTTTACATCTTCTCATACAACTCACATAAAAAAAACTCTACAAAATCATATTTTAATTTTTCTTAATAAAGTGCGATTTATTTTTTCCCTTTTATAATTTTTGATATAGATGAAATATATTATTAAGACACATCAAAATTTTAACATATATAGATTTTTATTGAATTCAATTTTAACACACATGATGGTGGTGAATGGTGATGCCCGGGTGAACCGAAGGCGAAGCTTCGATTTTAATAATCTTGAGAGTTAAGTTGAGTTGAGATAGTGTTGTTTGCGGTGTGGAAAAAGTGTTGTGAAGTAATTTAGTTTGTTTGTGGATAATAACAACAATAATGTTGATAACTGTTAGAGAAGCGTTCTCTTCTCCTCGGTGTTTATGGCACAATCATCACAATCTCATACCAAAACCCTCCAAACCATCATCATCATCATCTTCCATTTGCAAAGCCACTCTCTCCGTTCGTAGTAAAACTTCCAACATCCATCCACCTCATCTCTCTACCAGGTATCTATGTATGCATATGTCTGTCTCCCTTCATCTTCATTTGTTTCTTTTTATCCATTTTTTATTTTTGTTAAGCACCAGCTAGAAATTCCACCCTTAAGCATAAATAATGTCATGTGCCTATAAACTGAGCTATATTTTTTTTTTTTACAGAATTATGGTCTTTTTTTGACAATAATTTTTGTAACCTCAAGGAGTAGTTCAATTTTCCCAAGTTATATAAGATGACCATTAGTTTAAAAAAAAAAAATGACATTAATGGTTAATTGGTCTATCTCAATAATAGGTCCTGACTATATCAATATCTCAAACTAATCTATGGCTTTGTCAAATATTTCTCAAATTGGTTCTTGTCTTTGTCAAACTTTTTCCAAAGGATCAAATTGAGAAATAATTGACGAAGACAGACGAATTTGAGATATTGGTAGAGTCAGAGCTCTGTTATCAATCTCCGCTGGTGCGGCCGGTATCTTGGCAATCCACTCCAAATTTGACCTCGCCGCGTCAGGGAGGTGCAGCGCACCGTGTTAGGGTGAATCAATCGTCGCGGCCGAGTTTCTAATGCAGTGCGGTGTCGGTGCGGTGAGTTACAAGACTTTGCCACCGATCCACTAGAATATCACCTGAGCCGATCCAATTTTGGGGTTGGCTGCACGGAATTCCGAGATTGATAACAGAGAGTCAGAGACTTATTTGAGAGTTACTTACAAGTCTACAATTTTTTGCCTCACATGTTCTGTTTCAAATTGTATGTAGCTATGACGTAGCGGATTTTGATCCTTTAGGCATTAACCCGGATTTATCTTCTACTTGGAAAAATCTGGTTAGTTTGTTTACACAAACATTTGAGAGCTCTTCAAGTACAGAAAAGGAAAAACCTCGAGGAGTAGCAGGTTTGCTTTAATTGATCCCTTTGTTTGTTTTAATGAAATTTAGAATTTAGATTGTGCTGTTTGTTGTATTTCCTAGCAAGCAAGTGATTGTCGTGTTTCGATACTGACAGCTGCAATTGAGGATAGTTCAATTGATTTTGGCGACTTCTTCAAAGGTCCACTACCGGGGAAGTTTCTGAAACTTTTAGGGTTTCTTGTGTTGTCAAGGCTTGGTGTGTATATACCTCTAGGTGGAGTTAATAGGGAGGCTTTTCTTGGAAATTTGGATCAGAACAGTTTATTAAGCACTCTCGACTCGTTTTCTGGTGGAGGTATTGGTAGACTTGGGATATGCTCTCTTGGTATTGTTCCGTTCATCAATGCACAGATTGTGTTTCAGCTTCTTGCTCAAGTATATCCCAAGTTGCAAGATCTTCAGAAAAGAGAAGGTGAGGCTGGAAGAAAGAAAATTCTTCAGTACACTCGATATGCTTCTGTTGGATTTGCCATTGTCCAGGTCAGGAATTTACATTGCAAATATTTTTGTGAACTCCTGTTTTGTATTTTTTTTTAAAAGAATTAAGAAAAATAAAATTTTGTTATATACAAAAAGTGCGCAGGACATAAATGAATAAATGATTATTATCAAAAGGAGAATCTTATGAAACCTTGTCACCGTCAGAATGATTGAATTTTGCTCTCCTTGTCCTAACATTATGCAGATGAAAAAGTTAGCGCACTGAAAATTCTGCAACAGTGTTGTTAGAAACAATAGCCAATTTCTGGCTTTTTGAAAATATTACATAACTATGGTAGTTGGAATAATTATATTTATGACTAACTATATTTAATATCCTGCACCATGCAATTGAGTCTAACGTATTCACTTGTCTGCTCCTCTTTTTTCCCATTCTCAGAGAATGGTATCAGAGCCTACGGAAAGGCAATCCTAATCCACCAATAATTGATAGTACTATCTCTTAGCAAAAATTTGTTTTTGGAAATTCTTTTTTCATTTGCAGTTTTTGATCCCTGCCTATTGTGCTGGCTGTATGGCGTGTTCTCATTTCAACCTTTTTGCAGCCATAATTTCCCTTGTTATGCTCTCACTCCGGCATAATCTGACTCTGTTTTCTGGCCAATTATTCCGCCAGAAAATTTTCTTGATTACTTTCCGACCCATTACCCTAAGACATACTACTGCACTCCAATATTTTTTTCAGTGATTTCTCAATTTGCACTGCATCCCAGTTGTATGTGAGAGCATGTGCATTGCTAACTCTGGCTGTAGCGTTAGTGATCCAACTTTGGTGTCCTTATTTATTGGGAAGAAAGTTCAGTGCGTACTGATCACAGCTTGAAGCAAATTTTACTAGCCAAAATAACTATAATGGATTATTAGCATCAATGGGCTGCCAAGATTCTCAGGTACTGGTTTGACATCATCTTCATCGATAAGCCCGGATTGGAGAATAAAGGGGCAGATGCCTTATTCCTGATGTATGGGAAATGCTGAATTTGCAGCCATGGTTCACTATCTTAATTAGTTTGACAGAGGCTACTCGTTGACATTGGTTTGTGATAATCTAGTTGTCCTACACATCAAATGTAGTATTCCAACACATTGACATTGATTGTCATTTCGTGAAAGAAAATATCTTATCGTGAGATATTATCCCTTTCTTCATGAATTCAAGTAGTCAAGTGACAAATGTATATGTAATTAGCTTGGTGCATATGATTTACATGCTCTAACTTATATGCTCTAATTTGAGGATGAGTGTTTGAAATAATGAAATCAGGGTAACTATATGTTGATTCTTTGTTGTATTTTCTCATTACGCAATTTAGTGAAACTATAAATCCTTGTATTCATGAATCTTGGTTATATAATATCCATCACTATGTAATTGAGACACACAAATTCACTTGTATGCTTTCAAGTTTTCCTCTTTCTCGGAAAGAGTAACTGAGGGAAAACAGCACTGAAGTACACTTAACATTGTCGTGTACTAGGAAAACAACACGTAAATACGCTACATCACACTTGTTACTAGTCGAGGTTTCCTGTTTATGATTTTGTTTTTGTTCCTCAATTTTCATTCCAGGCGATTGGCCAAGTTCTTTTCCTACGGCCCTATGTAAATGACTTTTCTACAGAATGGGCTCTTACTTCTGTTATCTTGTTGACACTTGGCTCTGTGTTTACAACGTACATTGGCGAAACAATTACTGACCTGAAACTTGGGAATGGTACCTCTCTTTTGATATTCACAAACATTATCTCCTACTTGCCAGCTTCTTTTGGTCGGACATTTGCACAAGCATTTAATGATGCTAACTATGCCGGACTTGTGACTATCATTGTGTCCTTCTTTCTGTTGGTAGTTGGAATTGTCTATGTTCAGGTAAATTTCATTTGAATTATTGAATAATAAAGAAGTATTTTAGCAAGCTGAGGTGTTGATTTCAACAATAATTTTCAGGAAGCAGAGAGAAAAATTCCTATTAACTATGCTTCTCGATTCACCAGCAAAAGCGGAGGACTAGAAAAATCTGCTTACCTACCATTTAAGGTCCTCTCCTCTTTTACCAACTTTTTTTTTGTGTTACTGTATTACCTTACTTAACACTATTTAATGTACTTTTAATTATTCATAAAATAGAGTACAATAAACCTCCAAATTTGACGATGTAGATGTTCTAACTTGGCAGGTAAATAGTTCTGGGGTAATGCCTATAATATTTTCTACATCATCATTAGCTCTTCCTGGTACTTTAGCACGTTTTACCGGCTTAAGTGCACTAAAAAATGCTGCAGTTGCATTGAATCCAGGAGGTAATTCCCGCATTCTATGTTAATCTTTTCTACTTCATAAATATACAACTCTTATATTTGACAAATATACAATGCATGTGTTTGGTGCTGTGAGACTCTGGGTTCGTTTGATCTGCTAATAAATGTTTGAGGAAATATAGACTTTTCTGTTGCCATACATTGCGGAAACGAAATCTTTCATGCTTTTTTATCCGTACACTTTTGTTTATTCATAGATTGATTCCCTTTACTTAAATGGTTTTTTGTTGTAGGCTCCTTCTATCTTCCATTTAACATACTTTTGATAGCCTTCTTCAACTACTATTATACTTTCCTACAACTGGATCCTGATGATGTGAGCGAACAATTGAAACGTCAAGGTGCTTCAATTCCACTTGTCAGACCAGGAAAAAGTACCGCTACATTTATTAAAACTGTAATAACCTCTTTTTCTCTAAGCCTTGCTCTCCATGATTTCCTTACCGATTTTGTCTGATTGTCGTCAATTGCAAGTTTATGTTGATCGCTGATATGTTGTACGCTAAAACCGCTCATTCTAGTTATAGAACTAATGGATCCATTCATTTTACACTCAATAATATTAAATATAATGTACGGTGCAGATTCTTAGTAGAATATCAGTTCTCGGTTCAACATTTTTGGCAATCTTGGCTGCTGGACCTGCAGTTGTTGAGCAGACGGCACACTTGACTGCATTCCGGGGATTTGCAGGAACATCTATACTTATTCTTGTTGGTTGCGCAACAGATACAGCAAGAAAAGTTCGAGCTGAGATTATATCCCAAAAGTACAAAAACATAGAGTTATATGACTTTGATAAGTATTGAACATTAAAGAATGGTGGAATGCAAAACTAGAGATGCAGCTCGATAGGTCTCCGAGGAATGTGAGGCTAAGGTTTCCTTTGTCTGTACTACAGAATAGTTGTTCATGTTATATCGGCCTTGTATATAATTTTCCAGAGCAAAATTATTTTTATTCTATCTGTAACATGAAGATTAATTTGAAAATCCATCCAGTTGTTTGTATTGAATGAAGTTGATCGATCAATGGAAATCTTGCATACAATAGGACCAAGTTGTGGCTCAGTGACAGGGAAGATTCTTCGAGTGTATTTCATCGTTCTTAATTCTAAAATTTATTCAATTAAAATCGAGCTGCTTATAATGATTTTAAGTTTTAAACTCAGTTAACAATTTTATATAATATTGACTATAAATTCTTTTTTTTTTTGCTTCATCAGAAAATGACTATAAATTCTTTAACTTAATGCAAAAGTTGCGTTTTATAATTTTTAATCAACTCAAGATATGCTTTGAGTAAAAAAAACAAATCAAATTTTATGCAAGATGACAGAAAAGTGAAAACATGTTAAATTATGTTTGTTGAGAAAAATTGCTTTAAGCTTTCGACCATGCATCCAGTCATACGCTAACTGTTAATTTTGTAAAAATACACAAGGGCTATAAATTACATTAATAGAACAAGAAAAACAAGGATTCTTTCTTTGGCCTTCAAACAAACAGGGTTTGAGGCGTATATTACACGACGCAATTTAATCAACCTACACCTAATCTCAGATGAAGATTGCAAAGACTATATGCAACTGAGTCATAGAAAACCCCCACCGCACCATCACCACCCCCATGAACACAGCTTTTTTCCCCTTTTGGGTTCCTATCTATAATTTATCATTCAAAACCACCAGTAATATAAGTCAAAGTGGAGGGATATGCTGATTTGTTTGACCTACATAACCATCATCGACAAAAGTGGAGCATCAGTTGATGCTGAATATCCCAAGCAAATGCCTTTAAAGAGTAACTAATCATCATCTGCTTCGGTGGAGAAGTCGGGCTCTTCTGGCTTTCGTAGCTTAGGTAGGTCGTCTTTCATCTTTAGAGCTCCCCTTCGTGTGTTAGCAGCAAACCTTGAAGCAAGAATTGTGACCCCAAGGTTCAATTTAGCCTGCGACGAGTTGGAACCAGTTGGATATTCCTCCTCTTGTTCTCTCTCACTGGCCACTGTCTCGTCTAACAGAAGAGATTCCCTCAAACCAAGATCTTTGGCAGACATCCTTTTCTTATATCGACGCCAAGCAGCCTGTATAAAACAAGCGGCCCAAGTCCTCCAATGGTGAGAGTAAAATCGAAAGGTGTGCTGCAGCTTTTTGCTGTGGAGGCGCCTAAATTGATTTGCGACAAACTTTAGGTCTTCAGCTCGAAGAGCAAAAGCTTCAACCTCACTTAGGGCTTTGACTGTTCTAGTTGAAGACGGCAAATTTGTAGATGATTTTGGGAGTAGTGCCCAAGAAAGTAGTTCCTCGCCGCAAAAATCTCCAGGTCTCAATATGATTGAGTTGAAGAAACCAGTCTGGCCACCATTTGTCGTAGAACTATCTAGTCTGCCTCTAATGACGAACAGCATTTCTGTTACAGGGTCACCTTCACGAACAATGTAGGTGCCTAGAGTGCTTAGAGAAGATACCAGCCGCTCACATATCGCATCAAGAAGCTGATCATCCATTTGTGAGAAGAAGGGAACCTGAAATACATAGGAAGGGAAATTTGTTAAATGCTTATTATAAAAGTACATATTTACCAATAACTATGACTATGTTCATTGGCATCAGTGGAAAATCAATGTTTAAATCCAACTTATGTTCGTTAAACTTTTCCTAATGTAAGAAGCTTAAAGATGCTAAAGCCATATAAGACATTGCATAAATCTACATTAACTGCAGAGAAGTATTTATTAAATTGGAAAAATGAATGAAGGCTGGTCAATTATTCCCCATATTATGGACATGAACAAAGGAGGATCTATACAGAAAACGTACATGCAAGTGAAACATGAAAACTACTATAATATAAGAAGATTCTCTAAAACTTAAAACAGAAGGGAAAAATCATACTCGTCTAACAAGGTCTAAGCACAGGTGGCGTTGGATATCACGACGAAGATCGGTTGGCAATGAACGTAGAATGGTTTCTTCATCAACACCACGAGTTGCAAGCCATTTATATTGAACAAATCGTCTAACACGAAATCTCAAATCTTCAGGGAGTTGGCGATGTCCCATCCACTCTTCTGTGTCTCTTCGCTTTAACCTCCACTCCTCAAGCCTTATCGTAATTGATTGTAAATATGTCTATACCAAAGTAATCAACCAAAAGCAGAATCAATGTAAATAAAACTAAGGACATATTATTATATGTGTATATACATATGCTAAGATAATGTAAAAGCCCAGCTGGCATTGTGTTGTGTAACATGACAATACATAGGACATATGACCATTGTTAAAATACCAAAACAGAAATGATTCCTAGAAAACAAGATAATGTTCCTTTTGTATTCTCTATATATAAGGGTTTTTTTACTAACTCAATAGGAGTTTGAGGTTAGTAACTAATGAAGCTATTTTCTTCTGACTGTATTATCTTTTATAATGAAAGAGGTCAAATATGAATCGATTTGACAAAAAGATAGAACACCAGTTTAACAAAAAAACTTTCTAGAAAATAAATAATAATTTTAACAAAGAATGAAAGGGGATATATAATGATGAAATCAATAGAATAAAGCCGTAAATGAAGTTATAACTTATAGATGTTTGTCACTTTCATTTAATTTAGATATGAACACCAAATACAAAATTATCTACAAATACCTGCATGTTCCCAATCAAATGAGCAAATAATACAAGACCCAAGATGGCAATCACGATAGCAAAGGCCGTTTCTCCAATAAATGTACTTGTTTCTAGGTTCTGTCCGTAGGAACTGAAACAAAGCCAAAGCCAAATAGTAATAAACATCAACAAACAATCACAGCTATCATTAACAAATGTTCAGTTTAAGACAAAACTACCATTTCCCTGCCACAAACAAACAAGGTTTCAAATTCTTATCTCTAGAGTCAGCATCCAACGATGCATTTAATGCATATTGAAAGATAACAAACAAAAAAAACAATACAAAGTTGAGTTCCAGGACAACTTTTCTTCTGCCAAATGTTTGGTAGTGAATGTGCAGAACACTCAAACCTCTGTTTTATTTGTTGTTTGGCAAGTGATGCACAACACGTGTAGTTTAAAGCGAGAAAAGGGAAAGGATGGCAAAGGGTTGAGGGGGAAATGGGGGCGTGGGGAAAAGGGCATTTGAGGAGAGGAAGAAAGGGTTAGGCAAATTCGATTTATTGAGTAAAGGAACACCATTCGTTCATTCCACCAACTTAGTGCATGTTAATTTTTGATATTTACACTCAAAGAAGCATTTTAAGCCAAAAGCTTTGAGGTGAGTATTATGTAATTTAAATATGACCGATTCTTAAGCAACATGAATGTTAAGGACAACTATTTTTTCCACCTTTTCGCTATGATTTCCATGACTACCACAATTATACACCACTGCAAAAGCATTGATTGAATGACTTGAAGTGCCACATAATTTTGGTGAAGTTACAAAATCTACATTCAAGGAAACTCTTGACATCGTAAATCGTAATATTAGGCCATGGATGTGACTATGGTCTAGATGCATTCCACAAAGAACCAACAGCATAAACAAGTTATCATTATCAAGATTCAAGCATTTCTTTTTATACTTTCAAGAGTATCAGTTTCTAATAACACTTTTAACTGCTAAATTGCAGATTGAGATTTAAAATCATAGGAGATCATATCATGAGATTGTTTAGGTGTGGCCAACTTATTTGCTAAATCATAAATTCTTTGAATGTGTTTTTTGGCCAAAATAAATTCAGTCTTCTTCCAAAAACAGCTATTGAAGTTCTCAAATTTGCTGAAAGGTTTAGTTCAATCTTTTTCCACTGACTACTATTATCCTTTAGTTCTAATCAAAATAATTCTCTCAATGATTCCAGAAACCCTGGCCAAGAGACCATTAGTTATAAAGATATATTTCAAAGTAATAATTCATTCCATTTCGCTTATTAAAAGTGATCTTTTGGGTGGTTCCAGAAACACGAAAAAGGGTCATGGATGTAGCTCTTTATAGAGGGAATCACTATTAGAACAGCTTTAAAAGGAGAGGGAAACCAGGGAGCAGAACACTCAGAGGTGAAACAGCTACAAGGTGGCACGAGGAAAGTCTACCGGCAATACCACATCAAGGATCACTGGTTTATGGATGGAGAACGTCTATGACTATCCACATATGGTTATCAAATTCGCATATTAATACGTAGATTCAAATGAATCTACGTGTTTCGGTGCAAAACACGAATCAATTTGTTTGAGTTCAAAATATGGTAAATTCGTACGTATCTGCATTTTTACCCTAATTTTAAATTTTGGCCCAATTAAAAACGTAGTGTTTTTGGCTTTTTCTTTCCCCTCAAACAAAATGACGCTCTTTTACTCTTCAGTCTTCAATACACAAGTAAAACAAACAAACAAAATAAAACAAACAAACAAACAATACACTTTTACTCTTCCTAACCTTAGCATGCCATGGCCATCACAGTATTGACACCAAAACTGACAAACCCACCGATCATTCTTGTGTGAACTAACTAAAGACTGAAGTTATATTTTATCATGCTTCATTAGTACTAGTAGTGCTACATAGTATTAATAGGTGTTATGACTTTGTATTCTGAGACAAGCATGCATCACATCACATATCAATAACATAGTATCTATACTAAATTCATTTTTTGCACTTTTTCCAACTTAAAACCCTTCGGCTTTGTTAGTAACATTAGCCAGCATAATATTTTAAGATGAAGTAAATCAAAAACTGAACCTCAGCATGAATTATAAAATGAGCCTTTATAATAACAAATATCATAACTTAAGACAGGAATATGGCATACCTTAGTTGCTGCAATCCCCACCATAAACAATATAAGTATTTTGGTATGAAGTCTGAAGAGACAACATGCTTAGTTAATGCATTTTGGAATAACCCATAGTTGAACTGAATGTCATTACTGGGGTCACAGCTTTTAAACACATTTGTACTATTTGCCCATATCTTGCGCATATCATTATCCAAAGAACTGCAGTCTAGGTAGACAAAGCAATTGTCAGGGCTAGGTTCCGTTTTGCATAAGGATTTCCAACAAGTAGTATATCGGTCAACCGACAAAAGATACCAAGATGCCCCTAAAACCTGCCCCAACAAATTAGAGACATATATGGTTATAGCAGAAAATTAGACTCGGATCAATAAGTTTCAAAAAAATTAGATAACATGACTGTGTGTGAAAGAGAGAGTTTTGGCAGAAAATTAGACACGGATCAATAAGTTTTAAAGAAATCAGATAGCATGACTGTGTGTGAAAGAGAGTTTTAAATAGTAGCATTGAATTACATACATGGCTAGCCAACATGTACAATAGCAAATTATACGCAGCTCCTGCCCAAGCAGTCTTTGTAACCACTCCTGTTGCTTTGATTATTTGAGAACTTAATGGAAAAATCAAATATAATCTTGGAACATATTGGAGCAACACAATCAATGCAAGAGCATTATTCTTGTGATCAGTCTGAGGACTTCTTGTAGCCGGTATGATAAACCAGATCACCATCTGAAAAAGAAAACCAAGAAGATATAATCTATATATCTCACCTTAAAGGGAATTTTAAAATTTAAGAAACAACTCTATTTACATAACTTATTTAAAGCTCCCTTTATGTTTTACACATTACATTGGCCTCACATTGTCATGTCATTTTAGTAACAATGTTTCAAACTCTACTTTCAACTTGTGAATGTGTATGAAAATTCATTACTGCATAAACATGCCAAGTCAGATTAAGCATGCTCGGTTTCTGGAGAATGGATTGTGATTAAGTATCCGAATTAGAATTTCCAGCTTAGTTTGCAAAAGGTCCAGCAGGTTATAAGTCAAAGCCAAAGCCACCATTAGTAGAATAATGCTATTATGTTTCCTAGGACATCTAAAGAAGGTCAAGACATGAAAGATCATATGAAAATAAAACATTAGCCTAAGCTCGTGTAATTGACAGCTCTAGGAGATGCAACGTTGATAGGATCCTTGAGGATAAGGCTTTATTTGCAAATATGGAGGGGAGGGGAGGGCTTTGGAGGGAGGGAAGTACAAGGATAAATAGAGAAATCTTTCACACTATTTGAACGAGTATTTTTATAGAGAATGATAAATAAATGTATATAAATTAATATATTTTTAATTTTAAGAATATTATAACAACATAGAATAAATTTGAAGAATTCATATAAACCATCCAAAAACACCCCTCCAATGCAATTTGAGTTCCACCAAACAAGGAGGTTTGCGTTACGAATAAAAACAAACCCTCCAAACTCCTCCCCTCCCACACTCCACTATTTCTGTTTGCTTGGACATCTTAATATGCATAGAGTTTGTTGTTGCCCACGCATTAGGAATAGCCCCTCCCCACAATCAGATGCCACGACTGCTCTATGCAAAATCATCTTGTCCGCCCACTCATCACAACCCACGTGCCTCACTTACAACCAATGGAAGAATACAACGTGTTGCGTTCTAGTTTGCTCACATCACATTACTCTATTAGTTAGTTACTAAGCAATGCTATTACGTGGTTGTTGTAGTTATCTTACTATGAGTATGCACTAGCTTATATAAGCATTGTATTGCCTCATGAATAGAATAAATGAAAATACAATCAATTTTTCCTATTTTTATCTCTAACTTTTTCCTCTAAATTCTTGAGTGTGACCCTACTTGAATTGGGTTGTATCACATGTTCGGATGAGTTACTACAAGTGCTTCAACCTACTCATTTCCTTGCATTCTTAGTTCCGGATGTTAGTCCACAAGGAGTAAAGGGGCTAAAACTCATACAGTTAGGTTTACCTATTACTCAAATGCATAATACAATAATATGTAAAAAGGTAATCCTGCACAAGATTCCAATGGCCGGAAAAATTGCATCCAATCCATTGTTTCCCTAAAATATAATTTTCAGCAAAATATTTTTCACAATTGACTTCAATTTTACTGCAGAAATCAAAATTGACTGCCAGAGAAGTATGTAGTATGACGATCATATTCATAATACATGATTAAATAATTCCAAAGTAGAACAACACACCTGCGGTAGTGGTAGTGTGGCAATAAAATCAATGAAGAAGTCAGATCTAATATATCTCCTTGCAATTTTATTTGGGTCCATAACAAGTTCACCCCTTCCAAATACACGTGAGCTCGGTGCCACATATGCTGTCCTGAACTTGATCATCAGATGCAACAGATAAAAAACATCCGCAATTGTGCGAAGAAAGGTGACAATAATCCGTAATGTTAGGTCAGTCCTCACACACGAAGACCCTGTATTTTCGATCACACTAGGCAAATAAAAGTACAACGGATCAACAAAAAGGGCAACCAAGCAAGAAACTATAAAGACCCGATTCCATTTTAACACAATCTCGCTACCCGGGTCAAGTATTCTTTTTCGCCACGGCTCATGATCCTCCGGAAATACCTTAGGTCCTCCTATTCTATTTTTCCCTAATGGCAGGATATTACTACTAGGTTTAAGCATTGAAGACGATGAAATCTTGTATTCCGAAGACGATTTTTCAAGCCCTGGTGGTTCAGCTGCTCCCCACAGTCGTTCTTTATGTTTTTTCCCATCCGGGTAGAACCTAAAATCATAAATATTTATAACTTAGAAACACGTCATCACAATATATATTTTTTTATTTTAACCCTCTAGTTCCTAAAAAAGCAGACCATAGTAGTCCAGAGTTCAGCCGAGGTAAGTAAAGTCTGACCAAGAAATTGTGTTCCACCCACGAATCAAACTCGGGTTGTTCCAAAATTTGTCCTTTAGTGAAACAGACACATTGACCACTTGAACTTACATCATCAAAATATTTTGATGATTGTTGTGTTTTAAGAATGAAACCTCAATTATTGTTTCAAATCAAAGATTTAAACAAAGACAAGGATAATAAGAATTGATTGAAGCTAAAATGAATGCATATTGATTATTTAAGGAAGCTTCAAATTCCAAGTATGAATACATAAGTATGATAAAGAAATAAATAAAACAAAATTGAATTACAAAAGCATGATTATTCCATGTTTGAATATAACCAAATAAAAAAACTCCAATAGCATGAGTCATAGTGAAATAAAAGGAATGTATTGTGGAGAGAGAGAGAGAGAGAGAGAGAGAGAGAGAGAGAGAGAGAGATACCTGACAATCTTGCCCTTTTTGAACTCCATGTGAAGGGAGAGCTAGCTAGAATTGGATCATGTAAAACCCTAACATAAAGACACACACACACACAGAGAGAGAGAGAGATTATTTATTGATTGGATTCAAAGAGAGAATGGATCTTTGAGTGAGGCATGGAATGGAATGGAATTCATGTCTTTGAGAGTAGACAGACCTCACACGACAACACCGCGACTATTGCAGAAGAAACTAGTCAACATTTTTTACTTCAACAATAATAATAAATAAAAATAAAAAATAGGTTAAAAAGTTTAATTATAGTTTTGGACCCTTAACTTAATTTTAGTTTCATTTTGAATTTTTATTATTTCATTTTTTTTTTTGTCACTTAAGAGAACTTGATTGTTTAATTGGTACTGGTATAGATTAAACTCAGAGTACGTAATTTCATTTTTCCGATAGATAAAAACTCTACTAAAAAAGTAAATAAGATTGTGAGATAAAGTCAGATTATCACTTATAATTTATAAATGAAAAACATATAAAAATAAAAATAGGAGATTTCTTCGCATATGGTAGTTGTTATAGAGGTAAAAACAAATAAAAATAGGAGATTTCTTTCCTCACACCCTCTTGAATTTTCAACATATTATATAATTTGAAGGTTTAAGTATCATTTTTGTCTTTATATATGCGAAATTTTGATTTTAGTTCATTTATCGATTTTTGTTCTAAATAAATTCTGAATCAACCAAATTTTTTGTTTTTTGTCCTTAAAGCAAAAATTCCGCAAGAAAATTCGTAGAAAAATCTGTAGGAAACTTGCCAATTTTTCTTCAAATTTTAGCTTTACGGACCAAAAACAAAAAGTTTGGTTGGTCAGTGGTACATAGGGACGAAAATGGTACTTAAACCTAATTTGAGTGGTCAGTGGACCGTTCGAATTCTATAAACAAGTGATTATGGTCAAAGCCTTAAACAAGTGGCCAATTATTATTGGCCATATTTAAGGTTATGCCAAAAAATCAACCAATCAGAATCCTCTCTTTTGCCTATAAATAGAACCCACATCTTTTATATTATATGTTTGTTACGATGCTTGCAATTCAAGCATTATTTTTACCCTAAAATTTGAATTTTTCCCTCTCAAAGTTTTCCCTATCATTTTTATTATTTGTTCTCTCCACTAATATATTTATAATGATGATTCATGTATATGTTTAATTATTGGTCAAATAGTCAATCCACTAAGCATTGGTAATTCCAATATCTTTGAATTGTAGGTGACTACTAAAAGTTACTACCTTTATTTTATTTGGTTCATGCATGCTAATTATTTTACTGCCGTGCATGTGTAATTCAAATTGTAAAATTAGAGGGTTGCTCCACTATATATATAGAACGTAAATTGTATGTGCTTATTTTATTCAAGTATCTCTTTTTGCTTGCACCCAAATATCTTATATTTAAATATTATTCTTAACTACAATGAGTGTTGATCTAATTCATACCATTCTTGCTATCCTTTGTTTGAAAGGTAATTGTAACACTAAATATAAATGTGTGGTGATTTTTTTATTGGCTTATTAA
The DNA here is from genome assembly GCA_951804385.1 of Trifolium dubium. Lineage (NCBI taxonomy): Eukaryota > Viridiplantae > Streptophyta > Magnoliopsida > Fabales > Fabaceae > Trifolium > Trifolium dubium. Next base: position 9,374,445 of record OX638074.1, on the reverse strand, counting down.
AAAAAATGTGTGACGATTTCTAATCTTTTTTTTTTTTGTTGATATTATTATGTTAAAGCTCCATTGAAAAAAAAATCCAATAGGCGATGAAGAGCTATGCGTCAATGATTTGCGACTAAAGTATTGCACATATTATATGGAATACAATGTAAACGATGTGAGTATATATTTATTTACATTCATATTTGTAATTTACTATAAATTATAAATTGTTTTTTATTATATTGATATGTCGCTAATAAAATTTTATTTTATTATAGGGTGCTGTTATGTTGCAAAGACAATTTTCCGTTGATTTTAAGGATGAAGTCGATAGAACGAATTTGAAATATTAGTTGAGAAGATTAGGGACAACGTGCACTTTACACGTGGTTGGGGAGCATTACGTGATTTTTGCAATATACGTTTTGGTGCTTGGGTGCTATTTATATACACCGAACATGGAAAATTTAGTATAATTTTAAAAGATAGATTTTATCGTTTAATTGAACCTCCTACGTTTAATCATTTCATGCAATTTAAAATAGACAAATCCATTATTCAACCTTATTTTAATGACAACCATCCGGAATATGTACTGGATCTTGCTTATCAACATGATGGTGAAAATTTCCAACTGACATTTCATAAGAAGTTAACTTCTTACGATGATGAGACTGGATTTTTGGTGATTTTATTTGATTATTTATTTTTAGTTATATTCTATTGAATTTAAATTAATATATGACAATATATGTATTTTTTTTATTATAGATGGTATCATACGAGGGCTTCGGGGAGTTAGCTTTGGAAAAAAAATTTACTTCTGTTATGTCGTCGGTGACTGCGGTAACATTTGGAATTGTATCTTGATCTTCGGTTCAGTACCTTATAATCACTTCAAAATTGGTGGTGAATGGAAGTGTTCGGTTCGTGCACGAATGAAGACAATTTCGTAACATCAAACGTCATGTATAAGGAAGTTTTTCGAAATGTATGACTTTGAAAACTATTTAAAGTTGTATCACATTTTATTTAATAGTATGGTTTAATTTTATGTGCTATATAATTTTTTGGGTTATTATTTTATGTACTACTTTTTTATGTTAATTTACTTTTGTCGCAAAAATTTTATTGTTTGAAATAATAAATTATAAAAGCCGTGCAACGCACGGGTGAAAGATCTAGTTTTTTTTATCATTTCATATCCTTATGTAAGGCCTCTTATGCTATTAATGTTAGCTCCCTTATTATTTTTCTTTTATTACGGCAACTATAGAGAATCATCATACACCCCATGAATGTTGTGTAATTTGTCTATTATTTGCTAAACTTTTCATAATTATCATTTGTAACAAATGTTGTTTATCAAATATGTTTCATCTGTAACAAATCATGTTTGGAGCCAGATACATTAGCAAAATGTGCAGATTATGATAACCTATGCTGGTGATACAGATAGTCGTCTTTTCAATAATGTCTTGTCTCGTACAAAATATAAATATGATGCTAAGAAAATATATTTTAACAAACAAAATAACCTATACTGTTGATACCAAAAATTTCTGATGATCTGCGGGAACAAAGGAGAAGCCGGAGGTTCCCAATAACTCCCCATTCTAATGATGATTTAAACCTTCACAAGTTATTGATCAATCAATTTTCACCGAAGAATATATTAGCCTTGTGAACCAAAAACATGCATAGAAACCAATTGTACCAGTCACCACGAAGAAGCCATACGAAAGAAGCAACATGTAGCCGAAGTACAAGACTCCAGATACTGGTTTTGTGATCTCAAGCTTTGTGAAGAAGTAAAATGTAGCATATAGGAAAAGATAGAGGGCAGAAGAACCAGAAGTGAGATATGACCTCCACCACCACATGTAGTCTTCACTACATAGTTGGAAGTAGCAAAGAACAATAGTGATCTCGGCGCACGTAACAAGAAGGATGAGAAAAACAATGAACAAGAAACCAAATATATAATAAAATTGATGCAACCAAATAGATGTGAGAATAAAGAAAAGCTCAATGAAGACGGCGCCAAAAGGGAGTATGCCTCCAATTAGTATAGCAAAAATCGAGTTCATGTACCAAGCTTGCTCCGGGATCTGTCTTGGTATCTTATTTGTCTTTACAGGATCTTCGATCTCGTGCTTTTTAAAACCTAATTGACCACCAAGAAATACAAGTGGTACCGAGATGCCGAACCATAAGAAAACAAGAGCAAACATTGTACCAAATGGCACTGCCCCAGAAGACCTTTGACCCCAAATAAGAGCATTTAGCACAAAGAATATTGCAAAGACAATAGAAGGAAACATAAAAGCTGTCTTGAGAGTTATTTTTTTCCAGCTTGTTCCCTTAAACAACTTATAAAGACGTGCCGAAGAATATCCACCGCATAGTCCCATAAGAGCCCAGAGAAGAAGCATGGCAGTCATCAATCCTCCTCTATTTGAAGGAGATAGAAATCCAAGTGCAGCAAACATCATAGTGACGAGAACCATTCCGAAAAACTGAACACCAGTACCAACATACACACACAATAACTCCGAGTTTGAAGGAGGCCTAAAAACATCTCCATGTAAAAGTTTCCACCCTGTCTCTTCCTGAGCTTCTTCTTGAGTCTCTAATTGATTATACTTTGAGATATCGCGGTAAAGCGTCCTTAACATTATCATAGCCACCATACCAGATAAGAAAAGTACTATCATTAATGAATTAATAATTGAAAACCAGTGAATTTGATCATCTGCCATTAGAAGATACGAATCCCACCGAGATGCCCATTTTACATCACTTTCCTGCATGATGATTTTACATCAACACCAAAAACCAATGCTCATTTTTCGTCGTCCTTTAAGCAACTAGTTAGCACAAGTACAAAATTATGGAACTCACCTGGAACTCAACATCATACGTGAAAATTATTTCTTTCTTGTCTTCGACCTCTTGAGGAGGTTCGGTGCCTGAGATTATCTTTTTCGCATGTGGATCACAAGTAGTTAAGCGGGTGTTTTCATCCCATTCACCTTCATATTCATGCTTAACACTGTATTCATAGGGGTAATTTCAATTGACCAATATTACATTTGAAAAATTAACATAGAGAGAGATTAATAATAAATATATGCAATAAAAAAAAAGAATTATAACACAACCTGAAAGGTTTAACCTCAAAGCCTACAATTCTTGAAAACTCTGTTACAGGATCTCTGTGATACTTAACCACAAATGTTAAGTGATTATGTATAAAATGCTTTTCATCCTTGTTCTGTCATTAATTGTATACAAGAAATCAAAATTAATTCAAACAAAAGGACATAGAAAGAATGAAAGAAATCTGACAGAACCAACCCCCAAACCAGATTAAACTGGTGGTAAAAAAAAATCTAACACTTACTCCAGCATATTGTCCTTTAAGACCAACTAGGAAGCCATGTAGATACACTAAAGAAGATTCATGATCTGGTCGTCGAAGGGGAACGACCAAAGGAAGATTGTCTAAAATCCTGCAACAATGCAATATGTTTTTGTCATATAGACATAAGTAGTGAAAAAATTATTAATTTCATCATTAGAGACTCACATGTTCACCCGATATTCGTCATCTATCTTTTCCTTGAAATTTTTGGTTGTTTTTGCATTAAGAATTAGACGACAAACAACATTGCACATTTGTGGTTCTCTCATTTTAAACTGGAAGAATCAAATTGTTTCAACAGAATATTTGTGATTGAACTTATAGTAATTGAATGACATCAAGAAAGGGAAATTGTGTGCACCAACCTTATAAGGGGAGTTTTCAATACGGTCTCCACGAAGAACTTCCCCGAGATTCTCAGCACTATCGACAATGCGATCTGGCTGACAGTAGGGCAGGGAATAGTAGGAGTAAGGAAGTTGTGTTTTTGTAGATGACAATTTGTTCACTTTCACCCTCAATGGATCTCCCTGTTATAATTCATCAACATAACAGAGAGCAATTCTAATCAACAAATCATTCAAATAAAATAGAACTGGTGAGTGTTAAGTGTCAATTGTGTCAACCTGGCTAGCCCGTCAAGTTTTTTTTTGGTATACACACGAAATGACAAGTCATTCGAAACTCACACACACAAAGTGGAAGGACCGGGGTTCAAACTCCAGTCATGGATATCAAGCCTTACAATTTCGACATTTTCTGTCAGTTGAGTTAAGACTTCTGGATGACCTTGAAAGTTTTAAAAAAGGTCGGTCATATGTGAATAATACATAAACGTGTTTGTGGTCTATGCGACCCAGCATCTGCTGCATTTAAGTGCAATTCTCCGCAATATTAACACAGTTGCAATTTAAAACATTATTATTACATGTCTCAGAAAATTAGTTACATAAAAAATATGCAATTGCATGGGAAATTAAATTTTTGCCCGGCCTAACTCATTCCTTCATCCATATGTAGCTAGAAATATAGGATTATTTATTTCATACACAAAAAGAACAACAAAATGTTGTGATCTCAATAAATGTATCTAGAAAGTGACATTTATCAATAGATCTCAATTCTCAAATAATAATGTTACAAAATTGAAAGAAAAAAAACATCTACATACAATTTATCAATGATGCATTACCTTGTGGAAATCCTCGGGTGCAACACCAGGAAGGTAAAAACAATTAACAATTTGGATAATTGTAAGGAACATAAAACAGACATAGATCCATAGCCATTTTGCCATGGTTTTCTTTAACCAAACCAAACTTGATCAACCTATTAACACCTCTCTCTCTCTGTGTCTCTCTCTCTTTCCTCTCCCTTCCACTAGTTAGTTTTTGTTTCAAGTATTCTTTCTTTGTTCGTTACAAAAAGATGTTGTAGAGTAGTAGTCGTTGAACATTAAAAATGAAGGAACCAAATTTATGCAACATGATACACTAATGGTTCACATATCCAATATAATATTTGATGTGACCAAAGATGACTCTCTTTATGTTACTAACAATACAAGAATTTCTCTAAAATATATTTCATCAATTTAACCGTTGATTAGTATCAATGTACATATCAATGATCACATGCACACATTTTTTATATAAATCTAAAATTCGTAACTCTATGTAATCTAAGTATTGATATTTAATTATTCTTTTTTTAAGTTTATTATACGTTCATTTGAAATTATTTAATGATGTATCAAATAGTTTTAAAATTTCACAAAAACTCGTAGAATTGATATATTCAATAAGAATTTTTAATTAGATTGTTAGATTAATGAAAAGCATCGTGAATAATGAGTTATTAAGCGGAGTAACTCATCTTAGAGCTACTCCTAGAAGTCGACAGATCCCTCCTCGAGCTAGCATTATGTTTCTCTTTGGTTACTAAAGGCCAAAGGAATCTTTATGCAAAGCTTAAGAAAGATTTAAAGAAATGTTATGGCTTTGCCCTCATCATGGTTTTGAGCCTTGGCTTATTGTTCACATATTTTACAATGACTTATTCTACAACACAAGAATGAAGGTTGATGTCATTGCGGGTTGTGCTCTAATGAAAAGAAATTTAGAAAAAGCTCATGGACTAATAGATGAAACTAAAAAGTGACTCGGTCATTGTAGAAGTGAAATGAAGTTTGGGATAAATTTTCCCCTTTCACATTTCTTTTACTTCCCTCCAACAAAAGATATCACCAAAACAAGACAATCAAAAGAAACTAAAAAGGCATATATAGCACTTAATTGAGTCTATTTATCATACCATAATCAAAAGTCAGCTGTTATCGATATCAAAAAAAAAAGTCAGCTGTCATCATCTGATATTTCTATGTATTACATAATTAAGCCGTCGTACAAAGACAAGTTACAAAAAGTAAAGAACTTCGCACAAGAAATTCCACAGAAGAAACAAACTATCACCAGCATTTCGGGATGAACTAATCACAACTTCTACAAGATCCGAAAATTACATCTGCAAGCATTACAGAAAAAGATTTGCAATGAATATAAAAATATCAGTAGCACTAGTAGGCAGTAGCAACCGAACTCATTTAAATTAGGGATTAAATAATATTTTCTACACATATTGTCCATTGGTGATGCCATAATTAGAACACTGAGTTTATCTAAAGAACAGTTTTCATATCTGAACCTTTTCCTGCTGGATTAGGGGCTAAGACAAAGTGAGACAGGATTGAGAACAATGCTCACCCTAAAGATGGTGAAAGTGAAATGACATCTTAGAAAACATTCACCACACAAAAACAATCGGATAATAAATATGACAGGAACTTTTCGGTTCTATTTGATCTAATCATTGCCTTACTGCACTTTTTAGCCCTCCCCACACTGTACTAGACATTGATTTGTAACCAAAATTAGAAAAATTAGTTAGTAGGGCAAAGGAAACATCGGTTGTAGAAGAATCAAATAAATTTAAGTTTAGATGAAAAAATGTTTATTTTAATACAATAAACTTCTCCAATTATTCTGAACATCCTATGATAATTTATCAAGTTGGCTGCGAAAATACTGAAAATTTTATAAATGTAGACAAGATTTTTATGTGGAATAAATGGACCATCAGGACGGTATTATTAGGCTTGGAAGAGACAGAGAAAAGGAAAAGTAAAAACAATGGCATTTAATGTTTAGCTACATTCTAAACAAAACTGAAAGAATGTACTATAAGGAAGAACATAAAATAAGAAATAACAAAATAATTGAGACAGCAAGCATACCCCAGTAAACCTCTGCCCTGCCAAGTTCGAGGTGTGATAGTTAAGTTGATCACTGTGCCTTGCCTCATGATGACAACAGGTACTGCTTGATTCATGCTTGACTGGACCTCAGAAGCCAGCCTCTGGAGCAAATTATCACCTGCCTCGACATTGCCAAATTTCAAAATTTGATCTGCAAGTTGTAAACCATCCTCTACCGCCGGTGATGCATCTGATATCTCGTCAACCACCGCAAAGGGTCTACTTACCAACACATCCACATCCATTGAGTTGGGGGAAAGACTTAGAATGACATTTTGCGATGGCGTTGACACAACAGTTTCTACAGTTGATGAGGGCTTTGTGTCTGAACCATCATCATTGCCTTAGCAGAAAAGCAAACATTCAACACAATATAACAAATATGATATTAATATTATGGAAAGTTAATGTGGAAGTTCACCATTCAGCCAACAATATTTATGTAAAAACTAAAAAACTGAATTTTGATCACTTCAGTAATAAAATGCATCAATGAACCATCATCTTTTGTTATGATATACTTATATTATTGAAAGGCTGCAAGGAAACGTTGCTTTCGTATTTTGGCATCTTTAATGAGCAGTCACATTGTCAAACCAAATCTGCTAACCAAACAGATTAGTAAAAGTTGTTCCTAAAAGGTTGGACATGGGATCTTAAAATTGTGCCAAAAATAATGGGGTTGTCAAAGGGAGAAATGCATTTAAACTTGACGATAAATCTTATTAAAACAAAATTGTGCCAAAAATAAGGATTTTAGTTTAGAAGTGGGTAGGTTGGCCGGTTTGTTCTTACATCAAAATTCATATGGAATTTGGTTGTCTGTGGACGTCAGCACAGCAGTATGCACGGTCATTGGGATGTATGTGTAGGTGGCACTGTTGCAGAAGGAGTCACCGTGCTATTATGAATTTGAAAAAGAGTAGGTGAAGTTAATGTTTACAGAATCCATTGTTGTCAGTTTATTTGTTTTAATATGTTTTACGATCAACTATCTATGTACTTATCTTCTTTTTAATATATAGTTTTTATTACAAAAAGAAAAGCAACAAAATGCACTACCAAGCCTTCTTTCAAGATGGATATAATTAACACAAATGAAAACAACTAGTTGATCACAAATGGATGAAAATTTGTCACATTGATCAGGTTCAACAAAGAAACAGACTAACAGGTAAATAATAGCTAGCACAACTACTTCGATCGTGTCCCATAAGCCAAGGATAAGGAACTAGTGTATAATAAAGTGCCACAACCTATGACAAAACAAGCTATGTAATACGAAACTGGTATCTATTAGAACACATTTGGGAACAAGTCCCCTTAATAGTTAATACAATAGTTGCAGATGTTATTCAAAGGCCTATTTATCAATCATGAAGCGAATATTATTATGACTTTTAAATATACAATTATTAACATTAATACAATATATTATCACATAAAGAAAGTTTCCAAACATAAAATTATTAGCATTATGGCCAGACAAACTAAACCGGGAAAAGTGGAAGAGCTTGGAATGTACGACCCAATAGCAACATCCTCACAAAAAAAATTATAACTTCAAATAAAAGTTGGGCCAAAATGGGCCAAAACCTTTCTCCAACACAAAAAAACAAAATATCCCGGCATCCCTTTCTCAAACCAGCTGCTCCTGTCCTCTCAATCATCTTCTCTTTTCCTAAGCAATCACATACACAGTCACAGCCCTCCCCTACTACAGTAGCCTCTTACACTTCACGTCATTTCTCACCTAAACCCATGGCTCTAGTTTTCAAGGGCCCTATATCTTGCAATTGACATGATACCTTTCACTCTCAATCCCTACTCATATTTATAGACAACAACTGATTACTAACAAGCTAGGAGTTAGCTATCAGTATGGCATTGTTATATGGATGCAACTGCGGGAAACAGGAAGACATATGACTCTGCTGATTAGAATTAGTTATGTTGATTAGGATTTATTATTATAATAAGTTAGCATAACAGAATATTTGAATTTCAGTATTGTTAGGATAATATTTAGAATTAGAACAAATTTTACCTATTAAATAGATTATTATCATTTAAATTTAAATGATAGTAATTCTAGTTCTAGGATAAAGTTAGTAATTACCTAATCTAAGTAGGACTCTTCCTCTACTGTAAGCCTATTTTAAGGCATTTAGATTTGGAATAAAATTCATCAAATTTATTATCAAAAAATAAACTTGTGAGTTCAAGAAGAGACTATGTCAAGGACAAGTCCGCTTCCTCCTTCACCATAGGTAGAAAGAAAGGTTCTACTGCGTCTAGGACTGTGTCCACGCTATCCCAGATTAGGGACTATAACAATTTAGTATCACTAGCCAACATGGCTGACGTGGATTTAGCAGCAATAATGAAGGACTTCACTGAAAAGATCATGACCAGGCCAACTAATCTTAGAAGAGCAGGTGGCTAACCTGTCCACCATAGTTCAAGGACAAAATAAAGGTCCAAGAAAATAAAATTCAAGAAACAGCAGTGGCAACAAACAACAATGAAAAGGGAGATAAAAACAGTTCGCAGATGGGGATACATGTTTCCTTGCTATTCCAAAATGGAATTTCCCACTTATGATAGAACAGGGGACCTGTTAGGGTGGCTTAGGTGTTGTGACAGGTTTCTTATAAACCAAAGGATTGCTAAGGGAGACTGATAGGACCCATGATCATAAAAGCCCAATTGAAGAGGGAAGTGATAAGAATACACGTGAGGGAGTATATAAGGCGTGTGTGAGAGGGAAAGGGAGGCATTCATTCAGATATTTTCTGTTAGAAACCATTTGGTTTGGCTTAGAAAGAGAATCATCTCTTCTCTAAGAGGAGCTTAGCTCTGGGCAGTAGGAGTATATTCTACTGTAATTTTCCCTTTTTCATAAATAATACATTCATGTTTTTGTGCTATTTTATCCATTGATATTTGGGTTCCTAACAGAGACAAGGTGGGATTAGCATCGTTTCATAATAGGAGAGGCACAATTATGATTCCATCAGATGGAAGAAGAAGATGGAGTGGGCAAGCTTTGAGGAATTGTTGCCATATCGAATCACCTATGAGCAATAATCCATTAGGACATCTCGCCAACTTCAAGTAAACTGGACCAGTGGAAGATTATCAACGCCGATTTCAATTCTTGCTAGCTAGAACCCATGATCTTAAGCCTAGACAACAAGTGGAATTATTTACTGTGAGGCTGATTGATGAATTGAGAATAGACATTGAATTTCAACAACCAGAAAATCTCGGAGTTGCTATGAATGTAGCTCGAACATTTGAACACAAACTTAAGGGTTCACAAGGAATGCTTTCGACACAGGAGATAGTATGTGTAGAACTTTCAACAACGGTTCTACTATTGCATACCAGAAAGGCAACTTACCTGCAATGTTCGATGGCAAGGTCTTACCTAGCAGCTCTTCGCAGTAGAATAAATAGAGGAAGTAGAGAACTGTTAGTCCACTGGAAAGGATATGCTCCAGAAGATGCAACATGAGAACCTTTAAACCAGTTTCTTGAGACTTGTCCAAAATTTTAGCATGAGGACACGCTCAGGTCCTATGGGAACAAGAGGGGAAGTGATGATATGGGTGCAAGTGTGCAACTGTGGGAAAAAGGAAGACCTATGATTCTGTTTATTAGGATTAGTTATGTTGATTACAGACCATAATACATTGTCATAGTAATCAGAGTAGGGGGAAGGCGGAGGATCTGATATGCACATCAATAAAAACATTGCACAGTGTATGCAGGGATCGGGGTTCAAACCCTGGTACGCCACTTATTCACCTTATAAGGTGAAATTCTAGCCACTAAGCTACCAGACAAAAAACAAAAGATTCTTCAAGCTTTTAGTGACCAAGCAAGTAGGTTAGAAACAATCGAAAGGCACATTACACAGTACACATAACAGATAAACCAAATGTGTTGTGCTATCTCATAAGAAATAAAGAGACTCGCAAAAATAACCATAATAATAAGATTAAAATATAGACATAGAAACATATGGTATGGCCATAACAACTACACAGCTAACTGAAGCAAAATTCAACTCTAGAAGTTAACTAGAAACCTAGTAAGACCTGATCTGTTATTATTACCAACCTGATCTATTATTTCCAAGTCTGGCTGAATGCAAAATTTGTATATTTTGATTAATCTTCTCAGTTATGTCCGTGTAGTCATTACGCAGCTCTGCAAAGACATAAAAAATGTAAACATTTTGATTATTTGTTCACATATGCATAATCTAAGTAGCACGGACACAGACACTGGATAAAATTATAGAGAAAATGATACTCCCTCTGGTCCTAGTTATAAGAGAGAATCTATTTTTAGATTCATTAAGAAAATGATGAACTTAACCAATAATATAGTCCAAATTCATCATTTTCTGATGAATCTAAAAAGTAAATCTTCTCTTAACTCATAATATAACCCATATTATAGTCCTTGTGAGTTTAGCTCACGTTGTATGCCCACATTTTCACTTTTAGGGGTGAAGCTCTAGCTACTAGGTTACCTGACCAAAAAAAGTAAATCTTGTCTTATAATTAGGACAGGAGGGAGTATATTTCAATGTAATTATAAGTGTCGGACACGCTGATTCCAAGAAGGTGTGTGGTTCATAGTGCATAACTTAGCTATAGCCCTCCCTCCTCCCACTCATCTAAGAGTTAGTTAGTTAGTCAGTTAGTAAAGCTATATACCTGTAAGGCGACGTCGTTCGGCACGAACAGCTGGAACGTCAATATCGGAACGAGGAAAACCCTAGAAAAAAAAGCAAGTATGAGATAGTTGAAATTATGATTGTGGATATGAGAGAGAGAGAAGAAAAGAGAAAGGAAACCTCAGAATCAAGAAGATTGCCGGAGAGACCAGGGGCGCCGGGTAGAGATAAACGAGCGATGATGGAGTTCATTTCAGATTCTAAAGCACTCCGCTTATCCATTAGAGACGTTGTTTCTGCCTTCACGTTAGTTCCCACCATTCTTCTACTCTGCAGATCGCACAAACCCTTGATTTTTCAGGTTTTTCAAACGAAATCACTACTCCGTTTAAAATTACGTTAGGTTTTATACTTACAGCTTGTTTGGTTGGGATGGTTTTGCAACGGGAGAGGTATGACCGTATGAGCGAGAGAAAGAGAGGAAAATTAAATTAATAAAGGGTTAATACCTTGTTACCCCCTGTAATATACCCAAACATTGCATTACCCCTTTGTAATATTTTTTTTTTGTTTTACCCCCTACAATATAAAGATTCTATGCTTTACCCCTTGACTTTGTCAACTCTGCTGACTATGTAGAATCTGCCACGTGGCTGCCATGTGTAATTTTAATTTTTTTTAATTTTGCCAAATCAGAAATCATTTTTTTTATTTGTTTTTTGTTTGTTTTAATTAATATAATTAAAAAAATAAAGATTAAAAGAATGAAAGAAGAAAGAAGAAAAGGTTACGATAGTTTTTTGTTTCTTCTTGCTTCTCCATTCCTTCACCATGGTTTTTCTTTCTTCTTCATCCATGGTTCTTCTATGTTTCTTCTTTCTTCTTCGTCTTCTTCCTCTGAGTGTGAATTTAAGTTCCAATTTTACCAAAAACTCATCAATCGTCGAAATCGAACGAAAATACAATCGGATCCAAATTGTGAAATCTGAGTTTTCACGCAAAAGCGAGCGGTGAAGACGATTGGGAAGGGTTTCGCTTGGTTGCAGAAGTAAAAATCACATGAAAACTACCTCGTTTGGGGCTCGATTTGATGAAGACCGAAACTCAAAATCTTTGGTTATTTTTAAGTCCGATTTGGGTGTTTGTGAGTGGTTTTGTGCGAAATTGAAGGTGGATTCGTGTTTGTCAAGTGATTTCGAGTCTTTTGGCATAATTAGATTGTGATTTTGTGAAGTTTGGAGTGGTGGTGAAATTTCCGGCGCGGTGGTGGCCGTTTGGAAACTCAAGCAGTGATGGCCGTTTTGAATTCGCTGTTGGCTTCTTCTGTTTCTTCTTCATCGCCGGTGGTGGCTTCGCCGGTGATTGAATCGATCGAGAGAGACATATAGAGAGGTAGATCGCCGGTGGTGGCTTCGTCGGTGGTGGCATCTTTTTCTGTTTCTTCTTCTGTCTTCTTTTATTCTTTTAAGTTTTTAATTATATTAATTAAAATAAACAAAAAACAAATAAAATAAAAAGATTTCTGATTTGGCATAATTAAAAAAAAATTAAAATTACACGTGGCAACCACATGGCAGATTCTACATAGTCAACAGAGTTGACAAAATCAAGGGGGTAAAGCATGGAATCTTTATATTGGAGGGGGTAAAACAAAAAAAATATATTACATGGGGTAATGCAATGTTTGAGTATATTACAAGGGGGTAAAAAGGTATTAACCCATTAATAAATTAGTTAATTACATCAATAAATTAACCGAATTTAATTAAAAGAATTTAATTAATTTTTTTTTGAAGAAGCAGAATTAAATTAATACATAAAATCAGATAAGGGAATTAATTTTTTGATGAAGAAGCAGATTTTTTTTTTTGATGAAGCAGAATTAAATTAATAAAATAGTGCATATCAAAAAAAAATTAATAAATTAGTTAATTATATCAATAAATTAACCGAATTTAATTAATAAAGAACAATTGTTGCTACATTTATTTAAATGAAATATTCTATGCTAGCTAAGCTAAGCTAATATGCGCCGGAGAAAGCCAAGTGTCGTAGGCAAGCTCTATTTTTTCGGCCCGGAGCATAGATTCCCCATAACGAATAGCCTAGCTCTATCTCTCAATTGCCTATCCTGTGTTCGAGAAGGTCCCCTAGTTCCTCGGCAGTACCTCAAGGTGAATTTAGTTGTCTTACATGAGACTCGGGGTATTTGTCCTTGTCCTTGATCTAAGTTACCTTTGACATTGTCGATTAGGCTATATAAATGAGAGACGCATATCAAACTCCACAAAAATGGATTTTTGGACTCTTTTGATTATGAATCATATGATACATGTAGATCTTGTTTAATTGGGAAAATGACGACATCCCCATTCACAAGAAAAGATGAAAGGGCTAACGATATTTTGGCACTCATTTATACTAATGTATGCGGACCATTGAACATACCTGTCAGAGGTGGTTTTTCATACTTCAAAATATTTACTGATGATTTTAGTAGATATGGATATGTGTATCTAATGAAACACAAATCTGAATCATTTGAAAAATTCAAAAAATTCAAGAATAAAGTACAAAACCAACTAGGTAAGAATATTAAAATTCTTCGATCAGATCGAGGTGGTGAAAAGTTTTAACCACATTCCATCCAAAAAAGTTTTAAAAAAATCAATGTTTTAAGAATCGGACTGGTCGTCGAGTCGATGAGGGTATTAGTTCACTAGTCGAACCACTAAGTCATTGGTCGAACAACATGACTAAACCGGATCAAACCGGTGAAATGAACCAGTCTTTATAATAAAACTATATATTTATTAAACCGATTGATCTGAATGACTCGGTCTCTAAAAAGACTTGATTGATATCTAAAAAATTCAAAGTATCATAACTTCACAAATTGATTTTTTAAATTCAAAATACTAAGAATTCTAAGTTTCTAACTAATAATACAATTTGCTACTTAATAATAATAATAATAATAATAATAATAATAATAATAATAATAATAAGGGTTAATTACCTTTTACTCCTTGTAAAATAGGCTAAAGTTCTTTTACACCTGTAATTTTCTTTTGTTGCGTTAACCACTGTAATATAAGATTTTGTGATTTACCTACTGGTCAAAGTCAACAAAATTTGACTTGGTAGAATTTATGACGTGGCATGCTACGTGACATTTTTTTATTTTATTTTTAAAAAATTCTGCTAACTCATCTTTTTTTTGAAATAAATAAAAAGCTGAACTGGCTTGTTTGTTTTAAAAAAATAAAAAATAAAACAAAAATGCCACATCTCATATTCTGCATTTCTTCTCAGTTAGATTTTGTTGACTTTGATCAGAGGGTTAAACGCAAAATCTTATATTACAGAGAGTAAAATAATAAATAAAAAATTACAGGGAAGTAAAAAAATTTTACCCTATTTTGTAAAAAGTAATTAACCCTAATAATAATAATAATAATAATAATAATAATACAAATGTTAACTATTCACAAGACACAAGTTAGTATAAACTTTTATGTCATTCTAATTTGAATTGAAGTGACCAAAAGTAACGTCTCGAGACACACAATTTGAAAATTTGTTACAGTTGTTTTCTTTGTTAAATTAATACCACAGACGATCCAACAGTCAAACCAGACTGGTGACTCTTCGGTTCCACGGTTCAACCAATTCGATTGGTCAGTCTGGTTTGATTTTTAAAACACTGGAAAAAACATCATATGAGATGTGGAGTGTAAAGAAACCACATAAGTCTTTCAAGAGGATTTGAAAGTTTATGTGAAACGAGAAATTTCAATTAACCTTGAACCAAAATCTGACTCTGACAAACGTCTATTTGTGGGATATCCTAAAGAAACGAGAAGATACTACTTCTACAAAATGTTTGTCACTCGAACCGGAATCTTCTTAGAAAAGGAATTTATTTTCAAAGAAATCAGTGGAAGGAATGGAGAACTTGAAGAAATTCAAGAAACACAAAATATTGGGCAATCTATGGAGGAACATGAGCAACAATGACAAGAAGTTGTGGAAGAGCAACCTGCTCAAAGAGAACAAATCATACGTAGGTCAATCAGGATACGTCACGAACCAGAGAAATATAAATATCTCATATATAACTGATCAAGGTAACATATTATTCATGGATCAAGATGAACCTGTAACCTACCAAGAGGCCGTAACAGGTCCGAGTTTGAGATCATGAACTCATTAAGCATGTGGAAGAAAATCTATCAAAAAAAATATGAAAAAAAAACTATATTCATTTTCATTTATGGTTTTGGTTTTGGTTTTGGCATTACTTGGCTTCATTAAATTACTATTGGCAGAGGCGGAACATCTTTAGGACCAGAGTAGGCTGCAGCCCCTCTTACCTTTTCAATTGTTATTATACTAGTAGTAGTATATTTGTACTATATGTTAATATTTTTTTTTAGACTATATACATATTATACAATATATATTGAGCCTTTTGTTAAAAATAGTCTTTTAATTATGTCAATAATAATAATAATAATAAAAGGATAAAATAAATAAAAATGGTCTATCAGAATTTGTTCATTATTGGTGAATTATGTAAAAAATTAGTAGATACATGTAAATTAAATTTGTATCTATTGATTGATCGAGTGTTACGACTTAAAATTTTGACTCTTCTCGTGTCAACAATAATCACTGAATGTGTCTTTTCAGCTACAAAAATTATAAAAACAAGACTACGTAACAAAATGGGAGATAATTTTCTTAAAAACTCTATGATTATTAATATTGAAGATGAGATTCTTGAAAAATTCATCTCAGATATAATAATATGAAAAAATTCTAACCGATAACATGACTGTTTAAATGAAAAGAAAAATTAGTGCAACTATCCGTTCATATTTTATTGAGGATGATTTCAAGAAATTTAATACACATAAAATATTATTTTAAGATATGTAGTTTAATTTTCTTATAATCAAATTTTGTATACTATATATTTTATATATTTAATTTAAATATTATAATCTAATCGCCCACCCCAATTTTTTATGCTGGCTCCGTTGGTCCAAGAAATTATTCATGACGGTCAGTGAGATGATTACTCACGTTTTGGAGTAATTTTAAGAGAAGAGTCGTGGCTTGATTGTATTACTATTATTTACGTAAAGTCACACCACATGCATAGAAATATGGTTAGTCATAATTTATTGCTACGGAAATGAAGAGTTGCTGCTTATTTTCAACATGGAGTTTTAATGGATCAGATCAACAAATAAAGGTTTAGATTGATAAGAGAAATCAAGAGTAAGGACGGTTATATATATTGGCAATGAATTGACATATCATGTAAGAATAATTGTAAGGCTTATTGCCATTTAGTTAAGTTTAATTTAATTTATTAGAGTCCTTTGAGTTTATTGGAACAATAGCTCTATAAATTGTAACGTATTTTCATGAAATAAGAAGATTGAGATTAAGTAAAAATATGAAATTTTATCTCTTTCGTTCTTTGAATCTCATATTTAGCTTATCACTTCGCCGTTGCGATAATCATTGACTTATCAACTGGATCCTCTATAATTGGTTGTGGCGGCTTCACGACTTATCAGTCGGTTTTCCATCTGGATTGTGGCATCTTTCCACCATCTCCACCATCAAACCCTTGTTTTAGGTCCGACTCAGAGGCCGAACATCTTTAGAACCAGAGTGGGCTGCAGCCCCTCTTACCTTTTCAATTGTTATTATACTAGTAGTAGTATATTTGTACTATATATGTGTTAATATTTTGTTTTTGAGACTATATACATATTATACAATATATATTGGGCCTTTTGTTAAAAATAGTCTTTTAATTATGTCAATAATAATAATAATAAAAGGATAAAATAAATAAAAATGGTCTGTCAGAATTTGTCCATTATTGGTGAATTATGTAAAAAAATAGTAGATACATGTAAATTAAATTTGTATCCATTGATTGATCGAGTGTTACGACTTAAAATTTTGACTCTTCTCGTGTCAACAATAATCACTGAATGTGTCTTTTCAGCTACAAAAATTATAAAAACAAGACTACGTAACAAAATGGGAGATGATTTTCTCAAAAACTCTATGATTGTTTATATTGAAGATGAGATTCTTGAAAAATTCATCTCAGATATAATAATATGAAAAAATTCTAACCGATAACATGACTGTTTAAATGAAAAGAAAAATTAGTGCAAGTATCAGTTCATATTTTATTGAGGATGATTTCAATAAATTCAATACACATAAAATATTATTTTAAGATATGTAGTTTAATTTTCTTATAATCAAATTTTGTATGCTATATATTTTTTATATTTAATTTAAATATTATACTCTAGTCGCCCACCCGAATTTTTTTTGCTGGCTCCGCCACTGGTCCGACTGCTCTACAACTTTCATTATTTGGTAATCAGAGCTAAGGTTTAACTGCTCTACAACTTTCATTATTTGGTAATCAGAGCTAAGGTTTAAATCAGATGTTATCTATCCTTTTCATTTTTCTTTTTGATTGTATTTTTTTTTTTACTTTTTTATGGTTTGAAGGAAAAAAAACGTGAAAAAAATTTGTAAGTGTGAAGAAAAAAAAAGTGAAAAAAAGAAAATAATAATAATCAAAGTTTGAAAAATAAGAGAAAAAAGATGAACCAAGAAATGCAAGCCATGATGGATCTTTTTGAGAAATTGATTCGTAAGCAAATTGAAGAATTTCTTCAAAAGATTGATCACATTCCCAAGAGGAATTAAAGTTATGAAAATAGAAAATTTGAGTTAGCTAGAACCACGCGGTGATATGGACATGCAGTGACAATTCCTTTCAAAGCGCAGGGAAGATCATGTTCGTAAATACAACCATGATCACTGATAAATTTCAAAGTTCTATGAATTGAGAGAGTAGTGACTTTTGTTGGTAAAAAAAGTATAAATGCATGAGTAATTTAGGAAGATCAAAATTAATATTACATTGATATTGTAAAACGACATATATTGTGCTACAATATTTTTTTTTCCAAAACGACATATATTGTGGTACAGAGGGAGTAATAAATGCAGGATAAAATAGAAAAGAAAATAGGCTACACTAAAAAGTGTTTTTCCCTCGTCCCGAACAAGATTAATCAGTCTAGTGGACATGATATTGGTAGTGAAAAAACATTTGTTTTCCACAAAACGTTAGTTGGTTCAACGGTGGTGATTGAAACTAAACTTAATAGGAAAGAAAAATCATAGTTTGATCCCATGTTGATTTACTGAGCTAGAGCCGGATACAGGTGAAAAAGGTTTTTCTTTATAAATATTATTTTAGATTAAAGAATAATAATGTATTCGGCTCCCTAATATGCGCTCGCGCACGCGCGCGCACGCACACACACACATATATATACATTTCCATTTTAAGTAGATTTCACTTAAACAATACCTATGTTGATTAAGTTTATCTATTTGAATGTATTCAATTAAGGCATGTATCTAGACAAAATGATAATAGAAATCTAATGTTGAAAGACTTGATATTGGTATAAAAAATTATGCCTCAAACTTTATTTATTCCTGTTGTAATTCCTAGCTACATGTCATTTGATGCCTAGTCTAGATATCTAGTTTAGTCTAGATACAACAAAAGCTCTTCACTTCAGTTTTGTGATTCCCGCTTATAAAAGATATAGGAAAATAAGTAATCAGTACTAGTTTGTAATCTACAACATAAAAGTAATCCGTGGCATCTCTATAATCAACAATTCCAACAAAAATAACATGTGTGTAAGCAAGCGGCATTTCTTTGAATCATCGCCCTTCAAGATGTTTCTCAATTATCAAGAACTTGAGGAAGGTGATAGTATCAGGTTCAGAGTCTGACCACCAGCCATGTCATGGTCATGACAATGGTTCCGAATGCTAAATCCATCCGGCCTTTGTTCACCATTAGATGCTGCTGCTCGTAAGTCATAACCCAGATCATCCATGTAAGAGCTAGATTTTTGACACCCAAAATGTGTCACCTGTAATAACCAGTTAATGTTTTACATTTTATATGTATATACAGTGTACAATAAATTTATAGGCAGTGTGGTTACAATATAGTATAACATAACTGAAGTACAAAATATATCTTAATGCTACAGATGCCATTTTCAACATAAGATGGCTGGCTTGCAAGGATTCTAGTTCTAGACTTTAAAAGTATCAGGCCAAAGTAACATTTTCCCAAGGCTAGACTGTATCGGATCTACCACCATTAAACTAGTACCGGATATTCCATTTAGTTACTGATCCATCTCCTTTTTCTGGCAGGCCGCTCCTGCTTGACCTCTGACTCTATTGGATTTTCACTTTTGGAAGAAGGCAGCGGTTCAGACTCTATCTTCTTGATAACCAAGGGTTCCTTTTCACTTGGCATTGGGAGCTTGAACCGCTCACTCCGTTTCTTTAGCCTCTCAACTGTGTCCAGGTGTCGATCCCCTGATTCCTTGGAATCACCATCCTTGCTCTCCATGTCTACAGAATCCCGTGCTTCGGCCAACAAGGTTTGTTGGTTATCAAGATCAACTGTTTTAGCAGATTCATCCACAGGTTTTACAGCTTCAGAAGATCCGCCATTATTATCCTTACCAGTGTCTTTGAACTTCAAGGAAGAAGAGGACTTGTTGATAATGAAATCTCTTTCCTTATGGCTTGTCCAGCGCTCCAGTTTAGAACGTCCTCTGTGAGAATCTTGCTGTTCATCATCGGAGGAAATGCCATCCTGGTGTTTCTTGGACAGGCGATGCCCTGGAATTTCATGCTCAGCACGTTCTTCATCACCAAATTCCTTGGAGGCCTTCACAATAGAAACTAACTATTATAGAAAATAATATCATATATCTAACAATTATTTTCCAACATCAGCAAGAGTTTGCAAGCAGAACAAAAATCTAGATAAACAAGAGGGGGCGTGGGGCAGAACAAGGAAAATGCAATCAATATGATAGAATTCCAAGCTTACTTGAGCAGCAAGAGTTACTTTTTATTTATAATACAATGAACAGTTTTATTAAGAAAATAGGAAAGAATATGAAAGAAAACTCTCCTCAAAAGGTTTCCCCTACTGAATAAATTATCTCTAACCTTGTAATCTCTTATATAAATATTCCTCTAACTAACTACTCAAAAAAAACTAACTTCTCTAACAACTATTAACTACTCTTATTATCATTCATTATTTCATTCTATATCCTAACAGGACCCTGCTAAGAATATTAACACACTGATCAAGCAAAATGGAACACTAGGGAAATTAATATTTCTAGTGTATAATCGCAGGGAAGAAAACAAAATCTAAGCATTACCCTATCAGGGGAGGCTACATGGATCGAATGATATAATTAGATTCTTATAAAAAGATAAAATTTCAATGAATCAATATAGAGCAGGATCATTTTGATGACATCTCCCAAGTGCATTACTGGCAGGCAACAATCTAGAGACAAGACAACTGAATCATTATTAAATGTCAAAGAAATTGACAGTTTTATGCTAGTTGCCAATTATATCTACACCAATCCTTTTCTTTTCAGGTCCAGCAACCCATACCAAAATTGATAAGCAAGAGATCACAAGCTTATCAGTTATAAATAATGCTGAGACCCCAAAAAATCATTACCACAATTAAAAGGTTTCTCCTAATCACATGGATGGTGTATCCCATAGTGCCGAGTATGGAGAGAGATGAGGGTCATTTTAGGCAATCAACAACTAATATATATCAGAGATCATTATGGCATGGAGCAATGTGCAATCACAACAATAATATCTCTTCAAAAACTTCAAAGACATACAAAAGAAGACCTAATATTTTAGTTAATATTAATATACGACCAATATACTTAAGAATGACTCCCATAATGCAGTATGTTAAAAATTCTTATTAACAATCCTGAAAACTGAATTTATCTTCATCGAACATTTTGTTTCAAAATCAACCACATTCTTTGCACAAGTTGAGTCTTAAAAGTTTGTGAACCTAACAGGACAAAACTGTATGCCTCAAAAAGGCACATCTTCTAATTTCTACCTTTTCATATTAAGTTAGGTGAACATGACTAATGGCAATTTAAAAGCTAGTTTGTTAATCACATTCAAGCTTGCCTTGCCTTGTAGTCAAATATTACTAGGAACTAAATTGCCAGCTCACAATAACCCCAACCTTCAAGATTGATTCTAGGAAGCACATGGATAATGCTTATTTTCAAGTAAGTATTTAACTCTCCAGATAGAGTGTGAAGATTTTACAATGCTACCTTAATACATACCTTCTCATTGGATGGACCATTTGGATTTTCTAGACTTTTCTTGGACAGTCCTAAATTATTAAGGTCACTAATATCACGCTCTTTACTTTTCCTTGAGGCCTCTTTATGTTTCCTCTCGTGAAGTCTTGGGTTATCTGAAGTATTAGCAACACGATCACTGCGACTACTTGACCTTTCCTGCCTAGATCGTCTTTCATCAGCAGTATATTGATTCCCACGGGCATAAAGATCATCACGCCCCTTAAGATGTGAACTTTCTTCCTGAATTCGATCCCTTCTCTTCAGTTGGTCATTGTGTCGCACCGCTTCTCTGGATTGGTATTCTTTCTCAGAAAGTTTATGTTCATCTTTAGCACTAACATGGCCCACCCATGCTTTTTCTTCAGCTCCCCGTACATTTCTTCCAGAACTCCGTCCTTCTTCTCTTTCACGCTTGGGTACAGGTCCATCATGGGACTGTTTCACACGATGCCACTCCTCCCTATCTCTTTGCCTATCACCCCTCTCCCTCAGTAGCCAGACATCATCTTTCTGCCTAGTGATATATTGATCATCAGGGTAATCTCTACTTCTTTGTAGGTCATCTCTCTTACGTGGATCCAATACTTCATCCCTTTCTCGCCTGCGACGACTAGCATTTTCTCTGTAGGCATGTGGAATTTCTTCTTTTTCAATATGTTCCCTCCGGAGATACTCTTCATCCTTCCTCCTCTTGATATGGTAATCCTCCACAGCTTCATATCTAATCCTCACGCCCTCATCTCTTTCCCTTTGTCTTGCGTCTCTCAACCCAACATCCTTTTCATAAGGAATCCTGTAGCTACCATTATCCAATTGTTTTCTAGAATAAAGGCTATCTTCTCTGTCACTTCTCTCATTTTCTCGAACCTTAGCCCTATCCCTCTTTCTAGGTTCATTCGTTCTAACTTTTCTGTTATAGATGTCATCATCTCTCCTTGCCCAATCCATGTCAGAACTGGCCCTATCTTTTTGCCTATCAAATCCGTCAGTATTTGTATGCAATGGATGGGCTGAGCTACGATGCCGGTCCTTGTAAGGGTATGATCCCTCTTTACCTCTAAGTACCATGCGATTTCTTTCAGGCTCTTGCTTTCTGTCATGCTCTTTTCTATAGAATCCCTGGTCATTTTCATCTGTGTGCTGTCTGTTGCTAGCCAGATGTGTTGATCGTGGATCCTGAACTACTTCTTCCTCAAGACCCTCTCGCCGCTTCTGGTTATCTCTGCTGCTTACTGATCGTGCTTTGCTGTTATCGCTGCTTCTGGCAGCTTTCAAATCCTCCCAATCATCACTTTCATCAAGCAAAGGTTGCTCAACTTGAGATGTCAAATTCTGTTTCTTTTCTATCCCATCTTTGAGGACATCCATGTTGTCCACTGTATTTAAATCAATTTCTTCCTTTCCCAATCTGGGACTTCTATTAGCGGTCCCAGTATCCTCAAGCTCAGCATATTTGTCCTCCAAACTGGACTCTTTTACATCCTCAATGACAGAAGATGACAAAAGTTTGCTATCTTTGCCTTCCATGCTTTCAACTGAATCTTCTTTTTTATTGTCATCTGGATTCAGTTTTCGAATAGGACCAACAGGAGATTGACTACGTACTCTTTTTTGTATTTTCCTGTAAATACATAAGGAAATATGCTATTCATAAATTGCAGACAGACAACAAATTAGATGAAAGGGCAATAAAAAACAACTATGTTATAAAAATGAGCATTCGAAAAACAAAACAGCACAAGAATGTATACATGAAAAAATTCCTAAAATGCAAAAAAAAAAAAAAAAGTATTGAAGTAACTAACATTCGTTTTATTTTGATATAAACTTGATTCAAGAAAAACAGCTTTTATATACATTGATGAATTTTGACTGGTTAAAAAATATTAAAATCTTTATCTTAAAGTAACCTTTCTTTTCTCTAAGTGAAGATATATGTTCCATACATTTCATTATGATCTACATTAAGCTCAAAATTGGTTTCGCCAACAATTCGTTTGATTGTTCAATGACATGGTAAATTATTTCTGGCACATCACTGTAGCTTATTGTCAGTCATAATGAAGCTGTTCTGATTTAGAAAATTTCTTTCAATTGCAACAATCTAACATGAATGAGTCAGTTAATACATATAATTAAATATTAGCTAGTTCATGGTTCATGGGAAATACAAACTTTATTTTTTGCAAAGACCCACAGTTGGATACATTTCTGAGGATTTTAGACTGATCGCATTTGCTGATTTCTAAATGCTTAACAAATGAAACAAAATGATAGAACAAGAAACACGGCAGAGATGAAAACAAATACATACAGATCGAGGATAAAATCCCTCTTTTAGGGAATATACTGTTAAATACCTTTCCTCGTGAGCAGAGCTGAAATTGCCACCTAAAGACCTAGGGTGTTGGCCCCTTGAACCAGAGTATTCGATTGGCTCATCCTGTGAGATGAACAAATTTTCATCTTCATTAGGTACATTAGAAGAAATTGAATTCACATATGGCATTCTTCTTCCTGCAAGCTCTTTCTTTCGTCGATTACAGTCCTGTGGAATATCGTCAGAATACTCAGGCTCCAAATTTGGACTTTCATCTACAGCTACATGGTCTTCTCTAAAACTCTCACTTTGGGGCTCTCCATCCTCTGATTGATCTTGGACACCTATTCCCACAGACGAATCATCATCTTCGGTACCCTGTAAAACAATCTGTTCACAAAAAAATTGTCATTTATACATTGAATATGCAGGATGTACCATAACAAGGTTTATCTCATGATCCCATAAGCTTTTTGTGAAAAATCATCAAATACCTCAATGATTGCATCTTCATCACGCATTCGAGGAGGGCGAGTATCAATGGAAGGAAGACGTTCACCATAGCCACCTTCCACCTGTATTGCTCTACCAGTTGGCTGGTAGGAAAAAAAATTGAGTATGGAAACAGAATTAGAGAAAAGCAAAATATTTACCACAATCTGATTCCTTGATTACCACAAACATGTTATAGTATAATATTGACCGGAAACAAGCAGGAAAATAAGAAAACTTTTTTTTTTCTGGAAAAACAAAGTATTTTGACAAATACATACTATCGGCGGTCGCATGCGTCCAGAACCTTTCATAGTGTCACTTTGTCCCATATCAGATTTTACAGAATTTGCATTTTCAACAGGCCCATCGTGTAAACCAGTAGCTGCAGCCAACTCAGGGGGCAAATCTGGATCATAATCCTGGATTGAAATCAAATAGATGATTAATTTAATAAAATAAATCATTGCACCAAAAAAACTCAGTAAAATAAGGAATTAATTTAAAAATGAAAATAGATCTTCTACATGCTCTGTTCGACCACTCTCGTAAACACGAATCTTGCTTTGCATTGTAGACTCCAAGCGTAGTTGCTCCTAAAAAGTCACAATACAAGGTTTTACTCAATCTACACTAAATTTGTTGAGAATATTGAAAGTGTTATTATAATTATACCAGCTGTTTACAATAATCTTTCCAGCTATCCTCATTCAAACCAAAGTTGAAAAAATCTGATACATCCACATTTGGATATTTCCATGGTTTCTCTTCAAAACTCTCAATATCGACATCAAATATACTCCTGAAAACAAATGGTGGTTTATATAAGCACCAACAAGGTGACAGAACTTAGATTTAGTTATAAATCAACAGGAACATCAAAACAATGGAAATAAAAGTATCATGCACAACATCAGAGATGTGCAGTTTCCACAAAACTCTAACTAATATATTTGTTCATGTATTGCAAGTTTCAAATATCGAAAGTTCATTAAGATATTTGTCAGAAAAATGAAATCAACTAAAAAAAAAGTACATATGAAAGGAAATAGTGATAATAAATCAATAATATCTCAATGGGGGGAGTTGTTAGACTACCATTTGCATGAACTTCATTATTTTATTTCCTTTGATAGCTAGATTTTAAGTGAGGGATTCCCCAAGAGTTTAGGTACTTATGACTTATCAAATTAGTAACAGAGCTAGTTGTCTGTGTCCCAGTAAGGGCTAACTACAAATGGCTGGCCGGAAAGGCTGGGTTACGTGTTCTAGAGAGCAGCTGTCATGATGTCGACCTTCAGGGATGGTTCTATACTGCTGTTATAGGAACATGGGTATTATGAGGTGCCTAAGTCCCACATCGAGTAGTTGGGAGATTTGTTTGGAGTATTTAAGTGGCATTCCCCCTTGATTTTAAGACAGCATTCCCCAAGTGCTTAGATACATGTTAAGATCTACATAAAAAATAGACATACAGGAGCTAACCTCTCTCTATTCATTAATCACGTTTAGGATTTGAAACAATAAATTCCTACTCTACCATTTCAAAAATGCCTTGCATATTTAAGCATATGTTTGGAACAAAAACATCTTTTTCAGAAGCTCGCTAAGGAAGCTGCTAAAAAGGTGACCATTTTTCCCCAAAATAAATTAATCCAAACATACATACATTAACAATTAACATCAGTCACTTGAAACATAGTGTCATATTACAACTAAAGTAGAAAAAAATACAGGTTCGCAATTGAATATTACTTGTGAGAAGGAAGGGTGAATTCCAATCCACCACCAAAACCCCGGCCTGCAGCATTGTTGCCCCAACTAGGGAGTCCAGGACCTGCATGGAAACCTTTCTGCATACCAGTAGCCCCTTTTAATCCAGGCGGTCTCCAATCTCCCCTGCCACGGCCAATCATGTTAGCAAGTGGACGAATCTGACCAGGAGGCCCTACTTGAGCAGCACCAGGAGCTCCAGGCCTAATATACTAAACAATGACAAAAAAAAATTATTACATATTTTTCATTTCACAAAGCCATATTTACCACATTTTTATATGCAGACATTGGAAAGAACTATCATGCCACAGATCTATAACAAATGAAAGATTCAATTGTCTTCATAAAATACAAACTTAGATCAAAATTAATCTCAACAAAAGCGAAAAGTAGAAACCATTTCTATTGGAACTTGGAAGTATCAGGTTGAGTTTATTCTGGTACACACCAACCACTTAAATGAGTAAGCCTCCCTATTCCCTAGTCCCTAAACTATCTAACTCCTGATTTATGAAAAACATAGCATTCAGCCAAAATAAGGTTATCTATTTAATGATACACAAATGAATGATGAAGAGAAAAGTCACATTTTGTTCATAATGCAAAAATGCTAGAAACAAATACAACATAGCATTGTTGAAGAGAATTGAAGGAGTGAGATGTGTGAGAGACAGAGAGCCAAGAGAGATAGGGAACAGAGCACTAAAATCTCCAAAGATGTTCAGGTGTCATGCACAGTGAAGAGATAGTAAACACAAGGGTCGTAATACAATTCGTAAGATCCTATTCAAGGGCAAAATTGCAACTTCACATAATCGTAAGAACATTATTTTAATTTAATTGTCTTTTTTTATGACAAAAATCTGTATTTAATTATGTATGTTATTAGCATGGTAGTCAAAATCGAGAGTTTACGCATAATCGGAAAAGGGAAGTAAAATCATAAATCATATAATTGTTACATTAATCGTAAGATTATAGAAAATTCATAAATCTCAAATATATGCATATAAATTCATATATATGCACATAAATTAGCATAAGTATAAAAGAAAAAACTTATATCACACTTGAAATACTTATACAAACTTAAATTCATAACCATATCTAACAAAACATAACAACACAGTTGCATTTCCTCAATTTTGATAACAGAAGTACTCACATAACATAACCGTAGTCACAAACAAAACAACAAAAGCTAGTTAAAATCTAGTCTCAGACAACTAAATGGATTGAAGAAAAATATGAAAATATAAACTGTTGCAGGAGAATATGGAAATAGAAACTGTTGCAGCAAGATATGGAAGCTAGAGTAGAGAGATGATTGCAAGAGAAACAATGATAGTGAAGGGGAGGGAACGAAATGGTGCTGACATTGGAATTAAAGCGTGTCACATTACTGCACAGCTAATGTGCACGAGCCCACTTAAAACCCCCTAATTTCTAAACGGGCCTTCTTCTGACCCAAGCCCTTAAAACGGGTCTTCTCCGACCCACAATTGTAAAGATGAAGATGCCCTAGCGCACCGTCGTGAGTTCCATCACTGCAATCAGAGTTGCAGAATCGATCAAAAATCGTAGATTACACGATTCCACGATTAACAGGGACAATTATACACACACAAAAATACAATTTTGGGTATAGTCATAATCACTGAGACTAACTATAGTTGTAAAATCGTACAATTAAAATCGCAATTTTGACTACAATGGTTATTAGTATATAAAAGGCATATTTTGTTTTTGACATAATATAAAAGGCATGTTATTAGTCTGTCTTCTAATTTATTTGACCTAATAAGTTAACTTTTCTTTAGTAAGAAAAAGTTAACTATGTTGTACGGGCTTTGAAGGCCCAGAGAAGTAGTCTCCTATTTTAACCTAATATGACCCGTCCTCTCCTCCCTCAACATGATCATGCATCTGCAACTGCAAGCAGCTGCCGCTGAAAAATGTAGATCTGGCCAGAAAACCAGGATATTTGTGGCCAGAAAATGTAGATCTCGCCGAAAATTGTATTTTCGCGGACAGACAATGGAGATCCAGCCACGAAACCGTATCTCTCTTCTTTAGTTTTATAGAAAAATAAGCAAAAACGAACCAGTGCAAAGTTGAAGCACAGTTTTGGTGTCGTAGCACATAAGGTCGGACAATCCTACGACCTGGGACGCGAACCTGACTACACTCGTCATGCATCTACATTTCCTCTCTCCAAAAGGAAAAATAATAACAAGGGTGGATAGAAGGTACAGATTAACAGCATGTTAGATACAGATTCATATAGAATTGATTCTTTTGGAAGCAAAAGATGTCTTGCTTTGGAAAAATATTATAAATGGTCTCTTAGAAATTGTGGTTTCTCTGTTTGCAGAAAAACAATCTGAAATGAACCCAATAAGTCAATAAGTCTCCTCAAAAGAATCACAAAATGCAGTGCCAGGTGGATACCAATAATCAGGTAACGTTACATTTATGATTACACTGAAGAATCGGGAAATAACCGTGATTTGATGAGTCAAAAATTATTTTTGGGGGGAATAGGTGTTCAAAATTTGTAAATACGACCTCTAACAAGATTTTTACACCTTGAGGACTTTAAAATAGCTTTTGTTCACTACCAAAACAAAAAGAGACAAGATCCCAAGCATAAACACCATACAAAATACAAATACAAAATTATATACACATCACACAAACCATTATCAGCACACAAATATTTAACTGTGCTCATTTGATAGTTGAACCGAAACCTCAGCTAGTAGACCATTTAACCAAGTAGAAATGCACGACTGCATCTATAAACAATTAAAAATAAAAACAGAATAACCAAAAACGATGACGAAACCCCACTAGAATCATTCACATCTCACCGGGAAACGAGAAATAGATTTTATTTTTTAGTGTACAATAGTAGCAATTAGGTTCAATCCAGTCAAATCATGCAAACAACCCAAGACACACCCACTCTTTTCTAGCCCAATCTTAGGGTTTAATCATTATCATTATACAAATTATAAATTATAAATCACAGCCAAATCCATTTAGCTCTTCAATGTCTTCATACTTGTTTTTCAGCTTAATTAAAATCATGAAATTTCAATTTCAATTTAAAATGTCTTACAATTACAAGGCCAAGCATATACATAATACACTTCAATTCAATTCAACTAAACTCAACTCATTCAAATCATAATCATAAATCATAAATCAATTACATATCAACAAACTGACCTTAAACTGGGAATGAAATGGATGAAAACCATGAACATGACTACCATAACCAATTTTCGGAACAACAGGAACGCCGGTACCAGGACCAGCAACCACCTTCCCGGATTCTACAGCATCCTTCCTCTCACCATCGACCGGAACATTTACATTTACATTCTCTCCCCACTCTTGCTCCTCCAAACCCTGATTACCTTCACCAGCAACAATGACAAGCCCACCATCTTCATCCTCTTCATCGTCATCATCCACCATCCCATTCCCACCTTTTTCCATCGCCGCCATATGATTATCATCATTCAACACTATCTGTAAATCATCATCACTGTCATCACTATCCCAATCCTCATTCCCACCACCAGGTCCACCATCATAACCTCCTCCGACAACGACATCTTCAACGCCGGATAATAATCCAGGAATAATCGGCTCTACGCCAACTCCAACAACATTATCATCATCATTTTCATCCTCCTCGATGTCGAATTTAACGTCGTTGTCGTCTTGATCCATTGGATTGTTGTTACCTTCAAGAAGATCAACAACCGGGAGTGATTTAGAATCATTAGGTTTGAGAAGAACCCTAACAGAAACAGGGTCGGGTGATTTAAGAGGCGGTGGTTCGATTTGATCGTTGGATGGGATCTGATTGAGATCGATGGAGGAAACAGGAGGAGGAGGTAAAGAAGGAGATGAAGATGATTCCGATGCAAAAGGGAGGAGAACGTCGGTGTATAAATCTCCGAATTCGTCGTCTTCATCCATGGCCGAAAGAGAGAGAGAGAGAGAGAGAAGAAGGAACAAAGAGGGATTGATTTGTTTGTGTTTGAGATTGTGTTGTGTTGTGTGTGTACTTTGTTTGTTGAAGAGAGGGTTTTGAGGTTCGGCAGCTAGTGCCGAAGCTGTTTCAATGCCCTTAACATGTTCTTCCTCTCTCTTTTGTCTATCATGATTCTTAGGTTAAAATTAAAATCACCATTATTATTTTTATTTTTTCATTTTAAGATTTTTAATTTAAAATTAAAATACTACCAACATTAGTTTTATTGTTGTTTATTGTTAATTGTTAATTGTTAATGTTAATACATTATTTAATTGTCCGTGAGATTTGTTCGATTGTACTTAATAGAGATAGAGATAGAAATATTATATGTAATGTGTAAGATTGAAATTTGTCTATTTATTTATCTATAATAAATGGAATTCGAATTTCAATTATATATTGTTTTGTCATGCCTCCACAAAAAAAAATATTGTTTTGCCATGGAAGCTCTCGCATCTTTCTTTTATTTTCTTTTATTCTTTGAGGTAAAAATAAATCAATTCATTTTATCACATATAATAGTATCAATACAATGAGGAGGAGAATAAAAAATAATGAGACTAGAATGAAATATAGACGTTCTGACTAGATTATGAGCGACTCTATTAGCTTGCCTTCTGATAAAAACTAAATTGTAACTAGTATTTGATGAAATAAGTGACCTGCAACTAGTCAAAACAACGCCTAGTTCATTGACATAAGCATCACCGTTTGATATAGCATTAACCACGGATTGACAATCACTCAAAAAATTGACGTGGGCATAATCACTTTCCACTGTAATCTAGAGAGCAACAAGAAGGGCTGAAGTCTCACATTCAACAACAGGAGCCACATGTGGGAAACATAAGGTACAAGCTTGCACCAAAGTACCAAAGCTATCACGGAAACAAACACCTATGCCAAAACACTCGTCAGTTGGAAAAATGGCACAATCAACAATACACTTGAGCCAACCACTACATGGCTTCACCCAAGAGATGTTATTAGCTGAAATAGGGGGTTCTGAAAAAGGCCATTTTGCACCAATTGTAATCACGGATGGTGTCTTGTGCGAGTAAATAAGTTCTGAACACGTCGAAAGGCTTATGATCCAACAAAAGAGCATTGCGGCTACGCGAAATACTCCATAGGGTGACTGAAACGCTAGCCTTGGTATCATCATCGGAATCTGCAAACAAAGAGAAAAGAATAGTCGAGAGACTGGTTTCTTGTGGTATGTGTTGCTCAATTTTGTTCCAAAGGTTAAGCTCCTTTCAACATTCAATAGCATTATAGGACAATCGAGGAAAAGATGCAATGCATCCTCTATTGCGGTGGAACACAAGACACAATCTAGAGGACAAAAACACCATGCATGTGGAGATTAAGGTGTGTTGGGAGGCAGCCTCGGAGTAAACGCCAACTAAAATGTTTGATTTTTTGCGGCAGTTTGAGAGTCCAAATTTGTTGCCAATTGTCTCTTGGTTGAGAGTGATGATCATGAATTGTGAGACTCAAACATAGCTTATATGCTGATTTTGTAAGACCCGGAAAATTCCAACATAAAAATTTCATATATTATCAGAGTTTAATACATTCAGGATGTCACATATCATAAAATCACTAAACAAAAATGAATAATAATTTACTCCTCATCATTATTCAATATGGCAGCGGAATTCATAAATTAAAATCCAAATCTTTTCAAGGATAAATCAACATTAAATAAATCCCTTCAGGAAGGTCTTGGCACAAGGCTTCATCAAAAATCTCATAAAATGTTTAACAACCAATTCATAAATAATTAATTATTAAACAATACGTAAAGGATACAAACAAATAACAAATATCTTCATCCCGTTACATATCAGAGCATCCTAAGACACCTCACACTACGAAATCCTTTCGTACACACCTAAGCCTAATCACCTTCAAGTTACCCATACGAAGGGCAACATTTTCAAGCAGAATGGGTGAGAAACACAATCAATATTATATATCATATAATTCAATAATTAATGATTAATAACATGAAATCGTCACTTTAATCATATCCTAGCAAGATAGCATTATTTCAACATAATCACGCAATGAAATTAACACTATCGTCATCACATCATCACTTAAACGACTTCACGACGACACGACATGACAATGCAACACTACACTTAGACATCATGCATGTGGTACCATATTTTAAGCATTAATATGCTTCATCGCCACTTTGAGCAAGAAAGCTCCATTGCCACTTTGTGCAAAAGCTCCAACGCCACTTTTATGCATATGCAATGGACTCCACTTATAACTTAAACAAGTTAACAACTTTACACTGACTCGACAACAATAATAATTGTGCCTAGGCTCTTTGAACCACCCTCCCAAACTTTGACAACACTGACACAGTACTCAAATCATTCAAGGATATCAACTTAGCACATATACATTAATCAATTACATTTGTATCAAACCAGAACATTCTTCAAAAGCAAATCAAGTTTGATTAATATGACATAAGTCAAATACTCATAAAATACTTTAACTAAATCTCTAATACTTAAGTTTGAGGTTGGGAAGCCAACCATAAGTGTTTGGACTAACTTGGGATTAGTTGTGCTAATTTTTCTTAAAGTTTTCTAAAGACCCACTTGGACTATTTTTTATCATAACTCAAAATCTACAAACAATTTTCTAGTCACTCCAAATCCATTAGAAATCTAGCTCAACTATATACAACTTTCACGTTTACACCTAAGACCAATTATGTACCTATCAATACCAGTTTTTATTTCAAATTCGGGTACAAGGGCTGAAACTTCACTGTGACCTACGTGTAGTAATTTAACGATAACTTAAGTTCTAAAAACAGTTTTGAAGTCAAACTAACGACATTGGAATGCTAAAATCCGTATCTACAACTTTCATGTTTACACCTAAGACCAATTATGTACCTATCAATACCAGTTTTTATTTCAAATTCGGGTACAAGGGCTGAAACTTCACTGTGACCTACGTGTAGTAATTTAACGATAACTTAAGTTCTAAAAACAGTTTTGAAGTCAAACTAACGACATTGGAATGCTAAAATCCGTATCTACAACTTTCATGTTTACACCTAAGACCAAATTTGTACCTATCAATACCAGTTTTTATTTCAAATTCGGTACAGAGGCTGAAACTTCACTGTGACCTACGTGTAGTAATTTGACGATAACTAAAGTTCTAAAAAAAGGTTTCGAAGTCAAACCAACGCCATTGGAAATCTAAAATCTTTATCTACAACTTTCATGTTTACACCAAAACTCAGTTCAAAACAGAAACGTGTGAAAAAGATGCAAGAACATGAAACAGGAGATGTTGTCAATGTGCAGCTCTCGGGAAAAGTGACCTTATTCACCCAAAACCAAATTTTTGGTCACCCAAACCCCAAATCGAATTAGAACAATGTTTATATGTTATGTATACAATATAGCAACCAAAGCAACACAAAATCATGCATCAAACCACACAGATCATCACATTATAACAATCATCATAAACTTTTCTAAATCTAAAAAATCAAGAAAAACAATTCATCAATCCCACCCTTACCTTAGAGATTTCACAATGTAGCAACCACTCAGAGTAGAGAGTTCACAGTGTAGCAACCACTCAGAGTAGCTTTCCATACAATTGCATCATGTGTGGTCCGAGAATGAAGCGAAATTTTGCAAATATCAATGGTATCTTGCTGGTTCATGACAAATGCAATGTATTCTTTGTTCCAAGTATTGGTGATTGGGTTTATCAAATCACAAACCTTCATGTCTATAAGGTTTGGGTGGGGAGGCGCAATAGGACGCATGTGAGATCTTAATCGGATCCAAGGGGTTGTCCAAACATTAATATCATTGTTGTCACCAATTTTCCACCTATGACCAAGAGATAAAAGAGATATGGTGCTCTATATACTCCTCCATGTATAGCTTGGATTATGACCGAGGTTGGCCTCCAAGAAACCACTTCTAAGGAAATATTTAGCTTTGAAGACTTTAGTGAGGAGAGAGGAAGAGTTTGTTGTGAGCTTCCATCCTTGTGTACCCAACATGACAAGGTTGAAACCTTCAAGGTCTCTAAAATTCATGCCTTTGTACTTTTTACTAACCATCATTTTATCCCAACGTAACCAATTTATACTTCTAGCACCATTTTTCTTGGTACCCCAATAAAAAGAATTCAACATGCGTTCAATCTCTTCTCCTAAAGTGGAAGGGAGGAGAAATGCACCCATACAATAAGATGGTATAGCTTGAGCCACAACTTTAATGAGTACTTCTTTACCTGCACAAGAGAGGGATCGACCAATTTTGAATATTTTTCAAGATGCGGTCTTTGATGATGGCAAATATCGACGATTTGTCCCTACCTACCATAGATGGAAGACCAAGATATTTTCCTTGTCCCAATACTTCGACAACACCTAAAAGATTTGTAATGTTGGTGCGACAAGCAACATCGGATTTGCGGCTGAAAGAGATGGCAGACTTTTGGTAGTTGATAGCTTGTCAAGTAGTTGCTTCATAGGTGTCCAAGATATGCTTAAGAGTATTAACTTCATCTGGCACAACTTTACAAATTAAAAAATTATCATCTACAAATAAAAGGCGACTGATTGACGGACTACCTCTACATATGCGAGTGCCATGGATGAGACCTCTATTCTCATGATGTTTTATGTAAGCAGAGACCTCTATATAAATACGGTGATAGTGGATCGCCTTGTCGAAGGCCACATAAAGGAACAATAGGACCAACCTGGTCATTGTTGACAAGCACATGATAACTAACTGAGGAAACACATTGCATAATCCAAACGAATCTAGGTGTTAGAGAACCCCATTTGGTGCATGACGACTTGAAGGTAATTCCACTTCAATCTGTCAAATGCTTCACTAACATATAATTTCAAAGCAACCAAACCTTTTTTTACCTCTATTTTTACATTTCACATAGTGAAAGACCTCAAAAGTTGTAAGAGCATTATCAAGAATGTCTCTACTACTACACGGCTACGCTTAGAAGGGGGGTTGAATAAGCGTCCAAAAACAATTACGAGTTTTTAAAAATTGTATAGCGCGCGGAAGCTACCTATATCGGTAGTCTACTTTGCACCTACTTGACTAAAGTAAAATATATATTATACACCAATAAACGAGTGATAATGAAAAACGAGTTTTTCAAAACTATTTTTCCGGTAAACAATTCTAACAAGTTTTTCAAGTTAACTCAACAAGTTCTAGGTTGCAAATTACGAAATCGCAAATCAAGCGATCACTTTTGAATTTCACCAAACACTTGGTGTGCATGAAATTCAAAGTGTTGTAGAATCAATGAATTTACAAAATTTAATAAGGTAAGGGAAAAAGATACAAACAGGGATTGATATGGGAGTTCCTTGGCATTCGTGTCGTCCTCACGGTCGGCCGATACGTCTCCCCCCTAATCGATAAAAACACCGATTTGAGATTTTTATTTAGAAATCTCTTTGAATGATACAATACTGCACAAATTCAATGAATACATTACCAAGAACCTATAAAGACTAAATCTTTAACCCTCTTGTGTAGCTTCACTTCAATTGCACACGAACCTCAACGTATATCGTAGCTTCAACCTCCAATTGCGGTAAATCAACTCCACCCTATTCTACCGCGAAGAAACTCGTGAATATTACAAGGCTGATTCCCTCACTACCACGTTAATAACCTTCAAGGACAATACCTCCTTGAATAACCGATGAGAAACCTTTCCTCAAAGCCAATTCAACCCGACCAGGATCTGATTCACCGCGACTCGTGTCGAACGTTATCTTCCGCTTCAACGATTACCCTTCAATTGAACCCATATTCAATTTTGGAGAAATTGCAATTAGGAAGAAGATGATGAACTCGACTTAGATGCTCTTTGATCCAACAATCCTCACTTGATGTTGATCAAAAGTGTTTTCCAATAGTTTCTCAGAGTTACATCAAAACCCCATGTTGCTATTTATAAGGAAATATAGAATGGAGTAATTTTAGGCAAATTTTACTGCTATGTATCGATACAAATTCGAGTTTGTATCCATACAAACATTTGACAGCACAAAAAATTGAAAACTGACTGATATGTATCGATACATAAAGAAATGGATCTTGTAGACAACATTGCAAGGATTTTGTAGACAACATTGCATAAAGAAATGGGGCGCATATCTCGCATGCTCTTAAGGTGATCAATCTTTGAAATTAATGCAATATTAGTATCATTGAGGTTAGCTGTAAAGTATCCATCTTCAAGCCATGAGCAACAAGCATCAAATATTTCCCTTATAATAAGAGGCCAAAATTTATGGTAGAAGTCTGGATTAAGACCATCGGGACCGGGGGATTTGTTGGGATGCATAGAAAAACAGCACTGCGGAATTCTTCTTCGGTGAAAGGAGAATTGAGCATATCATTTTGTATGTCGGAAATACAAGAAGGGATAACCTAGATGATGGGGGAGAAGTCCCCATTGTTAGACGTGTAAATCTTCTGAAAGTAGGTCTGAGCTATGTTACAAAGCCCTACTTGATCATCCACTATAGTATTATCATCAACTCGCAATTATTTTATGAAATTTGTATTCTTCCTCACACGAGCAGAAGCATGGAAAAATTTGCTATTTGTGTCTCCATATTTAAGCCAAAAAACTTTGGATCTCTGCTTCCAATATTTGTCTTCCTGCAACAACACACAAGAAACCTTATTTTGAATGTTAGTTATAAAGCCATTCAAGGTGTGATCATTGCGGTTTCGGATGGCTTCAAGTTCGCGTCTTCATTTGGATGCTTCCACACGGTTAGGAGTATTAACTTTACTCCAAGCTTCTATATCTTCAACATAGTATTTAAGCTTCTCAAGAACATTTTTAACGGTATAAAAAGGCCAATTGATATCAATCATACCAGATAGGCTTTGATCAAGTAACCATGAATTCTCGAACCGAAAAGAATGTTTTGTCTTGATATACTCTTCTTGCTCAAGGCGAAGAAGAAAAGGAGAATGATCGGAAGTGGTGACTACAAGATTATGGAGTTTAGCTGTTGGAAAAAGAGAAAACTAAGATGATGTACATATAGCTCAATCTAGACGTTCCTCCAAAGGACAATGTGTGCCTAAACTTTTAAACCAAGTAAATTGATAACCTTCAAGTGGCATGTCCAACAGAGAACAATCACAAACTGCAGTACGGAAGTTGTTGTAGAGCCAACACTACAAGAAAAAAGGTTTTTTTGCAGCGACATATGTCGTTACGAAAAATCCAAAGTTGTTGCGAAATATAGTTTTCGCAACAAAAAAAATGTCGTTGCATATCGTTGGTGTAAGTGCTGTTGCGAAAAGTTTTGCAGTGACATTAAATGTCGCTGTTTAAACTGATGTTTTTACAACAACAATTGTTGTTGCCTATTCGACACATCACATGTAATATAGTTGTTGTAGTAGATAATTTTTGTCAACAACTAAAATTGTTGCATTAAGTTGGTTTTTATTAACAATATATTGTTGCTATATCGTTAACAACAAAAGTAGTATTTTCCAATAAATAATTCTATATATCATAAATTTGTTTATCAGAAACCATAAACACAAATTATTTTAATATTAATAAGTATAAAATTTCATAAATTGCGTCAAAAAATAAATATAAAATTTCATAAATTATCAATCTTAACATTAAAAATGAATAAATTACAAAATGTTATGTTCTCATAAAAAGAAAAACAAAAAATTACCTAATTAACAAAAATAAAATTGTGAATCCAACCAAAAAGTAATATTAATTCTTCTGTGTAGCTGCTCTTTAAACCTTTCTTTATGAGGTGGTTGATGTTGGAGTAAGCCCTAAGAGCCAATATATTTTCATAGTAGTTGTTTTAGGAGTTTAAATATAAATATGGCATTTCTTTATTATATTTGTAAGAGTCCAAAATAATGAAGTTCCTAGAATATAAAGTCCATTTAATATTAAGTGTGACTTAATCATGAGATTACATTAAACATAAGGACACTATTCTTAAAGTATCCGTAATCGAGCTTTAAGGTGAAAAAGGATAACCTTAAAGCATAAAGACTATTATGAAGATAGACTGATGATCGCATCTCATGGATAATAGGATAAGGAGTTATCAAGTCTTGACTTAGGTATAAAAGATTAAGAGTAATATTTATAGTGGATTGACCCGCTATGAAAGTACTACATGCAAAGTTATGCAAAGTGTCATAAGTTACTCTCATGGTGATAATGATGTAAACCGCCCTTAGACCTGAAACCACTTTGTATCCGAGATGTGGAGTCAAGTACTTTGTTGCTGATCTAACGTTGTCCGTAACTGGATAATCATAAAGGCAGTTTATGGGTACTTCATAAAGCATGCTAAGGGACAATAGTGGCCTAGATGGAATTTGCCGATCCTACATAACAGGATAAATGTCATGGGCCCAATATTGAACTGGACAAAGATGACACTATGTATGCTTTGTGTTCAATATAGACATTAGGGGCAAAGGGGTAATTGTACACGCACATATTATCACAAAGGTTATGTTTTGATCACATGTTAATTTCTCATAACTTGGGTAGCAATGATGTGTTGCTAGATACCGCTCATTGTTTATTATATTAAATAAAGGATTTAATATAATTGCCAACGTTATGGAAACCTACAAGGGTCACACACATAAGGACATTGTAATGTGAGAACTGAGAACACCGTAAGGTCAGTGCACTATAGAGAAATAAATATATATTGTGATAAGGTATCACAAATTAATGATACCATAGGATATGGTGGGCGCGCGTGCACATGAGTAGCAAGACTCATGGGGCGCGCGCCCTAGGGTTATCTTGGTGGGCTTTTGTTTCAAACTTATCTTGTTGGACAAGACAAATATTTATATTGGAGAACAAGATAATAAACTCTATAAATAGAGGTCATGTACAAGAGCAAAATACACAAGAGAAATTCATAAGAATTTTAGGGTTACTTGAATCCTAAAATTATTTCTCTACTTCTCTCTCTCTCACATAAAGTCCCTCATTCATAAGCTAGCACTTAGAGTGAAGGAAAGCTGTTTGTGTGGACTAGTTAGAGGCGTGGGTGACATTCATCAACGCTCGTGATCATCTTGTTCGTGATTCTAAGGTTCTTCCCTACAAGAGGTAAAAACCCTAAAACACATATGATGCTCATTCGTAAGGATCAAACTAAGGAAATTTTTTAAATTTCGCTGCTTAAACTATCGCTATTTTCCTTCAGTTGAAACACTCTTATGTCCTATAATTTCAATACAAACAAAAATTATTATTATATTTATTTTTTTGCAAAGGCAAAGAAAGAAATTCATCAAAAATGACAATGCTATAAGGTATGCCAAAACCAAACGGATTACAACTAGTTTAAGCCTTATCATATAGCAGGAACACCACCAAACAACCATACAAATGCTTAATCAAAATCAAAATCTATTACAAAATAAGCTTCAGACACTAGGATTCATTCGACCCACCACCTCAATATATAACACTGTTGGCGTTTTTGTATGTTGGCTATAATTTTGCAAAAACTCATTTTGTCACATGCTCCAGGACATGCTGAAGCATCTGAGTATGTTGTGCCCTGAAGCTGTTTGGACGCGCGCATTTTTTATTTTTGAAATATACCTTGAAAAGATTTGTTTTGAAAATATATTTTATCATGCAAGCTGGCATAACAGAACGCGCCTTGGGTCAGAAGTTATCTCTTATGTGAAGATTTAATTCTAAAATATAATTCCCATATTTTAGGATTTGGTTTATTTTTATTGGATATATTTTTGAAGACTCCTTTTCTTAAGGAACAAGTAAAGCTGCGCTGAAGACTCTATATATACTTGTGTAAAACCTAGTTAGGTTGGTGGGAATTTTATTGTGTTCACTAAAGCGTGTGTTGTTTATTTTTCCCTAGTGAACCTTGTGAGTCTTTTCTTGTATCACGTTGATACTTGCTAAAGACATAGGCTGTTGTCTTGTGTTATTTGTGTGATTACTCTTAAGCCTTTAGGTACGGAGTTGATCGTTTTGTTCGAGTGTGTTCTCACCGTTATATGTTTGTTTGTTGATTGTGAACAACGCTGTCCGTGTTGTTTAGTAAGGAGTAAGGCGGGGCGCCTTTGACCTAGGAGTTCTTAGGTTGAGTTGCATAAGGTAGTTGCTAGGTTAGAGCAGTGAACGGGTCGTTTACTGGTGTCTTGGAACTAGGGCTATAATAGTGGATTCCTCCTGGATTGGTATCCCCTAGATTAGGGCAAGTTTGCGCCGAATTGGGTCAACAAACTCTTGAGTTATTTACATTCTGTTCTTTATCGTTCTTATTATTGTCTGTGTTACGAGTAGACGCTGTAGCAATTGCTAAAGCATCTTACTACTGAGTGCCAGGAATTTCAATTGGTATCAGAGAAGACATCCTGCTTGTTTGGGTGAGCTCAAGGGAACTATTTCTGGCATAATGGATAAAGAAGGAGGAATGGTGAACAGGCCACCCCTGCTGAATGGGTCTAACTATGATATTTGGAAGTCTCGCATGACGGCTTTCTTGAAATCACTAGATAGCAGGGCTTGGAAGGTTGTACTCAAAGGATGAGATCATCCCAAAGTGAAAGACGCTGATAATAATGATACTGATGAACTTAAACCTGAAGAAGAATGGACTCAAGCTGAAGACACTGCTGCAGTTGGAAACTCCAAAGCTCTAAACGCCTTGTTTAATGGAGTGGATCCAAACAGGTTTAGACTGATCAATCAATGTACTGTTGCCAAGGATGCTTGGAATATCTTGAAGACTGCTCATGAAGGTACTCAGAGGGTAAAGAAGTTAAAACTCCAACTCTTAACAACTCAGTTTGAGAATCTTAAGATGAAGGAAGAAGAAAGTGTTCGTGACTTTCATATGAATGTACTAGAGTATGCTAACTCATTTGAATCCTTGGGAGAAAAGATATCTGATGAAAAATTAGTAGGCAAAATCCTAAGATCTTTACCCAAAAGATTTGATATGAAAGTGTGTGCAATAGAGGAAGCACAAGACATTAGTGATATGAAAGTTGATGAGCTGATTGGCTCCCTTCAAACTTTTGAGTTGAAAATCAATGAGAGGGTAGAAAAGAAAAATAAAAGTATAGCTCTTGCCTCAAACATTGATAAAGATGATGTGGAGAGTTCCATAGATACTGATGAAGGCTTATCAAATGCTGTGGTAATGCTTGGAAAACAGTTTAAACAGGTGCTGAAATCTATGGATAGAAGACCCAGATTGAGACTTGCTGGAGGAAATGCTAGAACATCTGCGCAGGGTAAATCATATGAACTCAACAGAAACACTGCTTCTCAAAAGAGCCCAAGAACTGATGATAAACCTGCTCAAGGCAAAGGTGTTCAGTGTCATGAATGTGAAGGTTATGGTCAGATTAGAACTGAATGTGCAACATATCTGAAGAAGCAAAAGAAAGGTATGAGTGCAACTTGGTCAGATGAAGACACCTCTGAGGAAGAAAGTGAGACTGAGTCTGCAAAGAACATCACTGCACTAACAGGAATATGTCTATCTGATGGAGGATCATGTGATGAATATTTAACCTATGATGCACTAGCAGCTGCTTATAAGGAGTTATGTATCAAAAGTGCTGAAGAATCCAAAATTAATGAGCAATAGAAGGAGATCATATCCCAGCTCCAGAGTGGAAAAGAAAAATA
The DNA here is from genome assembly GCA_951804385.1 of Trifolium dubium. Taxonomy (NCBI): domain Eukaryota; kingdom Viridiplantae; phylum Streptophyta; class Magnoliopsida; order Fabales; family Fabaceae; genus Trifolium; species Trifolium dubium. The sequence goes on along the minus strand of OX638074.1, from coordinate 9,332,297 downwards.
CTTATCAATTATTCTTGATCTCCAAGACGAAGTGACTGTGCTGAATTCACAAATCAGAGAGCAAAAGAAATTTGTTTCTATGATGACTAATGGCACTGAGAAATTTGTGCAGCATATGCAGTCAGAATTTGAGATGAGCCTAATTGGTGAACTAACTTTCTTTCTTGGCCTCCAAGTCAAACAAATGGAGGATACTATCTTTGTGTCTCAAAGTAAGTATGCAAGAAATATTGTGAAAAAGTTTGGTATGGAGAGTGCTAGCACCAAAAGAACACCTGCAGCAACACATTTGAAGCTTACCAAAGATGAGAAAGGGATCAATGTTGATCAAAGTCTTTACAGAAGTATGATTGGAAGCTTATTGTATCTCACAGCAAGCAGACCTGATATTACTTTTGCTGTAGGAGTATGTGCAAGATATCAAGTTGAACCTAAGATGAGTCACCTCACAGAAGTCAAAAGAATCTTAAAATATGTGAATGGGACATGTGACTATGGAATCTTGTATTGTCATAGTGATAATTCTATGTTAGTAGGTTACTGTGATGTTGACTGGGCAGGAAGTGCGGATGATAGGAAAAGCACTTCAGGAGCATGTTTCTTCCTAGGTAATAATCTCATATCTTGGTTTAGTAAGAAACAAAATTGTGTGTCTCTATCAACTGCAGAGGCATAATATATTGTAGCTGGTAGTAGTTGTTCTCAATTAGTGTGGATGAAGCAAATGTTGAAGGAGTACAATGTGGTACAAAATGCTATGACATTATACTGTGACAACTTGAGTGCCATAAACATCTCTAAAAATCCTATTCAACATAGTAGGACTAAGCATATTGATATAAGGCACCACTTTATTAGAGATCTTGTTGAAGAGAAGATTGTCACACTTGAGCATGTAGCAACAAATGAACAACTTGCTGATATTTTCACAAAGGCATTGGATGCAACACAATTTGAGAAGTTGAGGGGCAAATTGGGAATTTGCCTATTTGAAAGCCAATAGCAGTTATATTTCAAAAAGCGTGCAACTGTTTCTCCCTCCTATCAAGCTAGGGTGCACGCGTATCAAGGAACGGTTTTCTTTTTAATTTCTCTTTGTCGTAATCATTGTTACTTCTCTCATAAACTCAAACGATCACTCTCTCCTCTGCATTATCACTGTCTTTAGTTCGATATCTATCATCTCGCTAACTCTACTCACTCAACACAATCATGTCATCTCCTACTCCATCACCGGTCACATAAACCTCTCCAAATTCACCACCACCTGTCGGACCTGCAACGATGATTGCTATCGCAGATCCTATATCCATTGTTGTTCCGGACACTACCGCAAAATCAATGAAAGAAAAATCAAAGAAGAAGAAGAAGTCGGTAAGTGTTCTTTCTCCTGAATCTGTGAAATCAAAAGGGAAGAAGAAGAAATCTAAGTCTAAATCCAAGTCTAGTAAAACTCATACTATGCAAGAACTGTATCTTGATGATTTAGATGGCAAAAATGTTGAATCTTCTAGCAGGGTAGTTCAAGAGTCTGAAACCCTAGGATTAGATGATTCTGGTGATTTGAATGATGATGGTGGTGCTAACACTAAGGCCACATAAGATGTTGTGCTGGAGACAACTTAGGAAGATGATCCAACTGTTGTTGCCTCTGAAAAGGCTGATGATCATGAAGGTACTAACCTTCTTGATAATACTGATGCTGTAACAGACACTGCAAAGAATGCAGATGAAACTGTGTCTGGTGATGCTATTGAGGTCTCTCAGAATGATGAGAGCATGAAGACTGCTGAAGTGGAAATAGAGGATGACACTCTGTCTGATCCCCAAACAGAATAACTGAACAAAGAACCTGATGTTGAGATTTTGTCAGCTGTGGACAAAATGGTGGAGAAGACTCCTGAACCTAGCATTGTTGGCAAGTTAAGGAGTAGAGCTAGAAAAGAACCTACACCACCACCAAAGTCAACCAAGAAATCCAAAGATGTTGATGGTTTGAAGCCAGTGAGGTATGGTCCTGGCAGATCAAAGAGCAAACACATTCCAAATGCTGAGCCTAAGAAAAAGGCTTTGAAGAGAAAACATGAGTCATCTGATGACAGTGACTTTGTGGTTGAAGAGGATGCTGTAGAGGATGATGGCACATTTGATAAGCCAGTTGATACAGGGAAGAAGAGAGCTAAGAGTGTTCCATCTGTTCCTCTAGACAATGTCTCATTTCATCATGAGGAAGGTGCATCTAGGTGGAAGTTTATCTGTGAAAGAAGGGTAGCTGTGGAAAGGAACTTGCATCATGATCTATTGAATCTCCAAGAGCTCATGGAGGTTATTGAAGCAGCTGGTTTATTAAAGACTATGAAAGGGTTGGGTAAATGCTTTGTGAAGCTGGTCAGAGAATTCATTGTGAACATAGGAACTGACTGTGATGATCCTATGAGTCCTGAATATAGGCAGGTATTTGTGCGTGGCAAATGTGTTAAATTCTCACCTGCAGTGATCAATGAATACTTGGGCAGGAGTGTTGAAGATGTACCTGAGTTGGAGGTAACTCAGAATCAGATCTGCAAAACCCTCACAGGTGATCTGGTCAAGGAGTGGCCTATGAAGAGTAACTTGTCTGCTGCTAAGCTGTCCACTAAATATGCTATTCTGAACAAAATTGCAGCTGCTAATTGGGTGCCAACTACCCATTCTAATGATGTGTCTAGAGGGTTGAGCAAGTTCATCTATGCTATAGGTACAAAATCTGTTTTTAACTTTGGTGATTTTATCTATTATCAAACTATAGCTCATAGAAAGACCAATGCAACAAAAATTCCTATTGCTTTTCCCACTTTGCTCTGTGATATTATCTTGCAACAATTTCCTGAGCTGTGTTTTCCTACTGATGAGCTTGCTAAGAGAGAGTTAGAAATTACTTTAGACTCTAGGTTTTTGGAAAAGTCACATGCTGCAGATATTGCTCTAGCATCTGCTGAAGGGGGAGTATTATTAGTGTTGATGCACTACTGAAGTTTATTTGCTTGCTACTGATTTCTAAGATATTCTCATCATCTATCTGATGTTTAGCAATGCATGAAGACAGGGGGAGTGTAGTATGCATGTGTGGAATTTATTTTTCCATTGCAGTGGAGTATTATTGATTGTATGCATTAAGGGGGAGGAATTTATTTTTCCTAATCCTTAAAATTTGTTGATGCTTTTTGAAGCTGATTATTTTTCTCTGGAATCCACTTGAGAGTTTAAGTTTCTCTGATCATACTCTTTGAGGCTGGTTGAATTTCATATCCGCTGTGCATGCCTCTGATACATGGTTAGCCTATGCATTCAAGTATTGTCCTATTCTTCTGAAGTTATATGTTGAAGTTGATTTGAAGAATTATTTTTTATGCATGCTGATCAAAAAGTGTTTTAGCCAAAATTTGCCAAAGGGGGAGATTGTTGGCGTTTTTGTATGTTGGCTATAATTTTGCAAAAACCCATTTTGTCACATGCTCTAGGACATGCTGAAGCATCTGAGTATGTTGAGCCCTGAAGCTGTTTGTGAGTCTTTTCTTGTATCACGTTGATACTTGCTAAAGACATAGGCTGTTGTCTTGTGTTATTTGTGTGATTACTCTTAAGCCTTTAGGTACGAAGTTGATCGTTTTGTTCGAGTGTACTCTCACCGTTATATGTTTGTTTGTTGATTGTGAACAACGCTGTCCGTGTTGTTTAGTAAGGAGTAAGGCGGGGCGCCTTTGACCTAGGAGTTCCTAGGTTGAGTTGCATAAGGTAGTTGTTAGGTTAGAGCAGTGAACGGGTCGTTTACTGGTGTCTTGGAACTAGGGCTATAATAGTGGATTCCTCCTGAATTGGTATCCCCCAGATTAGGGCAAGTTTGCGCCGAACTGGGTCAACAAGCTCTTGAGTTATTTACATTTTGTTCTTTATCGTTCTTAATATTGTCTGTGTTACGAGTAGACGCTGTAGCAATTGCTAATGCATCTTACTACTGAGTGCCAGGAATTTCAAACACCATAAGCCCCATTAAATTGTATCACACAATAGAACCCCATCGTACAATTGAACAACACAATTTTTATAAACACAAAGTTTCATGTTCTACTGAGATCTCACTCTATGGCACCAAAAGGAGTTAGCCAATCAAAGTTCGTGAATTACTCTACCTTCTCGACCAACCCAACTGGCCAAAGATCAAATTAAGATGTTCATTCATAATAGTGACTGACTTGTACATCCATCTTTTGAAGGAAAAAAATACAAATAAAATATGATGCAACATGACTTGAATATTTAGAATCAAAAGCCATACAGAAGTAAGAAGTTAATAAAATGAAATTGCAAAGATAGATTCATTCATTTCAAACAAGTTATATTGTGGGGTACAAAAATATTTGACTATTTTATTTTCATGGTTTTGAAGACCTGACAACATAGGCTTCAAAAGGTTGAATATAATGAATTGAGCTTTGATTTAATGACATACATACAATCTTATTATAATCAAACGAATATACGGATAATTCGCAGTCCTTAACTTATACAGAAATTTAAAACATATTGTAAAAAGATCGTGACAAACAACTTACCTTTTTTTATAGTCCTTTGATTAGCTAGTCTAAACCACAATTCATGGCATATATAGTATTAAAAACTTTCTAAACCTTTGTTGTAGTTATTCCCAGTCCTGCATATTCAAGTAATGTACTTTTAACCATATTACACAAATAAAAAATCTCCAAATAAAAAGTTCAAAATCAGAAATTGAACAAAAAAGAAAAGGTTAATAGACTTTTACCCCTACAAAATAGGCGAGTTCTGTTTTCTCCCCTTCATAGTATTACTTCACAATTAATGGATAGAAGGGAAAATTCAAATACCCATATTGTAACATTCAAATACACATATTGTAACATCACAAACAAAAACAAAACTCACTTTCAAATAAACAAGATGAGATTGAGGATCCTAATGTCTTTTCCAATTTAGTAACTACTCTTCCAACACTAAATCAATTATCCTCATTAACCCTTTCCTCATCTATTACAGTTATTTCAACTACAAAAATTACAATTATTTACCCAAAATACAAGACTAGAGTACTCTTTGGACTTCATAAATAACAACCGAGCCAAACCACTCCAAACTAGTAAATTCACTCCAACCTAGTTCACAAGTGAATTCTATGTAGAACAAATCAATCAACTTTAAGATAAAGTATGAAACTTTCTAATCCAAAAAGTAGTTTTAACCAAAGCAACACTTACATGGTTGTCATCGAAGTCACCACATGGTCCACAACAATATGGCTGGCTAATCCTTTGATCTTCTCTAAAAAATTTGCCAAGTTTCCACTACCACTTGAATTATAATATTTTCCATAAACCAAAGAAGAATTAGAAACAAAATTTGGAACTTTACTAATCAATTCACTAAAGCAGAAAATTAGGGTTTCGGAAAGCCATAAATTAATGCACAGACTACGAAGGCAAGAATATGTAATCTCAAGCATTGACAAATTCCACTCTCGTTTCAAATCATGAATCATAAATCAATTTAAAAGTGATCAAGTACTAAAAAGCATTAAGAACGGAGATTACATAAACAACATACTAAAATTCATTCATATAGATAGTATTAGATCATAACATAGAGTTTTCATCCAAATTCAACTCATCCCTAACAATAGAGAAATTAGTTACTCATAAGAAATTACAAAGAATGAAGAGAAGTGGAAAAGTTGCACATAAAGATCAAGGTTAAGAAGCTTCAACTTCAATAATTGTTGTTGAACAGCGGCTTCTCAAAACCCTAGCACAATGTTTCTCTCAATTTCCCTGTAAAAATCTCTGAACCCTTATAAAATATGAATTTTGGGCTTATATAGACATTATTTCCGTAACGCCTGGGCGTGGTTGGCATAAGTGAAGGCGCGTCTGAGCGTGCACAGTAGTGTCTAGGCGTGAAAGAACAGAATTAAGACATGTTGAAGACCGCCTAGGCATGCACAGTAGTGCCTGGGCGTGAATGAACATAATTGAGACATGTTGAAGATCGCCTGGGCGTAGATTTCAGCGCTTGGGCGAATTTTGACAGAATTGCTCTTTTTTACGGTTGACTTTTTCCAAAGCTTCTTTGAAATTGTTTCACTTCATAGACTATGTGTAAACCTGTTTATACACAAAATAGAATAATACTCCAAGAAATCTCTAGTTAAGGAAAAATCAACACAAATCAAACTATTTGCTCTTGTTATTGGATGAAGATGATTTCTACTCTAAAGTGATTAAAATTAAAATAAAATTAAGAAAAATAATTAATAAAGTCTAAAACTAACTTGAAAAATTAATAAAAATGATGAAATCACAACCCCAAACTTAGCTTGTTGCTTGTCCTCAAGTAACAAAGTAGCCGAAAGTTAATTTGCATAAATGTAAAAATGACATACCTTTCCGAGAAGGTGCTCAGATCCTAATTCATTCTACTTCCGGTGTTGCCTAACTTACTGATTTTTCAAGCGGGGCATACTTAGAGAAGATAATTCATGCTTTCAACCACACTCTGTTCCTATTCTCTTCCTCACCAAATCTCACAGCAAGTAGTGCTGGTTATGGCATTTGCTTGCTCTAATCAACATGTCAATGCATTTTGCTATAAACTTGAAGAAATTCTAAATAGTCTTTCAAAGTCAAGTATCTTCACAAACACTTTATAGGTCTTTCAATGTTATAACGTGGCTTAGGTTACAGTTGGATATATTTGGGAAAGTAGGCTTATCAAAAGAATTGGAGTTAGATATGCTGCGGATCCCTAAACATTAAAGTACTACCAACCTTAAATCTCTTTGCCAAAACTACATGAGGGTACTAGTAGAACTTCTTATTCATTTGCTCTCTTTTTTTTAGAAGAGACCAATTTTGATTTTTTTTATTTTGATTCTTGGCTCTTATCTTTTTTTTTTCTTCTCTTTTTTGTGTAGACTAATTTTTTGATTGTGAAGTCTACAAATTTTTCTTTTGTATTTGTTGGCGTTTTTGTATGTTGGTTATAATTTTGCAAAAAGCCATTTTGTCACATGCTCTAGGACATGCTGAAGCATCTGAGTATGTTGAGCCCTGAAGCTGTTTGGCACGCGCACGTTTTTATTTTTGAAATATATCTTGAGGAGATTTGTTTTAAAAATATATTTTATCATGCACTCTTCGCTGGTAAGATGTGTGCACATCATGCACCACGTCTTTTACTGGTGCACTAGAAATTTCAATTGGTATCAGAGCAGGTCACTCTACCTGTTCTGGTTTTAAAAGGGTGAGATCAAGGGAAGATAGTTTCTGGTACTATGGACAAGGAAGATTGTTATAATGCAGATGAGGAACAGATGGCAGTATTAACATCTGATATGACCTGTTGTGCTTATGTTTAATGGTATAAGCTTCCTATTCAGGGGGAGTTGTACTTCACGGGAAGTAATATGTTTCTTGTCTTGTCTCCTATTGAAGAGGAGTACTGTTTATGCGCTGCTATCATTGAAGATCTTAAAGTAGTGTTGAAGATGTTCATGCTTTCTTTCATATTGAAAGATCTCCCTGCATTAAAAAGAAGGAAGGAAGGTATATGTATCTCTTTTATTTCTGTTGGAAGGAATATGTTAATTATTGCTCTGCTGCTGATCTGATGATAATTGTTTCTACTATCACTACTAGAAAAATCTTAAATACCGACGGCCAAAATTTGTCTCTAAAAGGCAAATATTTCGTCACTAAGCACGTTAGAGACAGAATTAGAGACAAATTTGATGTGGTCGGTAATTTCCTCGTCTCTAAGCCATTAGAGACGAATTTTATATTCCGTCTCTGATTGGAGACATAATTTATCCGTCTCTAAATCAGAGACGAATTTTATATATCTGTCTCTAAATGTTGAATTCAAAACACAATAATTCTGTCTCTATTAGAGACAGAATTATCCGTCTCTGAATTCAAATAATTCTGTCTCTAAAATTCCGCCTCTAAGCAAACAAATTCGTCTCTGTTGGAGACCGAATTATCCGTCTCTGAATTGACATAATTTTGTCTCTAAAATTCCGTCTCTAAGCAAAAAGTTTCGTCTCTGCTGGAGACAGAATTATTTGTCTCTAAATTCAAATAATTCTGTCTCTAAAATTCCGTCTCTAAGCATAAAATTTCGTCTCTATTGGAGATAGAATTATCTGCCTCTGAATTCAATTTTTTTTGTCTCTAATCATAAAATTTCATCTCACAAAACACGTTTTTCATCTCTTGTTAGTCAGTATTTTTGTCTATTTAGCAATTAAATGCTTATATAGTTTTTCAAATATTAAATTTTGTTTACTAAATGTAATTCATATAATTCTACAATATGAGAAAATTAAATTTCAATTAACACTAAATTTGAAACATTAATATAAAAATATAATGTATGTCATATTTACAAATTTCAATTAGATGATAGTGTGCTGTATTTTTGTGGTTCAGGCTGGTGGTGGGCAGCATCTTTTCTCCTTGTTATATGGCTTTGCTGCGTTTTTTGCTTTTCATTCCTTTGTTGTCTTTTTTGGCTCTTTTGCGGTTTTGTCTCCTGCTCCTTGATATTTATAGCATGGTCTTTCCTTACTCTGTAGTGAGGGGATGAGTGCTTTTGCTTGTAATCTATGTTTGTACCTTCTTTTTGTTGGCTTAAGTAGTACTTCTTGTATTCTTAATTGCCTCTTAATAAAAAATTTGGTTGTTAAAAAAAAAGAATATCAAACTTAAAGTTGTGCAACACACAAATAAACTTAAATAATTTAACAAAAATACATAAAAGAAAGTAACTAGCTAAAGTTAAACCTCATCACTCTTCTCATCATTTTCATTGTCACATTCTCTTTAAAGTTGAACCGGAGAGCTTTGATTAATATTAGACACAAACCTTCCAAAAAACATACAATTAAAGTTCTATCAAGATTACACACTAGAAAAAACATACAATGAACAATGAATAAAAACAAACAAAACTCTAAGAACTCTTAGACTTTCACAATATTTTTGGGTGAGTATTGTTGTTGGACTTGAGTCTCTATTTATAGTAAAATAGACTATCAGATAATATTCAAATCTTTCATAAAGGATTAGTTTCAATTTGATAAAGTTTGTTAGCAACAAATTTTTCATTAAATCTTATTTTTCAAACAAGACGAAGCTCTTCCAAAAACAATTTGTGTTTCCAAAAAAAAGTCTTCAAAAAGAATATATTTGTTTGGAATACTTAAAATAAAATAAAAAACCAATCTTCAAAAAATTACTTGTTTGAAATATTTAATTTTAAATATATATCTTCAAACAAAAATATTCAACAAAAATATATTTCTTCACTTCCAATTAAACAAATAAAAATAAAAATAAAAATATTTGTTAATTTTAAATATATATCTTCAAACAAATCTAGTTCATTCATTTTGTATGATAGTATTTATTTTACAGGTATTTGTGTGATAGTTGAATCGAATAACAATTGTTGTATAGAAGAAATAAAGTAATGGGACTTTAAAACGACGAAATCAACAACGCAATTAAACGGACATTTGAAACGTAAAAAATAAAAAACAAATACATTTTTCATATTCTAATTGGAGAGAAAATAAGGATCAAACATTTAGAGACCCTATTATATGTATCGTGTACAAAAAAATACCTATGAAAAGTGTAACAAAAAAATATAAATCCTAGGAAAAAAGTTAGTTATATTATTGATTTGAAATTAAAATTACATATTATCTTTTTTTTAGTCGAGACCGAGGTATTCACTGTTGTACGTAGTGACTAACGTAATTATCTTTTATATAAAGTAGTTTAAAAAAATTATAGAGTTTTTAGTAAAAAAAACAAGTGAGTTTAGACTTGTTAACTTACTCACATATATATGTTTTTAGATGGGTGTAAGTTAACAACCCCCTATATATAAGGTATATCAAGTGAGAGGAGTATTTATAATGAGAGATGAGAAGGTGAAATAATAACCCTCCGATCTAAATTAATGGTTGTGATTAAATCACATTTTAAAAAACAATATTAATGATCTGTTGTTCATCATCATGTCCGTCTTCCTATATAGTTTATACTTTGACTCTTCGTTTTATACACACACTCCCATTACTTCTGCATTTTTCATTGACGGGGGTTGTGAATTGTGATTTAAATGGGTGCATAATTCATTTGTAATAGTTTTTTAAGTAAATTTTCTTTAATCTTAAACTTATATAAATATCTTTGGGAAAAATAAAACTTTTATATGTTTTTAATAAAAGACAAACATATTTTTACCGGAAAAAAAAACACAAGTATAGACGCTAAAATGCTATATTTTATCATCACTATTCCATTAAACCACGACACTAATACCTAGCAGCATATACTCCAACGGTTTTCTAGAACCGTCGTTGAATGATCTAGCGACGCCTCTTCCAGATTCTTTGTAGTGATCGTCCTAGTTGTGACTCAAGAAAAATGTGTTTTATAACATTAAAAAAATTATTATAAAAAATAAAATATATCATTTTATTTAAAATTTTGGGCGGACAATAAAAAATTTGGCAGGAAATTTTTTGGCGGGAAATTTTTTGCGGGATGAATCTTCAATGTTATTTGGTTTAGAAATGGATTTCAGAGACAGATTAAGTCAGAGACGATTAAAATCCGTCTCAAACAGATGTTTAACTACGTTAATAACAAGTTGACTAATTAGAGACGAATATAGAGACAAAGCTATTAGACAAGCTAAAAATCCGTCTCTAACATATGTCTCCAATTACCATTTTAATTATAAATTTAAAAACTAATTAACTAGAGACAGATTTAGAGACAAAATATTTTTGAGACAGATCTTTCTGTCTCTAAACTCCGTCACTAGTACATATATAATAATTTTTGTCTCTAAACACTTTATTCTGTCTCTAATTCCGTCTCTAATAGAGATGAAATAAATTTCGTCTCTAAATTCCGTCGGTATTTAAACTTTTTCTAGTAGTGTATCCACTTTGTCTATGAGATCAAGCCATGAAGAGTGTGTGTTCCTTGATGTGTGTTAATTGTTAGTTGTTGCTCATATAAGTATTGCACGCATAATGAGGCTAACAATGTTGACACATAGTCGGTGTCACTTTGTTTGCAAATTATGTCTAAGATATTGATACATAGTCGGTGTCAATATGTTACTTATGAGTTGTTAATTGTTCCCATGATATGGGATGTGCATTAATTAAGGGGGAGAAAATGTTTCTTGTTAATTTTATATGAAGCAGAAATTAAGGGGGAGTGCTACTCATATGGGGGAGTTAGTAGTCTCTGTTACTTGTTTTTTATTTGCTTGCATGCATATGTGCTACTCTTAGCATGTCAAGCCATATGTGTGTTTTCTTAAACACCTTCTGCTTCTCTTGAATGAGGCCGTTTATCATCCGCTGTTGTGTGCCTCTGATAATATGTGAATTGTTGATTGTTGATTATTGATTGCTCTCTTTCAAGCTACTAGTCTCTGATTAATATGAAGGAGCATGTTATTTATATCTCTCTGGCGTGCTATCTGATCCAAGATTGTTTTAGCCAAAAATTTCCAAAGGGGGAGATTGTTGGTGTTGGCTTCATTTTTGGTAAAACATAATGATTATGAAGATGTGCAGGATAATGTGGACACATCTTGAGGACGCACGCGTATTTCTGGGCGAGATCTTTTTAAATATTTGGTTCGGTTTTATCTTCATTAATTGTGCACCAAATCTAGCCTTTTTATCTAGAACCTTCAAGAAGTGGCGTTTTGCCCTGATTGCTTTGTAAAATATGTTTCTCTATTTTTTCTATTTATGGAAACATATTATATGGTTCTAAAATATATTTGTTGGGTCTGAAACTTGTTGATCAAGAAAGCCCACGAATCTCAGGCTATTTAAAGGAAGATTCAGAACCTGAGAACACACAGACTAAAATCGCCAAGTGCCTAATGATAAATCTAGGGTTTTAGTTTGTCTATTGTGAGCCTTTGCTTGTGTCACCTTGATGCTTGCATAAGGACTAGGTATTGAGTTGTAAACTCCTGTACTCTGAAGCTTTTAAGCAAAGAGTCTTTTCTGTAAGTCACTCTAAGCCTCTAGGTATGAGTGAGGTTATTTCCATTGGAGTGGAGTCTCCTAATTTAATCGTTTGTTAAAAGATAACACTGGTTTGTGTTAGGATAGGAAGTGAGATGGGTTACTCTTACCCGTGGGGTACCGGGGTAGAAATATAACATGGGTAATTAGTGAGTTCTTGAAGTTGTAAACCGAGGGTCAAGCGATAACTTAGGAATAACGTTACGCTAGTGGATTTCCTTTCTGGCTTGGTATGCCCCCAGATTAGGACGTTGGGCCGAACTGGGTTAACAAATCACTTGTGTACTTTACCTTCCTGTCATTTGTTTTTTACTTGTTCATTGTGTTTTTCGCTGGTAAGATGTGTGCACATCATGCACCACGTCTTTTACTGGTGCACCAGAAATTTCAATTGGTATCAGAGCAGGTCACTCTACCTGTTCTGGTTTTAAAAGGGTGAGATCAAGGGAAGATAGTTTCTGGTACTATGGACAAGGAAGATTGTTATAATGCAGATGAGGAACAGATGGCAGTATTAACATCTAATATGCCTTGTTGTGCTTATGTTTAATGGTATAAGCTTCCTATTCAGGGGGAGTTGTACTTCAGGGGGAGTAATATGTTTCTTGTCTTGTCTGCTATTGAAGAGGAGTACTGTTTATGCGCTGCTATCATTGAAGATCTTAAAGTAGTGTTGAAGATGTTCATGCCTTCTTTCATATTGAAAGATCTCCCTGCATTAAAAAGAAGGAAAAAAGGTATATGTATCTCTTTTATTTCTGTTGGAAGGAATATGTTAATTATTGCTCTGCTGCTGGTCTGATGATAATTGTTTCTACTATCCACTTTGTCTATGAGATCAAGCCGTGAAGAGTGTGTGTCCCTTGATGTGTGTTAATTGTTAGTTGTTGCTCATATAAGTATTGCACGCATAATGAGGCTAACAATGTTGACACATAGTCGGTGTCACTTTGTTTGCAAATTATGTCTAAGATATTGATACATAGTCGGTGTCAATATGTTACTTATGAGTTGTTAATTGTTCCCATGATTTGGGATGTGCATTAATTAAGGGGGAGAAAATGTTTCTTGTTAATTGTATATGAAGCAGAAATTAAGGGGGAGTGCTACTCATATGGGGGAGTTAGTAGTCTCTGTTACTTGTTAATTATGTGCTTACATGCATATGTGCTACTCTTAGCATGTCAAGCCATATGTGTGTTTTCTTAAACACTTTCTGCTTCTCTTGAATGAGGCCGTTTATCATCCGCTGTTGTGTGCCTCTGATAATATGTGAATTGTTGATTATTGATTGCTCTCTTTCAAGCTACTAGTCTCTGATTAATATGAAGGAGCATGTTATTTATATCTCTCTGGCGTGCTATCTGATCCAAGATTGTTTTAGCCAAAAACTTGCCAAAGGGGGAGATTGTTGGTGTTTTTGGTGTTAGCTTCATTTTTGGTAAAACATAATGAGTAAGAAGATGTGCAGGATAATGTGGACACATCTTGAGGACGCACGCGTATTCCTGGGCGAGATCTTTTTAAATATTTGGTTCGGTTTTATCTTCATTAATTGTGCACCAAATCTCGCCTTTTTATCTAGAACCTTCAGGAAGTGGCGTTTTGCCCTGATTGCTTTGTAAAATATGTTTCTCTATTTTTTCTATTTATGGAAACATATTATATGGTTCTAAAATATATTTGTTGGGTCTGAAACTTGTTGATCAAGAAAGCCCACGAATCTCAGGCTATTTAAAGGAAGATTCAGAACCTGAGAACACACAGAATAAAATCGCCAAGTGCCTAATGATAAATCTAGGGTTTTAGTCTTGTCTATTGTGAGCCTTTGCTTGTGTCACCTTGATGCTTGCATAAGGACTAGGTATTGAGTTGTAAACTCCTGTACTCTGAAGCTTTTAAGCAAGGAGTCTTTTCTGTAAGTCACTCTAAGCCTCTAGGTATGAGTGAGGTTATTCCATTGGAGTGGAGTCTCCTAATTTAATCGTTTGTTAAAAGATAACACTGGTTTGTGTTAGGATAGGAAGTGAGATGGGTTTCTCTTACCCCTGGGGTACCGAGGTAGAAATATAACACGAGTAATTAGTGAGTTCTTGAAGTTGTAAACCGAGGGTCAGCCGGATAACTTAGGAATAACGTTACGCTAGTGGATTTCCTTTCTGGCTTGGTATGCCCCCAGATTAGGACGTTGGGCCGAACTGGGTTAACAAATCACTTGTGTACTTTACCTTCCTGTCATTTGTTTTTTACTTGTTCATTGTGTTTTTCGCTGGTAAGATGTGTGCACATCATGCACCACATCTTTTACTGGTGCACCAGAAATTTCACTATGTACCCACCTCTCAAAGAAACATTTTCAACAAGGCCAAGTCAGTTGCTTCAGCAATCTGTGCAGCATCTGGGAGTAAAAGAAAAATCTCAACCATAGATATGTCATTACTGTGGGAGAAAAGGTCATATAAAACCTTATTGTTTCTTGCTTCATGGATCTCCTAGTAAGGTGCAGCAAGCAAAGTCCAGAAAGTTTGTCAAGAAAGAATGGAAACCTAGAGAGAAACTTGTTTCACTCATTGCTCACACATCTCTAAAAGCAACATCTAGGGAAGATTGGTACTTTGACAGTGGCTGCTCCAAGCACATGACTAGAATTGAGAATTTTCTGGGTGATATTAAGTCCTACTCAACAAGCTTTGTCACTTTTGGTGATGGTTCTAAAAGTGAAATTAAGGGGATAGGAAACTTGGATGGAATGGGTCTACCTAAACTTTCAAAAGTCTTGTTTGTCAAAGGTTTGACAGCTAATCTAATCAGTATCAGCCAGCTATGTGATCAAGGGTTGATGGTTAACTTTACAAAAGCTGAATGTCTAGTCACTAATCAAGAAGGAGAAGTCATAATGAAAGGTGTGAGGTTAAAGGATAATTGTTACTTATGGGAACCACAAGAGGAAGTTGGCTTGTCAACTTGCTTGCTTACTAAGGAAGATGAAGTAACATTATGGCACCAAAAATTAGGTCATCTGAACCTAAGGAGTATAAAGAATGCCATAGTTGAGGAAGTAATTAGAGGTCTACCCAAGCTCAAAATTGAAGAAGGAAACATATGTGATGAATGTCAGATTGGGAAACAAACAAAGAAGCCTCACCATCAGGTACATCATCTGACAACTTCCAGAATACTCGAACTGTTACACATGGATTTGATGGGGCCTATGCAAGTTGAAAGCTTAGGTGGTAAAAGATATGCTTTTGTAATGGTTGATGACTTCTCAAGGTACACCTGGATCAAATTCATTAGAGAGAAATCTGATACTTTTGATGTCTTCAAGGAGTTATGTGTTCCAATACAAAGAGAAAATGATAGTACAGTCTTGAAGATAAGAAGTGATCATGGGAAGGAGTTTGAGAATTTCAAGTTCTCTGAGTTCTGTACAGCTGAAGGGATAGCACATGAGTTTTCTTCACCAATTACACCATAACAAAACGGTGTGGTTGAGAGAAAGAATAGAACTTTGCAAGAACCAACTAAATAATGCTATTTGCCAAAAATCTTCCATATCATTTTTGGGCAGAAGCTATGAATACTGCTTGTTACATACACAATAGAGTCACTCTGAGAACCGGCACAAAAGTTACCTTATATGAGCTGTGGAAAAATAAGAAACCAACTGTCAAGTACTTCCATGTCTTTGGAAGCAAATGATATATCCTAGCCGATAGGGAACAACGAAGAAAATTGAACTCCAAGAGTGATGAAGGCATATTCTTAGGATACTCTACCAACAACAGAGCATATAGAGTGTTCAACTCCAGAACTAAAGTCATGATGGAATCTTTTAATGTAGTTGTAGATGACTCAAGTGAAGATAAGAGGTCTGATGCTCCAGCAATATATATAGCATCTGATCAGCAGGAAGAGGTATTTGAAACTGAAAAAGAAGATGTTAACTCTGGATCAAGTGGTACTGAACCTAACTAGGGTCCATCTCAAGAGTTCAGAAAAATCATCTAGAAGAGCTTATCATTGGAGATCTTAACCAAGGCATTGTTACAAGAAGAACTAGAGATGTAGTGTCTAAGTCATGCTTTGTCTCAAAAATTGAACCCAAGAATGTCAAGGAAGCTCTTACTGATGAATTCGGGATTAATGTCATGCAGGAAGAACTGGAACAATTCAAGAGGAATGAAGTGTGGGATCTTGTGCCTAGACCTAAAGGTGTGAATGTAATTGGTACAAAATGGGTCTTCAAGAACAAATACGATGAGAGTGGGAACATAACTAGAAACAAGGCTAGACTGGTAGCTCAAGGCTATGCTCAGATTGAAGGGATAGACTTTGATGAGACTTTTGCTCCTGTAGCACGTCTTGAATCCATAAGACTTCTCTTAGGGGTTGCATGTATATTGAAGTTCAAACTATTTCAAGTGGATGTGAAAAGTTCCTTCCTCAATGGGTACTTGAATGAAGAAGTCTATGTTGAACAGCCTAAGGGTTTTGCTGATCCTAGCTTTCCAGATCATGTCTACAGATTGAAAAAGGCCTTATATGGTCTAAAGCAAGCTCCTAGGGCTTGGTATGAAAGGTTGACTGAATTTCTTTTTACTCATGGGTACAAAAAGGGTGGGAATGACAAGACTCTGTTTGTGAGAGAAGAGAAAGATAAAGTGATGATATCACAAGTTTATGTGGATGATATATTATTTGGTGGAATGTCTGATCAGATGGTCCAGCAATTTGTGCAGCATATGCAGTCAGAATTTGAGATGAGTCTAGTTGGTGAACTAACTTTCTTTCTTGGATTCCAAGTCAAACAAATGGAGGATACTATATTTGTGTCTCAAAGTAAGTATGCAAGAAATATTGTGAAAAAGTTTGGTATGGAGAGTGCTAGCACCAAAAGAACACCAGCAGCAACACATCTGAAGCTTACCATAGATGAAAAAGGAATCAATGTTGATCAAAGTCTTTATAGAAGTATGATTGGAAGCTTATTGTATCTCACAGCAAGCAGACTTGATATTACTTTTGCTGTAGGAGTATGTGCAAGATATCAAGCTGAACCTAAGATGAGTCATCTCACAGAAGTCAAAAGAACTTTAAAATATGTGAATGGGACATGTGACTATGGAATCTTGTATTGTCATAGTGATAATTCTATGTTAGTAGGCTACTGTGATGCTGATTGGGCAGGAAGTGCGGATGATAGGAAAAGCACTTCAGGAGCATGTTTCTTCCTAGGAAATAATCTCATATCTTGGTTTAGTAAGAAACAAATTTGTGTGTCTCTATCAACTGCAGAAGCAGAAGATATTGCAACTGGTAGTAGTTGCTCTCAACTAGTGTGGATGAAGCAAATGTTGAAGGAGTACAATGTGGTACAAAATGCTATGACATTATACTGTGACAACTTGAGTGCCATTAACATCTCTAAAAATCCTATTCAACATAGTAGGACTAAGCATATTGATATAAGGCACCATTTTATTAGAGATCTTGTTGAAGAGAAGTGTGTCACAGAAAACTCACCAACCTCACCACCACTTGAAGAACATGCAACCATGATTGCTGTCGCAGAACCTATATCTGTTGTCGCTCCCGACACTACCGCAAAATCAAAGAAAGAGAAATCAAAGAAGAAGAAAAAGTCGGTAAGTGTTCTTTCCCCTGAATCTGTGAAATCAAAAGGGAAAAAGAAGAAATCTAAGTCTAAATCTAGATCGAGCAAATCTTATACTATGCAAGAACTGTACCTTGATGATTTAGGTGAAAAGAATGTTGAATCTTCAACTAGGGTAGTTCAAGAGTCTCAAACCTTAGGATTAGATGATTCTGGTGATATTGATGTTGATGGTGGTGCTAACACAAAGACCACAGAGAATGTTGTGCTGGAGACAACTCAGGAAGATGATACAACTGCTGTTGTCTTTAAAAAGGCTGAGTATCATGAAGGTACTAACCTTCCTGAGAATGCTGATGCTGTAACAAATGCTAGAGCATCTGATGTCTCAGACATTGCAACGAATGCAGATGAAACTGTGTTTGGTGATGCTATTGAGGTCTCTCAGAATGATGAGAGCATGAAGACTGCTGAAGTGGAAATAGAGGATCACACTCTGTCTGATCCCCAAACAGGTTCACTGAACAAGGAACCTGATGTTGAGATTTTGTCATCTGTGGACAAAATGGTGGAGAAGACTCCTGAACCTAGTATTGCTGGGAGGTTAAGGAGTCGAGCTAGAAGAGAACCTACACCACCACCAAAGTCAACCCAGAAATCCAAAGATGTTGATGGATTGAAGCCAGTGAGGTATGGTCCTGGCAGAACAAAGAGCAAACACATTTGAACTGCTGAGCTTAAGAAAAAGGCTTTGAAGAGAAAACATAAGTCATCTGATGACAGTGACTTTGTGATTGAAGAGGATGCTGTAGAAGATGCTGGCACATCTGACAAGCCAGTTGATATAGGGAAGAAAGAGCTAAGAGTGTTCCATCTGTTCTTCTAGACAATGTGTCGTTTCATCATGAGGAAGGTGCCTCTAGATGGAAGTTTATATGTGAAAGAAGGGTAGCTGTTGAAAGGAACCTGCATCATGATCTGTTGGATCTTCAAGAGCTCTTGGAGGTTATTGAAGCAGCTGGTTTAGTGAAGACTGTGAAAGGATTGTGTAAATGTTATGTCAAGCTGGTCAGATAATTCATTGTGAACATAGGAACTGACTGTGATGATCCTATGAGTCCTGAATATAGGCAGGTTTTTGTGCGTGGAAAATGTGTCAAATTTTCACCTGCTATAATCAATGAATATCTAGGCAGGAGTGTTGAAGAGGTAGCTGAGTTGGAGGTAACTCAGAATCAGATATGCAAAACCCTCACAGGTGATCTGGTTAAGGAGTGGCCTATGAAGAGCAACTTGTCTGCTGCTAAGCTTTCTACTAAGTATGCTATACTAAACAAGATTGCTGCTGCTAATTGGGTGCCAACTACCCATTCTAATGATGTGTCCAGAGGGTTGAGCAAGTTCATCTATGCTATAGGTACAAAATCTGTTTTTAACTTTGATGATTTTATCTTTTATCAAACTATAGCTCATAAGAAGACCAATGCAACAAAAATTCCTATTGCTTTTCCCACTTTAATCTATGATATCATCTTGCAACAATATCTTGAGATGTGTTTTCCTACTGATGAGGCTGCTAAGAGAGAGTCATAAATTACTTTAGACTCTAGGTTTTTGGAAAAATCACATGATGCAGATATTGCTCTAGCATCTGGCAAAGGCAAATCTGCTATGCTCAGCAGATGATTGCTGATCTCAAGGTTGTGAGTAAGGCTCTGGATGATAAGAAGTTCTTGGTAGATCGTGTGATTCAAACCTTGGAAGCTGAAGAAGTGGCTGCACATGATGAAGCCTTAGTAGTGGAGGATTCTGAAGGAAGTGCTGAGTTTTAATACTCCATTTTTTTTCCTGATGTTTTGTTTTATGGGTGAATCCCTGGATTCTCTATGCACCTATGTGTGCTATCTGGTCTGTAATAAGTACTATGTGGTTCTATTTCGTACTTATATGTTATGACAATTTGATGTTCTTTTCCTTTTGTCAAATTCTTTGGCTAAAAAGGGGGAGTATTATTAGTATTGATGCACTACTGCTACTGAAGTTGAAGTTTATCACTTGCTACTGAAGTAAGGGGGAGTGTAGTATGTAGTAGTATGTATGTGTGGATTTACTCCTACTTCTATCTACCTACCATTGAGGGGGAGTATTGTTGATTGTATGCATTAAGGGGGAGGAATTTATTTTTCCTATTCCTTGTAATGTTGATTGCATGAATTAAGGGGGAGGAATTTATTTTTCCTATTCCTTAAAGTCTTTTGATGCTTTTTGAAGCTGTTGTTTTTCTGGAATCCACTATGAGAGACTAAGTCTCTATGATCATACTCTTTGAGGCTAGTTGTTTTCATATCCGCTGTGCATGCCTCTGATACATGGTTATCCAATGCGTTCAAGTAATCTCATATTCTTCTGAAGTTATATGTCGAAGTTGATTTGAAGAATTATTTTTTTATGCATGCTGATCAAAAAGTGTTTTAGCCAAAATTTGCCAAAGGGGGAGATTGTTGGCGTTTTTGTATGCTGGCTATAATTTTGCAAAAACCCATTTTGTCACATGCTCTAGGACATGCTGAAGCATCTGAGTATGTTGAGCCTTGAAGCTGTTTGGCACGCGCGCGTTTTTATTTTTGAAATATATCTTGAGGAGATAGGTTTGTGAAATATATTTTATCATGCATAGCTAGCATAACAGAGCGCGCCTTGGGTCACAAGTTATCTCTTATGTGAAGATTTAATTCTAAAATATAATTCCTATATTTTAGGATTTGATTTATTTTTATTGGATATATTTCTGAAGACTCCTATTCTTGAGGAACAAGTCAAGCTGCGCTGAAGACTCTATATATACTTGTGTAAAACCTAATTAGGATTGTGGGAATTTTATTGTGTTCACTAAAGCGTGTGTTGTCTTTATTTTTCTTAGTGAACTTGTGAGTCTTTTCTTGTATCACCTTGATACATGCTAAGGACATAGGCTGTGTGTTTGTGTTATTTGTGAGATTACTCTTAAGCCTTTAGGTACGGAGTTAATCCTTTGTTTGAGTGTGTTCTCACTATCATAAGTTGTTTGTTTGTTTGTTAACAACACTGTGTGCGTGTTGTTAGTAAGGGAGTAAGGCGGGGCGCCTTTGACCTAGGAGTTCCTAGGTTGAGTTGCACAAGGTGGTTGCTAGGTGAGAAGCAGTAAACGGGTCGTTTACTGGTGTCTTTGAACTAAGGCTATATTAGTGGATTCCACCTGGATTGGTATCCCCCAGACTAGGACAAGTTGCGCCGAACTGGGTCAACAAACACTTGTGTTATTTACGTTTCTGTTCTTTATCACTTTTGTTATTGACTGTGTTGTTAGTAGACGCTGTAGCAATAACTAAAGCATCTTACTACTGAGTGCTAGGAATTTCAGTATAATTTTTTTTCTCGTAGACTACTTTTTCTTGATTGAAAAGCCTACAATTTTTCCTCTTTTTTTTTTCATTTTTTTAGACCAAGTTCTACTAGTATTCTACCCCAAACTTAGAATGTTTCTAATTCCAAAGAGCAACCCCAAACTTAGTTGAAACCAATACCAAGTATTTATGATTCTATCTAACTCCAATGAAATAAATAGATACAACATAATGGGTTCAATACTTGGGACAAGATTCATCACCAAAACAAAAAATAAAATTTTGCATGGAGGCTCAAAGTGGGTTAGCAAAGTATGACATAATAATAAGGGTGGCTAGAAAAGGTTCAGAGTACCCAACAAGTGCCTCGTGTGTATGAAAATACGACCAATAGTCTATAGAGAATCAATGCAAGCTCTAGCAAAATAACATTTAAACATGGATACTCACATATGGAAGAATTATAGTTTAAAGTGGAAAATATCTGGCTCAAAATCTCACCGGTTATGCTATAGAGAACCGAGATGGTGATTGTTGCGGGGATTTTGGGATTTCCACCACTAACATTGATCTTTCATTTCCAAAGAGGGGAAAGTATCGAAAAAAACATTTTAAAAGAGATCCTAGGGAAGGTATTAGCATCCTAAACGCCTATAGTATCCTATAGTAACCTCTAATTTATTGCTTTTTACTTATTTTTATGTGCTTAAGAAATGAGGGAGAAGTTGGTAAGAAATGGTAAAGAGGTTGTATAGAGAGAATATTGTGTGCATGTGGAGACTTAGATGAGAAGAAAAGGTTATTGCATAATTTAAAGTGTGTGCAAGTGTATCAGTTTTGCATAAGTATGAAGATAAGGAGAAGTATAACACAAAGAGTTTATACTGATTCACCCTTAATTGGGCTAGTCCAGTTTCCCACACCAAGTGAGGGTTTCCACTATTCTTCTTTTGATCTTAAACCAAGATCAAAACTTTGTCAAGCTATCACAAGCTTATCTTCCACCTTATCACCAAGGTGTTCTCTACCTTTTCTCCTAAGGTAGTTGCTCAACAAATAGTCACGTATTCTTGAGCAAGTTCTTTCTTATTACAAAGAAGTGTTAGGATCTGAAGCTTAACAATAAACCAAACCAGACTTATAAAGCTTTCTAAGTAACTATAAAAATCTCTCTGAAAATCACTCAAATGAATTGTTGATCCAAGTATGCAATTGTGAAGATTGGAGTGAAAGAGATCAAAAAGAGTTTGTGAGATTCTTGTGCTTGAAAGACAAGTATTGTATGATCAGTGGTGCTTCAAACTCTTGCTTTGCTCCTGCTGCATTCCATGCTATTTATAGATGTTTGGAGAGCCTTTGGAGTCTTGGAGAATGTGTAGAAAAATCAGAGAACAATGAACTAGCCGTTACTCACAAACTTGGAGTAAGCTGGAGAATGTTCTCCAAGAGGAGCATCTTGATGAGCTGGCATTGTACTTTCATTGCTTGCTGAACAAGTGTGACCGTTGTAGTTGAAATGTGCTGTCATATGAGAACAATGCTTCAGGGAGAATGATGAGAGAACATTCTCACAGAACTGTGTTGAGAAGCTTCATGGAATAGTGGAGAATGATGTGGGGAAAGCTTTCTATGCAAGCAACCAGCTGTGATCTGATCAAGGCATGTTGGAAAAGTACTTTGCAAGTACAACCTTGATAGAAAATAGAGTGTAGCCTTTGTTGGAGAAAGGACTTCTACTTTCTTGGAGAAAGATCATTAAATAATCCTTTGCAAGTACATAACAACTCATAGTGAAAGAGTTGTTGTCTTCTCCTCATTGGTCTATGTTCTTCTCTTTCATATTGACTTCAGATACTATTAAATTATGCCTTGAGGTCAAAGAACATTCTTTGCACATGCTCCATGTGATATGGCTTAAGAAGGAAAGTCCCATAAGATATTAATCACTTTGACTTGCCATAATGGAGTATGTTGCTGTAGAGATCTTGTGCAATATTCTCATGAAAAGTGTTCCTTTGTCTTGTTCATTTATCACCTAAAACAAATAGGTGCTTTGGCATTGAAGAACAAACACGCTGGAGCCAGAGAATGATGAGAGAATGATGACTAACTTTCTTGTATCATTCTCCAGAGCTGATATTAATTTATTTGCTTTGCACAATGAAACCTATCTTTTTAATATCACTCAAAAGCACTTGTTAGATAACACAATGACCAAAATTATACTTAAAATATAATTAAGATGTTTGTTATCTTTAAAACATCAAATTGGGATTTTGCCTCAACAATAGGAAGAGGGATGAATATATGGTTGTTGTTGTTGATTTTATTTTGATTGAGGGATGGAAGGATGAAGGAGAACAGAAGGAGGTTTGTTTTTGTTTCTTGAAAAATATGAAGAAGTATGAAGAACGAGTAATTGTTCTTCTTTTTTTCTTTTTCTTTTTATGTTTTTTGTTTGCTTTTGATTTGGGGGAATTGGAGAGAAAGGTTTTTTTAGTGTTTTCTGAATTTTGGTGTGTGATTAATGAACCAGATTTTTTGTGAATGAGAGCCCCTTTGGTATGAGTGATGTGATGTTTTTTATATAGAGAAACTAATTAGGGTAAAGGGTAAAGTGGTAATAAAACAAAAATGGTGGAATTTTGATATATTTTTGAAAATGAAAATGATTTATGATGAGAGGGTGATGATGTGACAAAATGCCATTGGTCTATGTTGAAATATTTTTCATGAATTGGCAAATGCTAATTTTGGTTTTATTTTTAAAAGGAAAAAAGATAGGAAAATAAGATAAAATGATATGTTTTTTCTATTTTTTGCAAACTTTGAGATAGAAATGTGAATATGAAATAAATTGAAATAAAATGCAATAAAATGTAGATGTTTTTGATATTTTGGAAATATGTGTAAATAAAATATGTAATTGTACCAAAACAATAAAAACTATTTTTTTGACATTTTTATCTTTTTACGCTAATTAAAAGAAAAAATATATGAAAATGAACTAAAAATGACAAAATGGTCATAAAACCAAAATTAAGCGTAAAATTAAAAGTAAAAAAAATAAAATATGCATGAAATTGATATTATTTTTATCAAAAAGAAATAACATGTATTTTTTAGAAAAATGTAAATATGAAGAAATCTCTATCTCTATCTTTATATAATATATTTAAGGATGTCTCTCTCCTGATTTTTTTCCTACGTGGCATTCTCTCAATTAACATAATCCTACGTGTCATCTCCTCCTTATTTTATACTACATAAATTTAGTTAGGAGTTTTAGCAAGAGGAACATGGTTCAAATCTCACCAACAACAAAAAATCTATTTTTTTACTTAGATTTAGGTAAAAGCTTTAGCAAAAGTAACATGGTTCAAATCCCACCAACAACAAAAAAATCTATTTTTTTACTTAGATTTAGTTAAAAGCTTTAGCAAGAGTAACATGATTCAATTCCCACCAACAACAAAAAATATATTTTTTTTACTTAAACTACATATATTTAATTATGAGTTTTATCAAGAGGAACATGAAAATAATTATTTTTATGATGTATTTTTTTACTTAATTGTTACTAACCATAATTTTTAAAAAGTTACTAATCTCTATAGTATATATTTATTAATGTCTCTCTCATGAACAAAATTGCACGTGACAATCTCCAATGAATTAAAGTTTATATGTATCATCTATGTCTCTGTCACGAATAAAATTTAGTATGAAGTACACGGTTTGATTTCCACTAACAACTGAAACTATATTTTTATAATATTTTTTGATGCAATTTTATGATATTTTATTTTATTTTTTATGAAAAATATTAATACTTATATTAATATATATGACTGTATTTTTTATTTTAATTTACAAGGGATCAATATTTATATATATTAATACAAGTGGCTATATATGCATGAGATTTATATTTATATATATTCATATTACACGGGAATTAAAGACATTTTTTTTGTAATTTTAAGAGAACATATATTTCTATGAGAGTCTATATTTTTACCCATATTATTAATATGGGGATAATTTTTTTTTTAATTTCTACAGGCGCTATATTTATACTCATGTACAGTTTTTTTTGTAATTTTTACGGAATTATATTTCTACGAATGTTTTAATACGAAATTTATTAATACAAGACGAAAGACTTTTTTATATAGGAATTTAAATATTTATAGACATATTAATATGGGAACGCTATTTTTTTACTATGACTTATATTTACAGTCATATTAATACGAGTGCCTTTTAATTTTATAATTTACGCGATGACCAATATTTATACTCATATATTAATACACGATCCTATCTTTTTTGTAATTTCACGGGGACTAGAAACGAAATATCATATTGTTCGAAACGGGGGAGCGGGAGATCACTATGCACCCTATATTATTTCTTTAAAATTGCTATATATATATATATATTATTTTTCATATTTAAATAATAAAAATATAAAATCAATTTTCCAAGTAATTGAAAAAATAAATATTACTTGACAAAAAATTCATTATTGATTAATATTAAATTAAAAAAACTAATATATCAACTAATTAACTTTAACGTTAATAACATATATTATAGTTTTGATTATTATCCTCCCGTGCATTGCACGGGTCAATTATACTAATATACTATAAATTTAAATATTAACCCGTGCATTGCACGGGTCAGTTATACTAGTGGATTTAGTATAATAGAGTTTTTCTTCTTCACAATAATTTCTCGTGAGACTACTATTGCTTCCTTTCTTCTTCTCCCAAATTTTACCGACTCAACTTCTCATGTTATGCTCTTTGCTCCACGAAATTAGGAAAAAGGAAAAGAAACACTGCAGTTCCATTCTCTTCATTTTATAGTCTCTAACCTTGAAAGAATCACACGCCGTGGCACTTACACTACTTACCTCACTATCATTCGTCAATTCAGTTGCCTATTTTCGCTTCATAGTTTCTTTATTACCTTCAAAGGAATTATTTTTCTATTCATTCATTTGTTCAATTATATTAGGTTGGTTTCTAATATTAAGAACAATTATTTCTTTAGAAATATTAAGTATTTGATCGTGCGGTCAGCTGTAGGATACTTAAACCCGGTGTCATTTTAAGGAAGAATATCGGTAAGGGATTTTTCCCCACAAACTCATGTCCTTAAGGTTTATGTTATAGATTAGTAATGAAATTGTTTAACTAATAGAGGTGTATGATAATAGAAGAAATGACAAAAGACTATTTTATAACACTTTATGTGATTATAGGGTTTATGAATTATTTGTGTGATTGAGTGTATATATATTTGATTTGATTAGATGGTTTGTTGTGTGTGATTAATCTTGAATTTGAGTATTTTGTTGATTTTGATTAAATGGTGAATTTACGGAGTTTGAAAGTGAGTTCTGAACTTTCGATTGGTTTAATGGAAATGGCGATGACTTTAAGAGGTGTTAATGGTGTCTTAGTTGGTGTATTTGATTGGGAGTGGTGCATTCATTCATTCATTCATTGGTGATTTACACTTCGGAGTGTCGATCCGTTCTTCGGATCGGTGTTTGGGCGATCCCTTCGGAGTGTCATCTCTAGCGTTGTGTAAACTAAAATATATTTTCTCATTATTATCTCACTTTGTTTCAACTTGGTTAATATCCACATGTAAATTTTTAGAATAAATAAATAAACAACCTTTAAATATCCCAACATTCACATTTTTTTGACAAAAAAACAACTCACACATTCGATAAACTACATTTTATTTTAAATACAATGTAAATTAAAGGTATTCACTATATCTCTATATAATATATTTACGGATGTCTTTCTCCTGATCATAATCCTAAGTGGCAAGCTATCAAGTACCCATATACCTATGTGGCAAACTATGAGACCATCTACATAACAAACTAAGTCTTCCTTGATGTATCACTCTTCGATTCCCACTCAAGACACTTTTTCAATTATGAAACATTTTATTTAACTTTTTAGAGTTCCTTAATGTACCACTCTTCGACTCCCACTCAAGACACTTTTTCAATTATGAAACATTTTATTTAACTTTTTAGAGTTCCTTAATGTACCACTCTTCGACTCCCACTCATGACACTTTTTCAATTATGAGACATTTTATTTTATATTTTAGAATTCCTTAATGTATCATTCTTTGATTTCCACTTATGACACTTTTTTAATTATGATACATTTTATTTTATTTTTTAGAATTCCTTAGTGTATCATTTTTTTGATTCTCACTCATGACACGTTTTTAATTATGAGAATTTTTCTTAAAGATATTTTTGAGACACATATTATGCATAACTAAGATTAATAGTCAGTTATAAACAAAAACAAACAAAACTTTTGGATAAAAACAAGTAAATCAAACCTATTTCTAACAAATAACAATAATTTTTTTAAGATTAATACTTTTAATGAAAAAATTTCTTAATAAATTTTCCATAACTATTTTTTATTTAACCATCATAACTAATGGTATATCATAAAAAATTTAGTTGATTCAAAAACTGAAATACTATTATATAAGTATAAGTACCCAAACAATTATATGTATTAATTTTTTTAAATAAAGTTGTGTGAATTAATATATACCATTACATAAATATTATTATATATGATAAAAAAAAGTCATAATTTCTCAAATAAAAGTATATTTTATTAGTTTAATTTTTAACTTTTGTTCACATACAAAATTTAACTCATTTCTATCTATCATTATTTTATTACTAAGTTGTACCAAATATAAATCATACTTATTCCTATTTTATTTGTATTTTATTAAGAACATATTTTTATTCATATATTAATACAATAAACCCATTTTTTTTTGTAATTTTTATGATGACTACACTTATATTAATATCAATGCATGTCTTTATAATTTACACGGGATCAATATTAATAATCATATATTAATACAAGAGGTTTTTTTTAAAAATAAAAATATACTCACATATCAAAACAAGATCCTATATTTTTTTTAAAATTGCTACGGGGATGAGAGAAAAAATATCATATCGTTGAACGGAAAGTGGGAGATCATTCTCAAAAATATTAACTATGACTTATATTTACACTCATGTTAATATGAGTGTATTTTGATTTTGTAATTTATACAAGGCAATATTTGTACTTATATATTAAAACAGATCCTATTATTTTTGTAATTTCTACGGGGACGGAAAGAAAACATCATACTGTTGAGAACGGGGAGTGGAATACCACTGTCCACCATGTTCTATCCCTTTAAATCCATAAATATATAATTATTTTTTATAATTAAATAATATAAATATCAAATCATTTTCGCAAGTAATTAGAAAAACATAAATTACAAGAAAAAAAATTCATTAATTAGAAATAAGATACAAAAAAAATTAAATTAAAAAAATTAATATTTCAACTAATCTACTTTAATTTAATTATATAAATTAATATAATTTTGAATTTTAACCCGTACATTTGTACGGGTTAGTTATACTAGTATAATATATTTAAGGATGTCTCTCTCCTGATTTTTTTCCTACGTGGCATTCTCTCAATTAACATAATCCTACGTGTCATCTCCTCCTTATTTTATACTACATAGATTTAGTTAGGAGCTTTAGCAAGAGGAACATGGTTCAAATCCCACCAACAACAAAAAATCTATTTTTTTACTTAGATTTAATTAAAAGCTTTAGTAAGAGTAACATAATTCAAATCTCACCAACAACAAAAAATCTATTTTTTTTACTTTGATTTAGTTAAAAGTTTTAGCAAGAGTAACATGGTTCAATTCTCACCAACAACAAAAAATCTATTTTTATGATATATATTATTTTTACTTATACTACATATATTTAATTATGAGTTTTAGTAAGAGGAACATGATTCAATTCCAACCAACAACAAAATAATTATTTTTATGATGTATTTTTTTACATAATTGTTACTAACCATAATTTTTAAAAAGTTACTAACTTCTATAGTATATATTTACTAATGTCTCCAATGAATTAAAACTTATGTGTATCATCTATGTCTCTGTCACGAATAAAATTTGATATGAAGTACACGGTTCGATTTCCACTAACAACTAAAACTATATTTTTTGATGCAATTTTATGATATTTTATTTTATTGCTTATGAAAAATATTAATATTTATATTAATATATATGACTATATTTTTTATTTTAATTTACACGGGATCAATATTTATATATATTAATACAAGTGGCTATATATACGTGAGATTTATATTTATATTCATCTACTAATACAAAGACTTTTTTTTTTGTAATTTTAATATGAGAGTCTATAGTTTTACCCATATATTAAAATGGGGATAATTGTTTTTTAATTTCTACAGGAGCTATATTTATACTCATGTACGATTTTTTTTGTAATTTTTACGGAATTAAATTTCTACGAATGTTTTAATACGAAATTTATTAATACGAGACGAAAGACTTTTTTATATAGGAATTTAAATATTTATAGACATATTAATACGGGAACGCTATTTTTTTACTATGACTTATATTTACAGTCATATTAATATGAGTGCCTTTTAATTTTATAATGTACGCGAGGACCAATATTTATACTCATACATTAATACACGATCATATCTTTTTTGTAATTTCACGGGGACTAGAAACGAAATACAATATTGTTCAAAAAGGGGGAGCGGGAGATCACTCTGCATCCTATTTTATTTCTTTAAAATCGCTAAATATATATTATTTTTAATACTTAAATAATAGAAATATAAAAAATTCGTTGACTAATATTAAATTAAAAAAATTAATATCTCAACTAATTTACTTTAACGTTAATAACGTATATTATAATTTTGATTATTAATCCGTGCATTGCACGGGTCAGTTATACTAGTAGTAGTAATATGAGAAAAATAATAAGAAAAATACATGAAAAAGGAATAAAATATTTTTGTATAATTTTATGCAAGGAATTGCAAATTGGATTTGTAGGTCCGAAATTGAGGTACAATAGTGATCATGATGAATATCTTCTTCAGTAAACCCCATAGCTATTATGCTCTTGAACTTTGTCAGTAAGCTAGCCCCTACCTTGGTGGTTAGAAAAAATCTCTAAGACAAATTTTTTTGAAATGGAAAGATTATGAAATTCATGCAACAACAACATGGGATAGCAACTACTTTAGAAAGAGATTGTTCATTCAAAATAATCATGGAATTTCTCAACTACAAGATTAGAAAAGAAAATAAAAACAGGAATGTAGAATTAAAGGAAAGAAATTACTCAGCCTGGTTAAAATCCTTTGGAATGTCCAAGTCGTCCTAGTTTAAATAGTCTGAAATTGATGGTGGAATTCCCAACTGTAGACGTGGCTAAGGTAAGGGGTATGTGTTGCGGGTTTTTTGAGACATACTCCACTACAGTTGATTCTTTCATTTCCAAGGGACGGGAAAGTATCGAAAACCTTTTGTGAGAGATTCTAGGTACGGGGGTTAATTGCGAAAAAGGAAGGTGTATGCACCTTAAGCGCCCATGGTACTCCATGGTAACCTCTTGAAAAGCTTTTTGTGCTTTAAATGTGTGCTTCAAGAATAGGGGAGTGTTAGACTACAAGGCTACGCTCAAATGTGACGAGCAAAAGCGTTTCAAACAACAATTACGGTTTTTCGTAAAATAATCGAGTAAGCGCGGAAGCTACCTAGATCGGTAGTCTATTGCACCTCGATCAAAGGAAAAGTAGTAAAAGCCGATGGAATGAATACGATACAACGAATGCAATTCAAATTATCAAGTTAAGCAATTTTCAAATCACACAAATCTTTTGAAAATAGAATCACACACAAAAACTCGGAATTGCAAATTCAAATAACAAGCGAAGCGAGCACACAATAATTTTGTCGAACACGTGTGTGTGACAAAATTATCTATGCAAGTGAATAACAAATTGGAATGTAAAAGAGATAAGGGATAGAGAGATACGCAAGGGAGTGATCAGGGAGTTCCCAACTTTCGCGTCGTCCTCGCAGTCGGCCGGTACGTCTCCCCCCAGCTTATCAAACGGATAAGCTGAGACTTTTACTTCGGAAAAAATATCTTTCAATGCACAGTTTACAAACGACTCAAATATGCAAGATACAGACACTAATACTCGGTCTTCACCATCTTCAACATAAACCCGTCTTTGTAATTGCGCAAACCCAATTCGATCTTGTCTTCAATTATCGTTCCCAACGATCAATCCTTCACGCGATCTTCAATCCAAGAATACCTGATGATCGTCCGAATAATTCCCTCAACAAATCGAATTGTAACCTTCAAGCAAACTCTTGAACCCGGATGAGAAACCCAACCTTCAAGACTCAATCAACTCGAGCGACAAATTTTGATTCACCGCGAATTCTCCTCGAACGTTATCCTTCGAATTCTTCTAATCAATCTCCAATTGAACCCATACTCAATCTTCAATTTGATAGAAGTAATGAAGGAAGATGATGATTGCTCTTGAATGATCCTTGATACAAAACTCTCAAACAATCTTGACCAAAGAACTCTTCAATACTGGTTTCTCATACTTACAATAATAACACATAAAGCTATTTATAATGGAAGTAGAATTGAGCAAATTTAGGCACAATCTAACAGACTTGTAGCGATACATGCATCAGTGTGTATCGATACAAGCAGTTGACAGCAAGAAGGTTTGTGTTCTTGTATCGATACATCCACGCGTATGTATCGATACATACACCAGAAAAACCGAAATTGACTGATATGTTTCGAAATACAAAGGTGTGTTTCGAAACACAAGGCTCTCTCTGGTTTCAGGAGAGTCTGCATGTGTTTCGAAACATACAAGTGTGTTTCGAAACACAGAGGCTCCTCTGACTCCAATGAGAGCAATTTGTATCGATACAAAAATGCTATGTATCGATACAAATGCGTGATAATCAGCCTGAACAAGTTTCAGGACATTTGTATCGATACAGGTATATATGTATCGATACAAAACACCTAAAAATTGATTTTTCAAAGTTTCAAAATAATGTTTTGTTGTCAAGTCAATTTCAATTGTTGCCTAAACATATTCTACTCTATTTCCATGTGTTTTGACAATTATTGAAACTCGGAGGGGAACTGGTGCATTAACAGGGAGAAGATGTAAGAAGTGAGAGAGAAGATGTATAGAAGAGAGTGTGTGCTTTTGTGTTGGTTGTTTGTGTAAGAAGAAATGTAAGAGAGAAAATGTGTAAAAGAAAAGATATAAGAAAAATGTGTGTTTTTTATTGTTTTGAATTCGGAAAAGGGTATGTGCTCCTTTTGCCTACGTACCTTTTGTGAAGGATAAGAATTCGCGTAGTTCTCTAAAAAAAAGAGAATGTGTGTTGTATGTTTTTTATGAAAAAAAAACAAAAGATTGATGTCATTTTAAGTCTCATTTTTTAAGTGTCAATATAAACACGCTAAACCATATTTATCATGATTGGGAGATGTACGACCCAAAATCAACTTCGGGGACACCCTTCCCCAACAACGACAAACATGATTTAAGTCTTGCTAATGTTTATAAGGACAGTTAAAATTTGAGACAAATCATGATAAAGATCTAATGTTATTTAAGGAGCCAAAGATGGCAAAAAGAGAATTGTGTTGGTTTGTGTCTTTTAATTGTGAACAACTTCAAGTTTGATTAGAGTGTGTTAAAAAAAACAAAGAGAAGATTTTTGAGAAGGTTTTGTATTTATGAAAGCGGTTTGATTTTGAAAAGAAAATGTAAAAAAGAGTTGTTGTAAAAAAATGTTGTTTGTAAAAGAAAAGGAAATGTTGTTGTTTTGAAAACGGAAGTGTATCCGTTGTTGTGAAAAATATTGTAAAGAAAAGGAATTGTTGTTGTAAAAAAACGAAAGTGTATTTGTTTTGATGTTGTGTAAATGTAGAAAAAAAAATGTAGTTGTTTGTTGTTGTAAAGAAAGAGTATTTTTGACATGATAAATATTGATAAAAGGTAGCATAGTCAAGTTTAATATCGTTTGCGACTAAAATGGACCTACGATTATTTTGTTTGAAAAGATCGCGCATTGTTGAAAAGGGTTTTTTTTTTGGTCGTTTGAAAAAGTCTCGTAATCAATTGAAATTTAATTACGAGCCCTCCCCCTCGGAAATGAAATATTATATTTTTGTTTTTGGCGTTGTATGTGGTGTATAATCTAGAAAGCGATAAATAAATAAATAAAGCGATAAATAAATAAATAAAGTCCTACGCTATTACAACCATATCGAATAATTAATTATTTACAACCAAATCAAATCGAATGAACAAATAAAATAATAGACAATAAAATAAATTGCGCGAAATAAAATAAGCGAATAAAAAAAAACGTGTAAATAAATAAGAGAATGAAAAGGGGTGCAAACCTGAAAATAGTGTGGAGAAATAAAACTGAAATCAGCAAAGAAAGGTCCTAGGCCCAATCAGCAAGCCAGCAATCCAGCCCAAACCAAAACCAGTTCTAGAAGAAGAAAAAAACAAGAAAAACCGAACCAAAACCAGACCGGATTAAACCGAACTGAACCGGACTAGGGGGCGCGCAGAGAAATTTTCCAGAACCAATAAAGAAGTGACACGTGGCAGAGACACCTTCTCCTTCTTCACAAACACTTGCAGAACTGCGTCCTCCGTTCCTCACCATTATCACCGCCGTCTAAGCTTTTTCCAGTCATCAAAAACGCGAAAACTATACACCGTTCCACACGGTTTTCTTCACTGATTCCAAATCCGTGCTTAGATTTTGCATTAGAAGCTCATAATTTCAAAAACGAACGAAGCATAGCTCGGGTTCAAAAACACTCAAACGGAAATCTCACGCAACGAAACGCAAAAACGTTTGAAGGAAAATGATCAGACAAGTCCCAGGATCACGAATCTATTACTCTTTACCTTCGATTGAGCTTGTGTGGTCCGGATCGAGAGTTTTTTTGTTCGTCCGTGACTTTGGTCATGTTTTTAATGACTTTGTAGTGGTTATTTGGAGAAACTGAGGGTGGATCGGACTCGGGAGGGTCTAAATCTTTAGAAACAAGTGTTTGATTCTGCCTATTAGAGACCTCCACTTGTCCACTAGTTTGAGGGTGGTATGGGGTTGCAATCCGGTGATGCACATTGTACTTTCTTAGCAACGCCTCCATCTTTCGGTTGAGGAAGTGGGTTCCTTCATCAATAATCAACGCTCTTAGGACTCCAAAGCGTGAAAAAATATTCTTCTTGAGGAAGGCAACCACTACTTGAGCATCATTGGTTTGAGTGGCAATTGCTTCTACCCACTTAGATACATATCCACTACCACTAAAATGTACATCTTTGAGTATGATGAGGGGAACGGCCCCATAAAATCAATTCCCCACGCATCAAAAATCTCCACTTCCAACACAAGATTTTGAGGCATCTCGCTTCTTTTTGAAATATTTCCTGTGCGTTGACAGCGGTCAATCGCTTAACATAGGTAAAAGCATCCTTAAACAAAGTTGGCCAAAACAATCCAGATTGAAGGACCTTTGCAGCAGTTCTATCTCCATTAAAATGACCATCGTAGCTTGAGTCATGACAATGCCAGACACTTTCTCTTGCTCATCTTCTGGAGCACACCTTCTTAACAAGCCATCAACTCCCTTTTGTACAAAAATGGCTCATCCCACACATAAAATTTACAATCATTGAGGAATTTCTTGCGTTGTTGAAAGGTAAAATCAGATGGAATTGTCTTTCCCACCATGTAGTTTGCAAAATCTGCAAACCACGGTGCAACTTTCACAACTAAGATGTGTTCATCTGCGAAAAATTCTTGAATAGGCCTCTTTTCTTCAGTTTCTTCGACCTTCTCTAATCTAGACAGATGATCGGCTACAGTATTCTCCGATCCTTTTTTATCTCGAACCTCAAGATCAAATTCATGTAATAACAATACCCACCTCAAAAGTCTAGGCTTCGATTCCTGCTTAGCAAACAAATACCTCAAAGCAGCATGATCAGTGTAAACAATAACTTTAGACCTTAGCAAATAAGATCTAAATTTATCAAAAGCATAAACAATAGCCAAAAGTTCTTTTTTCAGTAATGGCATAGTTAAGTTGTGCTGGATTCAAGACATGACTAGCATAATAAATTACATGCAACAACTTATCTTTCCTTTGCCCAAGCACTACTCCAATAGCTATGTCACTCGCATCACACAAAATTTCAAAAGGTAGTGACCAATCAGGTGCAATGACAATAGGGGCAGTGACCAATCTTTGCTTCAAAGTACTAAAAGCATTTAAACAATCATCATTGAATTGGAAAGGTGTGTCTTTCACTAGTAAATTAGTAAGAGGTTTTGCTATTTTTGAAAAATCTTTAATAAACCTCCTATAAAATCCTACATGGCCTAAAAAGCTTCTTATGCCTTTTTCATTAGTAGGAGGGGAAAGTTTTTCAATTACTTCAATTTTTGCTAGGTCTACCTTTATCCGTTTATAGAAGATTCGGTGACCCAAAACAATTCCCTCTCTTACCATGAAATGACATTTCTCCTAATTTAACACCAGATTAGATTTTTTAAACCTTTCCAATACAAGAGATAAATTCATCAAACAATTATCAAAAGAAGAGCCAAAAACAGAAAAATCGTCCATAAATACCTCAATGTGTTTTTCAATCATATCAAAGAATATTGACATCATACACCTTTGAAATGTCGCTGGTGCATTGCACTACCCGAATGACATCCTCCTATAGGCAAATATCCTGTACGAGCATGTGAAGGTTGTCTTCTCTTGGTCCTCCGGCGCTACTGCAATTTGATTGTAGCTGAGTAACCATCTAGAAAACAATAATAGTCGTGACCTGCCAACCTCTCAATCATCTAATCAATAAAAGGTAATGGAAAATGGTATTTCCTTGTTGCAGTGTTAAGCCTTCTATAGTCTATGCAAACTCTCCATCCAGTGACCGTACGTGTTGGTATAAGCTCATTCTTCTCATTCATCACCAATGTAGTACCACCCTTTTTAGGAACAACTTGGACTGGACTAACCCATGAACTATCAGAGATAGGATAAATCAGACCTACTTCTAGTAGTTTCACCACCTCCTTTCTAACCACCTCCTTCATGACTGGGTTGAGTCTTTGTTGAGGTTGTACCACAAGTTTATAATTGTCTTCCATTAGAATTTTATGCTTGCAAAATGTAGGGCTTATGCCCTTCAAATCTTTAATAGAGCACCCAATGGCACCTTTGTACTATCTTAGGATTCTCAACAATTTTTCTTCTTCAAATGAACTTAAGTTTGCACTTATTATGGCTGGGTACTCGTCCTTCTCACCAAGGAACACATATTTCAAATGAGAGGTTAGTTGCTTAAGCTCAACTACTGGTGCTTTCTTGGTTTCTTGATGGGACTTTCTTCTTTAGGTTTCAAATCTTCCCAATTAGTAGTAGTGTGACGATTAAATGGTGGTATAGCTTCCAACATTGTTAATGCTTCTCTCTCTTTAGGATCGCCATTCTCTTCAACAAATTCTGATGGTAAACTCAAAACTCTTTCAAGAGGTAGACTTGGAATTTGATTTTTAATTTGTTCTTCAATGATTGAATTAAGAATGCCAACCCTATAACACTCCTCCTTTTCTGTTGGGTGTTTCATTGCCTCAAGTACTTGTAATTTGACAATTTCATTATATACTTTCAAAGTTAGAGTACCATCCTCCAAATCAATTAAACATCTTCCCGTTCTCAAGAATGGTTTTCCTAAGGTTAATGGAATTTCATCATCTTCAAGCATATCATGAACAACAAAATCAACTGGAAATATCAATTTGTCGACTTTCATAAGAACATCTTCAACAATATCGTAAGGATGTCTGATTGAATGGTCAGCAAGCTCCAATATCATCTTGGTGTCACTAATCTCGCCAATACCCAACTTCTTGTAAATGGACATCGGCATTAAACTTACACTTGCTCCAAGATCAATTAAAGTTTTCTTGAAAGTTCTATCCCCAATGGTACAAAGAATATTGACACTTCCAGGATCTTTGAGTTTTTGTGGAATCTTCCGTTATAAAATTGCACTACATTGCTCTGGTAGTCTCACCCTTTCATCACCAATGGTCCTCTTTCTTGAGATGATGTCTTTCATATTTTTTGCATAAGTAGGCATTTGCTCAAGTGCTTCAGCAAAAGGAATGTTTATTTGAAGCTTTTTGAACATGTCTAAAAACTTACCGAAATCTTTCTCATCTTTTTCTTTCTTAAGCCTTTGAGGAAAAGGTAACTTGATTTCTGGTTTTTGAAGGTTTTCTTTCTTTTGCAAAATTGGTTCCTCTTGCTTTTCGACCACATCTACATCATCTTTTTCAGTACTTCGAACTTCCAAATCCACCTCAATAAGTGTAGGCGATGACTCACTCCCTCTTTTTTGTACTTTCGGATTATTGTGATTCATTCACCTTTTGGCTTCTTGTAACAACAGCGTTAACACTTTCATGGTCTCTCGGATTAGTGATTGTGTTACTTGGAAGATTTCCTGGAGCTAGTTGTGAGAGCTGTTGAGCAATTTGACCAACTTGGATTTCAAGATTTTTGATTAAAGGTGTTGTGTTCTTTTGTGCGGCTCTTGTTTCTTGAGTGAATGAATTCATGCTTGTGGCCAATGCTTCGATAGCTAATTCGCAATCTGCCTTCTTTGGTGGAATTGATACTTGATTTTGAGGGCCACTTTGTTGATTCTTCCATGAGAAGTTTGAATGATTCTTCCAGCCTGGATTATATGTGTTTGAGTATGGATTATTTTTCTTAAGACCCGCTTGATTGCTAAGATATTTCACATGTTCTACTTGTGTTGCATCCATAGGTACATCAAAATGCATCGTGGAATGCGGACCTGCACACCAATCACAACATACAGTTTGCATCTGGTTAACTATAGCAACATTAGCTTGACTTAAATTAAGAGCTGCAATCCTCTTTGTTACTTCAGCTGACACTGCTTTTTGAAT
Organism: Trifolium dubium; assembly: GCA_951804385.1. Lineage (NCBI taxonomy): Eukaryota > Viridiplantae > Streptophyta > Magnoliopsida > Fabales > Fabaceae > Trifolium > Trifolium dubium. The sequence continues at coordinate 9,294,109 of OX638074.1, read as the reverse complement.
CTGCTTGGTTGTTGTTGAGTCCTTTGGTACTGGCTGCATTTTTGGGTTATAAATCATTGTGATAGGATGTTGGATACAATGCTTCGAACACTGTATCAACGTACTGGCTATGTGCGCGCGCGCGTTTTATATTTTCAGAGAATATCTTTATTTCTCTCTCATGGATCATGCATGGCGCATTTAATGCTTCAGATTATTGTCAAATATATTTTTATCAAGAGTCTCCATGAAGCTTATTTCTGAAGAAGATAAATTTTATTTATTATGAAGAAATTAGGTTGGATCAAATATGAAGCCCAAGTTACTTGTGCCTCAAGAACGTCTATTGCCTATTTAAAGGAGTTGTTAAACCTAATTCTGTTGAGAGACTTGTTCACGCCTTTTGTTCTTGTCTAGGATTCCTAGGTTTTTGTGTGTGTGTTTATTTGTGATCCTTTCTTGTATCTCATTGATGCAAGTTTAGGACTGTATCTCTTCTTTGTAACGTAATGTTTGTGTACCACTCTTAAACTGTGAAGTACGGAGTCGGTTGTTTTTGTGATCCTCTCCTAAGCTGTGAAGTACGGAGTTAAGGCTGTTTATTGTGGTTACAACACTCTAAGCCTTTAGGTACGAGTGTGTCTCCAACATAAGTATTTGTGTATTGAACTTAATGCCACTACGAAGATCAGTGAACCAGAGGTTGTTTGCGTGGAAGTCTACAAACTGAGAGGAAGTAAGGTGGGGCGCCTTTGATCTAGGAGTTCCTAGGTTGAAGATTCATTGGTAGTGCCTAGGTGATAAGTTGTAAACGGGGCGTTTGCTGGTAACTTAGAACTAGGACTATTATAGTGATATTCCTTCCTGGATTGGTATCCCCCATATTAGGTTGTTGTTGTGCGCTGAACTGGGTTAACAAATACTGTGTCTCCTTTATTTGTTTCTGTTTTTATTTACTTTGCTTTATTACGTAAAACGTCGGATAAAGTGTTTAGCACACTGTATCACACACTGTGCTTGGTGTGCCAGGAATTTCAGTTGTGAGTATATGCTGAGCATTCTTGTGTTCAAGTTGATTCAAGTCTATCAGCCTACCTCTTGTACCACCTGTTTTGTCATACATTTGCATTTGTTCATTTAGTGCAATAACTTCAATTACTTTTATGATTTGAGTAGCAGTTTTGAAATTTATGGAACCACCAGAACTGTATCTAGCACTTGTCTAGTAGAAAGGCGTAACCCATTACAAAAAATCTGCATTTGAACAGTGTTGTCAAAGTTGTGCTCTGGACATGCAGCTAGTAACTTCTTATACCTCTTATAAGTTTCTCCAAGTGATTCTCCTTCTTTTTGTTGGAAGTTGGAAATGTCTTGTCTACGTCTCACAAATAAAGCTGTGGGAAAAAACTGCTCCAAGAATATGTCTTCCATATCATTCTAGGTTGTTATACTTCCAACTGGTAAGGAGTCAAACCACTCTTTAGCATCATCAGATAGTGAAAATGGAAATAACCTCAACTGTTTATCTTCTTCAGAATTCTCATCCACCTTTGTTGTCTCACATATCAGAAAGATATTCCTTAGCTCACGAATAGATTGATTTCAACCACCTTCATTGTACTTTCCCACAAACTGATTCTCCTTCAGCTCACAAATGGATTGATTTCAAACTTGTTTACCGTCACAAGCTGATTAGTGATGGTCAACTTGTTTCGGTTTCTATCACGAGTTCCATAGTCTCCGAGAAGTCTCTCCTCTAGTGGTGGTGGTGGTGGATTTTCTTCCGCCATCTCGTTGACGTCCTCGTATACCTGTTCTTTTGTGTTAAGGTCTACTTCACTAATTCCCTCTTTCTCTCTGAGTTTCCTCAATCAAGCTTCCTTTCGATTTGCTCGAGCAGTCTTTTCAATTTATGCGTCAAAGAGAAGTTCAGTTGAGGCCTGACCTCGCATACAAAATTAGACAAATAGTGAGTAGTAGGAAATAGTGTAACAATTAAAATAAAACAAATGTATGTATATATATAATTTTTTATTTAGAATTTTGTTGCAGTAGCGCCTAGGCGTGGCCAGATTGGCGCCCAAGCGTGGTTGGCATAAGTGAAGGCGGGCCTGGGCGTGCACAGTAGTGCCTGGGCGTGAAAGAACAGAATTGAGACATGCTGAAGACCGCCTGGGCGTGCACAGTGTAACACCCGGCGCAAGCACAAATAGTATTGAAATGAAGCCGCCACCATATTTTATTTATCCCGTGAGGGGAAAGGAAAATAATGATAAAGCCTTTAAGAGTTGGGTTCGGGAGTTGGTTATATGAGGGGAAGGCGTTAACACCCCCTCATATGCGTTGTACTTAACGGGAACCATTTGAGGAAATTTGGTTTGCATAAACAGAATAACCGTGTAAAAATATTACAATACCGCAAATTGAACAAAAGAAACAAACAAAAAAGAGTTTTTTATTATTTGGCTTGACGAGATTACGATCTCGCTCCTACGTATCCCCCAACTACAATGAGGAACTCAAAGCTCATAAATTTGTTTGTTGGTTGTTTTTAATGAACAATGCTTAGGTCGCATTCCACTGGTACAACAGTATGCTTGTATGCTCAACTGAGGCTTAAGCATTTGTATGTATGAGGGGAATGGATAAACCATCATCCGTTTAAGAAAAGACAGTTAAAAGTTGATAGTTGAAAAAAAGGTTGACTGCACAAGGGCAAGAAAAATGGTTGAGTGTCTTGAATGTCTTTTATGATTTTTATGAAGTTGTATTGAGAATGAGAATGACCCTAAATCACGAGTCGTTCGACAGGGACCGGATCATTCAGGCAGAGACGAGTCGTACGTCAGGCTCCCCCTTTTTCATTCAGTTTATTAGTAGAACTTTGTTAATTAAAGTGAAATAAGCCGTAGATGAGTCGTAAGTCAGACTCCTTCTCATTTCATTTATTTAAAAAGCTCCATTTTATTCCGTATGAGAATAACTCACAGTCACGAGTCGTACGTCAGAGACCGATTTATTCCCATTCTATTTTGAAAGACAATTTTTCCACAAATCAGATTTCAGGCCAGAAAAGAAAAACAGAAAGGGTAGAAGAAGAGAGAAATGCAAATGCATGATGAATGCTAATGACAATATAATATGATGACAATGTAAATAATGCGGCAATTAAATAATACTCGAAATAAATATGCAAACATACATAATTAAATGAGTAATTAAATAATCGAGCACGAAACAAAATGACAAACAAAGAGATGAATTAGCAGACATCTAGCAATCAAATGTAAAAATAAGCTTGAGACGAGTCGTAAGTCAGACTCTCACTTATTTCTACGTTCAAACATCATCTTATTTTGAATGGAATAAAAATAAATCCAAGACGCAAGTCGTAAGTCAGAGTCCAATTTATCTTTATTCCACTCAAAAGTCAAACCACACAAGCAACTGAGATGGTATTTAAACGTGACATTATAAGTTGAACATAGAATATGTAATTAAAATATTCATGGTATCAAGCAATTAAATTTTAAAATGATTTAGTCAAGTATCAGATGAATTGTTGTTTAAACGATGTTAATTAAAATAAAATAAGACTGAGACGAGTCGTACGTCAGGTTCTTGCTTACTTTTCGTTAATTAACACGTTTAAATCATTAGAAATAAAAATAAATCAAGGACGCGAGTCGTACGTCAGGGTCCGATTTATTTTTATCCCGAATACAAATTTTAATTAATTGAAAAGAAATTTTAATTTAGTTCACAATCGGGTGTAATAAGTAAAACAGAGGTGCAAAAATGAATTCAGCAAAAACAAAAAAACAAAAAAAAATAGGCCCAAGGCCCAGAGTCTAACCAGTCCAAACCAGCAAGCAAAACAAAACCGGTCCGGTCCAGAAACAAACCAGCTCGCGCCGGTTCAGTGCGGTTCACTAGATTTGAACCGGATGGGGGGCGCGAGGAGAGATCTGGAGGGCGCGCGTGAGAAGTTTCTCAACCAACCAGGATCTGACACGTGTCTGTGTCATCTTCTTCATGAAACCAAACCATAAACCCGCGTCTGAACAGAAAACAAACGCGGTATCGTCGCCGGCGTCACCCAAATCCTCTTCCGGTTCTCAAAAATTACGAAACCACACACCGTTCCACTCAGATTTGTCCATAGATCTCGAATCCAACCTTATTTTTTTCAAAGGAGGCTTAGAACGCACAGATCGAGCATAAAACCGCCGGTGTTAAAAATCTAAAAATGCATGATTCCGACAAGATTAAACGGAAATGATGATTGGAAAAGGTTAAAGGGGTTCCAGGAATGTATTTCAGTTTAAAACAATCTCGATTTGAGCTTGAATCAAAGGAACCGGAGTTTTGAGTTTTGTCCGAAAAAGAAGTTTCGATCTGTGCGTTTGTAGTGTGTTTTTGAGAAAACTAACGATGGAAACGTGTTCAGGGAGATATTTAGAAGCTTTTTGTGTATTTGGTTTCGAGTTTTGATGAGGGTTTGAGGTTTTGAGTTTTCCGGTGACCAGAGGTGTTTTCCAGCGCCAGAATCTGGTTGGTGGTGGTTTTATGGTCAACCTTTGCTCTCTTGGGAATTGTGAATCCAATCATTGGTGATCTGATTTTTTATTATATATAGTCATAAATTAGGGCATGTGACATTAGTGTAATAATATGTAGTTTTGTGATTAAGAGGATAATTAGTAAAAGGTGATGAGGTGGCACAATGTAATTGGTTCTTGGAGAATATATTTTTTTTATGATTAAAATGCGATTAATAAATATAAACGGGTGAAAATGAAATGGAATATATTTTTATGATTTTGAGCAAAATTAGTGAATGGCGTAAAAACATTATTTTTGAAACTATTTTTGGGCGTTTCATATAAAATAAGAAACAATTTTAAAAATAAAATATTTATTTAAAAAAAGTGCAAAATTAGGGTATTACACACCGTAGTGCCTGGGCGTGAAAGAATAGAATTGAGACATGTTGAAGATTGCTTGGGCGTAGATTTCAATGCCTGGGCGAATTTTGACAGAATTGCTCTATTTTACAGTTGACTTTTTCCAAAATTTCGTTGAAATTGTTTCACTTCATAGCCTATGTGTAAACCTGTTAATACACAAAATAGAATAATACTCCAAGAAATCTCTAGTTAAGGAAAAATCAACTCAAATCAACCTATTTGCTCTTGTTATTGGATGAAGATGATTTCTACTCTAAAGTGGTTAAAATTAAAATAAAATTAAGAAAATTAATTAAAATAAAGTCTAAAACTAACTTGAAAAATTACATAAAAATGAAGAAATCAGGTAATTAGTGAGTTTCTAAGTTGTAAACCGAGGAGTAAGCCGGATAACTTAGGAATAACGTTACACTAGTGGATTTCCTTCCTAGCTTGGTATGCCCCAGATTAGAACGTTGGGCCGAACTGGGTTAACAATTCTCTTGTGTTATTTACTGTTTTTATTAGGGTTAATAGCATTTTACCCCCTGTAATATGAGTCACTTTTGCTTTACCCCCTTGTAAAATTTCTTTTTGAGATTACCCCCTTGTAATATATAAATCTCTTCTTTTCCCCCTTGAAATCACACCATGGCAAGTGACTGGGCAGAATCTTCCACTGTGGCATATACATGTGGTTTTTTTAAAAATATTATTTATTTTTAGCTACCATGTCAATAATAATAGGTGTAATTTTTTTTTTTAATTTAAGGTCAATGTTTTTTTGGTTATTTCAGCTGACACTTAAAAAAAAAAAAGAAAAAAAACGCACAACCTATCTTACAACACAAGACCGATAGATTGAATCACAGAACGCAGAAACCTTGTGTTCATCTTCTTCTTCCACCACAATTCCCCACCGTATCGGTTTTCGATTTTGCTTTCAGATTTTCGTTTTCGTTTTCGATTTTGATTTTCTGATTTATGTTTTTCATTTTTGATTTAGTCGATTTCGATTTTCAATATCGTTTTTCTGTTTCAATTTCATTGTTAGCAAGAATCGTCTTCTCATTTTTCGCCGGAATCCTCCTCTTCACCGGAATCAGGTTGCTGCATTTCTGTTCCTGATGTTGTTCTTGTTGTTTCTAATTGTGCGTTTTATGTTCATGCGTTTCTCTTGCAGTGATTTTTTGCTTGATTCTTGATTTTGATTTGTTTCTCATATTTGAGCAAGTTCTACGTTTTTACTTTGCTTTAGATAAAGGAAAGGATGAAGATGTTGTTGTTCCCACCCCTTTTCCAGTTCCTCTTCATTATTTAATTTTGATTTGGGTTTGAGTTTTTGAGTGTTTTAAATTTCTTGGGTTTGTAGCTGAGGATATTGGTTTGTTGGTGTGAAGAAGAAGAGGAATTTAAAGAAAGATTTGGAGGTTGATTTAATTTTTGGGTTTTGTTATGAATTTTTGGATTTGGGGATGAATTTCTAAAAAACAAAGAAGAAGAAGAGACATGGAATGAGGAATGAGAAAACATAGATGAATTTTTGAAGATGACCTGGGAAGAATTTGTGGTGATGAAGATGTTTGTTGTCATGAAGATGATGATTTTAATATCATCCGTCCATTTTCTTTTTTTTCTTTTAAAAATAATAATAATTAAACATGGCAGTTGTTTATTTTCTTTGGCTTTTTTTATATTTAAAAAATAAAAAAATTACATCTATTTATTGACAAAACAGCTAAAAATAAATAAATTTTTTTAAAAAGCCACATGTACACGCCACAGTGGAAGATTCTGCCCAGTCACCTGCCATGTTGTGATTTCAAGGGGGAAAAGAAGAGATTTATATATTACAAGGGGGTAATCTCAAAAAGAAATTTTACAAGGGGGTAAAGAAAAGTGACCCATATTACTGGGGGTTAAAATGCTATTAACCCTTTTTATTATTTGTTGCTTTATTACTTGTACTGCAAGTCTGGAACATGTGCCCACATCATACCGCACTTTATTCACATAACATATATTATAAGTAGTGCGCTATAATTTCATAACATTTTAGTCTTATAAGTTTAAATGTAATAACATCTTAATGAAAATGACAATTAATGATCCAAATAGCACAATTTGACCATTGATATTGCAAATTGCACATTTAGCGTTCCGCGGGTGCGGAACGCGCGGACACACGTACTAGTAATATATAGAAGGGAAGTATGGTTTTTATTGTTCCTGGTAACCCTAACCTTAAGTGCAGATTTGGACCAATTGAAAGTGGTTTGGTGTCTTTGGGGCCTATGTGGCTTTTGTGTCAACCCTAATTTTTGGTGTGCCAATAGCTCACTTGTATTTGGTCTTTATATCACCTCAATGCATGTATGTGGCCCACGGATTTTATGAACAAATCTGCCAATATTCCTTTACTGTACAAGCAAGTGCACTGTGCCTCCTTCCATCATTCCATTCTTTATTGAAAAAAGGAAATACTCATAACTTGGCTTACATGCATTGGTAGGTAATCACATGGATTCCTTCTTCTTCCATGTGTAGCCTTAGTAATTATTTTGTCTACTGTAACAAGAAATTGATAGCAATTCAATCATATTTGATGAAAAAAAATAAGAATCACCGATGAAATATGGAAATTGATAGCTCCTTGCCTCCTTCCATCGTGTTCCATTTTTCACTCGTCTACCTTTTTCTTTCTGCCGCCATCATCGGACGCCACTGCACACCACCACTACCATACCATCGGTAATACCCCTTTCTCTTTCTCTTTCTCTTTATCTCTCTTTCTCTTTCTTTCTCACTCCGCCGTTGCCACAGTGGTGAAGCGCTATATATGCTCCACCCAATTAGAGGTATTCATTCATTCATTGCCTTTCTGTCTGTCTCTATCCCAATTTTTCATTTGTAATCTACTTTTCATTTGGGAGGTATATGTGAAGTAAAAGTTTCAAAATGAAGGATGAAAGTTGCAAGAAAACAGAGGTTTTTGCTAATTATTGTTATTGAAATGAAATTGGACATTTTTATTATGTTGGTGTTTGCATATTGCAAGTTGTTAACCTTTTGTCTATATGCTGTTTGATGAAATAGCTCTCATGGTCAAAGAAAATAGTTAGAAAGTTTTTCAATATCAAAAGAAAATGTGAATATTCACATGAAGATGCTGTTGTATATGGAGGTTGGTGTCTTTGTTTTTTCTTCAAAACTCACATTGATATGTTATGTAGAATTGCAATGTATAAAAACTGTTGATAATGTGAAATACCAAACAACATAAAAAGTTTTATTTTGATCTGTGTACAACATTTGGATTGCGGCTGAATCTGTGAGCCAAATTCAAAGTGGTTTGTGTTGGTGTAAAAGTGGAAGCTACAAATTTTGAACTTCAAGTTAGAATAAGTTCTAAAAGCTTAATTAACTTCATGGAGTTATTGCGTTGGAACTTGGCGCCGGAACTGGTATATTCATAATCAGTTTTCCATTTTTGTTTGATTCGTAATTTTTGCCGCCATTTTTTAAGACTCTAACCGAAATGACAAAACTTTAGAACTATGACTAGGAAAAATTTAAGGAACTCCTCAAGATTAGTTTAATAATATGTGAAGAAGAAAAATTTGTCAATTTGAAAGGATTTTCATGTTATTCATAAAGAGAGATTTTTTATAGTACTTGATTTCAGTTTTCAACTATGTTGCTAGGCCTGTCTGGTTTGTTACTTGAACGTACCGCAAAAACAGTGTTCCTAACAAGTATAGCGTCTTCTTTTAAAAGACTTGTCATTCTTCCCAACTCTATTTTATCCCTATAGATGTTGAAAATTGAGATCATATTCACGTTTTCAAGGAACTTTGTGTATTTGTTATATTTTGTTATCATTAAAGTATGATGACCTTATTGAAAGGATGGTATTTATTATATTTCAGATCATGGTGTAACACCCGATGCAAGCACAATATAATGTTGCAATGAAGCCGCCACCATATTTTATTCATCCCGTGAGGGGAAAGGAAAATAATGATAAAACCTTCAAGAGTCGGGTTCGGGAGTTGGTTACATGAGGGGAAGACGTTAACACCCCCTCATATCCGTTGTACTCAGCGGGAATCATTTGAGGAATTTGGTTTGCATAAACAGAAATTAGCCGCATACAAGAAAAGATTACTGCATATTGAACAGAGAGGAAAAAACGAGTTTTTTATTATTTGGCTTGACGAGAGATGCTCTCGCTCCTTCGTATCCCCCAAGTACAATGAGGAAGTCAAAGCTCTCGCTCCTATGTTGCATTCCACTAATACGACAGCTTGCTTGTATGCTCGACTGAGACTTAAGCGTTTGTCTGTATCAGGGGAATGGATAAAACATCGTCCTTTTAAGAAAAGAAGTTGAAAAAGTTTAACTGCGCAAAAGCAATTGAGAAAGAGTTGACTGCGCAAGGGCAGAAAAAGAGTTGAAGTGAGTTGAGTTGTTTTTATGCTTTGAGGAGAATGTTTAGTGAATGGGGATTGCACGCTACCACAAGATGTGCATCAGGGGTTGGGTTCACCTGGGCGGAGCAAGATGTGCACCAGACTCCCCCTTTTACCACTCAAGTTGAATTAAGAAAAACATTAATTAAGATGAGAATAGTACACCATCCAAGATGTGCATCAGGGACTGTACTATTTGGGCCGAGAAAGATGTGCACCAGACTCCCTTTTTTTCACCTTAACTAATTAAAGAAAATCATTGATTAAAATGAGAATAGTACACCATGGACTGTACTATTTGGGCCGAGAAAGGTGTGCACCAGACTCCCTTTTTTTCACTTTAATCAATTAAATATTCGTTAATCAAAATGAGAATAGTACACCATCCATGATGTGCACCATGAACTGTACTATTCGGGCCGAGAAAGGTGTGCACCAGACTCCCCCTTTTCACTTTATCTAACGAATCATTATTTAGTTATTTTTTAGAAAAGAAGCTTTCAAGTTAAAACCAGGTCAGAAAAGAAAAAGAAAGGTAAAAGATGAGAGAGATGCATTTGACAATATAAATAATGCATGACAAGTAATAATATCAATGATAAATAAATGACGATGTAAGAATTAAATAGCTTTTCCGTATACCAAATTGAAGCTTTTCCGTTCACCAAAATTAACAAACCCGTATACCAAATTAATCGGAAATTAACGTAGATCATGAATCTAAACTCTAATTTCACAAATAACGCAGAAAAATTACAGATCGAACGAAAAAGTAAACGGATCCAAGTTTTTTTCAAATGGTTTTCCAACCGTTTTTAGTCATAATTTCGCGAAGATGAAAGAATGAAAAATGTTCAGAATGACTTCAGGAATAAAAGGAAACCACGAACAAACTTTTTCACCACTTGAATCGGCCGGATCGAGAGTTTCTTTTTCGGCCGGAACTTTGAGCGTTGATTTAATGGCTTTCCGGTCACTTTTTGACGAAACGGACGGTGGATTTGTGTTCCTTGATGTCTAATTAGTATAGATTGACTATTTGATTTTGAGTTTTGGCAAATTTTTGGGTCGCCGGAAAATGGAATTCCGGTAGTGGTTTTGGAATTTCGGCGGTGGCGCCGGAAAAGTGTTGGTGGAAGAGGGAGGAAGGATTCTCTGATTTTTTCTTGAAGTTTGTGCTCAATGATTGAGTATGAATAAAATAATATATATATATATATATATATATATATATATATATATATATATATATATATAGTGGTAGGATTAGGTGAGTGGTAAAATGTGTAATAATGTGTAATTTTGTGGTTAAGAGAAGGTTAATGTAAAAAATGATGATAAAATGGTAATAAGAATAAATGAAAAATGATTATGAGGGGAAAATGGTGAGGTGGCATAAAATAAAATGTGCCTTTAATGCTTTCTTTTTCTATTTATCGTACAATTAAAATAAAATGCGATGAATATAAATGAATTATAAAACAAAGTGAAAATCTAACGCAAGCAGCAGAAACATTATTTTCGAAACTATTTTTGGGTGTTTCTTATAAAAATAAGAACAAATCTTAGAAATAAAATGTTTATTTAAAAAAGTGCAAAATTAGGGTATTACACATGGGAATCAAATACTTGACAATTGGGCGAAGAATGTTCAGCTTAATAATAGGTTATTGAATATGATATTTTTTCTGATATTTTTTGGTTGTTATTAAACCTCATTTTGTTTTTCAATTTTCTTTAATTACAGGGACAAAGTTACTTTGGTTTTGATTTTTGAAGTTCTTTAATCTAAATATTTTATGTTTTGTTAATATGGTTTTCAACCACTTTTGAAAGAAATTGTCATATTCCATGTCTATTATGTAAGTTCATTTTATTCAATTTTATTCAATTTGTAATGTTAAATTTCAATGCTATATGATATCCTCTTTAGTCTTTATTATTGGTATTTTTTAACTTATGGAATATCTAAGTAGTTTAATCTGCTTAATTTTGATGTTAATTTGGTAATTTAATTGGATAATTGCCAACATCCTAATCCTAAAGAAGTATTCTCTCTTAGAAGAGAGGAAAGAAAATAGACCATGTGTTTCACTGATGTGTATAATTTGAGCACTTGTTGACTAGCTACGTACTATATGTGTTTCTTTTGAATTATGAATTTATGATAAAAATTTAGATGCATTTGGCCTCTCATCTTCTGTGTTAACTATCGTATTGTGTTTTATGCCTCACGGCCTCAACCTTATGTGAATTGTTTTAACTGAATTTACATTTGTGAAAATTTGTTATATATTGAATTTTGTGTTAACTGTATTGTTTTAACCTCACGTGTCTATAATAATCTCATATATCTTCCATTTTCTCTATTGACTAAATCTCGAACTGTTTTGTTTTATTTTAAATTGATCTGTGGATGTGTAAGCATTCTGAACAAGCGACATCCGCCGGATTCACTGTTTTAAAAACTGAATCATACCAGACCATCCAATTGATTAAACCCTTAACCGACATTATAAAGTTTGGTACAATTTTAAAAGCTAAGGTATGAAGAAATCAACATTCTCTCTTTGCTTTTTTCTCTTTTGTACCAAACCTTAAGACCTCAACTATTTGAGAAAAGTGATTTTACAAGTTAATTAGATTGTTGTTGATTGTTAATGGATTATGCTTGATGATTTTGTGAAATTACATGGAGGAAGATAAATGAAAGTGAATTTTTGAGTTGACCCACTGTTGGTAAATTGGAAATAAATCTGTGTCTAAATCTATTTTATGTGAAATATGAACCTTTGGAAAGTAGACAAAATTTGACACGAGTTAAACTTTGGAATCGTGAAGTTTCATTAAGTATAATTAGGTTAATTATGTGTTCAATTTTGATGAAAAATTCTGCTCGGTTTCAGGACCTGTCATCAGTGTTCGTGTCTTATCTCTCTCTCTGTAACTTAGTTTAGATCAATTAGTGCATTTCTGGAATCTAGACGAATTTTTCTTCAAATTAGGCATCAATTATGTACGATTTGGATCAGTATTGAGGTTTGAATTCACGTTCGAAGTTGGGACTATGAATATGAAAAACTGCAGAAAAATTTGCATACAGCTTAGTGGCTTTGGGACTGTTTTGGAGCTTAATAAATGTCATGGTGGGTTCCTTTAGATAGCTTGCTTACCTTTTGAGTAGTTTTACATACCTAAACATGATTAGCTTTAGTTACTACTGATGTAATTCTCTACACGCCACTAGATGTTACATAAAAAAAATTATTCCAGATGTGTGATATGAATTTCTAAAATTGACTTCAGGTGAAAATTGAATTTTCATACTTTTGACTATAATTTAAGATCAAAATCCCCAGGCTTTATGGAAATTTAAGCCTTCATAATATCCATATGAGGGCTTAAGTAAGTTCTATATTCTTAAACTATCCCTCAAACACTTTTGTTACAGTTTGAAACTATTTTCTTTGGTTTAGTTCCGTTAATTTTTCATTATCTGTTAATATTTAGTCCTTACATGTGGTTTCCTCCTTAAAGAAATATTAGTAGAATATAATTTTGTAACAAAATAAGACCAATGACTAATACAATAAACCGACAATGTTTCAGAGATTCAAATTCATAAGTGTATAATTCTATCAACTTGGTTTTCCAATGGTAAAGAATTGAGGATTGAAGAATTCTACACTTATGATCTCTTGCCTCTTAAATGCTAATAAATAATAGTTATTATTGTACTGAATTTTATTCTTTGAAGGTAAACATGGTTAAGGAAACTTTTTAAATTTTTAGATTAAAATGATTTCCATTTATGCAGGGTGTATTTTCCATATCCTTTCCAATTGGGCCAATGGAGGAGTCCTACATTCAATGTTTTCGAAGCTTTTCCTATGATGGTTGCTTCTTTAGTTTCTCTTTTTGAGGTCAGCACTTCAAGCCATAGCAGAATTAATTTGAATCTCATGCTCTCTAAGTCATTATATTATGCATGTGAACAATCAATGCAACTGCTATGTAACCAAAATAGTAGTATATATTCACATTTTATGATCAGAACAAATAAAGCACCTCTTGAGTTCTAACTCTTTTATCAAAAAAATAGTTGTTTATGTTAATTTTGTTTGCAAAGTAGTAATTGAAAATGTGATATATGTTGGTAAATAGTAATAGGAAATCTCATTAATCAAAGTTATTAGCATTAGCTAGCTCCAATATAACACTATTTTTAGACAGTAAAATGTACATCATTTTTGTTGAAGTTGGATTTGCATTTGCAATGTGTGTGGTGTATAGTCAACCACATCAACATCCGTTGTTTAGATTTCGAAGCAGATTTTTATTTTCTTAAATCTAATCTATTGAGATAGAATTCTGAATCGTCCAATATTAATCGGATAGTCCAAATGTGTTTGATTTAGTCCAATATTAATCTAAACCCAGTGATTGTATACAACTCAAATATGTTATTATTTTGCGTAATTTTACTATTAATGAGTGACCACTTGTTGTTTTTTTAAGCAGCACACACACAAACACACTCTTATGTAGATGAAATACTAACTCAGTGCATGTACATATTCCATGTTATTCTCTCAACTCAAATATGTTATTATTTTGCGTAATTTTACTATTAATGAGTGACCACATGCTGTTTTTTTAAGTAGCACACACACACACACTTATGCAGATGAAATACTAACTCAGTGTATGTACATATTCCATGTTATTCTCAACAGGCTATCAGCCGAATGGTCAAGCACCAATATCTTCTACGGACAAATCACTCACAAGCAATAAGGATGATGATGTAGTTGGTGCCGAAGGAAGGAAGAGTTCTGGTGTAGAAGAGACGGCGACAGGAAGATGGAGATAAGGGGCGGAGAAGAGAAGGTTTGAGTGTTGAAGCTCTAGCATTGAGATAAGCTATGTGAATTTTGTGGTAAAATTGATTGTGGATGGATTGGGAATGATAAATTACTTGAATAACTGTGTATAATTTACTATATCTCAAAAAAGTTATTTTAACTTTGGTGCTTATATATATATATATATATATATATATATATATATATAGGGGGACATGGTCGTAGTTAGCAACTATGACCTACATAAAAAAAACAATTTTACTCCGCACCCCTCCACTTTACTCCGCGTGCCCCCCAACAATTCCACCCACCAGTTTCTCCGCGCGCCCCCCACAATTTTTGGGCGCCCCCCCCCCCCCTCCCCCCACTTTTTTTTTAAATTTGTTTTTGTTTTTTTATTTATTTGAAAAGCATTCGCCTCCATTTTTAGTTTTTTTTATGTATTTTTAAAAAAAAATATTTTGTCGAGTCTTTTTTTTATTTAATTAAATTTTAATTTATTGATTAAGGAAAATTTACATAATATTATGTAAATTATCATAAATTATTACACCAAAACCATTTTGGGGGTGGAATGGTTTCATAAACTATTAGATGTACTTAATTATGTAATAGATATTTGAAACCATTAATATTGTTAAATGGTTTCAAGATGTTATAGAGTGAAACCATTCGTATGGTTTAATGGTTTCGATACCCCAAAAATAATAAAAAATTGAGTCAAATATAAAGACAATATGTTATGGTTTATAATAAAATAAAAAGAACAATGAAATAATTATTGTTAAATGGTTTTAAATAATGATTAAGACTGAAATCATAAAATAGATTTTTGAAACCATTAATATTGTTAAATGGTTTCAAGATGTTATAGAGTGAAATCATTCATATGGTTTAATGGTTTCGATACCCCAAAACCATTTTGGGGTGGAATGGTTTCATAAACTATTACATGTACTTAATTATGTAATAGATATTTGAAATCATTAATATTGTTAAATGGTTTCAAGATGTTATAGAGTGAAACCATTCTATGGTTTAATGGTTTCGATACCCCAAAGCCATTTTGGGGTGGAATGGTTTCATAAATTATTACACCAAAACCATTTTGGGGTGGAATGGTTTCATAAACTATTACATGTACTTAATTATGTAATAGATATTTGAAACCATTAATATTGTTAAATGGTTTCGATAACTCAAAAATATTAATACAAGATATTATGGTTTCCAATAAAATAAAAAAACAATGAAATAATTATATTACAAAATAAAGCTATATAAACATCAAAAATAGATTCTTATAATATGTACTACAAAAGAAGAAAAAAAATTTACTTCAAAAAAAAGTAAAAATAACAATTAAAAAAAAAAGGGTATGGTTTCTAATAAAATAAAAGAACAATGAAATAATTATACTACAAAATAAAGCTATATAAATATCAAAAATAGATTCTTATAATATGTACTACAAAATAATATAAAAAAAATTACTTCAAAAAAAGTAAAAAAAAAACAATTCAAAAAAATTCAAAAAAAAAAAGGATGGGCGGGGTGGGGGTTGGGGGGCGCGCCCAACAGTTATGGGGGGCGCGCGGAGAAAACTGGGGGTGGGGGTGTTGGGGGGCGCGTGCGAGTAATGCTATAAAATAAATTGTGGGGGATTGTTGGATATTTTATCAATAATTTATTTTAAAGTAAATTTATATTGAATATTGATTTCTTTTTTGGTCAAGTAGCCTAGTGTTTACACTGATTTTTGGTAAACAACCGCTAGTTTGCAATGCTTGAGAGACCAACTAGAGGATCTCGGAACATGTTTTGTGCATTCATTGTTTAAGTTTGAAAATAGCAATGTTCATTAACGCAAATGAACAAGTTTGTTTGACAAAGTAAAGTAAATGAAAAATAAATGACTTGATTGACAAGAAATATAAAAATACTCAAAATGAGTAGGTTTTGACAAGAAAAAGTAAATGATTCAATGAATTAAAATGCAGAAATTGTAAATGAAAGCATGTAAATTGCATAAGAAATGTAAATTGCATTGAATTAAAATAGAGTGATCACAAGATCATACATTGTTTCCTTGTATATTCCTTTCGCTCGAAACGCTTGGGTACTTAGCATGTTTAAGGATTTTTAGTATGTGAATTTGTGATAGAAATTACATCAAATGAACTAGTATTTATCTATAAATTCTATAGCTATCTAATAACGACTAAATAACATCCATTTGACAAGTGTCTCGCCACCTATTCTTCATTCTTGAATGCCAAAAGTTGCCAAGCTTGAATGAAGAGTTGCAATGGTTTGAATTTTGAATCTTCAGAAATGTTGATAAATTGCCAAAGTACAAAAAGTCTTCGAGTTCGAGTGATTCTGATGGTTACTCGAAATGCCTATAACTCGAACCAAGTCTTGATTTGCTTCTTGGACTTGTGAATGCTTTCCCTCTTCTGAAATTCATGAATATTCTCTTATAACAATGTTCTTTTTGCTTAAATGTATTACCTTTGACCTTCATATGAAATTAAATGATATGGAAATATTAATTTCCATGATTGAAGGTTTATTGATTGCATTCAAAGAACATTTAGTGCATATTTTGGCTTAACCAAAATATGGGCTAACAAATTGCCCCCAAAAAAGGCCAAATTCGAATCGAATCGAATGAGTGGAGAACTTGGCGTTTTTTATTCCACATTGATGGCACGTTGATAACTCTGAGGATATTGGTTCATGAAAGACCAATTTTTCCTTGATTTCAATCAACTTATTTAAGTTTTCTGGAGAAACTTTGTAACCAGAAGCTATTTGAGCCAAGTCATTAGCTTCTTGATTTTGCAATCTAGGAATATGTTCAAATTCTACAGACTCGAATCGATCCAGTAAGGTACTAGCAATCACAAAATACTTAGCCAAATGTTCTTTAATACATTTGTATTTTTTTGTCAATTGCTTGATCACCAATTCTGAATCACCTCGAATGACAATGTTTTTTGCCCCCAAGTCTATTAATAGTGCAAGACCTGCAATTAAGGCTTCATATTCTGCCTCATTGTTGGAACAAAATCCATTGATTTTATATTTAAACTTAGTTGGAATTTGTATTGGAGATATTATTAAAATTCCAATTCCAGTTCCATACTTATGTTTGGAACCATCGAAATACAAAATCCAAGGCTGTGTTTCCACATAACTTAGTGGCATTTCAATCACTGAATGATCAACAAGAAAGTCTGCCAATATTTGACCTTTTTTATCTCTTAAAGGTTTATATGTTAGTGAATATTCAGTTAGAGCCAAAGCCCATTTTCCAATTCTACTATGTAAAATTGGTTTCAGAAGCATATGTTTAATAACATCAAAGTGAGAATAGACATAAACTTCAATAGGCTTTATATAATGCTTAAGTTTGATACAAGAAAAATATAGACATAAACATAATTTTTCTATAGCACTATATCTAGTTTCAGCATCATTTAATACTCTACTTAAATAATATATAGCTTTCTCAACACCATCTTCATCTTCTTGGGCAAGCATGCTACCAATAGTTGAGTCAGATGCTGAAATATACAACTTCATTGCCTTGTTTCGAATAGGAGGCATTAGCGTTGGTGGATTAGCCAAGTAAGATTTGATATCCTCAAACGCTTTTTGTTGATCTTGCCCCCAATGAAATTGATCACCTTTTTGCTTTCTAAGTAGTGGAGAGAAAGGATGAGCCTTCCCACTTAGATTCGAAATGAACCTTCTCAAAAAGTTGATCTTTCCCAATAGGGATTGAAGTTGTTTCTTTGTCTTTGGAGGCTGAGTTTCCATGATAGCCTTCGTTTTATTTTGATTGATTTCAATGCCTTTTTTATGCACCACAAAACCAAGGAAATCCCCTACATGTACACCAAAAGCACATTTTAGTGGATTCATTTTTAATCCACATTTTCTCATCCTTTCGAATGATTTTCTAAGATGACTCAAATGATCATCACTAGAAGAGGATTTCACAACAATGTCATCAATATATATTTGCATAAAGGCATCAATAAAGTCATGAAAAATTAAATTCATTGCTCTTTGATATGTGGCACCAGCATTTTTTAGACCAAATGGCATAACAACCCATTCATAAGTCCCTAATGCCCCAGGGCATTTAAATGCTGTTTTTGCCACATCTTCTTCAGCAATGAAAATTTGGTTATAACCAGAATAACCATCAAGCATGCTCAGGTACTCGAACCCTGCTGCTGAATCAACTAGCATTTCTGCCACTAGCATTGGATATTCATCCTTAGGTGTCGCATTATTTAAATCTCTAAAGTCTATGCATACCCTAAGACTACCATTTTTCTTAATAACAGGCACAATATTTGCTAGCCATTCAACATACCTTGTAGTTCGAATGAATTTGCTCCTCAGCAATCTTTCAATCTCGCTTTTGATCTTTGACAGGATCTCTGGGTTGAATCTCCTTGGTAACTGCTTGATTGGCTTTTTTCCTGGCTTGAGTGGTAGTCTATGTTCTACCAATTCTCTACTCAATCCTGGCATTTCATTATAGTCCCAGGCAAAACAATCTTTAAATTCCTTGAGTAGATCAACCAGTTTCTGCTTTAACTCGAAATCAATATTGACACTTATATATGTTGGCCTTTTTATGGGGCCATCTCCAATATCAATTTCTTGCAAAGGGTCTTGGGCTTGCATCATTTGATTCGAACCCAAGGGGTCTTTTTCAAGTCCTAAGGGTTCATCATCGTAGATGCAATCCAATCTTTTCTCAATTGGCAATAATTTGCCATTATTTTCATCAATGGTTTCTTCAACCATATTCTGTTCGAGTGCAGCCTCTAAGGCCGTTTCAAGCTTTCTTTCGGCAACATATGCCGTTATATTGGCCCATGCAGAGGGCTCAGACATTGCTTGACTCTCCATCATCATCCCAACCAGATGGTGGGATTACTCCATCTTCAGGAGGGAAATCTTCAACTACTTCCCTTTCCCAACAGAATCCATGTGTTGGATGGAGTTTTATGGAATGATACACATTGTTACTGGTGGCTCCTCGAAAGCCACTGTCTCTCTCCCTACAAGGAGAAATTGAAGCTAAGTTTTTATCAAATGTTTTCTTAGTAATGTGATCCACTTCACACATATAAAAATTTTGATCAGCTTCAATATTTTCAACTATTTTATCTTCCCTCCAAAGTATTAACCTTTGGTGAAGGGTGGAGGGTACAACACCCACTCCATGAATCCACTCCCTTCCTAGAAGCAAGTTGAAACTAGCTTTTGATGGCACAACTATGAATAATGTTGGCCTAATGGTGCTGCCTACAGCAACATCCATTTGAATGGCACCCATAGACTTGCCAATTTTTCCCTCATAATTAGAGAGAACAATATTGTGAGAATGCATATCAGTATCATACATTCCCAACTTCCTTAGCATGAAATGGGGCATTAGATTAACTGCAGCACCCCAATCCACTAAGACTTTATTCACACCCACACCACCAACTTTAGCCTTGATGTATAAAGGCTTCAGGTGGTTCTTCATTCCCTCGTGAGGCCATTCGAATGAGGCATTCTGTTGTTCTATGCATCCATTATTCATTACATAGAAACACAAAGGGGTGTAATCATTTAGGTCAGGCTCTTCAAATTCCTCTTCAGGATCAGAGGGTGACCTAACATCATACTCTCGTGGTAAAATGGACACCACGTTGACTAACACATCAAAATCTGGTTCAGAGCCAGATTCGAGTAGATCCTCATCCACTATATCATCTTCCATGTTGTCATCAAGAAGTGATATTCTTTCTTTAACAGGCCTCTTCGAGGAAGAGCCTTGATCAGTAATTAAGGCTTTTCCAGCCTTATTGGGAACTTGCTTATTGTTCCCAGGATTGGTCTTGTTGCCCCCAGCATGGGCAACTTTGTTTTTGTTATCCCCAGCATGGATAACTTTATTAGTGTTGCCCCCAGCATGGGCAACTTTGTTGGTGTTGCCCCCAGCATGGGCAACTTTGTTAGAATTGCCCCCAGTTTGGGCAATTGGGTAAGATTTGCTCCCAGCTAGGGCCATCTCTTTTTCTAACTTCTTTTGGCATTGATACCTACGCCATTGTGTTCGAGTCATTGGGTTCTTTCCCTTATAATTGTTATTATAAGAGAACCTTTTGGCTTCAACAGTATTGCTCGAAGCAGAATGACTCGAGCTCCCAATCTCCAACTTCCTTTTCTGGAAGGCTTGGTGTTGGCCTGATGACCATTGATTGATTGGGATCCTATTGGAAGGAACATATGTTTGCCTCTTCCCTAACCTGTCATGGATGGAAGAGCCTTGCTTCACATAGTTTCCTTTGTTTGGTCTAGCATTGGACCACTTGTTTTTGTTATCCACATAGGGCATAACATTCTTAAGGCCTGCAGTAGCCTCTTTGTCACACACAGCACTACAACGAGGGCATAGCATGACTTCAGTATTGCTTAATTTGCACCTATTCAGAAAGTCAATCAATTCCTCTTCAGCCTGAGGATAGACCTTCTGAATCTTCTCTTTATATTCCTTCTCTGTTACAGCTCGAACTGGAGAAGCTTCCATGGCATCCACCATCAGGCACTCGAATGGCTCAACATAGGATGTTTCTGCCACTTGAAGAGGATCAGTATCCACCTTCATTGGAGGTTTGGATTTTCCATCAAATTTCAGCCTTCCCTCACCTAATGCCTTTTGAACAAGATCCCTGAAAACAACACATTGAGAAGTTTTATGACCTAAAAAGTTATTAAATTTGCAATAACCTCTCTTCTTTCTTTGTTCTAATGCAGGAACTTTTAATCCCTTTTGAACAACTATTTGGCCATCAGCAACCAATAAATCAAAAATTTCATCACATTTAGTAACATCAAATGTGTAGGTTTTTGCAACATACTTATCGTTTTTAGGTTCGACTGGATTTTTTCCATTCGAGGGTTTTAATAACTTACAAGTATAAGGAGGTCCCGGCTTTAATTCAGCCAAATCTACTTCATTTTCTTCAACCTCTTCATACTCTAACTCGAAGTCATTATCACTCTCATAATGTCCAACGTAGGCTATTTTTTCCTTTGATTTGTGAAACTTAGAATTTCTAGCCTTTTCACTTTTAAGCCTCTCAACTTGTCTAACTCTGTCAGCAAGTTGGGCCATGTCCCTAAGATGTTGAGTATCCAATTTCTTTCGAATTGAATAGTCAAGGCCACCAGCAGCCATTTCTACTAACTCATGTTCAGGGACTTGAGTAAAGCATCTTGCTTTAAGAAGCCTAAACCTATTGAGATAATCATCAACAGACTCTGGTGTTTTGCGCCTCACACTTGCTAACTCTTTGAGGCTAATCTTAGTTTGACCCATGTAAAATTGTTCATGGAAAAGTCTTTCCAATTGGGTCCATGTATACACAGAATGGGGAGGCAATGTTGTGAACCAAGTAAAAGCATTCTTGGTAAAAGAATTTGGAAAATATTTCATCCTTAGATTCTCATTGTTCGCTATGTCCCCAGCCTCTGTTAGATACCTAGCAATGTGCTCAACTGTGGACTCAGTGGTGTCACCAGCAAACTTAGTAAATTTTGGGGTTTTCATACCCCTAGGCATTTCTGTTTGCAACACTAACTCAGTTAATGGTGACACAAAATTTGGCCTATGTAGACCCACATTAAGACCATTTTGGGCAATAATTGCCTCTACCAAATTGGTTAGGTTATTTTGCCCATAATTATTTTGTTGGGCATTTCTCAAAACCTCATCAGCATTTTGGTTTCGATTAACTAACACCACTCCAGGTTCAGTATTCCTTTGCACAGGCTGTTCTATTACTCGAGGCACTGGTTGTGGCCTCTGTTGAATTTCAATTCGAGCCTCTGCAATTGGTTCAGGCTCTGGGGCCTGTATTTGCTGAAATGGTTGTCTAGGCATTTGAGGGCCACCAAAGAAATCTGCTATTCTACCCATTTGGGTGGCTAGTGCCTGGTAACTATTGTTAGTATCTCGAATTAATGGGTTAATTACTGCACCCATTTGGGTTGTGAGTAAGTTCACCATCTGATGATTACTCTCATCCATCTGTTGCCTTATAGCCAACATGGAATCTGTAGTAAAGGTTGGTGCACTTGCTCGAGTACGGTTATTATTAGATGTTTGTCCCCCATGCAGTGGGGATCAAACCGTAGCATTATCAGAGTATGTAGATTGATGTGTGTACAAACCCTGCATGAGTGAGGTTGGCATCCCATAGGGATTTGGCCTCTGTGAATGATATAATGACCCTGATTGACTCCTATTATCAAAGGCTGGCATTGTACTGCCATTACTAGTTCCTACTTGAGAGGAAACTATGGCAGGGATTGTTGAAGACTGCTCCAACAATGTAGTTGACGCATTCGAATTCCCTGAAGGGTTGGTAGACCCTGTAGAGATTAACACAGGAATTTCTTGTGCAGTCCCTGTGGAATTCGAAACCTGATTTGGGCCAGTCATGGCCCTTGATGTGCCAAACTCTATTGTTGGATGGCTATCATCGAAGTCTTGATCATCATGTGGATCATTATTTTCATTATTATTATTATTGTTATTGTTGTTGTTATTAGCGTTTGTTCCTCTGGCTCTCACCATTTCTGGTTTTATTCTACCACTTCTTAAACGCATACACTACACAACAATGAATTTGTAAACTTTTCTAGAAAAAATTTTATGCAAAATGCAATGCTCATGCACTAACAATACTTTTTTCAGAAAAATTTGAAATAAACTATTAAACTAAAACACACAAAACCAGTCCCACTAGGCGTGCCAATTTGTTTACACTGATTTTTGGTAAACAACCGCTAGTTTGCAATGCTTGAGAGACCAACTAGAGAATCTCGGAACATGTTTTGTGCATTCATTGTTTAAGTTTGAAAATAGCAATGTTCATTAACGCAAATGAACAAGTTTGTTTGACAAAATAAAGTAAATGAAAAATAAATGACTTGATTGACAAGAAATATAAAAATACTCAAAATGAGTAGGTTTTGACAAGAAAAAGTAAATGATTCAATGAATTAAAATGCAGAAATTGTAAATGAAAGCATGTAAATTGCATAAGAAATGTAAATTGCATTGAATTAAAATAGAGTGATCACAAGATCATACATTGTTTCCTTGTATATTCCTTTCGCTCGAAACGCTTGGGTACTTAGAATGTTTAAGGATTTTTAGTATGTGAATTTGTGATAGAAATTACATCAAATGAACTAGTATTTATAGATAAATTCTATAGCTATCTAATAACGACTAAATAACATCCATTTGACAAGTGTCTCGCCACCTATTCTTCATTCTTGAATGCCAAAAGTTGCCAAGCTTGAATGAAGAGTTGCAATGGTTTGAATTTTGAATCTTCAGAAATGTTGATAAATTGCCAAGTTACAAAAAGTCTTCGAGTTCGAGTGATTCTGATGGTTACTCGAAATGCCTATAACTCGAACCAAGTCTTGATTTGCTTCTTGGACTTGTGAATGCTTTCCCTCTTCTGAAATTCATGAATATTCTCTTATAACAATGTTCTTTTTGCTTAAATGCATTACCTTTGACCTTCATATGAAATTAAATGATATGGAAATATTAATTTCCATGATTGAAGGTTTATTGATTGCATTCAAAGAACATTTAGTGCATATTTTGGCTTAACCAAAATATGGGCTAACACCTAGCGGCTAGAAATTCCACTTTTAAAGTGGAGAAGTGGGATGACCGGGGTTCGAACCCCCGCCTTTGAATATTGATTTATTTTTATTAACTTCTTTTGACCAACTCATATTTCTGAGTGCACGTTTTATTTATTTCTTAATGTAACGTTTTCATTTTATGGTGCATTGATCCTAAATTAAGAGGAGTTATGGTTTGCTTGGAGTAATGAATGCAACGGTAATATTCTAATGAATTAGTTGAATATATATATATAGACTATTAGGATTAGACTATATTCTAAATTATGAACCTTTTTTTTTTGTTAGATTATTAGGATTAGAATTGAATCAATTTTTTTTTTGTATCTATTTATTATTAATTTAAGAATGTATAATTTAATTCAATTTTATCACCAAACCCTAAAACCATAAACTCTAACCCTAACCCTAATCAGAAACCCTAAACCCTAAATCTGAAACCCCTAACACTAAACCCTTCATACGAGGTTTAGGGTATTTCGTGGTTTCAAACGTAGTTTCAGATATTCGTGGTTTCAAACGTGGTTTAGGGTATTTCATGGTTTCAGGTTTAGGGTTTCAGGTTTAGGTTTAGGGTTTTGGGGTTTAAAGAAAAGAAAATTTGTTTAGGGTATTGGTTTAGGGTTTAGAGATTAAGGTTAGGGTTTAGGGTATAGGTAGGGTTTTTGGATTTCGGGATTACGTTTTCGGATTTAGGGTTAGGGTTAGAGTTTATGGTTTATGGTTTTAGCGTTTAGGCTTTAGGGTTTAGGGTTTTAGGGTTTAGGCTTTAGGGTTTTATGGTTTCAGGGTTTTAGGTTTTTTTTTTTTGGTACATCGGAAGAAAAAAGACAGCATGAACTAAATTACATTGGTGTAATCTTGAAGCAACATAGCTTCCACCTCCAAGGGAGGGGACAAAAGTATGTTGTTATAAACATCGGTGCTAACTCCACGTTTAGCCAACCAGTCAGCAACTGCGTTCGCCTCCCGCGCAATGAGGACTAACTCCACTTCCCAATTCCGACCCAAAAGCTCCAGAATGTCATCCAAACTACCTCTCTGGCTATGTAGCCGATATCGATCTTGATCCCGAAGAGTATCAACAAGCTCCCCACAATCTGTTTCGCAAATTACCTTCCGGTATCCCATGTTCCACGCCAACTCAAGTACCATTGTCATGGCAACTGACTCATCAGCTAGTGCTCTTTGTGTGTCCCTTATACGTCTATGAAACCCGCGCAACCATGTTCCATTATTATCGCGAAGCACTCCACCAGCCCCTGTTAATTTCAGCACCGGATTGAAACTGCCATCACAGTTAAGTTTGATCACCGTCGACGGCGGGGGCTTCCAATGCATTTGAAGCCCAACTGATACATCAAAATTAGCTATCTGATAAAACTCGACACACTCATCATACATGATACATAAGATCCGCCATATATATTCAAAATTCCAGGGATTCGGGTCAAGAATCATGTTATTCCTCCACCGCCATATACACCATATCGCAACAGCAAAAAGGATAGCATGTTCACCTGTTATCTGCGACACCAACCAATGCCGAGAATTGGTCTGCCTGAAATGCAACCAAGACCACGCACCCAATTTGTCCCATACTTGCTTAGAAAACATACAGTCCCTGAGGCAATGCATAATGTCTTCATCGTGCACTTGACATCTTGTGCAATTAGCCGATTCAGCCATACCCAATCGGTGTCGACGGTCATTCAAAGGGAGACCATTGTGGAAAGTCATCCAAAGCATATGTTGAATTTTCTCTAGCACCTGCATTTTCCAGATCTTCTTCCAAGGCACATTGTTGTATGTTTCTATTACCATATTCTTCGTCCACAACCATTGATAGCCTGATCTGGCGGTATAATCACCATATTCCCATAACCAAGTGTCTTCCAAATGTTGTCTGAAAGTACTTGGGCACTGAGGTAAAACTTCTATTAACCTGTCATCAACAAAAGAATATAAAGAGGAGATATTCCAAGTACTGGTGCTTCTAACATCACAAACCCGCAATGCCGTATCACATATATGGACGAACGGGACACAATTAGCCAGCGCTCCTCTCCCTGTCCAATTATCATACCAAAACGACGAGTGACCGTTGCCAATGTTGAAGTTAAACCCATCCCTCAACTGATCTCTCGCCTTCAATATACTTCTCCAAATGAAAGAAGATCCCTCAACCACTCCCACATGTAAAATGTTGCTTCCATGTAGATATTTATGCCCAAGCACTTGGGTCCACAATTTGTTCTGATTATGCATCAAACTCCACACTAACTTCCCAAGCAAAGCCACATTTGCCAAGGATGTGTCTCGGACACTAAGCCCGCCCTCATTTTTTGGGGTTACAAAATGATAAAAGTTAATAGTATGCCACCCTCGATAGCCCGGTTTAATACCCCATACAAAATCTCGAGTCCTCCTATCCACCGTATCCCTAATGCTTCTAGGCAGATAATAGATTTGAATGGAGTATGTCGGAATTGCCGAAATGGCCGACTTGGCTAGACAGATTCTACCTGCCTTATTTCTTTAGGGTTTAAAGAAAACAAAATTTCTTTAGGATATTGGTTTAGGGTTTAGGTTTTAGAGATTAAGGTTAGGGTCAAGGTATAGGGCGTAGAGTTTAGGGTTTTAGGATTTCGGGTTTAGGGTTTCAGATTTAGGGTTTTCATATTAGGGTTTCAATTTAGGGCTTTGGGTTTAGGGTGTTAGGGTTAGGGGTTTCAGATTTAGGGTTTAGGGTTAGGGTTAGAGTTTATGGTTTTAGGGTTTGTTGATAAAATTGAATTAAATTATACAATCTTAATTTAATAATAAATAGATACAAAAAAAAATTGATTCAATTCTAATCCTAATCTATTATTTAATCTAACAAAAAAAAAAGTTCATAATAAATCTAATCATACTCCCTCATTCTAATCTAATGATTAATATTCATTCCTATATTCTCATCTCTATACCTCATTCTCGTAATAGTCGCACTATATATATATGGGGCTGAATTTCGCAAAAGTTAAGAATTAAGAGAAAAAATATAAGTAACACTAAGTTCGTTTGAGCATCCAAAAGTGGTTCATAGAGACCTTGCTAATTCACGTGCAGACCAACAACACCGGGTAACTTATCTGTGGTGGTGAAATACTCTTAAGTAGGGGTGCTCAAATCCAATCCAATCCAAAAAATAACCGAAAACCGAACCGAAAAAACCGAAAACCGAAAAAAACCGAACTTTTTTGGATGTATTTGGGCCACCTTATATCAAAATCCATTGGTTCGAATTGGATTTCGGATGACTTCATGATAACCAAACCGATCCAAACTGAACCGAAATATGTGTTATAAACCACAATTATTTCTCTATTTTTATCCAAAAAAAAACTATTTCTCTCTTTATAAGGTGCCCTAAGTTAGAAATCAATTTTCTTGACCATAACAACACACAATTCTCACTTAGTTCTCTCTTTTGTTCCGTCTCATTTAAATCATCGTCTCTCAATCCATCACCGTCTCCCTCAAACCGTCAAACCGTCGCCATCTCACTCAATTCTCTCTTTAGTTTCATCTAACAATATGTTTTAAATCTTGCAATATAGTTATTAGTTGTTTGCATAACTTTTTTAACAATTAAAATATATTTTTTATATTCACATAAAATTGGATCGGAATTGGTTTGGATATTTCTTATCAACCAAAAACCGAACCAAACCGCATGCTCTTTTCTCTTTGGATCGGATGACTTTTTGTCTCAAAACCGATCCAAACTGAACCGCGAGCACCCCTACTCTTAAGTCTAGTGCATTTGCACGCCTCAGTCAAATTCGATAAGTTTTTTCTCTTATTTTATATTATTATGTATCGTTTATTTGTCCAACAACCCTTAGTCTCGAATTCCAAGCAATGTGGAATTTATTGGATATACTAGAACAGTTGCCCCTTTGTCGAGGCTAAAGGGAGTAGGAGGATATGTATTGTCTGCCCCCTCAGTTCCCACAGACGGCGCTATTATTTTGGAATTCGACCCATAAGTGTGCCACACCGCGTTCCGAGGTATTATCCGTTTTGAGCTTGCCTTGAGCCCTCACAGATTTGTCCTTATTAAAAGGCGCCTCGTTGGATTGAGATGTGTGAGTGTTGTATATAAACTATCCTTAGTCTCGAATTCTAAGCAATGTGAAACTTATTGAATATACCAGAACATAATCAGTTTTGAAAAATCAATCTAAAATTTGATTCAATTCTTACAGCTTCTATGAAATGGCATCAAAATAAATCTAACAATATTTAATCTTTTGTGATTTTTAAATTTTGGGATCAAATTTACGATTTTATTTTGAATCGAGTTAGATTTGAGCATCCTACTTAAAACCAAGTCATTCTTACAAATCTCCCCCGTAAGACTTAAGTCGGGCACCGTACTACTAAAAACTAAGCAACATTAACTTGCAATCGAGGAGACAATCACATGACAACCCCATCTTAGCTGACCATTACATTAGTTAATTCTTTATTTTTTTTATTTTCACCACCAGTTTAATCTGGTTCAGAGATCAGTTATGAACTTATGACATTAAATAGTTTCAGTCTCTTCCCAATCACAATTGCGAGAAATAAAACAATAATTTTTCTTATTAAATTCAACTTCAATTACAACTAAATCAATTAATAATTTTTTTAGTTAAAAAAAATTGTTGACAAAGTTACATTAATTAATTGAAACACGGAAAAATAGTGTTGTAATTGACATTAAGCCGAGAAAAAAGACATATGTCTAAAATCACAGGATACATCAAAATAATATTTTTAAGGAAATTAGTATTATGTTAGAAAGTTTTTTACTGATTTTAAAAAATAAAGTTATTTACTATATAAGAAATTAATAGATCTTGTCAAAAAAAATTAATAGAATATGCATTTAATGAGAAATAATAATATTAATTATTTTGATTCTTAGAGTCCGTTTGGTTCAATCGAAGGGGAGGGGAGGAATTTTTAAGGCCCTGTTTGGTTCGGGGGTTTTGGAGAGAAGGGGAGAGGAGGGAATATTTTAATTTTTTATGTTTTGTTCAAATTTTTAACGAGGGGAGGGAATGATTAATTTACTTATTTATCCTTACTAAAAAAAAAAGATAAAATTATAATGGATATATATAACCAAAAAAAATCTAATGGGTAGAAAACCTAAATTTTTTTTGTTGTCCAAAAAATAAAACCTAAATTTTTAATATTTCAACAAGGATAATTTAGGATTTTAATTAAAAAGTGTAAGTAATTTTATCAACATAATAAATTATATTTTCTCTCACTTCACCTCTTTAGAGTCTGATTGGTTCAATCGAAGGGGAGGTGAGGGGAGGAATTTTTAAAGAGGTAAAGTGAGAGAAAATATAATTTAAAATTAAAAATTAAATAAAAATTAAATAAAAACTAAATTTAAAATGTCCATATTTTAGGGATCAAAAAATATTTTGCCCCAAACATATTAACCATTTGAACCCCATATATTACTAGTATTAGTACTAATATTCTTTGTTTGAATAAATTAAAAGGTACTTGATGACACGAAATTATATCGTATTTTTAGCTTAGTTTAGGTGAACTTTAGTTGCATTTTCATATGTTTTTATTTCTTTTATCTGCTTTTATGTTGGTATTTGTTTTGTTTTCAGTAATGTCGAATAAAATAGGTCGGAGAAGAGAATTGAGCAAAAAGGACAAAAAACGCAGCAAAAAGGAGGTGCAAACAAGCAAAATCAGCCAAGCCCAGAATTTGGCCTGGTGGCGCCCGCCACCACTTCTGTGGCGCCCGCCACAGAAGCCCAATTCCAGCAAAACCAATTTCGCGTATCGTGGGCAGAAAGCACGCGTTTGTTCCTAATCAGATGGCTGTTGGATTAGATCAAAAGAGAAGCATATCCTCTCCTAATTTTGAGGATCGTAGAAGCCAAACTCCTCCTACAAATAGAAGACTCAATCTCAGAATTTGGCATGCCTTATTTTCTTTACTTTTTAGTCAGTTTTAGTTTCTTGTTACAAACACTGTAACGGTATTTCCACATCGGGAATCCGTTTTCAGTTCTGTTTTCACTTTCCTGTCAAGAATTCTGTACCGATTATTTCAGTCAAGTTTATTCAGCATTTATTTCCAGGTTTTTTTTATGTCTTTATTTAATTATTTATTTATGCTTTATTTAATTTACTGTTTTTATTTATTTATTTCTTTTACCATGTCTAGCTAAATTCCTAGATATCGGTATGTAATTTAATTCTCCGAAGGGGATTTAATGATGATGTAGCGCGCGCACATATTAAACTATTTTTTTGATTCGGATTTCTAATTTTAAAACTCCTATGCTTTTGAACAAAAGTAAAATAAAGCAATTAAGGTTAAAATCAATAGAGCGAGAGTTTGAGATTTTAACTAGATAGTGGAAATTTGATATTAATCTTTGAACGAGCGAGAGCCACGTTAGGATTAATTAGAACTAATTGATTTTCAAAATATACTTTCGAAACTAAGGTGGTAGAAAAGTGACAATAAAACTCCTAGTCTAGAAAGTATGGTTTTTATCAACAAAACGAGAGTGTGAGGTTTAAACCTTTAAATTGAGGAAGTTTTTCTGAAAAATAAACCCTTTTTAGCGCGCTATTAATTTATTAAATTCCCGATGGTTAATTAGTTACATACCGATATCCCGCTTTAATTAATTTATTTCTTCTTTTTAATTTATTTTAAATTCTAAAACAATTCTAAACTAAACCCATCGCCTTATATTTACAACGTGACGACAGAATTACGGTAGGTCAACTATTGGTCTCTGTGGTTCGATATCTTTTAAAACTCAACGACGAAACTGTGCACTTGCAGTTGATAAATATTTTCCATACACAAATCGTCGATCAAGTTTTTGGCGCCGTTGCCGGGGACCAATTTAGTCGATATCGTAACTCCGTTGTTACACCGTAGAGACTAAGGCAATTTTAATTTTTAGTAAAAGATTTAAAAATCCAAAAAAATCAATAAAAAAATATAAAACAAAAAAAAAATGGGTGACCATCCACAAAACCGTCCACTTAAGTTCTATGTTATTCCTTCACAAACGCAGACACTGTGAAAGCAAATGGTGTTAGTCCCGAAGCAATTAGGCTTCGTCTTTTCCCTTTCTCTTTAAGAGATAGAGCTAGAGCTTGGCTCCACTCATTACCTTCAAACTCTGTTACCACGTGGAATGAGTTGAACAAAGTTTTCTTAGCAAGATACTTCCCACTTAGCAAAACTTTTATGCTAAGAGCTCAAATTAATGGGTTTAAACAAAGTTATAATGAATCTCTTTCTAAAACATGGGAAAGATACAAGGACATGATAAGACTCTGCCCACACCATGGTCTAGAAGACTGGTTAGTTATCCACACCTTTTACAATGGTCTCTTGTATAACACAAGAATGACAATAGACGCCGCAGCTGGTGGCGCACTGATGGATAAATCTTACACTGAGGTATATAACCTTATTGAAAACATGGCTCAAAACCATTATATGTGGGGAAATTCAAGAACACCTTTAGAGCAACCTGTTGCGCAACGAGGTATGCAAGAGTTTAGCGAACTTAACCATGTCAAGGCACAAGTGGATGCTCTAACTCAAAAGTTAGAGAGCTTAACCAAAATACCTGCAGCTACTGTGGCTGCAACGGTTTCAAACTGTGAATTATGCGGAACTCTAGGACTTGCTACCCCTGAATGTCAACTTTTGGCAGGCGTTTCCCCAAACCAAGTGGACTATTCTCAGGGAAACCCTTACATCTGTGAACCAGGTTGGCAGAACAATTCCTACATTTCACCAGGATTCCAACATGGAGCCCCTGCTGCTCTAAATGTCCCTACAAAGTCAAACTTGGAGCTTATGATGCAAAACTTTATCCTAGCTCAGACTCAGCAGAATAGTCAAACAAATGAAGTGATTAACCGTTTGGCTAACAAAGTTGATCTTATGGCCACCCATAACAAAATGCTTGAAACTCAAATATCTCAAGTGGCTCAACAACTAGCGTCTACTAGTGCCCCAACAGGCATATTTCCTGGCCAACCTCAGCCTAATCCTAAAGCACATGTGAACGTTGTGACACTGCGAAGTGGAACACAGTATGATGAACCAAGTGATCCTAGGACTGAGAGGCCAGCCATGCAACAAAAGCCTTACGAACCAGTTGAGAAAGAGAGTGAACCTAAAAAGAAAGACGGAAATGTCGTTGAGGCTAAAGAAAAAGAGAAACCTTATGTGCCTCCGCCACCTTATAAACCACCCATTCCTTATCCTTAAAGGTTTGAAAAGACCAAAAGCATGGAGCAATTCAAGAAATCTGTGGAGCTTCTGAAATAATTAAATATAACAATACCCTTTACAGAAGCTATCACCCAAATGCCTTCATACGCTAAATTTCTAAAAGAAATCTTAACTAATAAAAAGAGGATTGAGGATGATGAAACCATTGTGCTCACTGCCGAGTGTAGTGCAATTCTTCAAAACAATATGCCTCCTAAACTAGAAGACCCAGGAAGTTTTTCCATACCTTGTGTCATTGGAAAGTTTGTCATAGATAGGGACCTATGCGATTTAGGTGCCAGCATAAGTCTCATGCCCATGACCATATGCGAGAGACTTAAGTTAGGAGAGTTGAGACCTACTAAAATGTCAATACAGTTTGCTGACCGTTCTGTCAAATACCCCTCGGGTATACTAGAAAACGTGTCAGTGCGTATAGGTCAATTCTTTATCCCAACTGATTTTATAGTCATAGACATAAGGGAGGATTCCAATAAACCTATCATCTTAGGAAGGCCATTCTTAGCTACTGCTGGTGCATTAATAGATGTAAAGAAAGGCAAGCTCACTTTTGAAGTGGGTGAAGAGAAAATCGAATTTATTCTAGCACAATTCATGAAAGCACCAGCTACAGATGACACCTGTTATCTGCTAGATGTCATTGACGAATGTAGAAAAGAGAGGGAGATGGAGCAAACCATGTATTCTAAAGTTCTAAAACCTCATGCTCCTCCAACTCTTAAAGATGATAATGACAGTCTAGGTGAAACTTTAGAAATTGCACCAGAACCTCCTCCTCACAAGCCGCCAAAATTTGTCACATCTAATGATCCTGGCCAGCTCGAAAAGTTTATCGAGATGTTGAAAAAGCTTAATATTGACATACCTTTCATTGAGGCTAGAGTAGACCCAAAACCCCAAACATGTGGAAAGGTAGAAAATATAAAAATCTATACACATGGAAAGGTTGAGGGCGCGGAAAGAAAGAGAAAAATTGAGGGCAATGAATCTAGGGAAGTCATTAGTAAAAAAGGGATAAGGTTAACCTTTGAGATGGTGGATGAAATGACTAAGCCAAAACCTCAGAAGCTGATACTCAGGATTGATCCAGAACCACCACTACAACATGTTATGAACTTTAAACCGCCCTATAGGAAGAACAAAAGAAAAGAAAAGGGTAAGAAAGCTGAACCACCCTATAGGAGGAAGAAAAGAAAATGTGAGGGATATGTGAGATGGCTTGATAAGTGGCCATGGAAACTAGAGTTTGTTAAAAATGTGGTCGAGAAATTATTCTCGAAAGAGCCACCATGAGTGCCTCCAGCCCTAAACCGTCGAGCTAACCGACGTTAAACAAAGCGCTTGGTGGGAGGCAACCCGCTGATTTTGATTCTAATGTTTTCTTTTTAGTCCATTTTATTTTGCAGGTAATAAAGAGATAGCATGCTCGACGACTTCATAGTTGTGAAAGCTTGGCTATACAGGTCCTACTTCCAATCTCACCTTTAGTCGTTGCATTGGGGACAATGCTCGATTTAAGTGTGGGGGAGAAAGCTTTATCGCTTTCCTTTTACTTTCAGTCATTTAGTTTGCATGCATAATAAAACCTTAGGTTAGTTCACTTAAATTAAGTAGTTTTTGCGTATTGTTTTTGTTATTGTCTGATTTTCCCATTTCTTGAGCTATACCAAAAATTTTCTTGTGAAAAGCAAAGTGTTGAGTTTTGATGCTTGATATTGATTGTTTGAAAGTATATAGGTTGTTTGCACTTTCTAGGCTATTTTGTGAAATTTGGGTAACGGTTAGATAAAATCAATACCGTTTTAACACTTTAGATTCCCAGAAGTGTGTCAAACTGATTTGAGTACTAGTTTTGACAAAGCTTTGAACTTGAGTTTTAATGAACCCTTAGTAGTTTATTTAGCAGTCGGCACCATCTCAAGGCACAAACTAAGTGGGAAACCGACGAATATAAGTGAATGATCTTGAAAATAAATGTTTATGAATACTATTGGTTGATTCTTTGAAATAATTGATGAAAATTCAACAAATGTTGAAACATGCGAAAAGAAAAAATACCATAGTATAGAAACTCATTAGTAGTTGGTTCAGAGGTGTCTGATTCTGAACTTGGTAGGGCGGGTTACGATCCGATCCCCCGCAACTGCGAAGTGGGTAAAACAAATAGGGGTTACCAAACTTATGTTATCAGCACCCCTCGCTATATGATGATCATAATCACTAACAGGTTTCCTACCATGGGCGTGTACGGGATAACGGGCTTAATGTGATTGCGCTAGAATGAAAAGGGTAAATGAAACTTAGGTGAGAGGTAGAGTCAAAAGGAAATGCTTCAGGTCTGTTATCATACAATGGGAGTCTAGTGTGTCATTACGGTGTTTTTGTTATTTGTATTGTTATTTGATTTTCATGGCTTAGCCGGCAACCACGTATGAGTAGGATGATCGTGTCATGTGTTTTTACTTGTTCTATGCAATTCACTATTCTTTTATGCTTGAGGACAAGCAATGGTTAGAGTGTGGGGGAATTTGATGACACGAAATCATATCGTATTTTTAGCTTAGTTTAGGTGAACTTTAGTTGCATTTTCATATGTTTTTATTTCTTTTATCTGCTTTTATGTTGGTATTTGTTTTGTTTTCAGTAATGTCGAATAAAATAGGTCGGAGAAGAGAATTGAGCAAAAAGGGCAAAAAACGCAGCAAAAAGGAGGTGCAAACAAGCAAAATCAGCCAAGCCCAGAATTTGGCCTGGTGGCGCCCGCCACCACTTCTGTGGCGCCCGCCACAGAAGCCCAATTCCAGCAAAACCAATTTCGCGTATCGTGGGCAGAAAGCACGCGTTTGTTCCTAATCAGATGGCTGTTGGATGAGATCAAAAGAGAAGCATATCCTCTCCTAATTTTGAGGATCATAGAAGCCAAACTCCTCCTATAAATAGAAGACTCAATCTCAGAATTTGGCACGCCTTATTTTCTTTACTTTTCAGTCAGTTTTAGTTTCTTGTTACAGTAACTGTAACGGTATTTTCACATCGGGAATCCGTTTTCAGTTCTGTTTTCACTTTCCTGTCAAGAATTCTGTACCGATTATTTCAGTCAAGTTTATTCAGCATTTATTTCCAGGTTTTTTTTATGTCTTTATTTAATTATTTATTTATGCTTTATTTAATTTACTGTTTTTATTTATTTATTTCTTTTACCATGTCTAGCTAAATTCCTAGATATCAGTATGTAATTTAATTCTCCAAAGGGGATTTAATGATGATGTAGCGTGCGCACATATTAAACTATTTTTCTGATTCGGGTTTCTAATTTTAAAACTCCTATGCTTTTGAACGAAAGTAAAATAAAGCAATTAAGGTTAAAATCAATAGAGCGAGAGTTTGAGATTTTAACTAGATAGTGAAAATTTGATATTAATCTTTGAACGAGCGAGAGCCACGTTAGGATTAATTAGAACTAATTGATTTTCAAAATATACTTTCGAAACTAAGGTGGTAGAAAAGTGACAGTAAAACTCCTAGTCTAGAAAGTATGGTTTTTATCAACAAGCGAGAGTGTGAGGTTTAAACCTTTAAATTGAGGAAGTTCTTCTGAAAAATAAACCCTTTTTAGCGCGCTATTAATTTATTAAATTCCCGATGGTTAATTAGTTACATACCGATATCCCGCTTTAATTAATTTATTTCTTCTTTTTAATTTATTTTAAATTCTAAAACAATTCTAAACTAAACCCATCGCCTTATATTTACAACGTGACGACAGAATTACGGTAGGTCAACTATTGGTAGTATAATTATTATATCTAATTTGTGTGTAAATTTTACTAAATTATCCTTTGTTTGTATATGTATTTAAATTGACTTTTCACATTTCAATGCAAGTTAGTGTAATAATTAAGGGTATGTGTGAGGAAAAATATAATGATTACACATAGTAATTTGTAAAGGGACTTATATTTTGGGACTAGACTTTTTTTGAAAAAGTGTTTATATAATGGGACGAAGGGAGTATTAAGCTTAAACGTCATTTAGGTTCTTTTATGTACTCTCCATTTTCGTTTTATTCTTTGTATTGAATTTTTTGACAAAATAGTCCCTGTATTGTGCTTTTTTGTTTGGCGTTAATCCCTGATTTCATATTCCGTCCAAATTGGTCCAGGTGGCAAACGTTTTGCCACTTAGACCCTGCCACGTGGACAACAAGTGTTGAGTGACTGGATTAATGAGTTATAGAGACCTAAAACAAAATATTATACTGTCTGCAAATTCCCAAATTCACAAAATCCATAATTCACAAATTGTGTTTTCTTCTTCTTCTCTAAGCCATAGCCTCCAACATGTTCTAGATTGGAAGGTGGAGACGTATAGACAGAACCATGAGTAGGGTATGAATTGAATCCTTGGTCTGCAAGAGGCCCACCTGTTTGAGAAGAAGAAGAAGAGAACAAGAAGAAGAAGAGAACAGAGGGTTGAGCTGAGAAGAAGAAGTAGAAGAAGAAGAAGAAGAAGAAAACACGATTTGTGAATTAGGGATTTTGTGAATTTAGGAATTTGCAATTAGTAAAATATTTTATTTTTGGTCCCTATAACTCATTAATTCAGTCACCCAACACTTGTTGTCCACGTGGCAGGGTCCAAGTGACAAAACGTTTGCTACTAGGACCAATTTGGACGGAATATGAAGTCAGGGACTAACGCCAGACAAAAAAATGCGATACAGGGACTATTTTGTCAAAAAATCCAATACATGGACTAAAACGAAAATTGGGAGTACATATAGGGACCTAAATGACGTTTAAGGCAATATATTATATATAAACAAGGGTTAATAGGTATATATCCCCATGATTTTTGCAATACTCTCATTAATTTTATTTTTTTGAGAATACCCTTTGTAATAAAAATTACCGTAAAATATAATTTTATCGAGGTTTTTTTTTTGTGGCGGTTTAAAACACCCACAAAATATAATGGTTGAAAAAGTTTAGGAGATATTGCAAAAATTCAAATATTACTGGACGTATTCTCAAAAAAATAATTTACATGGGGTATTGCAAAAATCATATACTTTATAGAGGTATATACCTATTAACCCCTATAAACAAAAATTACTATAAACTAGATATATCAAAATTTTAATATATTTAAAAAAAACATTTTATTGTATTTAAATTTTTTTTGTTACATCAGAAATATAAATTGTTCTCGTCATAAATTGATTTTGAACTTCCATTTATCTAATTCATATGTCCTTCAACTTATATCATTTAAATTATTCTACGGGACAAATTATAATGAGTATAAGACAAATTTTACTTTTTGAATTTATTGTAAACTATCGTATTTAAACAATATTATAGTATACATCAATTTTTATTTAAATACATTAATTTTATAATAATCTAAAATATATTTTTGTCTTATATATGTAAAACTAGATGAAATAAATTTTTAAATTTATTAAATAATTAAAATATTATTTTATATTATTATAAATCAAATACATTAATATTAAATGAATAAAAGCAAATCTTTATTTATAATTAAAAATAGAGAGTATATATTTCTTAATAATATCTTGTATAAACAAAAAAATACTATTGTTTATAAAAATATTTTATAAATACGTAAAAAAATCTAATTTGTAATCTTCAGTAAAAAATATCTAATTTATAATCCAATCTTTTTTTGTTATAATTTATACAATCCAATCTAATATAAAATATTAACAAATCTGAATTGATTTAATTCTTAAAAATTCTTCAAATAATTTAGGTTATATTTTTTAATCAAATCTTACATTTCTTCAAACAAGATTTTTGCAAAAAATAAGTTTTAAATAATTAAGAAAAAAAATTTAAATAATTTTTTTTACTCAAAACAGAAGAGCTTCGAATGCTTGTAAGTTGTAATGATAAAAAAATATTATTTTACTGTTTTTTGACTAATTATTTTACTTTTATATTCAAAATTAGAAATAATATTAATAATTGGTCGTCCACTTTTTCTCCTTCTTTTAAAAAAAAAATAAATTAAAAATAATACTAATAGTGAGCATATAAAAGAGAGAAGCTATGGAAGCAGCATTATTGGTGTTGAATTTTGTACAATCAGCGATTAAACAAATAATTAAAAAAAGTCAAAGGCTTTTTTTTTCATCACTGTTCCGTTTGTAAGAAAAAGACAGAGACAAAGAGATTTCACAAAAATAAGGTTTGTGTTTTTTTTTTTTTTTTTGCTTCAAATTCATCACTATCAATTTAGTATTATTACAGATTTTGTTACCTTTTATGTTTGAATCTTTCTCTTTTGGGTTTGACTGAGTATAGCCGCAAAAGTTGTTATTACCAAAATTGAATCTTTAAGACAAAAATTGAATCTTTGAGTTGTGATCTCTGCAAAGTGTTGATTTTTCTCATCTGGGTATTGTATTTTGTTTCTTTTTTAAAGATGGCTGTTGAGAATCAAATTCAAAAGGGTCATTTGAGAGATGAAGAAGAAGAAGATGGTGTCATTGACCGTTTTCCTGTTGGTATGCGTGTTCTTGCTGTTGATGATAATCCAACTTGTCTCAAAGTTTTGGATAAACTTCTTCGTCAATGCCAATATCATGGTTTGTTTTTTCCTTCCCTTACTTACTATTTTTGTTTTTGTTACTTTTGTCAAAATCTATGAAGCACATACACGGACACCAGACACACGAATAAGTTTTTGAAAAGAAAAAAAGTGATATAATTCAGTGTATCGGTGTCGTGTTCGTGTCAGCTTTGGACACGCCTAATCTGAGGAGTGTCCGTGCTTCACAAAATTCTTCAGTGGTCAACACACACAACTTAACAATTATGTTGAATTTAACCTTACTTTTATGTTTTAGATGAATTTTTGTAAGTACATATACATGCTTTCCTTTGACCCTTATTAGTATATGTTTCGTATCACAAAGGATATGCCAGAACCACAGTGATTTATTCAAAAGCTACAGAGTGTAGCTTTTGCAAAATCATGGTTGATCATCGTGATTCTGATATAGTGATACGGAACATAGGCTTAGTTGATTATAGCTTCAAATTCCAATTCAAAAATTGGTATTTTGCAAGATGTGATATTCTTGATTTGATAAAGTTGATGACTTTTGGTTCAAAATTGCAAAATTTTAGTTTTTTTTTTTTTTACTTTTTATATTATTAATATAGCTTACTTAAGGTTGGCTTTGGTGAATCTAATGTTTGATTTATGGTTGTTATTGTTGCAGTTACTACAACTACAAATGCAATCGAGGCGCTGAGAATGTTGAGGGAAAACAGAAATAACTTTGACCTAGTTATTAGTGATGTAGATATGCCTGACATGGATGGATTTAAGCTCCTTGAGTTGGTGGGACTTGAAATGGACTTACCTGTAATCAGTAAGTGCATAAATACACTTTAATTTTGTCTTCACACTCTTTATTCTTGTTGAACATTCTTGTAATTGCAATATTGAGTTGAATTGAATTGGTATACTGACTTGGAACTATTTTCTTTGCGTTTATCTTACTGTAGTGTTGTCGGGACATAGTGATACAAACATGGTGTTCAAGGGTATTACACATGGTGCATGTGACTATTTGCTGAAACCTGTTCGACTTGAAGAGCTCAAGAACATATGGCAACATGTAGTACGAAAACAGAAAACTGATTACAAGGATCAGAATAAGGCTTCCAATGAGGATAGGAACCCTAATATTTCAATTGGAAATAGTCAAAACATATTGGAGAACAGTGCTGAACAGAATAAAAAGCTAGGTAAAAGAAGGAAGGACCAAACTGAGGAGGAAGAAGATGAAGAAGGTGAAGGGACTGGAGATGAGGATGACCCCTCATCGCAGAAGAAACCTCGTGTCGTTTGGTCTGTTGATTTGCATAGGAAATTTGTTGTTGCAGTTAATCAACTCGGCTTGGAAAGTAAGTTTTTGACGATGAAGATATAACTTTCTCAATTTGTTTGATTTAAGTGCTTAACAATTTCATAATTAGACATGGTTACTATAATTTCTAATACAAGATTTACTCGTGTTTGTTGTTGCAGAGGCTGTTCCGAAGAAAATACTCGACCTGATGAATGTTGAAGGGCTTACCAGGGAAAATGTGGCAAGCCATCTGCAGGTTTATATTCTTGCTTTTGTAGTCACCATAATTCTTTTGTTTTTATAAATCATGAAAGGAACAATCTGTTTTAGATTTGATGATTCCTTTAATCTTATTTAATAGACGTTTTATGAAAATATAGTTTATATGATCCATTAACAATTATCAAAACGTTGAAAACTTTAAGTCCTCTTGAAGAATGTGCATCCTGTAATGCAATTGATATTTCTTCTAACTATTGTTTACTTTTGGGAAAAAACATGATAGATCAAACTCAAGAAACGGGTTGTTAACTTAACTTAACAATTAAGCTTTTAAAACTTGAAACACAAGTTTTCAAGTCATACTGAATTAACATGTTTATTCAAACATAGATGTGCAACTTTGTGTGTGCACTAGTTTGTTGATTTGTGTATGTGTATCCTTAGTTCTCCTCGGATAGCTCTTAACTATTATATATGACAATATACTTTTCAGTATTTGTGATGTTTACACGAAATGCTTACCGTCCTTTTGTGTATTGCAGAAATTTAGACTCTATTTGAGAAAGGCAAACAATCATCAAGCTAACATAGTTGCTGCTGGATTGGGTGGTGGTAACGATTCTTACATTCGGATGATTGGAATGGATGGATATGCAGATTTCTGCGCCTCAACTGGATCTGGAAGGATCACAAGCACTACAATACCATCATATGCATCAAGTGCAGTTTTCAGTAGGCTGAATTCTCCAGCTGGCCTTAACATGCGAGGAATGAGTTCTTCAGCACTGGTTCAACCTGTTCCGTCTCAAAACATTAACAGCTCCTGGATTCCTGCAAATCAAAGCTCAAGTTTATTACACGGTATTCCAACCGAGCTTAACCAATCTAAGCTAAACAATTGTGCAACTGGTATATCGCAGTTAACTCAAATAGATTCCACTGGATTTGCAGTTCCGCCTGGCTTCCACGATAGTAGGGTTACTCTTGCTAATGCAAACAGCTCACTACAAGTATTAAACCATCATTTACCGATGGAAGGAAATTCACAACAGACACACAATGCAGGGTTGTATAGAAATCAGTCTTCTGTTGGATCAGCTTCTTTGGGAAACACAAACACTGGCATTTGCGGCTCTTCTAATTTGTTGGATTATAATCGCTGCAATGAAAACTGGCAAAATCAAGCTCAGTTACCTAAATTTCCTGTCAGTTCTTTGCCGGTATGCGAGACTTTCAATGACGACCAACTGCTTCCCACTAGCATTACTGGTTTTAATCCAAGACCTCGTGTCGGTAACAGTCCAGTTGACTTTTCGTCTGGAAATGCTTACACTGTTACTTTGGAAGATGCCAGAAATGGGCCAAGATGGCAAGAAGGCGGCGGCTTGATTGGGAATGTTATACAGCCTACAAGTTACGCTCCGCGACAAAGGTGGGAAGAACATAAAGTTGATTACCGCCAAAACATGAACCGTCTCTTCAATCCCGCAAATCCCCAGGTTTGTTCCACCTGGGCAGTGACAAATTCTGTGGCACACAATACAAACCAAAACAAAACAGTTTGCAGCAATAGAGTTGATGAGTCTTTTGTTGATCAAGTATATAGCACTTCCAAGTCAGTTGGCCGGTGCACTGAAGCTGATAAATCATCATCAGACGTACGAGCTAACTTGAATGATGCCTACATGATGGAGCTGATGGCGTCACAAGTTGGATTTATTCCCGGTTATGGAACCATAGATGACATAATGGGTGCAGTGGTCAAAAGGGTATGATTAAATTACCTACTTCTGCTGCGCAGTTTTTAAAAAGAAACTAACAAAATTTTCTTTATGCTCATTTTTTATTGCTCTAGTCTACGATTTTTTTTAAGCAAAAGTCTAGTCTATGGTATTATGAAACAATTAGCCGCGCTGCGAATTTTATTTTATTTTGACATAATCACTTTATGAATTTTATTTTTTTGATAATGAATCACTTTATGAATTTTAAATACTTCCTTGGATGCTTGTGTATTCAGTATAGTTTCTTTTGTTTAGAAACTGTACCCTATACCCATACTCGTATCTGTTATCCGCAATTCTACTCTAAAAATAAATCAATTAATTAGAAATTATCATATAGTTTTAACATCATATTAAGTATTTCTTCTCATCATCGTAAATAAATGTTTGTAAAAAAACCAAACATTTATATTTGATGTGTGAATATATTTTTTCCAGTGATATTAATAGAAACTAAGAAAAATTATAAATAACAAAAATTTGTTGTGATAAACAACGAAATAATATTTATAAAACAATATTATTCTTAAAATTTAATAGACCACAAAGAAAGTAAAAGGAGTTTGATCAAATTGTTATGTGATCTAGAATTTTTATTTAGATTTATAACGTAACTATTTTTAATCATTTTTAAAGTTTATACTTTTTTTATAATAAGTTTATATTTATGTTGACATATTCAAATTGTGTTTGTATGATGTTACTATTTATGAAAAATGTGTAATAGTTTAATAGTATTTTTGCCCTACCCGTTGTAGGAATTTTTGGCGGGTATATATCTACTGAGTATATGGGTCCAATTGTTATCCTTATCTTTCACACCATTTTCTTTTACAGTATTTTAAAATAGATTTAGTATTTTTCTGAAATTTAGGAAATGTATTTGTTTTCATTGTTTCTCAAAATGTATTATTTGTAATTTGTCTTCCATGTTCTATCTATCACAATAATTATTTATTACACAAGTCTTCCGTCTCTTATCTACCCGTTCTTAACAATTTAAAATAAACAAAGGTTTTTTTTTTTTGGTACAAAATAAACAAAGGTTCTAAAATAAGAAATATTTTAATTTTGTTTAAAATAGACTGTCTAAGCAATAAAATGTTAATTTTATTAGTAATCAATGGAGACTATATTTCAATAGGCTACCTGACAAAAAAAAATATGCAACATAGTTTCTAATAATGGACTGTATTTTTGTTACCAAAAAAAAAATGGACGGTATTTCAAGCATCACTAATGTAAATCATATAC
This sequence comes from Trifolium dubium, assembly GCA_951804385.1. NCBI lineage: Eukaryota > Viridiplantae > Streptophyta > Magnoliopsida > Fabales > Fabaceae > Trifolium > Trifolium dubium. Next base: position 9,250,587 of record OX638074.1, on the reverse strand, counting down.
TAATCTGGCGTTGATATGTTAGGTGTTTTTTGACCGTTATATATATCCTTTAGTTTTTTTTTGTTTTTGGTATTCTATCCTTTAGCTTTTTAGTTAAAACCATATCTTGCAAATATTTTTAGAGTTTATTAACTATAATAAACTACACACAAACATGTTCAATCACATTAGCAACATGATGATAATACTGCTAGGCACCGATGTAAATTAGTGTGTAGTTATTAAACTCAGAAAAATTATACATTTGATTGGTCTTTGAGATATTTATTTGGTCATAAATAACTTTGATGTGTGTCCATTGTTCCTTGGTCAGAAAAATTATACCTTTGATTGAATGTGTGTCCATTGTTCAACACCGACACACATGATTGCATTCAATTAACTCATTTTGTCAAATTATTATCGGCGTTGTTGATATGTCATTTTTGTGTTTGGATTTGTGTCGGTTCTTCATAACTTATTTTGTCGCTCGTAATAATTTGGATTTAACTTTGGTGGTCGACAATGTAAGATACCATAGGGGCTAGAAACCAGTTTATGAGAATTGTCTCTACCTATAAACTACTCTTGAACACACACCCCCTCACGTCCGGCGGAAACCTGATAGGAGGTTACCCATCCTTTCTCATCCTTATAAAATCCGATATTTTTTTAATTAACAGCCTCCCTTATTAAGGAAATAAAAAAAATGTAAGAATATATTGTTTGGTTATTATTATTTCATCCAAGACTTTGTAATGCAGGAGCAAATTGAGATGACATTGATGGATGGAGAAATGGGATTTGGTGCTTACCCAGTTGGATCATGTATTTGAATGATTGCTTCTTATTCAACAAGCATCAAGGAGCAATATAATCGTGAAAAGTTACTCTTATTTCTTTGTGTAGTTATTTTTCTTGGATGTACTTATTTTTGTGGTGTTATTATGGAACAAATAATTTGTTTGCATTTTCTTATTCCACTCATGGATGTGTGTTAATAATCTGATTTGTGAAGTAAACAGTTTTAAAGTACATACAAATGTGAAGTAATATTTTCAATACAAAAAAAAAAGGTTTTACAATTGCTAAACTATGAAGAAGTAATATTGAAGCATATTTTGTAAGAACAATCTTTAGGCTATATATATTGCTAAACAATATCTGATAAGGTTTTGAACAATCTGATAGGCTATAATATATATTGAAGCATATTTCGTAAGAACAATCTGAATAACCGTTTGAATTGAAGATGATTATGACTTTACAAGCTGCTTGCAAACTTGCTCCATGGTAGGGCGAGAACGTGGGCTTTCAGTTAAGCAAGAAATTGCTACCCTCATCACCGATTCGACCTCTTGAACATTGTTTGATGGACAAGGAAGACGTTGGTCCAACTTATCTATCAATGACATAGTATGATCAAGTGTTGTGTCTATAACACTTTGTGAAGGTTGTTGCCAAAAAGAAGTTACAACATCTCCAGGGTGTTTTCCACAAAGTATTTCCAAAGCTAATATTCCAAAACTGTACACATCACATTTCTCATTTACTTCCATTGTATATGCAAGTTCTGTAGAAATTGAAAAAAGAGTTATTATGTGAAAAATAGGTGAGAAAAAAAATGTAATAAGAATAGAAACTTGTGAAATTATTACTTATAAATATACTAAAGATGAACTACAAAAAAATTTAATCGTCAATATATTAATATAAAGAAAGGGAATTGACCTGGAGCAGCATATCCAAAGGTGCCTGCAAAAGAAGTCCAATTGGAGGAATTGGGATTCAAAAACCTAGATGTTCCGAAGTCTGAGACATGAGCCACATATTCCAAATCCAAAATAACATTCTTGCTGGATATATCGCGATGAACAATAGGAGGTGAGCAATCATAATGCATATAGTATAAAGCATTTGCAACATCTATAATGACATTCACTCTCTTATTCCAATCAAATTCACCAGCTTCTTCATCGTCTTTCAAAATATCATGCATGCTACCATTGTCTAAGAATTCTGTTGGAAAATATAATATTTAGTCTTTTTTTATTATTTCTAGTAGATTCTAGATTTTTTTATTATTGAGTTATATTTTCTTTTGTAATATTTCCTCCTAAAATTAAGGAGAGAATAAATCTTGTACTCTCTATTTAAACCAGCATAAGGCTGAGGAATAAAGTATCAAAGCATTCACATATTTTTTCTAATATGGTATCAGAGCCCTAGGTTAGGGTTAGGGTACTACTCTGATTTTTTTTCTTTTCCCTAACACGTTCCCATACCCGTTTAGCCTATCATGGCCGGCGGTAACAACAAGTGGCCTTCACTATCACAAGCCTACACCGGCTCCTCCACCACTGGTGATGACGAACAACCACCAGGCGGCGGCAACAAAAAAAACAGCGGCAATAAAAATAATGGCGGCAACAAAAACGGTGGCGGCAGCAATGGTGAAAACGATTTCAGCACAAGTTCCAAAGACCAGGAGGGCTCCTCATCCTCCCTCAAGGTCGATATTCCTAAGTTGAATGGGGACAATTATAATGAATGGTCTCAAACTGTTCGCTTGTTTTTGGACGGCAAACAAAAGCTTGGTTTTTTGACGGGGACAAAAGCTGAACCAGAAAAGGCTGACCCACTTTACCAACAATGGAAGTCTGAAAACTCCTTGATTATTGCGTGGTTAATAAGCTCTATGGCACCTGGAATAGGCAAGCCTTTTATGTTCTTACCTTCTGCAAAGGATGTGTGGGAAGCTGTTAAGGAAACATACGGTGATATCCAAAACGCCTCTCAAATCTTTGGATTAAAATCAAAGTTATGGCATGCTAAACAAGGTGATAAGAATGTAACATCTTATTATAATGAGTTGGTGGCCCTGTGGCAAGAATTGGATCTCTGTTACGATGACAACTGGAAGTGTACAGCAGATAGTGTTATATTCCTCAAGAGGCAAGAAAATGATCGTGTTTTCATGTTTCTTGCTGGGCTGAATAAAGATCTTGATGAAGTAAGAGGTCGAATTTTGGGAAAGATACCATTGCCAACTCTGCGAGAAACCTTTGCAGAAATCAAAAGGGAAGAGGGACGACAAGGAATTATGATGGGCAAGACACCTCGAAGCTCTGAATCTGAAGGTTCAGCCCTGGCTACTAGAAACTTAGAGGAGGAAAACAATCCAGACAAAGTTCCTTACTGTGATCATTGCAAGATCAAATGGCATACGCGTGAAAATTGTTGGAAGCTCAAAGGCAAACCTCCGAACTGGAAACCTTCGAGCTGGAAGAAGAAAGGTGGTCGTGCATTTCAGGCTAGTAATTCTGATCAAGGGCAGCAATCCTCTTCAACTCAGCCTTCAATCACTCCGGAACAACTAGAGAAAATAGACAAATTCTTCAAATTCCTTGAGTCTCAAACTCCTTCTTGTTCTGTAGCAAAAAAAGGTAACTCTGCGTTTCTAAGTGTCAGTCCCAATCATACTTGGATAGTAGATTCAGGTGCATCTGATCACATGACAGGTGAATCTACCGTGTTCTCTTCATATAGTCCATGTGCAGGTAATCAAAAAATAAAAATTGCAGATGGCTCTTTTTCAGCCATTGCAGGTAAAGGGTCAGTTGTGTTGTCTCCAATGCTAACTCTTAAGGATGTTCTTCATGTTCCAAACTTGTCTTGTAGTTTAATGTCCGTCAGTAAATTAGCCAAAGATATAAATTGCCAAACTAATTTTTTCCGATCTCACTGTGTCTTTCAAGATTTGAACTCGGGGAAGAGGATTGGCAGCGCTAATGAGAGTGGAGGACTCTACTACTTTGACGTTGGATCTACATCACAACTACCTTTTCAAACAATAAGTTCCTGCTTTAAGTCTTTTTCAGTTTTGAATAATAATGATGACAATATTATACTATGGCATTTACGATTAGGTCATCCTAGTTTTAGTTATTTAAAACATTTGTTTCCTAAGTTATTTCATAATAAAGATATTTCTTTATTTAAATGTGAAGCATGTGAATTTGCTAAACATCATCGTTCTCATTTTTCAATACAGCCTTATAAACCATCAAAACCTTTTTCAATTATCCACAGTAATGTTTGGGGCCCTAACCGTACAAGTACGCTTTCTCTCAAAAAATGGTTTATCACATTTATCGATGACCATTCAAGAGTATGTTGGGTTTACTTGTTAAAGGGGAAATCTGATGTTTGTCAGGCTGTAAAAGATTTTTTTACAATGGTGCAAAATCAATATCAAACTAATATTCAAGTCTTTAGAAGTGATAATGGCAAAGAATATTTTAACACTACACTAGGTGATTTTTTTCTAAACAATGGAGTTATACATCAAAGTTCATGTCCTAACACCCCTCAACAAAATGGAGTTGCAGAAAGAAAAAATAGACATTTACTGGAGGTAGCTAGAGCTTTACTCTTCTCAAGTAAAGTACCAAACTACTTGTGGGGTGAGGCTGTTTTAACTGCTGCGTATTTGATTAATAGAATGCCTTCAAAAGTCCTTAACTTTCAAACTCCAATTAATACTTTCAAAGAATGTTTTCCTAGTACTCGTGTTTCAACTGATTTGACATTAAAAAATTTTGGTTGCATAGCCTTTGTTCATGAACATAAGAATGTTGGAAAACTTGAACCACGTGCTATAAAATGTGTTTTTGTTGGCTACTCGCCAACCCAGAAGGGATATAAATGTTTTGATCCTAAAAACAAGAAAATGTTTGTCACAATGGACGTTACATTCTTTGAAAAACAACCTTTTTTTAATAACACTCATCTTCAGGGGGGGAACTTAAATGAAGACTCATTTCAAACTGAGGATATGACTTTTTTTGAGAATATGACTTTTTCTAATAATTTGTCTTTGCCTGTGTCACAACCTTCTAAGACTTTTACTTCTGCACCAACAGAAAAGGGTCATGATTCCTTATGTGATCCTACTCCTATTATGAGTAAGGAACCCGGTGAATCCGAGCCTACATTTTCTCATAAAGAAAACAATGAGAATATTGAAACCAATGATAATGATGATCTAATTGAAATGCCACAAAACAATGAGTCATCTAAAGAAAATAGATTTGAAGTAGGAAACAAAATTTGGAAAGGACAGGTTTTTGTGAGAAAGAACCACAAAGCAAGTGATGAGTCCACATCTCCTCGCTGTCATGAATCTGAACCGGGAATTGATCATCCCCCAAAAAAGGGGAAAGGTAAGTCTATCTCTGTTTCTGAGAGTCATATTTTGTATCCTGATATAGATGATCCTATAGCCGTTAGAAAACCAGTTAGAACTTGCACTAAACATCCTATGTCCAATTTTATATCATATTCAAATTTGTCTTCATCTTTTTCTGCCTTCACCTCAAAATTGTCTAGTGTAGAGATTCCAAAAAATGTACAGGTTGCTCTAGAAGTTCCAAAGTGGAGGGAAGCTGTACTTGAAGAGATGAAAGCTCTTGAGAAGAACAAAACTTGGAGTGTTATGACACTACCAGATGGCAAAAAGACAGTTGGGTGCAAATGGGTGTTCACTGTGAAATATAATTCAGATGGGTCAATTGAAAGGTACAAAGCCCGCCTGGTGGCTAAGGGTTTTACTCAGACTTATGGTATAGACTACTCAGAGACATTTGCTCCTGTTGCAAAATTGAACACCGTCAGAATTCTCTTATCTCTTGCTGCGAACTTGGATTGGCCCCTACATCAGTTGGATGTTAAGAATGCCTTTCTCAATGGTGATTTAGAAGAAGAAGTATATATGGACATTCCTCCCGGATTTGAAGATAAGTTTGGAACAAATGTATGCAAACTAAACAAGTCTTTGTATGGATTAAAGCAGTCTCCTAGAGCCTGGTTTGAAAAATTCTCTCAGTCCATGAAGAAACAAGGATACATTCAAGGACAAGCTGACCACACCTTGTTCACAAAGTTCTCTCAAGATGGAAAAATTGCTATCCTGATTGTTTATGTTGATGATATCGTCCTTACTGGAAATGATACAGTTGAAATGGCAAGAGTAAAAGAGAAATTAGCCATTGACTTTGAAATCAAGGACTTAGGATCCATGCGGTATTTTCTTGGTATGGAAGTTGCTCGATCAAATGATGGTATTGTAGTTTCCCAGCAGAAATACATTCTAGATTTATTGAAAGAAACAGGTATGAGTGGATGTCGACCAACAGATACTCCCATGGACCCTAATGCAAAACTTTGGGAAAAAGGTAGTAATCCTGTTGACACTGGGAGATACCAGAGACTGGTTGGAAAACTGATTTATTTGTCGCACACTAGACCTGACATCGCCTTCTCAGTTAGTGTGGTAAGTCAATTTATGCATTCTCCTTTTGAGGAACATCTTGAGGCAGTCTATAGGATACTGAGGTATTTGAAGGCAAATCCTGGAAAGGGATTATTTTTTAAGAAGACTAGTGAAAGAAATGTGTGTATCTATACCGATGCTGATTGGGCAGGTTCAGTCACTGATAGACGATCAACCTCTGGATATTGTACCTATGTTTGGGGTAATCTTGTGACATGGAGGAGCAAGAAACAAGGAGTTGTAGCAAGAAGTAGTGCAGAAGCCGAATTTAGGGCTATGGCTCAAGGTATTTGTGAAGGGTTATGGATTCATAGAGTCCTAGAAGAACTTAAGATGAAAATTGAGCTTCCGTTAAGATTATACTCTGACAGTAAGGCTGCTATTAGCATAGCTCATAACCCAGTTCAACATGACAGAACCAAACATATTGAGATTGACCGACATTTCATTAAAGAGAAGTTGGATGCTGGAATCATATGTCTTCCATTTGTAACTTCAAATCAGCAAACGGCTGATATCTTCACCAAAAGTTTGGCAAGATCCACTTTTGAGCACTTGATAGTCAAGTTGGGCATGATAGATATCTATGCACCAACTTGAGGGGGGGTGTTGGAAAATATAATATTTAGTCTTTTTTTATTATTTCTAGTAGATTCTAGATTTTTTTATTATTGAGTTATATTTTCTTTTGTAATATTTCCTCCTAAAATTAAGGAGAGAATAAATCTTGTACTCTCTATTTAAACCAGCATAAGGCTGAGGAATAAAGTATCAAAGCATTCACATATTTTTTCTAATAAATTCATATACCAAAAATGAGTGGAGTGAATGTGAACAAAATCCATATAACTTCACAATGTTTCGATGTCGGATTTCTGTCAAAGCATGAATCTCACTTGCAAAAGCTTTTAAATTAGACACCTCTCCATTTGGTAATGAATGGAGTTTCTTCACAGCTACCACTTGACCTGTAGGCAATTCTGCTTTGTAAACACTTCCTTGTCCTCCAACTCCGATGATATGCTTGTTGTTAAAATCTTCCGTGGCACTGATAATGTTCTCATACACCATTTTTCCATCAAAACTCCATATTTCAAACATATTTCCAATGTGTGTTTCTTCAACATTCTTGTTTTCTTTTGTGCCTGATTTTCGACATAGATGGTGTGCGAGCCAATAAACAAATGATGCTAACAATAGAGTGCCTAGAAGGAGGGGTAAAACTAGCACCAAAACTTTGTTACTCTTATGGCTATGAAATGTGTCACCTGATGGTGAACAAGGCTCTAGACCTAAGACATTACCACACAAGCCTTTGTTGTTTCTCAGTGCTTCAATTCGAGCATTTTGAAAGGCTGGAATGCTTGGAATCGGACCCTCTAACTGGTTGTATGATATATTAACAGTTGTCAAGCTTAACATATCGCCATGGCTCAACGGAATGGTACCAGAAAGGTTATTATGCGAGAGATTCAATGTTTGTAAGAAATTTAAGTGTCCAAGCATTGATGGTATGGTTCCATTCAAAAAATTCCCACTAAGATCAAGATATTCAATAACTTGTAATTGGCTAAACTCACCAGGAATGCTTCCTTCGAACTTATTTTGGCTCATATTCAAGTAAAGTAACCCAAACAACCTTCCAAGTTGTGTTGGGATCAAGCCACTTAAATTATTTGTTGCAAGGTCCAAGGTATCTAGTTTTTGCAATGAGGCAATTTGTACATGAATTTCTCCTGAAAGATGATTTCTACTTATCAATAGTTGGATCAATGAAGATAAGTTGCCTAACTCCTTGGGAATTTCTCCTGTAAGTTGATTCGAGGACAAGTCAAGTATATGCAAATTGGTTGCCCCCGCCAATTCTAGTGGTATACTTCCTGTTAAATTATTGTTGGAGATTTTAAGGGTTGTGAGATTCTTGCATTTTCCCCAATTTGAAGAGAGGTGGCCATAAAAAATATTATCACTCAACTCCATGTAGTACAAATTTGGATACACACCAAAGCTTTCTGCTATATTTCCACATAACTTGTTTTGTTCAAGTCTAACTCTCTCAAGACTTGAACAATTCTTCAAACTCTCTGGAATAGGACCTGTGAATTGGTTATTACTAGCAGATAAACGTGTCAACTGTCCACCGACACATATATTTTGAGGTAAATGACCTAGAAAGTTATTATCAGCTAATTGTAATTCTTTCAAATTGGTAAGCATATTTATTTCTGTTGGAATATTTCCTGTGAAAGAATTTGTGTGCAGAGATAATATTGTGAGTTTTGTCAAATTTCCGATAGTGGAAGGAATTAGTCCAGAGAGGTTATTTTGTTCAAAGAAAATAGTTTCTAAATTGACCAAGTTTCCTATGGATGGTGGGATTGGCCCAGAGAAGTTGTTCCATGTCAATTGGATTGTTGTAAGAGAATGAAGTTGTACAACTTCATTGGGAATACTGCCACTGAAACTATTGCTATAAAGGTAAAGTAACTGTAAATTGCTCAAGTTTCCTATTGCAGAAGGGATTGTGCCAAAGATATTGTTATTAGACAAATCAAGTTCAACAAGTTGTTTTAGAAATCCTATTTCTTGCGGAACAAGGCTAGAAAGACTGTTGTCTCCAAGATATAGTTGTTTGAGGTTAACCAAATTACCAATTTCACGAGGAATGTGGCCAAAAATATTGTTGCTATGTAAGTGGAGAATTGATATATTAGCCAACTTTCCTATTGAAATAGGGATAGATCCAGTTATATTGCAATAACTAATGTCAAGGTCTATTAAACTACCCAACATCCCAAATTCCTTAGGCATGAAACCAGAAAGGCCACTTTCTTGAAGATGAAGCAACTCTAGGTTTCGTGACTTGAAAATACTTTGTGGGATGGTACCATTGAAGTTATTATTTGCAAGCGACAAATGTTTAAAGTTCATTTGCCAAATTCCGCGAGGAATATTTCCATAAAGGTTGTTTTGTGCTACATCAAGATGGGACATGTTGGTTATCTTTCCTATCGAGATTGGTATAGTCCCCGTGAGATTGCACGAAGAAATATCAAGCATTGTCAAATTCCTCAATCTACCTATTTCTTGAGGGAGAGACCCACTTAAATCATCATTAGTACTCATAGACAATACACCAAGATCAACCAATTGGGTTATTACAGGTGGAATAATCCCAGTGAGATAATTGAAACTTAGATCAAGATAGGATAGTTTTGACAAATTACCAATATTGTTGGGAATACCGCCAGAGAATTCATTTTGTGACAAATCGAGAGTATTTAGATTGGATATCACCCCAACATGTTGTGGAACAACTCCGTAGAAGGAGTTGTTTCTTAAAATTAAACTTTGAAATTTCGGAAGTGATGAGAAATTGAGACTTTGAAGCGTACCTTTTAGTCCAATATTGGTAAGATTTACCTTGTAAATGAATTTGGACTCATCATCACATGTGATTCCTTCCCAACCACAAGGTTTGTTTCCAATCCATGAAGAGAGTAATGCCTTGCTTTGGTTGTCAAAGCTTGCTTTCCACTTCAATAGAGCATCTGCTTCACTTCCTTGGTTTTTGGTTGAAGAATGAAGTGATGTGGCTGTTACAAACACATAGAAGAACAAAAGAAGACACATCATTATTGGTAAAAGCTTCATGTTCTCAAGCATTTTAGGAATTTTAATAAGGTGAAAGGTATAGTTAATTACTGAAAGTATAATTGATCAAGAGTGTTATTATGATATTGTATGCATTATAATGAGAGATGTAGGCTATATTTATACACTCACAATAGGACTAATGATATTTTCATTTGTAATATATTATCAAAGACTCAACCTAATTAATAAAGTCTTCCCTTTTGTCTTTTAAGAGTGATAAGTTATTTATGTTTGGTGTCACGGTGGATGTGACAGAATTGCGGTGATCCACTGTGACTTTGTAGAAGCTACAACAGCTTCTGGAAATCACGGTGGATCACCGTGATTCTGACACATCCACAGTAATACCAAACATGCACTAAGGTACTTTTGATCAAAGACACGAGTTTGGAGTAATAGGGAAGGAAGGTAATAATGAGTTTAACTTGAGCTACAAACAAAAACAAAACTCCTTTGCCTAAGAGATTCAAATTTCTTACCATTTAGATCAATTTATTGTTGATCATCACTCTTTACTCTTTTGTTTTATTAAGTAGTCTAATCATTAAATTTCACATTTTAAAAGTGAATAAATGATCGTACCAAAATTCGAATCTCGATGCAATATCTCTATCAATCAACTAAACTTTCTTAGTCAAAAAAAAAGAAACTAAACTTTCAAAATTTGTGTAGAAGATTTCGTATAAGATGCCGTGGGAGCAAGGGTAGGAGCTAAGATTGATTTGGATGTGAGAGGTCTTTTGAGTGGAGTGGATGGTTATAGAACTAAGGTCTTCTTCTCGGGCTAGTAGTATCTCTCAAAAGGGAGGACAAAGTCAATGAGTGGGGTAGAGGTTAATTAGATATCGATAGTATTATGATATCAATTATAAAATACAGGCTTAAACATACATTTGGTCCCTGTATGTACACCAACTTTTCGTTTTAGTCCCTGTATCGAAAATTTTGACAAAATAGTCCCTGTATCGCGCTTTATTTTTTTATGTTGGTCCTTGCCGTCCAATTTCATCCAAGTGGCAAACGTTTTGCCACCTGGACCCTGCCACGTGGCCAAAAAAATTTGCTGACTGGATTAAGGAATGCTAGAGGGACCAAAACCAAAAAATTGCACTGAATGCAGGGACCAAAACCAAAAAATTGAACTGAATGCTAGAGGGACTAAAACCAAAAAATTAAACTAATTGCAAAATGACTCATTTAAACTCTAAATCTCTAAATTGAAATTTGTTTCTCCACTCTTCTCTTCTCATAAACCAACTTTCATGGCAAAAACAACTTTGCGTCGATCATTGCGTCCCATTTGGATGAGTTTTTTGATGAAATTATGAGAGGCATTGCGAATGTTGACAACGTGATCAGAAAGCGCGTCGAGAAAACCACCTTGGTTGGGCGGTTGTTGATCAGGATCGTTGAAAGGGAAATCATCAGGATAATCTTTTTTAGCAATGAGTCTCTCTGTTGAAAGGTTGATGAGAAGAGAAGAGTAGAGAAACAAATTTCAATTTAGGGATTTAGAGTTTAAATGGATTATTATGCAATTAGTTTAATTTTTTGGTTTTAGTCCCTCTAGCATTCAGTTTAATTTTTTGGTTTTGGTCCCTGCATTCAGTTCAATTTTTTGGTTTTGGTCCCTCTAGCATTCACTAATCCAGTCAGCAACATTTTTTGGCCACGTGGTAGGGTCCAGGTGGCAAAACGTTTGCCACTTGGATGAAATTGGACGGCAGGGACCAACGTCAAAAAAAAAAGCGCGATACAGGGACTATTTTGTCAAAATTTTTGATACAGGGACTAAAACGAAAAATTGGTGTACATACAGGGACCAAATGTATGTTTAAGCCTAAAATACATGCATATTTGTAGCAGTGTCGGTCTTGATATTTTGGAGATCCGAAACAAATAATTAAAATGGAGCTCTAATTAAAAAAATTGTATTAATTTTTTTAAAAAAAACATCATCTATTTAAATTATAAATATTATTCACAACTTCAAAATTAGTCTTTTATCTTTGTAACTAACATAAACAAAAAGTCATATTTTATTATGATCAATATCATCAAAATACATTTTAACTACTTAAAAAAGCTCTTTTTTATTTTATTAGATATTTTTACTTTGCTTGGATTAAACATAGATTGGACCTAATCATATAACTACCTAAAAAAATTTATTTTGAAGCCCTTATTTATTGGAGGCCCAAAGATGGAGCCTATATTGTTACCTTGGCTTAAAGACAGACCTATTTTGTGGAGATATAATAAAACTTTACTAAATCTTAATTATAAGTAAATATTCCCTTTTAAATTTGATGAATAATTAATTAAATAAATATTTATTTATTTTAAATATATTAAATAATTAATTAATTATTCGATAAATCTAAAAAATAAATATTTACTTATAATAATTAAGATATGATGGAGGAAGTATGTCTTAATTTGTATGCACTACGTGACAAAGGTGACTTTAAACTTCCAACATGAGTGAAGAAGATTCATACACATTGATGAGAGCAAGAGTAGGGTAGGGGTGGGATTGATTTGAATGTGAGAGATAAGAAGAAGATTGCATTACCGTCTATTTTGGGGCAAATATGTCTCATTCTCATTAGCGTCTATCTTGGGGCTAAGAGCAACTCCAATGGTCGTTCGTCACATAAGTTCGCCAGGCTGTAACAGGGCCGACTCAAGGGTAAAGCAACCCAAACAAGGGCTTTAGGCCTCCAAAATATAAAAAAATTTACTAAAGAAAAAAGGCCTCATATAAATCATAAGCAAATTAGTCCTTAGTAAAAAAAGGCCTCAAAAAAATATAAAGACATTTGAGAAACAAAATTTTAAAAATTATATAATTTTACAACTCCTCAAGAAATCAAGCAACTATATAATATTAAATTTTAATATATTAAAACTAGAGTTAATAAAATTTTATCTAGTCTTAACAAACCTTACCAAAAAAAACAAAGTCTTAACAAAGAATTAAATATACTGACTTTATAACAAATTGAAAAAGAAACGTTAAAAATTTTTTTTGATAAATTAATAAATAATTTTGTTTCAAAAAATAAATAAAAAGTCACTTTAATAAAATATTATTTTTTTAAACAAAAAGCCTCACTTAGTGTTGAGCCAGCACACAAAGCGTTTTTTTTCGTTGGAGTTCGCCAGGCTGGCGTTTCCGTGTCGTGGTGAAGCAACGGTTCCTGAGAATATGAAAGCAACGTTTCTGCCATGCGATTCATATTTGCACCGTCTCTTTGTTTCCTAGCTTCTTTGAAATTGATTCTACAGCAAATGATTTTGATTCATCAATTTTGCCCCTTTCAACAAACACTTTAGCCCATTACTTTCTTACTTTGCAATTGCAGAAAATGGATCTATTGGAAGACAACGCTATACACCTTCATGCGTTTTTCCTTGATTTTGTTATTATCTTTTGCTGCAATTTTGCTTGATTTCAGTTTTGTTTTTTTGCTACAGGGAATCTCTTGGTTAGAGATGATGATGCATGATTTGGGGCCTAAAGGCTTGTTTTATTTTTCCTCCACAAACCGACCCATTAATTGATTATAACTCTTCAAAAAAAAAAAAAACATATTATGCAGTATTTTCTTTTTGGTGGGACTCATTTTGAGTTCTTCACCGTTCACTGTTGGAGCAAAACTTAAATGAGTTATTTTAGATATATGTGGAGCACTGGGTCCCACAAGGAACCAAGGGAAAAAAATGACCGATAAAGATGCTCTAAGAGGAATGCTAATTGACTAATTGTGGCTAATATCTCTCACTCTCATGGAGGGATATACTATATTTATTTATCTATTTTTGAGAGAGAATGTAGGGATAAAGTTATCAAGGTTGGAGTTAAAAAGTAGTAGTTCAACCAAAAATATCAAAATTGTTAGATCGAATGTTCATAATCAGAGTTTTATTTTTGGTTCTTTTCATTTATGTGTGTAAATTTATAATGACTTTGTTATTTCGTTTATGTACATTAAGGTTGGCAATAACTTTAATTTTAATATGAATGTTTTTCTTTTTAGTCAAGATTCTTTTTGTATATAGATGAAATAATAAAGTCATTATAAACTCACACACACATAGTAGAGTGACTAGGGATCGAACTCCAGTCATAAACGTCATGTCTAGCAATTTCGATATTTTCTGCCAGTTAAGCTAGGACTTCTGAACTTTTAGTCAGGATTTTAATATGAATGTTAACATTTTTTTTGACAAAATATGAATGTTAACATGTGTTTTATGGATATAGTATTAAGATATGCAATTTATATAAATATTTATATTTATTTTGTCGAAATATATATGGGTTTATCTTAAAATTATGTGTCTTTTTCTTATAAAAAAAAATAAATGTTGTTTTCAAAAATGTGTTTTTATTCCACTCTTGAGGAGTGTTTATTTTTCATCATCTTATCTTTAGGGTTTTTATAAAAATCTATCAACATTATATTAGAAATATAATTAAATTTTGAGTCAAACTTTTTATATGACACTTTCGACAATTCTTTATTAGATAATCGTATCACAAAATCGACCGTTGAATTAAAATATGTTATAACATAAATCATATATATATAATATGACATTAATCAAAAAGCATTTTATATATAAATAAAGTACATCAAAATTAACTCATTTTTTCAAAGTTATTAAAACGTTAATAGTAAAAATTGAAATAAAACTACAATCTAGCTTACTCAGGTTCAAACCAGACCATGCTTTTTATTTTAAAGGCAAATGCTAAATAGTGCCATGGGGTACTATTTAAGCTCTTAAATAGTAAAATGTAATACAATATTTATGGAAATATCTGAAGTCAACGCATTGGAAATTGTGTTGTTTAACTTTTTAAATAAAATATTTTCTTAAATAGTATATTTAAAGAGTACTCCAGAGGCACTCGTTAACAAGACCCTATTTTAAAATTGGGAAAACTAAAACACTTTTAGAAATCTATTTTTCAAAAAGTTTAGACTACAATACACGACATAAAAAAATTAGGCCTACTAGGTCATTTTAATAAACAAATATGAGTATAAATTTAATTTTTTGAGATTATTTGTTTTTTTACTTTTTCAGTAATTTAAGCTTATTATTCTTTTTTGTTTAATTGTTGTATAGGGAGTTATCTTGATTCTCCAATCTGGATTGATAGTTACATTGAGAGTTTTCTTGATTCTCAAATCTGATTGATCTTTAAATTTTAGATAATAGTGACATTTGTAGTAAGGTCAAAATGATTAGTGAAAGCAAGAGTATTAGTATAATAATGAGTAAATGTATTAGTTTCTCACTAAGTTTTAATAATTGTCAAAACACATGAAAATAGAGTAGAATACATTTTAGTATCAATTGAAATTCAATTGAAATTAACTTGACAGCAAAAATATTTTTGAAATTTTGAAAAACCATTTTTTAGGTGTTTTGTATCGATACAAATGTCCTGAAACTTGTTCAGGCTGATTACCATGTATTTGTATCGATACATAGCACTTTTGTATTGATACAAATAGTTCTCAAATGAGTCAAAGGAGCCTCTGTGTATCGGAATATACTTGTATGTATCGATACACATGTAGGCTCTCTTGAAACCAGAGAGAGCTTTGTGTATCGAAACATACATGTGTGTTTCGATACATATCAGTCAAGAAATTGATTTTACTAGTGTATGTATCGATACCTACACACAAAACTTCAATTTTCTGAACGCTGTCAAGGACTTGTATCGATACACACTGATGGATGTATCGATACACTTCTGTCAAATTTTGCCTAAATCTACTCCATTCTATTTTCTCTATAAATAGCTACATGAAGTTTTGTTGTATTAATGAGAAACAGTTGGAAAACACTCATTTGATCAGAATTGATGATATTTTGGATCAAAGTGCATACAAGACAAGTTCATCATGTTCTTTCCAAATCTCCATCAAATTAAGATTGAGTATGGGTTCAATCAAGGTTTCTTAGAGGATTTGGAAGATAACGTTTGGTGTAATTCGCGGTGAATCAGAATTACGATCGGGTTGAATTGTTCTTGAAGGTTGGGTTTCTCATCCAGATTCAAGAGGCATCGCTTGCTTGAAGGATCAACGCAATTTGGCGAAGGAATCTGCTGGACAATCGTCACAAGGATCTTGGGTCAAGATAGGTGTGAGGATCGATTGTTGGAATCAAAGATTGAAGCCAAGATTGAATTGAGGTCGCACAATTTACAATTGAAGCTACGACGAAGATAGTAGATTGAGTCTGTATGTTTGCGTATTGTATTATTTGTGGAATTGTGCATTTGTAAAGATTTTCGAAGAACTAGTGAAAATCTCAACTTATCTGTTTGATAAGTTGGGGGGAGACGTACCAGCCGACTGCGAGGACAACACGAATGCTGAGAACTCCCTGATCATTTCCGTTTGCATTCTCTATCCCTTAACTCGTTTAATTTCCGATTATTTGTGAATTATAAACTTAGTTTTGTCGTGTACGCCAAGTGTTCGACAAAAGTATAATTTTGATACTTTGGTTGCAATAGTATTGTAATTGATTAAATTTGCTTGGTTTCGAAACATTTGTAATTGCACTCGTCTTGTCATTGTTTTACTATTAAGGCTATATTACTTTCTCTTTAGTCGAAGGTGCAAAGTAGACTACCGATTTAAGTAGCTTCTGCGCATTCTTATTTGAAAACCGAAAAAAAAATTTGTTTTATTTCGGAACGCTTATTCATCCCCCTCTAAGCGTAGTCACGTAGTCTAACAAAAATTACAGAAAAAAATCTAAAAACGAGGGACAGTGGTCCTCAAAGAGTCATTACTAAGAATGATGTTCAAGTTTACATGAGGAGAGTTCCACAGCTTCCATTTGATGTCATTACTAGAACCCCACTTTGCAAGAAAGGACAACACTGTAATGTCAAAGTTATTTGGACAAATGACTCACCAACAAAAATATCCAACAAAAATACAACAAAAGTATGTACTGTTCATTTATACACACCTTTTTTTATTTCTTTTTTCTTTTTGGTGACCTAGCACACGTGAGTTTCTTCTTCTCTCTCTGTTTTTGTTTTCCACTCTCTGTCTTCTCCCTCCCTAACCCTTTTCCATTCTTCTTCTCCTTCACACCACCAAAACCAAACTAATTGCATCTCTTCCAATACATCAGCAACCTCCGCCGTGCTATTCGTATTCTCCTTCCACTACGGAGATATCAAACCGCCGTGCTAAATCTGGGGCGGGTGAAATCAAACCGCTGTCGCTTCCAATGTCCCTAGCGGTTAATCGACCGCTGCTGCCTATCTTCTCGCGAATGTTTTTTCTGGACAGAATTCTCTCGTCTCTCTCTCTCTCTCTCACTCAACATCACTATTGAAACCGTCCATTAGCCGAAGCTCCTCTCTGTACGTTTTCTCCCCCCTCTCTCTGTCACTCGTTGTTGCAATTGAATTTTCTCTTCAATTTGTGTTCTTCTCTTTCTAATGTGTTGATATTTTGATTATGATGATTTAGGATCTTGAGTTTCTATTAGATTTTGTTAATACTTCACTTTGTTGCTTTTTCTAGGGTTCTTGTTTCTATTTGTGTTTACTAATAACGATTTAGGTTTATTTCTATCAATTTTTAGTCTATTTAGGGTTTTGAGTTTTGTTGATACTTCACTTTGTTTCTTTTTCTAGGGCTTATGCATAATCATTTGCTAATTGCTAGTTTTCTTATGAAGGGTTTGATCTAACATTGCTAGTTTACTAGTTTTCTTAACATTTAAATATATTCTCATGCTAGGTGAGTCCCATTGTTTAATACCTGATACAGGAATCACTGTTATTAGAAAGAGAGGCTAAAGAAGAGGCCAAAATATCTTTATAGTTATGAGTAATATATTTAATTAAAATATCTCTATAGTAATGTTCTAATTCTACCCCAATTTATATTGTGTGCACAACTTGCTTGTCAGTTCACTTCTCTATATATGCATTTATGACAATGACTGATACTCAATAGTTCGTAAGGACCGTTTTGCAAATTTGTTACACTCATTATTTTTCTTAATCTCTGTTTACAAACCTTAAACCGCACATAACAAAGGTTGTTCTATATTTTTTTTTTTAAACCATGTGTTCACTCATGTAACTTAGTGTGCCTTTGCACGAGTAATATGGTTTTTACGTTTCTTCTCTCCATGTTAATAGCCATCTATACCTTTGTTAATATAAATGCAATTAAAGTTTCAAAATAATTCTATACAATGCAGTGTAGATGGATTAGATGATATGGTATTCTAATTGCAATGTTCAAGAACTATTAATAATAGTAATGTGGACTATATATTGACTTGTGTTCTCATTGATATTGACTAGTGTTCTGTCACAGGGATTTAAACATGTTAGCTACAAATTCCACTTTCGGCGAGTTCCGGAGATGTCGTTGTTACCGTTCAGGCGGCTTGTCAGGTGGGTTCCTTCAGATATTATCATTACCTTATTTACTTGCCCATTAAGTAGCATCATCATCATACTAAGTTACTTGATATTGGTAATTGGCAGGTGGTGCTCAAGAATAACATTAGAGTTTTGGATGCAAGTGATAAAATGAAGATCCAAGCATTTCAACTATTCAAGAACATGCAGCTCATAACTCCAATTATTCTTATGTATTTCTAAGTTGGTGTAATATATTAGTGTAAGGATTAGTTTAGTGTTGTAAAATAAAAAAGGATCTTTTTATTGTGCATACTGATGGTATTATGTTCAATAATCAAATACTCAATGGGTACCACATTTAAAGATGAATAAGTGTGTTTCTACAAAATTGAACCAAGCTCATGTTGACATCTCTATATCAAATTTATTATACCATGAGTATATTATCTCTATTTATACATATGTGGGGAGCCAAGTTCAAACAACTGGGGAGTTGATGAACTATTTTGGTTAATTGGCGTAAAATCTTCTGAGTTTAAATAATCATTTACATTTAACTTTGTTTTAACTTTAACACTTTTAAGCAATCAAAATTGTGCTCCATGTACAGTGCCGCACGTGAAAAAAACAATAAAGTTCCTTTAAATTATTGTCATTACGGATGTAGAGAGTCAAGTTTACAAAACTGGGGATTAGGTGAACTATTTTGGTTAGCTAGCGTAAAATCTTTTAAAGTTTAAAAAATGATTCTCCTTTAACTTTGTTTCAACTTTAGCACTTTTAAACGATCAAAATTGTGCCTCATGTGCAGTGTCACATGTGAAAAAAATGAATAAGACTCCTTGACATTATTGTTATTACAAATGTGAGGAGCCAAGTTCACAAAACCAGAGTTTATGAACTATTTTGATTAAATGAGGAGTTGTGTATATGTAATTGGGGAGTTGTCACATGTATTTGGTTAAGTAATATAAAATCGTTCATATAGTGAAAATCTTTCACCTTTTATTTTGTTTTAACAATTTTATCATATGCAAAAAATCATAAATATGGTCCATATACATTTTCACATGTGAAAAAACAACAAAATTAAAATGTTTACCAATACAAATGTGGAGAGTTGTGTGTAATTTTGTGGAATAATGATTAATGGTTTTTTAAACTTTGAAAGATTTTACACTGGTTAACCAAAGTAAATCATTAACTCCTCAATTATATAAACTTGACTCCCCACATATAATGACATTAATTTAAAGGAATCTTACTATTTTTTCACGCATGACATTGTACATAGGATACACTTATGATTGTTTAAGGTAAGAGATTTTTTAAACTTCCGAAGATTTTACAATGATTAACCAAACTAGTTTAGCAACTCCCCAATTATATGAAACTGACTCCCCACACTTATAATGACAATAATTTAAAGTAATCATACAATTTTTTCACGCGTGGGACTGTTCATGGGATTCATTTGTGATTGTTTGAAAGTTTTGAAGTTGAAAAAATTTAAAGGTGAATGGTTTTTTAAACTTTGAAAGATTTCACACTAGTTAACCAAAGTAATTTATCAACTCCTCAATTATATGAACTTGACTCCCTACACATGTAATGACAATAATTTAAAGGAATCATACTAACTTTTTCACGTGCGGGACTATACATGAGATTCACTTCTGATTGTTTGAAAGTTCTAATTTTAAAGAATATTAAGGTGAATGATTTTTTAAACTTTGGAATATTTTACATTAGTTAACCAAAGTAGTTCATCAACTCCCCAATTATATGAACGTGACTCCCCACACCTGTAAATTATTGTCATCACAGGTGAGGGGAGTCAAGTACATAAAATGGGGGAGTTGTTGAACTATTTTGGTTAATCGGTGTAAAATCTTTTAAAGTTTAAAAGATCACTCACCTTTAGCTTTGTTTTAACTTTATCACTATTAAACAATCATAATTGTGCCTCATGTACAATGTCACGCGTGAAAAAAACAACAAAGTTCTTTTAAATTATGGTAATTACAAATGTGGGGAGTCACGTTCATATAACTGGCGTGTTGTCACATATATTTGGTTAATTGGTATAAAATATTTCATACATTGAAATCTTTCACATTTAATTTTGTTTTAACTTTATCATTTGCTAAAAATCATAAGTGTGTCCCATTCACATTGTCACGCGTGAAAAATCAGTAAGATTGCTTTTAAATTATAGTCATTACAGATGTGGGGAGTCGTAATCATATAAGTGGGGAGTTGATGAACTACTTTGGTTAACCGATATAAAATCTTCCAAAATTTTAAAAAAAACATTCACCTTTAACTTTGTTTTAACTTTAGCAACTTCAAACAATCAAAAGTGTACCCAATGTAAAGTGCCACAAGTGAAAAAAATAAAATTCATTTCAATTGTTGTCGTTACAGATGTGGGGAGTCATGTTCATATAAGTGGGGAGTTGATGAACTAATTTGTTTAGCAGATATAAAATCTTCCAACGAATAAATAGTGAAGTTAATTTGATTCATTGGCCCGACTAATTTGGTTTGGGCGAATCCTAGCATCAATGGTAACGTTAACATCCTACTAAAAGTTCACATTATTAATATCTTCATTGTCATATAGCTTAACTAGTAATAGTATGAATGATGATATTAATCATGTTTTCAAGTTTGACCAAAGCTTGCTCTCTATAATTCTACTAAATTGACAAGGTTAATTAAGGTGTTGCAAAATCTTTGCAAGAAATTCCATGTTCTCTTCAAATCCTATACACAGCAACAACACAACAACCTGAAATGTAACAAAGCACTTAGTTAGGATGTTAATCAAAACAGAAAAATTGATCATAAATGTTTTGATGCTAAAGACCCCTCATTTCATTACATTCCCTTCATTCTGTAAAGTCACAAAAGGTTATCAACTGAGGCCTAACCTTTCCATCTTAAGTTCTCTATGCATTCTCTCGAGTCGGCTAATTCTCTCTTCAACTTCCTCTGCGCTTATTTCACATAAATTGCTATCGCTTTCTTCTTGAGTCCCGCATTCACAGATTTTTTCACTTGACAGCCTTGCTTCTTTGCTCTCATTTCCATCTTCCAACGCATGCTTACAATTCTCAGTAGATATCGATGGAGCCGGAGTATTCTACAGCTCAAACATAAACTAATAACATAAACTATTCCACAGCTCAAACTATTTATACTAACATCATACATAAAAAAGTTCTAAGTCATGTATCACTCCCTCCTAAACTATTAACGAAATATATTCTATCTATCAATAGTTCTAAGTCATGTATCACTCCCCACTAATCGAAACATGTTGCTAAATAAACAAGTGTAATTTGGTAGAGATATCCATGTAAATGAAGCCAATTTCTTGCTTTGAAGACTTGTTGCAGCTGATTCACATAGCTTCTAAACTATTTCCTAAACCTACAAAGGAATGCAAAACATGTTATAGCTAAGCTTAGTAAGACCACTAAGCTTAGTAAGACCACTACAAGGGAAAGAGAAATATTATACATTTCTTATAAAATCTCAGTATAGGCGTATAGCAACGAGTCTTCTACTCTATCAAGCTGAACAAAACTAAAAAAAGGATAAAATCAAGCAGAACAAAACGTATCTTTTTGGTCCAGAAGAATGGGACATTAGGCAATGGTAAAACATATAATGTAAAATTAATATGAATTAGTATCTAGTGAAGCAACAGATTAATTAAAATTAATATGAAGTAGTATTAAACTAAAGTGTAAAATCTTAATCCTGAAAATCTTTGCAAAAAGCCATATAAGTAATTAACATTCATGGAGCACATACGTACGGTAAATGCAGAGGATAATGGATAAATGAAATTGAGCCATAAAAGAATTTCTTGTGTATAATTGTGCCTCTGTCAACAGAAAATAAGTCATTTTAGTATTTAAAATTAAATTACAAGCTGCAGACTGCAGTAAATTGTTACAACAACATCAGTGAGGAAAAAGACATAATTATTAGCTCATAACAATATTTCTTAGTAGTCTACGGCGAACAAGTTGAGCATTCAAACTGCAAAACAAAACACAATTATCCTTAAATAAAAGCAAAAAGAAGCAAAAATGCAATCACAGATTTTCTTCTTTATCCACATTATGTCCCCACATGTGACATTAAAATCAAAAATATTCCATAGACTTTACCACTTCAACAAAATCTACATATACAGAAAAAGAACAAAAACAAAAAAAACTTGAAATTCCAATTCTTAAGCAAAAAAAAGAAAAAGAACTGAACCATGTATCTTCTTCTTGGTAGATCTATCAGGTGCCTTTTCCAAACCAACCCAACCATTATTCATCTGCAACAAAATCATGATGAATCAAATGAAGAAGAAAATGAGATACCCAGAAAGAGAAATTGACAAAAAATGTAAAAAAATGTAGCATAGTTCTCCATCTTTTTCTTTTTTTGATGATTGAATCTTTCATCCAAATCCCTTTCTCATAGCATAATCTCCGTAATAACTTTTAACTACATCTATAGACGAAAAATTCATGAAGTGTACTACCTTCACCCTCAATATCATTTGAACCGTCCATGAATTTTTAGCTTTGAGTGCCAAGGCTATACCAAAACTGCATAAAAGAACTCAATTAAATCAATTGTATTATAAGTTGCAAAAAGAAAGATTTACCAGCCACCAATAATTTGTGTCAACTTCCCAATTTTTGACAGAAACTTTCAAATTAACCAAATATTTGAGCTAACTACTCACTTATTAACACATGACTAACCATATATATAATCCCATGTGCTATCATGTCACTTTTTTCAACTCATAACATTACAAGAACAAGAACAAAATAACTCATCAACTAATAACATTTTTGTAACACAAAGTACTCCACATCTTGAACTAACAACACAAATTCAACTCTGTCCAAGTTTCGAAACTTAAAATTAAGTTGTGGAAATCAATATTGAACATATTCATTGCATACCACTTGATACAATTTTAACATTTAATCAATTCAAACAGTTAGGGTTCAAAGCCCTCAACTAGAAAAGGAGATTTGAAACTACAAATAGAGTAGAATAATTCGATTACCTTGGCTGTGGAGATGGAGACCCAATGGCAAGCTACAAAATCCATTTGAAGAAGTGAGAATAACTCACATCACAACAAGTAGGTGATTCAAGCGAGGGGTTTGTGAATGATGAGAATGTTGAACAGAAAAGAGGGTTGCGGAGAGTGGGGAGGAGATGATCGGTGATGGTTGACGAGAGATAGAGACGAGGGATCAGTGAGAGACGAGAGAGGGTGGTGGTGATGATAGGTTTGCAGAGAGCGGGTAACAAAGAAAAGAGAGAAAGAAAAACCTCACACGTGCTAAATATTCAAAGAGAAAAAAGAAAATGGAAAATGAGGTGTATAACTGTATAAGTGAACAGTGTTATACTTTTGTAGTATTTTTGTTGGCAGAATTTGTCTAAATATCATTTCTTATTTAATAATGATCATGTAGCAATGAAGGTCAGATACTTGTTACGAATGCGAAATGATACGAATACGGCCATATGAGCAAATATGAAAATTGAAGATATGATACGCCTAAAATATTTAAATAGAAAATTTAAATGCATAATATCTAAAAAATAAAAAAAATTAATTGTTGGATATTTTTCCGATATACATCGAACACGTATCGGTGTCAAATACGTGTCACTGTGTCAGACACCAATACTTTGCAAATTTTGAAGTATTGGGACATCAGATAGGATACAGTAAAAAGCAAATAGTTATGAGATTTTTCATTGATGTAACAGAGCTTATGAACATAACTTTTCTCCAATGTTCTTCATTAGAGTTTATTAAACTACAAATGGGATTTGCTCATAAATATTTCATGATACAGTATCAGAAAAGAAAAACTTTAGATACAAACTTCTTATCAGTAAATGATAAAAGTAAGAAATAAAAATACATATCATAATTAAAATATATAGTAAAAATGAAAAGAAAAAAAAAAGTAAAAATGAAAAAATTAACAACACGAGAGCTTGTTCTGTCAGTAGATTTCTTATTGTAGATTTCTTTCTTGTTACATTTCAAGTCTTTTGTAGATTTCTTATTGTTACATTTCAAGCACTTGAAACATGTTCAAACATTTGAAGTTTGAATTCAATTCAGCTCCGTAAGCTGCGCTCTTCTTTCCGCAGCTTTTTTTCTGATAAATATTCCCCACCTTAAAGCTGCTTTGAGCTTAAGCCACCCGACAACGGCCTTCCCTGAGCACTTAACAGAATCCTCGCCGAACGAATGATACATTTGAGGCTCATACTGAAGTCTATAACTGTAACAACTCTCATTAGAATGGCCAAAATTAGCACCTTCATTAATTGTCTTAAGTAACCTCTGCATATCATCGCCCTCCAACATCTGCGAGCTTCTAAGCCGAAGCTCTTCAGCAACAATGTCTTCCAACCCTTGTCCGTTTCTCTGCCTTGACCAGTCTCCGTGATAATAACTAACTCTGTTTTCAGGATTATTATCACCTGTCATGTTGTAATTCGCGGTTCCTTGTAATGCTATTTGCGAGTCATTTATTGATGTCCCAACCATATGATAATCTGGACTCGATGAGTAGTTATTTGTTATTTGCGAAAGTTGATTTGGTTCGGTTGAGATGTAGGACACCGTTCTCTTTGCAGATTCATACTGCTGTTCTTGGAAATCGTTGTGATGCATTGTATGATTTGTTATATATCTTGATCCCCTTTTGGAATTAGTCAAAGAATTTAAAACTTTTCCATCATATTCTATAACTTGGTCCCAATTATCGTATGCTTTTTTCACCAATGAATCCACTGACATCTGTAATTCGAATTAATAAATGAGCTAATTTAGATATTATTTTTGGAGCTGTGTTAATTTGACACAAAAAAGGAAAACAATTTTCTATAAGAGCTTGGTTGGATAGTTAACATGTTTCAAATACATATAGTTAATTACATTTTGTGGTTAATGACATTTAATTAAGTTGTTATTTATGTTCTTGCACATAGAAATCAGTAGGATCGAACTAAGCTCTGATACCAATTGATACGGATTGAACCTAAATCCACATCAAAACCATGATTCAAATGGTCCAATCCTAATATAAGCCCTCACAAGTCACACCAGGTTCATGACTTCCGATATAGGAATTCAAGTTGGGCTCATGAAGTCCTTCTTGCACATGGAAATCGGTAACACGTTCAATGGATGACTAATGGATTGCGACACCTGGTTATATTTATTAACCAATAACCATCCACTAAACTTAATTTACAAGATATTTTAATAGGACGCCTTACTGTCAAATTTGTGAGTAAAAATATCATTTCTAAGCTAAGCATAACGCCAAATCAACTTATATAGATAGAAAATTGACCTTTTGATTTGGAGTAAGTGATTCTAAAGAGAAGAACTGGCCATCAGCAATGAGGCCTCTCAGCTCATAAATGTTGTTAAACATAATGCCAGTGCTATTGGTTTCATCAGTGTAGTAAACAAATAGCTTGGTACCCAAGACACATGTTTTTGCATGCTCCACAGTATTCTCCCACATTCTGTTTGACATTCCACTACCAAGTATCTGTAATAAAGGTGGCAAATAAGCTTGTTAAAGAGAGTATTTTGAAAGTATAACTCGTTGTCACATTCGTCCCTGAGTGTATCAAAATTGCTAACACATTCATAAATGTCTATGTTATTAGTCATTTTGGTCCTCAAATGTGTTTTTCGTTGGTCACTTAAGTCCATAGAATTACTAACAAAAGCGATATTAAGGATGTGTTTGCAATTTCGAAACATTCATGGACCAAAGTGATAGCGGGTTACATTTCTAGGGACCAAAATGATGATTTGCCTGATAAAATATAGGTTCAATGCTACAACCACTGTTTTTGCTGTTCTGGACTAAGAAGATAGTATAACTGTCACCAACAGTTTTAATAAGATGTAAAAAAAAACTACTTCTTTGTGAGACGAACAGTAATAACATTGAATTCTTACACTTCTTAATTTCTGAGGTTCACGAACAAGAAGACGCAAGAAATCTTCTACAGTTACTATTCTTGATTGAATCAATTTTTTGTGAAGTGCACCATCCTTCGCTATCCGATCCAATCTCCAAACTTCATCATGCAAAGCAGGTGGATAGTGTTTCTTGTATACTGCAATTTGTAGAAAATAATATAGTTGAGGACTTTAATTTGTTACACTAAATTGGCTAAATGATGCCTTAATATTAATATTGAAAATATTGTTGTCTTAATTCTTAGTCACGATTCAAGCAAGTTTTGAAATCTATGCCTTGTAATTAGACTTTTAGTTAAGAGTTGATCATAATCTAGGCTATTGGAAAACTCATTCTCCTCTATTGTAAAACTTACATTCTCCTCTATGATCTTTAACAGCAAATGCTTCAGTCTTCCCCTCGCGCACTCGAATCCCTTCACAATAGCCAGGAGCCACCTTAACACCAAGCCTGAATTTTCTGCTTCTTATCCAGCTAGAATTATCAGTGAAAGAAAGATCACCTACTGTTCCTACTCCTTCCTTTAAGCTAACATTCAAATCTCCATTTAAAAGTGGCCTTTTCCCGTCGCGTTCCTTTACTTCATGGCTTTCAAAGTGCTCTTTCGTCCAATCATCATCAATTTCCTCGTTGAAGTCACCTTCAAGTACAACGACATTCAACTTAGCTACTGATTCTGGTCCAACTTGAACAACATTTCCCGTGTTCGGATCCAACAAGACAACATGGATGACTGCTCCTTGTTCTCCCTCAACTTTCCCTCCCGTGAATAAGTGCGGCGGCATTCTTGTCCTGAAATGAATCTGCAGATTCTTTTCCCCGGGTGCTTCTATTCTTGGTGGTGAAGACCTGACACAGATAAAATGTAATTTACAATATCATTGACGGATCCTGAAATTTTAAGTTGGTAGGATAATACTCATGTCAATGTCACATATATAATATTTTACTGGTTGTACTCTTAATAATTGTTAAAACCACATTAGCGATGTCACGCCTGTGTTGAAAACTTGACAGAAGGACTAACGTATCCCGATTTATTTGTTTGTCATGTATTAAACGTTTTTTTTAAATGGACTAAACTAAAATTCGTGGTTTTTGTGAGGCGCGAGAATGAGATTTTACTCTATATAATAAGATCACATACTGGTCAAGAAATTTTAACCAGTAAGGAAGATTTTCAGAATACAAAACGGACTAGGAACACACCTATCACCCAGTTTGCCATGGTCCAATTTCGCCAAAGCACGCTCCACTTCTTCACTGACCTGTAAATCATGAAATTAATAATACATTGTAGATAATGAAAGCATTGCTCATTTTACTCCATGCAGGACTATTATTTTACTCACAATTTTTCTGAGAAGAGGTTCCAAAGATGAGCAGAGTCTTTGCAAACTATCAACCTTCAAAGCTTCCACAATTACACTGTACATTTCGAGTAATCATTGATTAGTGTAAGTGTCAACAATTTTTCAACAAAATGCAGAAAAAGGAATTTAAAACTACAGTAACAAGTTTAAATTGAAGATAAGGGCGCCAAGAAATAGGTTTGGGAAGCTCATAGTTTTTATTAATTAAAGTGACACTAATGACTTACAATGGTCTCCTAGTAGATTTGAACTTTATATCTTGACGTTATAAAGATAAACTCTTACCACGGATCTAGCACAAGTGGCGGAAGCTCAAAATTGAAAACATTTAGAATATACTCTCTCTGTCCCATAATTTGGGACGAAGGGAGTATATCTGATCTATCTATCTGGTCTGTAATAGATCAGATACATTGAGTAACTAATGTATCTGGTCTATAATAGACAAGATATACTAGTTACTCGACATATCTAAAAAGTAAACTCTCTCTTATATTAAGGATCAAAGGGAGTATCTTCAATGCTACCTTCACTTTTATATGAGATTAAATTAAATCCAACTTAGATGATCATCATTTCTTAAAGTAAAAATTCAAGTTTACATTGCATTAGTACTAGTAGAGCTATCAATGATCAATTGCACACTCATAACATACAAAGTTGTAATAAATCAAACAACATAAAAAGAATCAAATGGATCACTGAATTGAAACACTGTAAGATATAATCAGAAAATAAACATGTTCTATTGCAATACCTGGCTAAACCAGGTAGTTTTGGCTTCTTCGACGGAGCAAGACGGCGTTGTGTATCATCATCATCATCATCCTCATTAATTTCATCATAACTTCTTTTCTCCACTTTATTGTTCTTGGAACTTTCCATTTCTAGAACCTTATCCAATCACAATGAAATGATATATCTTAAATTTGAAACTTGGTCTATTCTTAATGATCCATAAGCTAGCTACTTTAGTTTCACTTTCACAACAGAAGCTTCCCAGAAATAGAAAATAAATAAATATTGGAACTAAACCTTAAAGTTTGAGATCATAAACACAAAAATAGCAAGAAAGGTTGTTTGCTGTTACTTTGTTTGTTTTGTTTGACAAATGAGTTTGTAGGATGATGACAAAAACATAAGGACACTTGTTTATTTAGTATAGATCTATAGACATAATTATAATAATACAAGTTGATTTTATTAAAAATAATAGAAAGGGTGTTTTTGTTGGAATATATAATTGACATTATTGATGTACACAGCTGGATTAGATGTGTTCATGAACGTTGGAAATTGAAACCGCGTTTTTTGGTGTCTCATTTGTCTTTTGACTTTACTAGTTGGTGTCGGTGATAAGACAGATTCATCCCTGCATATTTTCAATTTTTCATGCAATTACTCTGTCTACTACTAGCACAGTCCTTGTAAGGTCAGTCAATGATAAGGACTACAAGGGAAGGGAGAGATTTATTACTCCCAACAATGGCGGAGCTTTGACATACCAGTAGTAAAATATAAGAATAAATTATGAGAATTAAGAAAGTTGATTATGGTATTAAATGTAGAGTTAAATATATTTTTAGTCTTTATAAACATCTGACTCTTCTACTTTTAATCCCTCTAAAAAAATTTCTCATTTTTTGGTCCCTGCAAAATTCTCTAACATGAATTTTGGTCCCTACTTTTAAGTCAACTCATGTACACTAATTAAAATTTGGAATTATGTATTGCAGTAATGTTTAGTATATTATAAATTGAATTTTTAAATATGAATTTTTGAAGTGTTTGCACTTAAAAATTCATAGTTAATTCATCATTTGTTAAAAAATTACGAATTTTGGTTTGAGTAATTTTTATAATATTATAAACATGATCACAAAAACTCGTTAAAAAATTTGAATCGTACACATAGTTGAGTGAAAAGCAGGGACCAAAAATCATGATCGAAAATATTTGGAGGACCAAAAAGTGGAAAAAAATTTTAGAGGGACTAAAAGTAGAAGAGTCAGATATTTATAGAGACTAAAAACATATTTAACCCTTAAATGTATTGACAATTAATATTTATTTTTGCAATTTTTTCTTTTATGAGAGTTAATTAGTTAGTAATATTTTTACCAAACATTTACTATTACATATTGCAGAAAAAAGTGTATCCTAATTAGAGATATGGTACCAAATGTTAGTAATTAATTCAATGGTGATTGACGCTGGACTCTTAGCATTTATTTGGTAGGAGAAAAATAGAAAAGAGAGAAATGAAAACACGGTATTTCTATTTCTCTCCTACCAAACAAGACCTTAGTATGAAGGAACCAGTTTGATCCCCGCAGCTGATTTAGGAGAGAACTAGAACTAGTTTATGTCAGAACTCGCCCTGAACCAAATTATTTGGCTTAGAGGACTAGATACTTATAAAAAATGAAGGGTATGATAGAAAAGAAATACAAATGCAGTTGAAAATTTAAAAGAGGTTTTTATAAAATAGGACAAATAAAAAACTGAAAAATATCTTATATTTTTTTACAGAGGTAGTAACTTCTTGAAATTAAGGCAATGGCAAAAATAGACACAGGACGACTTGGAAACAGAGCTAAATATATTGTATAAATTAATGAGGTTCCTGATCATATTTGATGAGGTTTTAGCTTGCATGGGATAGTACCGTGGTAATACTATAGTGCACTCATGCATTGGTATCATAGGTGGGGTAAAAATTGTTGATACTAGCACATATGCAGTTACAAACAAACATATTAGTACTAGCAGGAAAATAATTTGACAATTCAAGCATTTTGCTTCTATGCTTATATATAAAATAATGATTATGACCATAAAGAATTACTAACATATAAATACTAAGAAGGTTGCTCTTTGTCCCCCCTAAATTGATCAGAATCCCCATGCTCCCCATCTACCGGCAATGCAATCTTACTGGGAGATATTTCCCAGTAGTGCAAATCTTACCGGGAAATATTTTCTGAAAGTATAAATTCTACCAGAAGATATCTTCCGGTAGTGTTTTTTTAATGTGAGCAATGTGGGGGGTGAATAGCGACCTTCAAATACTAAACATGATGCAGTTATTCTCTGTCCCAGCCCATTTGACGTGCTCGTTTCTCCCAAACCAAAGTAATCTTTCTTTCCTTGGTGAGCTTGGCTTCAGCTTGCTCTCTTGCCTGCTCGCATGTTTCAGTTGCAGCAACACATTTGTCTGCTTCTCTCTGATATTGAGATCCCACTCTTTTTGCTTCGGCCAAAGTTACGTTCATGTGCCGCGTGTGTGCTTCAGAAACTGACTCTTGTAACTTTAGCTCCTCAGTTAGAAGGTCGACAAACTGCTTTTCCATTTCCTCCCGTAATTCTGGATCATTACCTCCGCAATCTGTTGATCAGCACAACTGATGTCATTCATATGTAATCATAAGAAACAAATTTAGCAAGAAATCTATGCATGATGAACATTTCAAAATTTTGATCAATTGCTGACGGCAATTAGGGGCGCAATTTGTTGCTCGTTTACCTTTTATTCATGTGTATTATTTTGAATATATATAAATATAAACCTACAATCACAAAAAAATAAAATGGAGCTAATTAACCAAGAAATTTGCACTGGATTAGCCAACTGTGAACTGACAGACACAAATTGATGGAGCAGACAATTTTGAGTTCATCAAGCGTGAGGATTTAATTAAAAAGAAAAACTTTACGACAAACAAAATGCCTTTTCTAACTAAGTAGCATCGGTTATATGAAAGAAACAATGCCATAATGTCTTACTGTAAATCGTGTGTGAAGAAAAATCATTCAGATCTAAATTCTTCTTCATGGTTTTAGCTATAAGGTGTCTAATGTAGTCTAATTATTGTACTATCCACTAACTAATGTAGTCTCTTACAAAGTTTTCTCTATATATACATGTACCACACAAGGTGATATTCTGCCATCTTTCCAACAGAGATTTTACCACACTTTCTCTCCAATTCATTTGTTCACAATGCTGTTTGTATTCTGTTATTCATCCATCTAATGTTGTCGATGGCAGATTATGCGAGAGAGACAAAAAACTGCCATAAAACTGTTAGATGGCGTGAGATTATATGGTAAAAGCACGGCGGACAAATTAAAAAGCTTATTAGTTATTATACACACACACACACCAAAAAAACCCTCATAACATCGCAGGTCATGATTGATCTCTACAACATAGAACTTTTTTTTTTTATTGGCCTGTTACCGCCCAACAATCAATCTCATAACATCACAGGTCTTATAGCTATGCTGGGAAATATTTCCTTAAATTTGGGTGATACTTATTTCTTTATTACATATATTATTAATTATATACCACCACTCAAGCACTCCTCCATTTCAGTTGCTCTTCTTAAATCGTACTATTTCCATCTTCTCGAGTTCCCCATCATTTTGTTCGCTATAAAGATATTTAAGTCATCTGATTTGTGTTATAAACCGTCTCTAGTTTTCTCCTCTAAAATTGTGTATAAACATTAGTGTAATTATGAAAAACATTTGTTAATGAGTAGTATTAGATTTTTAACACAAGATATCAATTACTTAAAAAGGTTTTGAGGAATTAAGTATAAGCAGTGGCAATTGTGTTTTTTTTATAGGCGCAGTGGCAATTGTGTAATTATGGTTGAGTAAAGACTATAGACACTATGAACTTGATAGAAATGTAAACTGAACACGAGAACAATGTATTATTTGAATGAAAGTATTGAGCTCAAGAGCTCTACAATGGTGGAAATGCAGAAAAGAAATGATAAGAGTTACTAGAACTTATAACGGTCTAACCAAAGCAGATTTGCTCCTAACCGAAGAGTATTCTCCCTCTAATTGTTTTCTAACAAGATTCCTGAATGCCCTCTCTAATCCCTTCCCCTCACTCTTATAACAGAAACTCTCTAAAATTCAGGATATATACTAACCGACTCATACTCACACTTATATTGCAGCCTTCTAGGAATCAGGTTTGTGTGGATTGGGCCCA
The DNA here is from genome assembly GCA_951804385.1 of Trifolium dubium. NCBI lineage: Eukaryota > Viridiplantae > Streptophyta > Magnoliopsida > Fabales > Fabaceae > Trifolium > Trifolium dubium. The sequence continues at coordinate 9,217,721 of OX638074.1, read as the reverse complement.
ATGATCGGGTCATTAACACTATTGAACCATGGTGTCCTATCAGAACTGATGTATTCTCTTGAGCCTTCCATAATACCCTTTAAGTACACTCTACGACACACCTTTCCCAAATCAATCGAAATCACGTGTAAGTTTACTACTCTGCGTGTCAATCATATTACTTTCATGGTTAAAGACCTCAATATAGGACCAAATTGATTTCCCGTTGTGTGAATCTCATGATTCAATCTCTAACCAATTACTGGAAGGGAACTAATAGCAGGGCACAACAACTGTCACACCCAAATTCCAATCAATAGGCCCTAAGTTGTTCATACTCTTAGTAGTTAGTTCTAACTTCATAGTAATTCATCATGTGCTTAGTAGTATTTCTTACTAGTTTTGTTTGTGGTTAATGATGGGACCTAAGGATCCCTGATAAAAAATGTTGTAACATAAGATTATAAAAGGCTAGAGGATGCAGATTGCTTGGCAATATGAAACACGGAAACTTCTCGAATTAGGCATGTCCCGGTGTCAGACACACGTCAGCGTCCGACACAACACTTATGATGACATTGAATTATATCAATTTCTCAAGTTTTTATCATTGTCAATGTGTTAGTGTTAGTGTCCATGTCATGTTTGTGACTGTACCCGTGCTTCACAGCTTGGCATGTACTGCCCTCATTAATAGAAACTATGACGGGCATAGTTAACGTGATCAGGCAAAAAATGTTTAGTTTTAAGAAAATCCATGAAAAGAAACTCTAACCTGAGACAGAGAGATTGGCCAACCCTGCATAAGGAAGAAATGAGTCAGTAAATAGGTAGTTTAGTTTATATGTCACATAATAAAACAATGAATTTGAAGCAAACTAGTAGCAAATTTAACATTTACCAAGACAAATAATACCAAAAGGGTAAAGTTTCATGTATATCTTCAAACATAAATATGCTAAATCTGGGTCACACACTTTCTATCACATCTCTTGATGAACAATTTCAAACTAACAATTACTTTGATAATTGAAAATGAAACCTTTCATTCTATAAGATAAATTAAGCATGAAGAAACTACAACAATTATTATTATTATTATCATGACAATCATTAAATTACTTTTATCAGTTGCAATTTGAACACCAAAGATTTAACCATGAAAAAACACAATAAAGACATTATCCACAACAAGAACAACAGAAAATTCAAAGATCCTTGTATGTTTTATTTGGTTTTCAAATCATCTCTCTCATCTCAAAATCACTCCAAATCTATGAAAACGAACACTCCTCAGATCAGACATGTACCATACCATAACATATTTCAAATGTCAATTTTGTAAACAATACAAAATATGACATTAAAACAACTAGATCCAAACAATAGAACAATAACTGCAAAGTTAGTTATAGCCTATGTTTGGTATCACAGCTGATGTTCCAGAATTATTATGACTCATCGTGATTCTGCAGAAGCTTCTAAAATATGACTCATCGTGATTTTGCAGAAGCTTCTAAAAAATAAATCACGGTGGATCACTGTGATTCTGGCACATACCGAACATTCACAAAATAAATTAAAAAAAATAGAAAGAGAAGAGAATGAGTAGTAACCAGGAGCGACTTGGAAGAGAGACAAAGGAGGAGGACAATCACAGATACAAGGAGGGCAGGATAATTTGGAGTGAGAAGTAGAGCGAAGGCTGATGCCTGTTTTCTTGAATCTCCAGTAAAGAGCAGGACCGCATACTCCTAAAGCTGATACCATTGCAAACAAAACTAAACACCATCTTAACCATATGCCTGAATCAGATCTTCCTCGTGACATGTTCTATCAGATCTAATTCGTTGATTCTAATTCGGTTCTTGTTCTTGTTGTTGTTGTTGTTGTTTAGTTTTTTACTACGCGGTTAGTGTGCGTTTTGTTGTCTTGTTTAGCTATGAAAAATTCGTAGAAACAGTATGGTGTGATGGTATCTGTCTGTGTTCTCATGTCCTGTCACTCACAACTTTGTCTTCTTTTTTTTATACACCGTCATTTGTATTTTTTCATTCATGATAGTAATAGAGTCATGCTGACTGATTAGTGCAATGTTTATCATTTTTCAATAATATATTATTTCATTCGAACACAAACATAAGAAAAAAAATCTTTTAAAATTTTAGACAATATTATAAGTAAATTTAACTATATTTGAAAATAATTAACACTACTATTTCAAATATACTCTTATTTACTTTTTTTTTTTAATGTATTTATTTTACTTTTACAAAAATATATGATTTTCAAAAAAAATCAAATAAACAATATAATAAATTTAACTATTTTTTATACTAAATTAAGAAAATTAATTACACTTACTGAATTTCTTAAACACCAACTCATGTAGTTGTTTTTGTTTATAAATGTAATTTGAAGGAGTAATATTTAATTGTAATGTTCAATCTCCACTCGATGGTGGGACAAGGCCGAGTTTTAGTTAAGAAACCATATCATTTGTCTTACCAACTTCATTAGGTTGTTTTTTTATTTTTTAATTAAAATAATTTTATATAAAATATATTGTTAGATTATTATTTTTTATTATATAGATCATTTGTGTCAAATTTCACATATATGAAATTAGAGTTTAATTGTTATGCACTGACAATGTAAAACATTTTTACACATGCATCCAATCAAATCACGCCATGTAAGCATTTATGGAGATATTTAAGGAACTAACTTATAAATGTGGCAATTTGTTGTGTTTTGATTGGATGCATGTGTAAAAATGTTTTACACTGTCAGTGCACAACAATTAAACTCTTTTATACAAATAATCTATATGATTTAAATTTTCAATTTAACAATATATTTTATAAAATTTATATTCGTTAAAATATTATTAAATAGTTAAGAAGTAAATACTCCCAAATAATCTACCTAAAATAAAATATACCTTCCAATCATAAAAGGGGTCTGACCTTTTTTTTATACTTGTTTTTACATAAAAAACTTTACCGACTTTTTTAATTTTTGGTAATTTATGAAAATTATTTTTTTGTTACATATGAAAAATAAAAGAAAAATTATAAAAGTAAGGGAGAACTGTCAAAATAAAGATATCAAGACTGTATCAACTAAAAATTGTGAGTATAAGTTAGTAGGAGAATTTTAAAGAACAATTATAATGTCTCAGTCTCAAAATATAAAAGAAAAAATGAATTTCACTTATTAAAAAATTTTAATTATGATAATTTGAAATTAATAAATATAGTTTTGTGAAGTTTTTCTTAAAATAAGTTGCATAACAAATGTGTAAGTATGATATAGATTTAAGTTGGTAGCTATTGATATGGATATAGTGTAATTGTGTAATTGAATAAAAAAAAAGATAAAATCGGCGAATCAAATCAAGTCAAATAAAAAATTAACCGATTTAATTTAGTTCTTTTTTTTTGAGACCAGAATATCCACCATTGAATGTAATAACTATTCCATTCACTAGATTTGAAGCATTTCAAAGGGTGAGATAGTTGGCCTAGAGAAATAATATAATTTAATGTATATCAACGTATGAAAATAATTATATTTACCATAGAAGTGAAATTATATCGGTTTATTTTTACCAAGGGAGAGTATTATGAATAATTAGCTTCCGTGGATGTCCATGATCTTATCTCTTCCATTTCCACTACAACTCCTACTAGTAAGTGGATCACTCCCACTACAACTTCTACTAGTTAGTGGATCTTAATTGTTTGTTCTTTCACTTCATTATTTTTTGTATCTTATATATAAGACTCTTGTTATGATCTAAAGATATCTAAGTGAAGAGTGGAATACAAAGTTATCATCTTCTATATATCTCTATTCTCTATATCTAGTAGTTTATTTCTAACAGTTTTGGAGTTTTTCCCTTTTTAATTTGATTTTAATATCTTTTTTTTTTTAAAAGATTTTAATATGTTTTTGTGTTTTTAAATAAATGTCAGTTTAATAAGAAAAACAAGTGGAATATTATAAAAAAAAAACCAGAGAATGTGTGGCTGAACGGTTTGAGTTCATTCTCTCTTAATCAAGGGTCAATAGTTCGATCATCACCTTAGATATGGAGCAGCTTTAAATTTTGGCTTAAATAATGTTCAGGTCCCTGTAAGTTCGCGTTTTTTTGATATAAGTCCCTGTAAGTTTTTTTGTTTTAAGTAAGTCCTTGCAATTATATGTTTTTTTGAAATTAGTCCCTAAAGTCAAAATCCGCAGAAAAATCTGCAGTTTTTTATACAAATTTTCCTGCGGATTTTGACTTTAGGGACTAATTTAAAAAAAAAATTGCAGGGACTTAATTAAAACAAAAAAACTTACAGGGACTTATATCAAAAAAGTGTAAACTTACAGGGACTTGAACATTATTTAAGCCTTAAATTTTTAGGTCAGCTATCTCACCCTTTGCAGTAGAAACTTCAGTCTCGACCAAAAATATTCTCAAAAATCAAAAAGTGGAATAAAAATAATTGAAAAATAATCACAAAAAACATATTAAACTCTTAGATAACGAAACAAAAAAGTTACTAACAAAAGAACATATTTTTTGACAATCATATTTTTTGTTTTTTTTTTTCACCACCAATATTCGGTCTATTAGTTTGATTAAATCAGTTCATAGTAAAATGTTGTATCTAACGATACAAGTCCCTTATAAACGCAATTATGTATCAAAATATGGTGATCCTACCAAATAGAGCAATGATCACCGGTACCAATTAAGTTTGGTTCAATCCCATATGTTTCTATGAGGCGGTATAAGATCAGTTGCAAAAAGAAACTTCAGTTATGAATAGTTAATGAAGTTTAACTGAAATAAGCATAATAAATATAATTAAAAATTCATAAAATGGCATTGTTAATTGGTTGTCCTTTTTGAGAGGAAATGTTGACCAGCTATATCTATTCATACGGAAAAATGTGTGGTAAAATTAAATAACCAAAGATCCATTTTGATATCAGTATTCTTACTCACCAATACTCACAAATTACAATCAATCTGCTTTACTATCATCACATTCCCTTGAGGTTGAGGGTTTTCATGTTGATTTTCTGGTACGCATGAATATATATGTGTTGGTTTTTATATTTATAGTTTCATGTGTTATATGTTATGTTATTATGGTGTTAATTAATTTACATCAAATATGTGACTCAACAATGAGATTGAGTTTTAGTTATATTGTTGTAAACAATGATATAAGAAATTTTTAGAAGCATGATGAAGAAAAATATAGAATTAATTAATGTTTTTTTTTCTGTTGGTATCTATCAACAATGCAAAAAAAAATGATACTTAGAAATTTATTGTAAAAATGAACGTTACAAAGAGGATCATGTTTTATATGTTGTTGGAATATTAGTTTTTATTTAGTTTTCACTAGTATCAACTTTGAATTTGAACTATATATATGACAGGAAAATATCAAGATGATGTTGAGAAGCTTGTTACTTGTTTTCTTCTTGATTAATGCAACATTAGCCACCCGGAAACGGTTTCTTTCAACTATACCTACAGCTCGTCAAATTACTGGTCCTACCAAAAAATGGTCAACATTAAGTGGTTGGTAATATTAATGACATAAATTCACTTTAGCATAGTTTCTTTATTATCATAAAAGAAGCATAAATTGCCTAAAAAAATAAAATAAAAGAAGCATAAATATAATCGGTGTTTTCGTGAGTTTAGCTCATTTGATAGGAATGTTGCATGTAATATATAGACACTAAAGTTTAAATTCACGCCAATTTATTCACCTTAAAAACTAGACATGATATAATAAGAATGAGTAAGATAGAACATTAGATAAGAGCTCGCTAAATCATAAATTAATAGAGTGAAAACAAATTTTTGATTTTACAATAAATTATTTGTAGCCTTTCATTTATCATAAAAGGTTAATTTAGTTTTGATGCTATTCTTGATAATCTTTCTTTAGAAGTTGAAGCTTTATTTCTTAGGGACTTTATTGCTATAAGCCTATAATTTAGTTTTGCTTATTTTTTCTATACGATGTACCAAATTTTTTTATCATAAAGGGTTGAATACATGTTGGGATATTAATATAAAATGGACACTAGTTAAAAATTGTGACCGCTTTTACTAGAACAAGAGAGTGAATAAGTCACTAGATTTGGGATTTGGATAGTCTATTAGAGGTTATGAGTGAATGATGACTTTTTTTTTTTAAGCTAAAATTGAGTCCATTAACATTTAGTAACTAGACGGTGCCATAATTTAAGACCTAAAATCTATGATAGTATGATTTACGAATATTTTTTAGATTAGACGTGTCTTAGTGTCAGATATATATTGTGTTTGATATTGATACGACACTGACACTTACGATTATATTAAATTATATGATTTTCTCAAATTTTTATTCGTATCGAAGTGTCAGTATATGTTTCATGTTAGGTGTCTGTGTTCATGCTTTATAGCTTCAAACATTAGTTGACACCTAAAACATGATTCTTTATCACTTAATTTATTATAGGCAACGAGCCGCTTGTAATAGCTCGTGGAGGATTCACAGGTCTATTCCCAGAAGGCAGTGAAGAAGCAATTGGCATATCAAAGGAGATTAGCATTTTTCTTTGCAATCTTCAGTTTACAAAAGATGCTGGTGCCTTTTGTTTGTCAGGAATTAAACTTGACAATGCAACAAATATAGAAACTTTTGATCCTAAACAGAGAACCTACAACATTAATGGTAAAGATGTGCAAGGACATTTTATGGTGGATTACACTGGTGCTCAGATTGATCACAATATCACAAGTAAGTCTTCAACTAATATGTATTTTTATACTGTATATGAGTTTTTTTATATCACTATCAATATACTAATTGGGTTTGGGGCGAGTTCTGTCACCAACAACTCCATAAGATGTAATCCGTAGTCGAATATAAGATGAAGTTTGGAAAACTCAAGTTAGAACGAGAACGATTTGCCTTGCTTGACAAGTAGATTATAACATTCCAATTTTAATCAATAGAACATCAGTAGTGCTACATAGCACGACAAGGTTGCCGCACGACATGCACGATGCAGCATATATATATGTAGTATTTTTATTATTAAAAAATTATTGATGCAATGGGCATATTTCACTGGTGGGCTAAATTAACGAGTCGTGCAACTTTGATGAGAGGCGTGTCGTACATTTTATCATTATCCATAGAACATATATTAATTAGAGTAATTTTGAAACCATAATTGAAAACAATATTAAAAAAAAAACTATGAGAATTGGGAAAAAGAACATAGTGGTTCATTTAAATGATAAAAATATGAGAAAAGAAAAGCGGCAAACTTACAATTTAGTGAATATAATTACAAATGTACTTAAGAAAGATACATAAGGACAAGAGGATATTTTATTGGGTTAATAGGTCGATGCCCCTATAAAATACGCCTAATTTTACAATACCCCTCTAAAATAAAATATTTGAGAATCCCTTTATAATTTTTGATTCTTTGTAATACTTTCTGGACTCAATCAACTATAATATAACTCTCGTAAAATAGAAACACCGCTAATTTTAGCAGGGGTTTTAAACCGCCGAAAAAAAAACCCACCTCAAATTCAACATGCAATGATAAATCCCTCGGGTGGGGTTTGAAGATAGTGGAAGAAGTTGTAGTTAAGCTCAAAATTTGCTAAGGTGAGTTCCCATTAGAATTAGGGTAGATTAACTTATTGATATATTCTGACTTTAGAATATAGGAATTTTAGTAGTATAGGTTTCCCCTTAATTGTATGACATAGAAGTTTTCTCATTAGGGTAGAAATTAATTAGATTAAAAGAAATGTTGCATGCAATGAGTTTCCCCTACCCATCACTCATTGAACTGTGTTAGGACAGTAATTGGGACTAATTCATGTGTTGTTGATTGATTTGGAATGATTAAAATTGATTTCATGAAGTTATGAACTTGAAAAGTGCACAAAAAACTGGTTTTATATGCTTTGAAATGGCTGAAAATTTGAAATTTGGTATTTTCTGATCCTGTCAAATTCGCTTAGCGAATGAAATTTCACTAAGCGTAATTGCGCGGTTTGAAAAACTGAAATGATGCTGTGAATTTCCGCAGGATCTATGAATTGATTCACACTATAGTATAAAAGTTCTAAAACCGTCTTTTTAAGCTCTAAATGATTGACAGTACATGGATGAAACATTTAAAAAAACCCAATTATGATTTTAACGCAGTTTGCAAGCTTAGTCAAGGTCGAGAACTTAGAAACTTATAAATTTAATGATGACTCTAAGAATCTAATCTAGTAAGATCCTTTGATAAGAACTATGATGGATTATGATGAAATTCAAATTAATGATTGGTGGATCAATGATTGTGTGGTTGCAGATGCACCACTTTACAGTTAGCATTGCGCTATTCAGATTTATCTAGACTGATAAATCCAAATATGTTTTTGTGATTGTGACCTTCAGCCGTGTTGATGCAAGTTGTCATCATAGGCGGAGAGCGTGCCTCTGAGACCGGATCACCTCAGAGGTTGATTGCAGTTTAAAATGGACAAGATGATAATTTTGTGTTAAATCATTTATTGTTGTTTATGTATTAATGATTAAAATGAAATGATGTGATCAACTAATTAAATCGGGAACCCCAAAATTCTTGACTGCTTACTGGGGTAGTAAGGAACTTATTGAGACGAAGTGACGGTCTCACTCCTAACATATTTGTTTCAGATAACCAGGTTCAGCAAAACCGTGGAAAAAGCCCACGGAGTAGATTGCGGACTAGTAATTCCTGGATTTATGTTTCGTATTAATTATAGACTTGTGTATTTTGGTGAACTTTATGGAACGAATGATGTATAAGACTTCTTGTTATAAATTTTAATGTATCCGGATATCTAATTATGTATGCTATATCAATCTTCACCATTTTATACATATTGTTCTCTTACTATGTTGCAGTGAATCAGGCAATTTTTTCTCGTCCTAATTTCTATGATGGAATGTCTCCAGTACTTAATGTTGATGGCTTACTAAGCGGAAAAACTCCACCAAGGTTCTGGTTGAATGTTCAGGTTTTCTCTCTTTCTATCTAATGACAATATGACATAAATAGTAACGTAATGATTTTTAACAGTGTTGTTATGTTGAAATTTATTGTTGTATTGCAGTACGAAGCATTTTATAACGATCACGGAGTAAAGTTAGTTGATATCGTTCTAGAAATGTTGAGACTTTATAAGATAGACTTTGTTTCATCTCCAGAGATTAGTTTCTTAAGAAGCATCAATGGGAAAGTGAAGAAGAAAACAAAGGTCATATTTCAATTTCTTAGCGCTGACGATATTGAACCTACAACAAATAAACCATATGGATCCATTGTGAAGAATCTTGGAGCAATCAAGTCGTATGCATCGGGCGCAATGGTGCCAAAAGAATACATATGGCCGGTTAAACCAGATAAATACATAGGAACTCCGACAACATTACTATCTGATGCACACAAACAAGGACTAGAAGTGTATGCTTCTGGATTTGCTAATGATTTATTTTCAAGTTACAGTTATAACTATGATCCGACAGATGAGTACCTACAATTTATAGCGAAAGGGGAAACTGTTGATGGTCTTGTTACCGATTTTCCTTTTGCAGCATCAAATTCCATTGGTGAGTTGACAATTCTTTCTTTGACAATTCTCATTATGAGATAAATGCCAAATTATCTTCCAATTTTACCCCTATCATCATACTTAAGAAAACTTAGATATTTATTAAACATATATTTTTTATGTAATTTCAAATCTATAAGTCAATTCAACCGATAATTTTACAAAAACACTACAAATGCAATCAGCTAGCTTAGCTTATAAGCTACTATTTGCTATTGTTTTGCCAAACAGAGCCTAAGTTGCAATTTCTCATCATTCACAACAACGGATTTAAATTTCATCAAATGATACTGCAATTACGGTCATGATGACGTTGCATAGGTCTCCAAAAAAATTATATTGCAGCTACATCGGTAGCAGAGATCTTAAAATTCCTTATATTATGACCGCAATTACGGTCACAATGAGATTGCAGATATATCCAAAACTTCTATATTGCGGCTTCAAAATTACTATATTTAGGATTTGAAACTTTGTGCTAATTCTCACAAGTTTCTTGCATTTTCAGCTTGCTTTGCACAGAACAATACCATGCCGAAAAAAGGTAATAGTAATGTTTTTTAATTGATCTAAGTCATAGAACCTTTTAACAAAATCTGTCAAAGCATGAAAATCAGAAGCTATGATGACCTAATGCATTGTTTTTTCAGGACAAGTTTTAATCATAAGCAATAATGGAGCAAGTGGGATTTATGCCGGTTCCACTGATCTTGCTTATCAACAAGCAATAGATGATGGAGCTGACATAATAGATTGCTCAGTTCAATTGACGAAAGATAGAATTCCATTCTGCTTAAATACTGCAGATCTAATGTCAGATACAACTGCTATGACTAAATTCATGTCGCGAACTTCCAATATTCCAGAAATTCAACCAAAAAATGGAATTTTCTCCTTTGATCTCACATGGAATGAGATTCAATCCTTGCAACGTAACACTTTCATTTGACTCCTAAAATTCATGAACAGATCTAGCCTTTAACGTTTGAACGATAAACTTAAGGTAATTTGTTTCTTGCTTCAGCTCAAATTGCTAGCCCTCTTGGAAGTGACTTCCAAAGAAATCCAGCAAACAAAAGCAGCGGTAAATTTGTTACTCTCTCTGAATTTTTGGAGTTGGCCAAGGCTAAAGCAATTACCGGCATTTTAATTAACATCGAGGTAATCATTATGCATTCCTAGCACATTATCATCATGAAATTTTGACTTAAATATCTCTTTTGTTCATGTAACTTTTTTTTGCTTCTGTCCCCGAAACATTAAGCCAAAAATAACAAGGGACGAAAACAAAATGTCTTATGTTTCAAGGACTAAAATCAACAAAAAAGAATTACAGGGTTTAAAAAGTTTATACTAGTGCTAACTAACTCTTTGTAATTTCTTTATAGAATGCGGCATACCTTGCATCAAAGAAAGGCCTTGACATTGTTGATGCTGTGAGCACTGCCTTAAGTAATGCAACTTTTGACAAGCAAGCCACACAACAAGTTCTGATTCAATCCGATGATAGCTCAGTGTTATCTAAGTATGAAAACATTTCATCTTACAAAAGAGTGTTTTTAGTTGAAGATAAAATAGGAGATGCGCCGAAGCAAACTGTGGATGAAATTAAAAAGTATGCAGAAGTGGTGAATCTTCCGAAAACATCTGTTGTTAAAGTATCTGGTTCGTTATTAACAGGAATGACGAAAGTTGTTAACGAGTTAAAAGATGCAAACCTCACAGTATTTGTCCATACTCTAAAAAATGAGTTCATTTCTTTGGCTTTTGATTATTGGTCGGACCCTAATGTGGAGATTGCTACTTACATCCATTCTGCTAAAGTTGATGGAATAGTCACAGATTTTCCAGCCACTACAAGTAGATATCTTAGTAAGCAATGCAAACTCTTCACTCATAATTTTGTTAAATACCATATATTATATATATTTAAGATATAATTACATATTTGTGTAAAAGAAAAAGATATAATTACATATGAACAGATGGTAAAAGGGCAACCAGCTGCGGTGCTAGTGAGTGAATTTAATGCTGATAATACATGAGATTGAAACTAATGAGTGAATTAAATCACCATTGAAAATGATCATTGAGATTGAAAGTTCTCAAAAGTAACTTCAAAAATTGCAGGGACAAAACTGACCGACCCGAGAGTAAACATGTGAGCGAAAATTTTAAAAATCAATGATCATTTCAAAATTACGTTGGTTATACCAAACGTTAGTTGGTCTAATGGTAATTGGTAATAGGCTTGGTAGGGAGGATCATGACCCGATCCCCCGAAATCACTTGATGCCAGAACTGACCCGCAAACCCAAATTAAATTGGTGGTGAAAGCTATAAAAATAATTACGTTTATTATGAGAAGTGAGAACTAAATTGACCGACGTTCGGCATATACAATTAAGACATTAAGTTGATTATGTACTTTTTACTAAGGAAAATCTAATGTGGTTGGTTGATTTTCTTCAATATATGCAGGAAGTCCATGCAGTGATCTCAACAATGTGCCAACCATCTTACCAGCTGAGGCAGGTGAACTACAAAGCACTGTTCCACCAACATTACTGCCACCAGCAGCAGCACCACTTCCCCCTCTTGAGGTTGCAAATGTTGTTGATCCACCTCTTCCTTCAGTGATTAATGTAAATTCACCTTCCCCACCTGCACCACCACCACCATCATGTGCTTGGACAAAGGTTGTTAATCATGGTCTCACCCTAATTGCAATTATTGTGCTTGTCATTCATCTTACTTTGTGACAAAGATATATGTGATTAATCGTTCTTTGTATAATAGAATGCATTTTTTAACTATATTTTTGGTCTAAAGCTTATTTATTTTGGTTTTATTTTGGTCCGGACTATTTCCTTGGTTATGCAAATGACTAATCTTTATCGAAAAATCTAACCGCTAGCCTAACACCATTAATGGAGTCTCTCTTTCAACCACGTTTTCATTAAATGTATCTGTAAAAAAGTTTTACAGCGTCACTATACATAACAATTAATTTCTTTTTTTAATCAAAAAATATTTATTTTTTAAATGTTGGAGTGATAGTTTTTTTTTATTTAGAAAATATTAAAGTTTAACTTTAAATTTGTAGTAAATAAAAATATAATGTATTTTCCAAAAATTAATTAATATGATGTGACTAAAAAATTTTATGTTGGTTTATTAATTAGTGCAATAGCTATTGTATGAAAAGGGAGGGTTGTCTATAAATCTTAATGAACTACAATATGATAGAAGAGTTTTGATTTTTATGAGTAGCTAAATCTCATAGATTAGGAATTGTATGATGATTCTCTTTGAATTTATCTAAATATGTAACTAGAATTTTAGCCAATTCAATAAAAATTAATAGTTATTCAGTTAATTTTGTGTTTAATGTTTTTCTTTATTTGACCAATAAATTGAATTGATCTTAAGAAGTAAATCACTATTAACCCTAGGGCTATGTTTGGATTGATGGAATATAACGGAGCGGAACAGAATGGAATAGAACGGAGCGGAGCAGAATGGAACAAATATTCCATTCCATTGTTTGGATAGTGGACGGAATGAAACAAGTTAAAAAAAAGTTATTCCATTTTTATCCTTTTTCTAAAGCACAACAATTATGTAAAATGTATATTATTGCCAAAAATTTATCTCATTCAACAATTAAACCATTCAAACAAATCAGAATTTCACAGAGCATCATAATTTGATTTAGCTTGTTAACCAAATTTTCAACAAACTGTGCTAATTTAATTGAGAACACTTGATAGAAAACATGAAAAAAAATTTATATGCAATGCTTCGTCAGTTTATTATAGCTCAATTGTTGCCTCACAGCAAAATTTCATAAAACAAATGTAAACCGTAAACATCCAACAAGAAGAAGAAGCAAGCATGTCACAGTAAGAAACACGTTGGCTATGAAGAAATGAAGGAGGATTGATGGACCATGAGGAAATGCAATTCTGATACCGAGCAAAAGAATTAACGTGAGGAAAAACAATATATGAAAGGAAAATAAATGTTTGAATTAAAAAAAAAAACTCCATTCCATTGGATACCCCCCAATTTGGGAGGAAAGGAAAATAAGAGAATTGGATGGTATTGGATGGAATGGATTCCATCATGTTCCATTCCACTCCATTCATTTTTTACAAATCCAAACAATGGAACTTAAAAATATACCACTCCATTCCATTTCATTCCATCACATACCACCAATCCAAACAAAGCCTAGGTTTTATCTCTTGAACTAAATTGATTGTTTGCCGATTGTAATTGCTATAGAGATATAGAATTAGTTGGTATGACTTATGATTTAACGTGCAATCAAGTTTTTGATCATATTTGCTTCGCCTAAGGGATTAGGGTTCTGTATTAGACTTTGTGTACTTTGTTAAATTGTCGTGACTATTAGAATTTTATTGTTGAAGGCTAGGATCTAGAGTACCAGATAAGGAAGAAGAGATGATTCTAAACAATTCCTAATTGTTTTCTCATCTAAGAAGTTCACTTTTAAATTCTTGCATTATTATTGTTTATTTACAATTAAATCAATCACCTGCCTTATGCACCCCCAATTTACACATCTTTTATCATAATGATATTGTCGAGTAGAGATTAAAACAATCCTCGTGAGGACGAATTTATTTTATTACTTTGACGTTGATTAGTACACTTGCTAGTTTAAATCATCATTAGCCATAGTAATTTTAAATACATGAAATTGAATACAATTGTTAATATAATTTTGAATATTAACCCGTGATTGTACGGATTAGTTATACTAGCTTTTAGCAAAAATAAAATTTGGTTCATTTATCGTGTTTCCTTATAGCGATTTCTACCATGATATAACGTAAAACGAAAATTTTATTGTTGAGAAATCGTGTTGGTGAATAGGATTTTCTTAATTGCGCAGTTTTGGTCTTCCAGTTCAATTTTTTTGCCGACATATGACTCTGACCATCCAATTTGTGACTCTGACAATCCAATTTGTCGACATGACAATAAAGTAAATAGTCTAATATAAAAATGAATCCCGATCTCAATTGTCGAAAATCTTCAAAAAATATACTCCCTCCATCCCAAAATAAGTGTCCTACTTGTCAAAATTGTTTGTCTCAAAATAAGTGTCTTATACTATTTATAACATTAATTTTTTCTATTTGGGTCTTGCTAGCGAGTGCCCCTGGAGCACTCTTTAAGCATACTATTTAAGAAAATGTTTTATTTAAAAAGTTAAACAGCACAATTTTCAATCCGTTGACTTCACAAATTTTCATAAATATTTTTATAAAAATGTACTATTTAAGGGCTTAAAGAGTGCCCCAGAGGCACTATTTAGCATTTGCCTTTTTATCTCTTAAAACAATCATTAAGAGAGTGAAAAAGTACACTAAAATATCTACTTTTTAATATTTCAATATCTATTACCAATAAAAAAAAAGAATATTCTAGTAAAAGTCATATTCTCTCTTTTTCATTTACACACCTCCGTCCTTTAATATAAGACATTTTTTTACTAAATTTTACTATTCATCTATCACATTTTGACCGTATTTTTCTAATAATATATAGATGTAAATATTAGCTTATAGGATCTTGTTTGATTTGTTTTGATGAGTATTTTCAAAATATCAAATTTTTATAATTTTTACTGCTAGATAATTAAAGATATTAGAGATCAAAATTGTACATTGACGTATGTGCTATGGTTAAAAGAGGTCTTATAATTAGAGACGGAGAAAGTATTTTTAAAATGTATGATTTAATCAACTGTGACACTAAGTGTTCTATATCGATTTGCACAACATCACATACGCAATGTTTCCTAGCTACTTACTGTTATTCAACATTTTCCACTTCTTTTACAAAAGTGCAATGCACATGTAGAATGTAGAGCTTCTAATTTCGTGATTATTTCCACCAGAATCGAAGTCACGTTATGCACATGTAGTCCTTTTATATCCAAATAAATAAAGCAGATACTTTTCTTTAAAATGGATGTAGTAATTAAATTTGGAATAGTGGGTTCATTATTGGTCTTTTGTTGTAGAAAGGTTACGCAAGATCATTGTTTCAATAAAGCTGCAAAATTGCTGCAAAATTAAATATTTTTTGAAGAGGTTTTTGACTACAGTACCACTGTTTTTAAATTTTATGTACTAAAACACCACTATATTATAATTAGGAAAATGATAAACATTGCTCTAAGAGCAATGATTAAGGAAACAAAAAAAGTAAAATATTCTTGGAATTTGTGTAATCTACTTTATTAAAACAATAAAACACAATTTTCAATGCATATATTTCCTTTTTTAGTAATTTTAACTAGTGCCCCAAGAACACTAGTTAACCAGACCCTTTTAATTATATATCCAATATATCACTCTTTTAATGTCAACTAATTGGCTTTTTTACCACCTATTTATAAAATTAAGTACCAAAAATGTTGGGCCAACGAGGGGGAGTCTCACTGGATCGGATCAACACATTTACCTTTTTGAACAATCTCACAAGTGACTTTGACACCACTCTTCTACCCAAAACCTTAAGGCATTGAGTTAATATGTTCTCTCACTTATAAATTGTTCAACTTCAACTCTTCTGACCAATGTAAGATTTAACTCACACTTGATATATTTCTCAACAAAAACAACAGTCTTTTTTAGTTATATCTCAATGTACCACTCTTTTGATGTAAATTAATTTGTTTAAATTTAAATGCAATTTTAGTCCTTTATTTTATTAAAATTATAACTTTGGTTTCCTATTTTTAATTGCGTAAATTTGGTCTCATGTTTAGACCAAGTTTAGAAATTTAATCAAATTCATATGTTGTGTCAAAAAAAATAAAATCAAATTCATATCTTTTACCTATCAATTTGATAACTTCACATCAAATTGTTCACTCTCAATTCTTTAAATCATTTCAATTGATCTTTTTTTTTTCTATAACTTGATCACGATTCAATTTAATATCTTATTTATAAAAATTCTCGACAATTAGACCTTAATTTAA
This sequence comes from Trifolium dubium, assembly GCA_951804385.1. NCBI lineage: Eukaryota > Viridiplantae > Streptophyta > Magnoliopsida > Fabales > Fabaceae > Trifolium > Trifolium dubium. Next base: position 9,201,030 of record OX638074.1, on the reverse strand, counting down.
TATCAGGTTATTTACTTTATTGTCACGTCGACAAATTGAAAGTTAAAAGTCATATGTCGACAAAAAAATTGAACCAAGGGACAAAAATTGTGCAATTAAAACCAGGAATTCAAAATTATGATTTTAATAAAATAAAGGACCAAAACTGCATTTAAGTCATTTGTTTATTGAGAAATCATTATTCACCAATGGGATTTCTCAACAAAAGATTTTCAGTTTACATTTATATCATGAAAGAAATCGCTATACTGAAACACAATACTATATGAATTGAGTTTTATTTTTGCTAATAAAATATATTAAGAGAAATTGTTACAAGAAAATGTGATTTCTCAAATATGTAAACAAAATTTGTTTTGTTTTAAATTAAGAGAAGTCGCTATTGTCTATTGAGAAATACCATTTCTCTTCTAGTGTTAAAAAAAATGATTTTTATTTTTTACTTTTAAAGAAATGTTTTCTCTTAATTAATTTTTCAGAAATTCTATTATTCCTAGCTCATATTTAGGGTTGGGAATAAGCCAGGCCAGACCAGACTTTTTCAGCCCTGAGCCTGGCCTACGAAATTTTATTAGGCCTGAGCTTGACCTTTGGCCTATTAACAGTTAATTTTTTTGGCCTGGTCTGACTTATTTAAAAGCCTGGCCTGGCCTTATAGCCTACATAAAAACCTACATTATATAAAAATTTCAATTTTTTTTCTAGAATCTAGTCTATATTATCTAATTTTTTTAAATAGGCAATATAGCCTATTTAAAGCCTACATTACATAAATTTTTTTATATAGTCTATATTACCTATTTATTTTTATTTAAACTAATTACATGAGTCTTGTCATATGGGATCACTTATGACACCTTGAAAAAAGTGAAGTAATGTTGTATCTATTGATTTAACTTGAATCAATTTGGTATACAAATATGTAATATACAACTATTTATAACTAAAGTTTCCTCTACATACCAACTAAATAGCCGATGTGGGACTTCTGGTTGCTACTATATCTATTATTTTTAATAGAAGTTATTATTTCTTATTCTCTCTATTTAAATGACCAATGTTGTTATTTTTTTCTTCTTTTAGTAAAAAATTCAAAATTAATCTTTTCATTAATTGTAAACATCAACAAAGAACTTGAGATTAAGTTAATCTATATGACAATAGACTTATATATGCTACTTTAAATAAGTAAAAAAAAACACATTCACAACCAATTTTCCTTGACATAATTTTTTTTTTAATTTTATCTATAAATTATAGTTATAGATCTACAAGAAGCAGCTTTTAGCGTCGGACTAAAACCACAGTAAAGGACCAAAAACCGACGCTAACACGCATTTAGCGTCGGCTTAGCGTCAGTGTCACAGCTCTCTCTAAAATGCTCGAAGCTAAAATGTAGCGTCGGTTTATGGCCATCCGACTCTAATTTAGAGTCGGATAAGCCGAGTCAAAATCCGACTCTATTATCATCCGACGCTAAGCTTCTAAGAATGAGAAAAGTCAACAAAATCTTGTAGCTTCGGTTGAGCCGACGCTAAAGTTAAAGTCAACAAAATAAATTAGCGTCGGTTAAGCCGACGCTATAGCGCAAATTACTAGTTTAGGCTCAACCAGTATCTTTTTCCTCTCTTGCACTTAATACTAGCAAAGACAAGCCTAACAGAATTCAAATCAAAAAAAAAAAAAAATCTTAATACATCAACTAACAAATGTTCAAGAGTAACAAAGTTGCCCCCTCCCTCCTTCTTAACCCTAATTTTCTTTTTTTCTTCATCCACCAAAAAGGGGTGGTTTTAGATCAATTTTTGATCTAGAACCACCCCTCTTCATCGTTTTTTCTTTGTCATTCATCTAAATAAGTGTGATTTACACATATTTGAATTATTATTATTTTCTTTTTGTCGTCTAAGTGCGGCGTTGTTGGTTTGTTAGTCGTCTTGTGCGACGTTGTTTGTTGTCCCGTCATAGTGCGGTGTTTTGTTTTTCGGAGTGAATGATTAGTTTTGACTCATTACATATTAAAACAATGATATACAAATTCAAATGCATGGATACTATAGTTCGTTTAAGAGGCTTATGGCGGTTATCGCTAAGGTCAATTTTCTCTCAATCTCGCAAATATCTTATCGGTATGTGGCAGAATCAGTCATCTCAGAGATCAAATATAGTTGAATTTTTGTGCGAACATATGCAAATATCTTTTTTCCGGAGTTGGAAGCCATCAAAGACTGTGAATCTCAAATTATTATTGGCTGTTAGTCATGTGTGGAAGGAATTGCTATGGTTGTTAGAATTTAGGTTTTGGTCTGTTAACTCTATATTGTCAATTGAAAGTTTTATATGTATCTTTAGTGAGTACTTAACTATTTTCATCTCTTGTATTATTGCTATTTTAACATATGAATGAATGAAATTTGTTTCTTGTCAAAAAAAAAAAAAAAAGAGTAACAAAGTTACTACGACACATATTAGTCCAAAATTGAAATACTATACTAAATCTAGACCTACAACCCTATAGGATACTGCAATTGCTACAATTTGCACAACAAAAGAACAAAGTAATTGATCCTCTTAGACTATATTACTACAACTAAGAAACAAAAAAAACAAACAAAGAATCTTACTAATTAGCATGCGCTACTTTGGATATTGCTTCCCACACTTCATGTATAGAGGATAGACTTCATTTTCTTCTTTCTTCTCACTTTCACTTTCATCAAGTAAATGAAAGTAAGAACTTATACTACTCTATTATGGATGCAATAAAATCATTCTCTAACCTTTATAAATGCTTCAGCTTGAACTTTAGTCTCTTGAGCCTGAGCTTTCAAAACATTCTCTAACTTTAGACTCTTCACTCTTGAGCCTACAACACAAACAAATGTGTTTAATATTCTTGTTCTTGATATGCATTTATTCTTAACCAATGTCCTAATGAGACTTATAAAAGACAAAACATAAGCACTACTTGACCAACCTTATTAGAATCACGCCCTAGATCTATATTCTCTCCACGTATAAGGCCATGAATGCTGCCAATAAATGCAATAAATTAAAAAATGCAACAAAACAAAATCGCACACTAAACATAAGTGAGAGCTTTGCACATAAAGTGAAAAAAACATATAAACCAATTATAATAATAAACACTCTAATCTAATGTTCTCTTAAATCAGTTAATGATGCTAAACCAGAGACGAGGTACAAATCAGACATAAATTCCTATCACAATAATTAATAGACAACGTAACACATGATGCAATCCTAATAATATTTGATAAGAAGTCTACTAAGCACTACCATACATGATTCAACCAGATATGTAAGAATAGAGGGAAAAGAAAGCAAATCTTAATAGTAGCTTTTCAAGTTCCTTCATGAGTTATACTGTCAGTTAGATTAATCATTTCATACTAAACACAGTTAGATTAATCATTTCATACTAAGAACCTTATGCAATTTAGACAACCAAACAAAGTTAGATTAATCATTTCATACATTCAATTTGTCAAATACTAAATAATCACCTTGTAAGCACACCATTGAACATCCACCACAAACACAAATCCAAATTTAAACTATCAGTAACCAAAACTACAGGAAATCGAGTCATTGCTTGCAGCAAAACAAAATAATTGAAAACACAAAACTACCTTTATTTTCAATAGATATGCTTCATTCAGTCCGTGTAAAACAATTCAAGACGGGAAAGAAATCATTCTTTCAATCCCAAATTAACCAACTACATCCAATAACAAAAAATCCCAAAACAAACCTTAACCCTCAAATCCATAAACACCCCCTAACCCTAACCATGTCTATTGAAAACATAAATGGGAAATAGAGGAAACAAAGGGAAACGAGAAAAAGGAAAGACATTACCAACGAGAGAGAAACGAGCAGGTTTCATTTCAAAATGAAGGGAAAGTTTTTTGAGATAAGCGATTTGCAGTAGTGAGGCTGGAAGGTAATTTGTTGGATCTAATAAAATCAATGAAGGATAAAAATCGTCCAGATCTAATGGAAAATGGAATGAACAATAAAGGTGATGGAGAGAAAGAGGAAAACGAAAATTTGGGATGGAAGGGAAAGAGGAAAACAACAAGTTATTTGATCTATTTGTTATAAAAGTAAATAAATTATAAGGGTAGCGTCGGTGCTTATAATTTAAAATAAATTAGCGTTTGCATAGAGTCAGCCCATCCGACTTAATGTAAGCCAAATCGACATTAGCGAGAAAAATTAATTGATTAGCGAGAAAAATTAATTGAAAACTAAACTTGACATTAGCGTAAGCCAAACCGACGCTAGTCCGACGTTACTAGCGTCCGTGTCAGGGGCCGACGCTAAATTTCGACTCTAAAACCTTTTTTCTTGTAGTGATATATAACTAAGTTTTAATAATTATGTATATTTTTATATGGAAAAAAAACAATTATGTGTATATAGGCCGGCCTGTTAGGCTTTGTAGACTCTTTTTAAAGCCTAAGCCTGGTCTATTTAAATAAAGAGATTATTTTTAAAGCATGAACCTGATCTTTTTAATAAATAGGCCGGCCTGACCTGAGCCTATGTAGGCTAGCCTGTAGACCCCTGTGAGTCGACCTGGTCTATTCACAACCCTACTCATATTGTTATAAATATTGTGCTTACGAGATCCATGACAACGAGTTTATTCCGCTCTAGAGTATGATGTTAAAAAAGTATTAATAGTTAATCTCTAGAAAATCTAACCCTTACAAACTATCATTTACATTAATTTAACATTTCATGGGTAGATTAGAAAAAATATCTCTCTCTCTCTCTCTCTCTCTCTCTATATATATATATATATATATATATATATATATATATATATTTGTTTTTTAATGTGCATGCCTAATTTCAGTTTCAGTCACGGTTGAGTTTGAGAGAATACAACGTTTTTGCTTCTCACACTTACTTCTTGGGGTTACAGTCACAGTCGAGAGAGTGAGAGTTAAAATTTATTTTTTATGAAAGAAAAATTGAAAGAGTTTAAATTGAAAAGAGAATTACTTATATAACACATTTTAAAAAATGTTACAAAATCATCATTATTATCGGTAACAAATTTAAAAAATGTTACAAGTGAGTGTTACCAAGTTTAAATTTCAATTGGATATTAGTATGACTATAAAACATTAACAATTAATACTAACAATTAACAGTACCATAGCAAGACTGCACCATTACTAATATTGGATATGCATATTGCAACTCCCTTGTGACATAAACTTAGCATATACTACCTCCATCTCTAAATATAAGACTCTGTTTCATCATTGTACGTATGTCAATACACAATTTTAATCATTAATATCTTTAATTATCTAGCAGGAAAAATTATAAAAATTTGTTATTTTGAAAATACTCATCAAAACAAATCAAACAAGATCTTATATGAAAATATTTACATTTATATATTATTAGAAAAATAAGGTCAAAGTATAATAGATGAATAGTACAACTTAGTCAAACGAGATCTTATATTTAGGGACGGAGATAGTACATTTCATCTTGATAGCTAGGTGGAATGTAAGTAATGTTCTCAATTATTTATACATCTCAACATATGATCTGATGAAACCACAATCAAACGTTTGTCAGCAAGCCAAACTGAAATGCAGTAGCACCCATTGGGATCTTAAACCAAGTCATCAACGATTGTCAGACACTCGATGAATAAGGACAACTAACTACCAGAGCTTGTTAGAATTTTAAGGTAGAGTGTGAGAGAATATTGGAATATGATAGATTTAGAAGCTTGTTTAGAGATGAAGCTAAAATGATTGTGTGATGAAAGAAATATAGAGACTAAGAGCCTTACAAGAGAAAATGTGATTGATTTCTTGAATACTACAATTACATGGATCAAGTTGCCTATTTATAGGCCTGATCACCATACTAATTACTAGATAATTCTAGATAGCTTATACATAATACTAGATAATACAATAATCTAGATTTTTCTACATTTACAATGTATCAACTATCAAGTAGTAAATTTTAGAAATTTTCATCATATATATTTCAACAGAGCTAAAATGGAATCTTTGGAAATCATTTTTATTCCAAAAATTATTTCAGTATTACAATTTACAAATACTATCTCCTGTTAAGAATAGGGAACAACTCGAGTTGCTCGTCTTACAGTTGCAAATGTGAGCAATCCCCCTCCATAAACCATTGTCCATCCACCCACATGTAGACCATTGGACCAACAAGTTATGCATGAAGTGCTTCTTGGACATCCTTCCGATTCAAGTAATAGAATACTCGATCCTCCAGACAAACATCAGCATTCCTTCCAGTATGCTAAAGCAAAGATTAAAGCAAACATTAGGATACATACATATATATATATATATATATATATGAACAGGAAAAACAAAAGAGAAAGATAATAAATGAAGGGTATATACCAAAGCAGAGGAATGATGGCATATATCTTGCGTCACATCGAAGGTATCAATGAACATGCTAATCTGTCCATGAAGTGCCAAGCTCATGTTAGAGTTTGAGACTATTTGAGACTTGAGAGCATTAATGAAAAAAAAATTTATGTACTTACGCCAATCTATATACTTCATCATACACCTCTTGACATAACTTATTGATGTTGTCGAGGATCCTATCTTGTCTCCTCATCTCGGAGTAAGTGCACACCTTGTGAACCTCTGATAGGTAAGGTTTACAATTACACCGTGAGAACATAAGTATTCTCCTAGGGAGTTGTAGTCTATGTCAAAATCTAGAAGATGATTTTCTATCTGCAAAAATAAATTTAAGAACTTATTAGATAACTCATGTTCTTAATTTATAACTAATTAGCAGTATTAAGTTTATATTTTAACATATCAAATTAGTCTTTATATTTACTTATTTATTAGTATTAATTTAGTCCTTAAAACTTCAAATTAGTTTTGATAAAATTAAGAAAGATATTTATAAAATATTTAAAAATATTAATAAAATTTAAAAATAAGAATCATAATTTTTTTTTAAAATATTTATAATTTCAATTCATAGACTTATGTGAAAACATTCTAAAGTAAAAAACGAACTAAATGATTTTCTCAAAATTATTCCAATTCTTTTTTTGAAATAGTAAATTATTATTGATAGAACTTTTCCAAAAACATGGAACATACTTAGGACAGAATAAGTACAAAATCTAACAAAAAGAAAGAACAAGGCAGCAAAACCACCACACTCCACTAATGCGCTAACCAAACTTCAACACAGCTAGAACCAACTATGTATCATAAAAAATGTTTCAATTATATGTACCTCATGGAATTATTTAATGATAAATTAAATAAAAAATTAACAAAGTTATAGTATTATTTCATTAATCATGGAAATCACAGTTAAAACTGAAATTCACAATAGGTTTAAAAAGTCATAACTTGTGTTAATTAAAAATAATAATTAAAATATTTTGTTCAATTAAAATCATTAGAAATAAGAAGAATGAAATTTGATAAGAGAGATACCATGGAAAATATTTTGTTCACCATCACAGAATTGAACCATCACTTGCGAGTTCTTCAAACTCAGTTTTCAACTCGGAACCACTCATTTCCACTGATCATTCTTTATAAGACACATATTTTTCATCAGAAAATTTCCTCGGATTTGAAACCACTTTCATAATCGACGACAATGGTAACATAGTGTCTTCCTCTGATACAAATCCAAACGATTTCACCATCATTGAACCTCATTTTTATCCACCTCATGTGCACCCACTTCCGAGTTCTTCAAACTCAGTTTTCAACTCGGAGCCACTTGTTTCCACTAATCATTCTTTAGAAGACGACACATATGATTTTTCATCAGAAACAATAAAATACATAAGCCAATTGCTTATGGAAGAGGACTTTCATCAACAACCTCATATGTGTTGTGACCCACTTAGTCTTTAACATACTGTGAAGATGAAAAAGAAAGAAGTAGCAAACAATCTGCAATTTGTGTTGAGGAGAGTCAATAATCTGAGTTGTTCGACAAGGTTTTGCTTAGTGTGGAAAACGTGCCCTTGTGTGCTGAAAACAAGGATGGATCAATGCTGGAGAATAGCATACAGGTTCCTGAACATTATTAAACAGTTTAGTCACAAAAATTTCATTTATTACAAACATTATTTCCTTCTACTATATATATATATATATATATATATATATATATATATATAAAGTCCCCAACACTAATAACTTCAAAAGTTTTCTTATTATCAAAATCTTTTCAAAATTCCTATAACAAAAGTTATACTTAATCAAAAACTCAACCTCAAACCATTGAGAAGCAACGGACAGCGGTATAGTTCATTAAGGAAAAATATTTTGTCTAGCCTTCAACATAAGTATAGCGTGATTACTAGTTAAAAAGTGAAATTAAATCTTAGACAAAATAACTTCTAATTTCATAAAATATATATCTTTCCAAAATCATGAACTTTATGTTTTTCTCAAATAAAGCTTCTAGTAATATTTTCTTTTAAATCATAATATGAAATAGATTGATCTATGCATAATGAGTAAGATAGAAAATTTTGAAATAAAATCATCAAAACCTTTATGTGGTTCGGCCAGCTAAGAGCAAAGGGAGGGAAAAATATTTTATTCCTCTAGGTACATGTTTGGTCACGGTGGAGTTGTTAGAATTGCAGTGATCCACCGTGATTTTACACAACCTACCATATACAAAATCACGGTGGATCACGGTGATTCTGACACTTCCACCACTGTGATACCAAACATAGTGTCACACATAATAGCTAATAATAATGTGAAAGAGTAAGCAACAAAGTTAAGCCTCCATCTAACACATAATTGAATAATCAACTTGATTTTTTTAAGAGCTAGATCGAACCAACTATGTACCATTAAAAAGTTTCAATTATGTACCGCATGGAATTATTTGATGATAAATTAAATAAAAAATAAACAAAGTTATAGTATTATTTGGATAGAAATTTTGTGACCTTACCTCATTAATCATGGAAATCACAGCAGTCAAAACTGAAATTCACAAAAGGTTTAAAAAGTCATAACTTGTGTTAATTAAAAATAATAATTAAAATATTTTGTTCAATTAAAATCATTAGAAATAAGAAGAATGAAATTTGATAAGAGAGATACCTTGGAAAGTTAGCTGGCTTTGTAAAATCTTGAGTGTCTTGAGTAGGAGAAGTGACAACTTAAGTTTCAGGGAAGCCATGAATTGATCAAGAGAGATTATTTCGATTTTCTTTAAAATTGATCGGTTAAGAGAACAAAACAAGAAATTCATGAATGAACAAACTAATCATTTTCAAAAACAGCAACAGCTAAACGAAGTGTATCTGACATTTTTAATTTGTTCTTTACTCTCTATTTAGAAGAGATTATAATTTCTTTGTTGTTGATTGAAGAAATGATAGTAATATTTTGTAGTACTAAGTAGAGCATTGAGAACATGATCTATTTATAGTACGTAATGAAAGAAAAAGAAAATGAAAAAGAAAAAAGAAAAAGAAAAAAGAAAAAGAAAAAGAAAAAGAAAAAAGAGAACACAAAATAGAAACTAAAAAAAAAAATAGTTCAAGAGAGAGAAGTGCTTTCTATACGTATAGCTAAATAATTAATCACGTGGACGCAAAAATTGGTTCAAGTTGAGAAGCTTTTTATCAACTTGATCTATATGATACCAACTCATAACATTTTTTTCTCCTTAGTTATAGAGCTTTTATTTTTTGAATAATAGTTTTTATCTACGATATATATATTTGTGACCTTCCTCATAAGAAATTTTAATATTTAATATAAATATTTAATTACGTTTAATGGTGCTGACGTGGATTTTTTTAATTAAAATATTTTAACGTTTCAATTTTCTGCATATAACGTTTCGATTTTATATTTATGTTATATTATTATTTTGTCAGTTACAAAAGAATTAAATTAAATCAAACAAACGTTACAATATTAATTTTATGTCTCATAAAAAAAATTCAGTTACAAAAGAATCATAATTATTTATATAAAACGGTCAATATAAAATTAAATTATTCATTCGGTTACAATATATAATTAAATATTTGTCAGTTACGTCAAAATCATAATTATTTATAATAAATTAAATTTAATTTTGTGTTTTGAAACAATACTATAAATAATTGTGGATTTTCACAAAAAATTCACAATTTCATTTCATATCCTACTATATTTTTGTCTTTTTCATTTTTGTGTTTCTCATTTGCTTTAAGTCAATACAAAATGGCTCACAGAATTAATCTACTATCTGAAATCAACGCTAAGAGTGAGAATTTGAATGTTGTTGTTCGTGTAATTCGATTGTGGTTTGTTCGAGATTTGGCTCGCAACAACTAAACATTTTCATTAGACATGATACTAATGGATTCAAAGGTAAGAACGATTATAAGTCAAATTTATATTATTATTTTATTCTTATAATCACTAATGGATTAAAAAAAATCATTGTGTTGGACAGGGAAACAAGATTCATGGCACGGTGCGTCGCACTTTAATATATAAGTTTGAAAATGAACTTATCGAGGTAATGTCTACTCAATAACAAATTTTGGAGTAGTTGATAATGGTGGTTCGTATAAGACTATTAGGCATGAATATAAACTTAACTTTCAGTTCCACACAAAGGTTAAAATTTATGATTCAAAAAAAGATCCTTCTAATATTTATAAGATTGAAACTCTGCTTCAAGTGTTTGCTCCTGATTACGATACAGATTATCTTTATGGTAAGAAATTTATATATTTTATGTATAATTTTATATTTATAATTAAACATTATCATCGTGTTATATTAATAAAATAAATTTATATATTTTATAGATGTTATGAGAATGCTAACCGGAGTTGGTATTCAAAAAGAATACGAGCGAAATGGTTTGAAAACTAAAGTGATTCCAATTCAGTTGGACTATGATGGGTTAGTACATCATGCAATTTCACATTTTCTAATCTATACAATAATATTTTAATACTTACAAATAAATTAATCATATTTTTTTACTTAACCAGATTCAAATTCAAAGTTACCCTTTTTGGTCAATTTGTGGACGAACTGAATGCATTCGTTGCGGCTGGCAAGACTGAAAATACATTAGTTGTTGTGTTAATGGCTAAAATCAAGATGTGGCAAGGTATTGTGTTAAAATAAAAAGAAATCTTTACAAAATTGTTTTTGGATATATGAGTATATAAATGTTTCTAACTATGTATTTTTTGTAGGATCTGCAACTATTCAAAATTCATTATTATCGACTAAGTTGTTGTTTAATCCTTATTTTATAAGCGCCAATGATCTAAAGGATAGGTACGACTATGCATCTCATAAATATTTGAAGACTTTCATTACATGAGTACCTTACATATAATTATTACTTTATTAGTTCTGAATTTGAATTTAAATAATAGGATGCTAAAAAAAAAAAAAAAAATTCTCGTCAAGTTTGCTTGCTCCAAGACCCTAATAGCCTCAGTGATGAAGATGATTTTCTCAATGTCATACCTAAGATAACAATTGATCGGTTCAAATCATTGAAAGTGGTTAGTTTATATGTTATTTGTCATATTATTTTATTATTATATTTGTGACATGTTCAAAATTAGTCCATATAAGAATCAACTTTGATTTTTATTTCATATAAGCAATAATTTTTTATTTGATTTAATGTAGGAATCATCTTTTGTTGTGTTGGGAACAATCAAATGCATCATTGATACAGATAATTGGTGGTACACTGTATGTCAGTGTAACAAAAAAGTTATTTCAGATGAGGACATGTATTTTTGCCCTAAATGCAATAAACATGTTGGCAATGTTTTCCAGAGGTAACATATCTATTTCACACATGATATACATGAAAAGTGTAAGTGAATAAATTGTGTGGTTGATTCAACGGACTCTGCATCATTTGTGATATTTGATAAAGGCGCAACAACTTTGTTCAAGAAATCCGTATCTGAAATGATTGAGTCTAATGAGGTATTGTGTTTGAATCCCTAAAAATAATGATACAAAAAATATTAATATTGATATATTCTTTATATTTATTCGTCTAAAAGAATCAATTGTTTTTGTATAGGATATATCATCTGAAGTTATTCCAAAAGAGATTTCTGCCTTGGTTGGTTCTACTCTTTTATTTAAGGTTGAGTCAAAAATCAACAGTGACTCAGTTCGAATTATCTTATAAAGTGAAGAAGATCTGCAATTCAGAAGAATTGATTTTGAAGTTTAAAGAAACATAATCTGACAAAGACGTAATTATACTTTTCATTTTTTTTAACATGTATTAAACACAATAACTTAATAATATTAATAATCTGTTATGACTAATTATTTTTTATAATTTGTCAAAATAGAATACTGATGTTGTTAATGCACCCACTTTGACCGTAACTATTAGTACCAATGACAAGAATGAAAATGCTGATATTGCGCATGTAATGATTGAAATTATAATAATTAAATAAATATTTTCCAATTAGAAATATCTAACATGATATTAATATATTAATTAATCACGATATTAATATTATTTTAATTACACTAATCCTTATAATAATTATATTGTTACAGAATCTTCTCAGCAAGTTTGATGAAATTGTAAAGTCATCTACAAATTCAGAAGATCCTACTATTGATTTAACATCAGAGTCAACCGTTGATAATCCCTTAAAAAGATCTTATCCTTTTCGCAATGGAAGTTCAGTCAATTCAACCTCAAAAAACAATTTGAAGAACGTCAAGACTAACAAAAATTAATATTGCGATTTCGTATTTTAATTGTTGCTTTGTTTTCCTTTTAGTTTTGAATAAATTATTGTATCCTTTGTTTAACGTTCAATCAGTATGGACTTGATTATCTCTTTAATATTTTGTAATTTATTATTTATAATCAATGTCATTTAGAATTTTATTACCAAAGAAAATTTGATTTTTTTTTTGAAATCTATATTTGTACATAAATAACCACAAAAGAATTCATTTTGACACATGAAAAGTAAAAAACACACACAAATATATATATATATATATATATATATATATATATATATATATATATATATATATATATATATATATATATATATATATATATATATATATTTGAGTTGTTAAAAGTAATCTATATAATATATATTTGTGACCCTCCTCATAAAAAAAATAGTACACGTGTACTAATTTTTATTATTAGACATTATGATTTTAACGTTATGTTTTTTAAATTAATATTTTTAACGTTTCGATTCTTTGTAGATTACGTTTCGATTTTATATTTAAGTACAAATTATTATTCTGTCAGTTACAAAAGAATTACATTAAATCAGATAAACTTTACAGTATTTTTTTATGTCTCATCAACATATTTTTCAGTTACGTAAAAAATCAATATTATATAAATAAAACGGACATATAAGATAAACCTTACGATGTCAATATTATGTGTCATATAAATATTTGCCCGTTACATAAAAATCATAATTATTTAAATAAAACGTTCAATATTAAATTAAAATTATAATGAATGTAATTTAATTTTGTACTTCAAAAATTCACTATAAATAATTGTAGATTTTCACATAAAATTCACAATTTCATTTCATATCCAACTATATTTTTGTTTTTTCATTTTTGTGTTTCTCATTTGTTTTAAGTCAATACTAAATGACTCCCAAAATCAATCAAATATCTGAAATCAATGCAAAAAGTGAGAGTTTGAATGTTGTTGTTTGTGTAATTCGGTTGTGGTTTGTTCGAGATTTGGCTCGCAACAACCAAACATTTTCATTAGACATGATTTTAATGGATTCAAAGGTAAGAATGGTTATAAGTCAAATTTACATTATTATTTTTGTTGACAATATATAATTTTATTCTTATAATCATTAATATTATTGTTTTTATCATGTATTATGTTAAAAAAAATTATTGTATTGGACAGGGAAAACAGATTCATGGCACAGTGCGTCACACTTTAATTTATAAGTTTGAAAAATAACTTATAGAAGATAATGTTTACTCAATAACTAATTTTGGAGTAGCTGATAACGGTGGTTCATATAAGACTACTAGGCATGAATATAAACTTAACTTTCAGTTCCACACAAAAGTTAAAATTTATGATTCAAAAAAAGTTTCTTCTAATATTATAAGATTGAAAGTCCTCTTTCAGTGTTTGCTCCCGATTACGATACCGATTATCTTTATGGTAAAAAATTTATATATTTTATGTATAATTTTATATTTATAGTTAAACATTGTCATCATGTTATATTAATAAAATAAAATAAAATAAAATATATATATATATATATATATATATATATATATTATAGATATTATGAGAATGTTAACCGGAGTTGGTATTGAAAAAGAGTATGAGCGAAATGGTTTGAAAACTAAAGTGATTGCAATTCAGTTGGACTATGATGTGTTAACACATTAAGCAATTTCACATATTCTAATTTATACAATAATATTATAAGACTTAGAAATAAATTAATCATATTTATTACTTAAACAGATTCAAATTCAAGGTTACCCTTTTTTGGTCAATATGTGGAAGAACTGAATGCCTTTGTTGCGGCTGGCAAGACATAAAAGACATTAGTCGTTGTGTTAATGGCTAAAATCAAGATATAAAAAAAATCTTAACATAATTGTTTTTGGATATATATGTATATAATTGTTTTTGTCTATGTATTTTTTGTAAGATCTGCAACGGTTCAAAATTCATTATTATCGACTAAATTGTTGTTTAATCCTGATTTTATATGCGCGAATGATCTAAAGGATAGGTACGACTATGCATCCCAATTATTTATTGACTTTCATTACACGAGTAACTTACATAAAATTATTACTTTATTTATTGTGAATTTGAATTTAAATAATAGGATGCTAAAAAAAACAATACTTCTTCTCCTCAAGTTTGCTTCCTCCAAGACCCTAATAGCGTGAGTGATGAAGATGACTTTCTCAATGTCACACATAAGATAACAATTGATCGGTTCAAAAAATTGAAAGTTGTTAGTTTATATGTTATTTGTTATATTATTTTATTAATATATTTTGTGACATGTTCCAAACTATTCCTTATATGAATCAACTTTGATTTTTATTTCATGTAAACAACAATTTTTTATTTGAATTAATGCAGGAATCATCTTTTGTTGTGTTGGGAACAATGGAATGCATCATTGATACAGATAATTGGTGGTACATTGCATGTCAGTGTAACAAAATAAGTTATTTCAAACGAGGACATGTATTTTGTTCAAGAAATCCGTGTCTGAAATGATTAAGTCCAATGAGGTATTGTGTTTGAATCCCTAAAATATATGATATAAAAAAATAGTAATATTGATATATTCTTTATATTTATACATCTAAATGAATAAATTGTATTTGTATAGGATATATCATCTGAAATTATTCCAAAAGAGATTTCTGCCTTAGTTGGTTCTACTTTTTTATTTAAGGTTGAGTCAAAAATCAATAGCGATTCTCAGTTTGAATCATCTTATAAAGTGAAGAAGATCTGCGGTTTAGAAGAATTGATTTTGAAGTTTAGAGAAACACAATCTGACAAAGATGTAATTATACTTTTCATATTTTTTTTTTAATAATTATTATATATATATATATATATATATATACTCTTAAACACAATAACTTAATAATATTAAAAATAAGTTATGACTAATTATATTTTATAATATGTCAAATAGAATACCGGTGTTGTTGGTGCACCAACTACGAGTATCACTTTGACTTCCAATGACAAGATTGAAAATGCTGATTTCGTGCGCAGGTATTGATTTAATTTATAATAATTATTTTTTAAATAGAAATATCGAACATATGATATTTCTAATTATTTAATCACGGTGTTAATATTATATTTTATTACACTAATCTTTATAATAAATATATTGTTACAAAACCTTCTCAATAAGTTTGATGAAACTGTAAAGTCTGGCACAAATTAAAAAGATCCTACTGTTGATTTAACATAAGAGTCAATCGTTGATAATCCCTTGAAAAGATCTTATCCTTTTCGCAATGAAAATTCAGTCAATTGAACCTCAAAAATCAATTTGAAGAACGTCAAGATTAACAAAAATTAATATTGTGATTCAGTATTTAAATTATTTCTTTATTTTCCTTTTTGTTTTGAATAAGTTATTGTATCCATTGTTAAACGTTCAATCAATATGACTAAATTATCTCTTTAATTGTTAACTTATTATTTGTAATCAATGTCATTTTGCATTTTCTTAACAAATAAATTTGATTTTCATTTTTTGTTTGTTAATATATATATATATATATATATATATATATATATATATATATATATATATATATATATTTGAATTGTTACCAGGGACGGACCCCCTTGAGGCTAGGTGTGGCTATAGCCACACCAGCCTCGCCAAATCTTTTTCCGAAAAAAATAAAAATAAATTTTATAAATAATTTTAAGTCATTCTATATATATATTTATACAGATATTAATTTAAAGTTTATTATTGATGTTTGTAAGTCATACGGTACACATATAAAGTAAGTATTGGTACAAATATTAGTGTATAGTTTATGATTGATGATTACAAATCATTTGATATACATAAATTATTATTTTTAATTTTTTTTTGACGCAATATTATTTTAAGTTATATAATTTAATTTTATAAATAATAAATATTAATTTTGTTTGTCAAAAACATAGTAGATAACTAATCGAAATTATAGTATTTTTTTGAATATACATGTTATACTAATAATAATCTTATATTATTTATAGTTTAATTAAATTATTAGAATAATTTTATTTTTAGTAGTGACTAAATTTTTTAGCCCCAGTGAAAATTTATGTCCAGGTCCGTCCCTGATTGTTACAAGTATATAATATCTACATAAGTAACGATTTCGAACTCTATATTTGTACATAAATAACCACAAAAGAATTCATTTTTCCTATTATGTAATATTCGTTTAATAATTTAATATTAATTAAATAATTATTTATCATATTTTAATACATTGTTTTTTTTTTGGTTAGGTAATACATTGTTTTTTATCAATAATAATAATATTTATTTTTAAATTAAACCATGTTATACAAAATAGATCCAATACAAAAAACCATAAAACAATTTAACTTGAAAAAACACTTCATCATTTACAAAGACACCTTTTATTGTAAATAATAGTAAAATAAGCAACAATTATGAAATATACATTTGTACATAAATAACCACAAAAAGAATTCATTTTCCCTGGTATAAAATTTTGTTGACTATAAAGTAAAATATTATTTATCAAGATTTAATAAATCAAATAAAAAAACCAATGATAATAATATTTATGTCTAACATTAACCGTTTTATAATTAATGTTTCCGTTAAAAAATACCATAAAAAGTTTATACGTTTCGGTGTATATTATAAAAATTTGATTTAGTATAATTCCACTTTTGTAACTATTATCATTCTGTTAGTTACAAAAGGATTAAGTTAAATAACATAAACGTTACCGTATTAATTTTATGTGTCATAAAAATATTTGTTGGTTACGTAAGAATCATAATTATTTAAATAAATAGTTAATATAAATTAAATTATTCCTTCGGTTACAAAAGAATTAAATTAAATAACATAAATGTTACCATATTAGTTTTATGTGTCATAAAAATATTTGTTAGTTACGTAAGAATCATAATTATTTAAATAAACGGTCAATATAAAATTAAATTATTCCTTCGGTTACAAAAGAATTAAATTAAATAAGATAAACGTTACGGTATTAATTTTATGTGTCATAAAAATATTTGTCAGTTACCTAAGAATCATAATTATTTATATAAAATGGTCAATATAAAATTAAATTATTTGTTCGGTTACAAAATAATTAAATTAAATAAGATAAACGTTACGGTATTAATTTTATGTGTCATAAAAATAATTTTCAGTTACGTTAGAATCATATTTATTTAAATAAATTGTTCAATATTAAATTAAAATTATAATAAATGTAATTTAGTTTTGAGGTTCGAAAACTTACTATAAATAATTGTAGATTTTCACATAAAATTCACAATTTCATTTCATATTCAACTATATTTTTGTCTTTTTCATTTTTGCATTTTTCATTTGTTTTAAGTCAATACAAAATGACTCCCAAAATTAATCAATTCCGAAATTAACGCTAAGAGTGAGAGTTTGAATGTTGTGGTTTGTGAAATTCGGTTGTGGTTTGTTCAAGATTTGACTCGCAACAACCAAACATTTTCATTGGACATGATACTAATGGATTCAAATGTAAGAATAGTTATAAGTCAAATTTATATTATTATTTTATTCTTATAATCACTAATATTATTTTTTTTATTATCATGTATTAAGTTAAAAAAATCATTGTTTTGGATAGGGAAATAAGATTCATGACACGGTGCGTCGCACTTTAATTAATTTATAAGTTTGAAAAATAACTTATAGAAAGTAATGTCTACTCAATAACTAATTTTGGAGTAGCTGATAACAGTGGTTCGTACAATACTACTAGGTATGAATATAAACTTATTTTTCAGTTCCACACAAATATTAAAATTTATGATTCAAAAAAAGTTCCTTCTAATATTTATAAGATTGAAAGTCCTCTTCCAATGTTTGCTCCTGATTACGATACATATTATCGTTATGGTAATAAATTTATATGATAGGTGCATAATTTTATATTTATAATTAAACATTGTCGTGATGTTATATTAATAAAATATATATTTTTTTATAGATGTTATGGGAATGTTAATTGGAGTTGGTATTGAAAAAGAGTATGAGCGAAATGGTTTGAAACCGAAAAATGATTGCAATTCAGTTGGACTATGATGGGTTAGTACATCATGCAAGAATTTTAAGGTCGTACTAAGAAATCCTAATTAAATTCAAGAAAGAATTTTAAGGCTCAAACTCTACAATTTTTGAGGTTTGGTCTTCCATTCCTAACGGGATAGCTCATTTTGTCAACGTTAATACTATACATATGTATCTAATCAAACTACATGATAATTATTTTATTTGATGCATGTATAAAAAAAAATTTACATAAACAATATATACAAATTAAATATATTAAATAAATACATACAAAATTCAAATGACACTTATACTGCGCATGGCGCGGGGATATCATACTAGTTTTCCATAAAATATGGTGTGCATATATTAGCTATTATTGACAATTTTCTTGCGTGTCACTTGATTTTTCACGTAATCTATATATAATAGTATTTTTTAGCTGTATTTATTTATTTTAAATATATAATTTATTTATATCAAGTGCCTTTTCTGTTGGACTTTTTTGGACGTTACAAAAGACTGATTAGTGCATATGTGGTATGGTAAATTGTTGAAATAGGAGTGTGCATGTATCATTAGGCTTAATTGTGTTTAAATTTGTTTTTCAAACAAATGCGCAACCGTAGATATTAATCTTTTGAGTTAATTGAGATTTATTTAAGAGATTAATATCTTTCATGTTAAAAAAATGTTTTTTTATACACATCGACTAGAGATCAAACTCATGACTAAATAGATGGCTTTATATTTTGAATTGAACAAAACAAAATGCTGGAATTATGGCTTCAATAATGCTCATTACTCAAACAGTTACATTACACAATAGATTATCACTAATTACTAGCATGATTTGCTGCTGTGCCAAATTTTTTTTATATGTGAGTAAGGATGTCAACGGGGCGGGGAATGAGCGGATGCTGTTTCCCTGTTCCCCGCCCCGCCCCCAAAACTTTTCCCCGTCTCCGTCGGGGGGGAAAATTTCCCTCCATCCCCATCCCCACGGATCTCCACGGTATTCTCGGAGCTCCGCGGATATAAAAATTAAACAAAATTGTTATACATTTTAATCAAAAATACGATACTAATGTCTTTTTTTTTCTTTCTTTTTCTAAAAAAACTAAATATTTTGTATCTTTCATTTTTAAAAAATAAAAGTACATTTTGCATCAATAACAAAAAAAATGAAAAAGCACTTTCTAATATTTATTTTTGTCAAAAAAATAAATATCTAATTGCACTTGTTGTTACCATGCATAATCATAATCTTTATGACGTATTAATTATTATTTTTTATAAAAAAAAATACACATAAAGTTATATAATTATAAGTTATATATATAATTTGAATAATATAATCGGGGTCGGGGAATCCGCGGTGGCGAAGGGACATTCCCCGTTCCCCGCCCCGAATTACCCACGGGGGGATTTTCCCTCCATCCCCGTCCCCATGGAGAAAAAAAACCGTCACTTCGGATCTCCATACAGGTAATCCTCACAGAAAATCCGTTAACAGATACAAATTGACATCCCTATATGCGAGTTAGAGATTCAAGGTTATTCAAGGTTCAAACATGAGTAGTATCTCCTTTACCATATGTGATTTGAAACCTGTCATTTAAAAAAAATAATAAAAGTATCTATAATTTCAAAACATTTTTAGAACAAAAAATCTATACTAATCTTTTAAAATCAACTTGAGGAAACATTCTACACCTGTTTATTTTTTGGAAAAGACAATAGCCAATTACAGTACTATAATTTGAAGTTAATGTACTACTAGTACTAACTAACCATGCAGTAAGTAATATGAGTATTTTGAATACATACAAATGCTAAAGATAGATAGAGTGGCAAGTGGTGTTGATTTGGTGAATGGAAGGGTCAATGTGGTTGGAGTTGGAGCCTAGAAAAAAGAAAGAAAGAGCTTTGCTAGTAAAAGGAGAGTTAGGAACGAGAGAGGTGTGAGACTCCACTATGCCATGCACTTAAATTTATGAGACTCCAAGATCTGTACTCCCTCAGTCTCAAAAAAATAAGTGTCTTATTTGTCAAAATTGTTTGTCTTAAAGTAAGGGTCATATACTATTTATAACATCAGTTTTTTCTATTTTATCTTTTAAAACAATCATTAAGAGAGAGAAAAAGTATACTTAAATATCTACTTTTTAGTATTCTAATGTCTACTACCAATAAAAAGAAAGGATATTCTAGTAAAAGTCATATACTCTCTCTTTCATTTACACACTTTTCTTAAAGTGTGTGATTTGGTCAACTATGACATTTAAAATAGGACGGAGAGTACTATTTATAAGACTCCACTATGCCATGCACTTTACCGGTAACAATAAAATCCTTTGTGTATTTATGAGTCACAAGTATATGCTTGGGATATATTTTTTTCAAAATTGCTACCAGACATCTTAAGTTTTTGCCTAGTTTTTATATTTGTTAATAATTAGCATATTTTGGTATATATAGAAAGTATCCATTATTTTGAGTTTTGACCTCTATTATATTAACTTGTATCGGAACTAGTTATAAATTATTAAAAAAAAATTGTATTAAATGAATAGTAATCCACTTAAATTAAATGCACATACAACAATGAGCTCTTGGGTTTGAACCCGAATCATGACATCAAACCTAATAATTTTGACATTTTACCAATTGAGTTCGAGTTTCTAAAAAAGAGTGCCAAACTCCATCAATAATATATTTTCCTTTTCATTTTTGCCTTTTAATTGTTGTCTTATATATATATATATATATTAGTTTCAACTTTTTTTTTTTTGAAACGACTAAAAATAATTATATTAAAATACTAGAGTAGCACAAAGAGTGCAACATCTAGAGATATAAGAGTAAGTATACAAAACAAAAACAAAAACAAACAAACAAGGTGCCATGAAGAGCATACAAAGCAAGAACAAAAATCTCAAGCACACCGCTCTATCTACCCACCCCTCCAACCAAGACAAATCAAGGGGTCGGTGTACCAACAACAAAAAACTACATCAAAACCTGTATAATATACTTTAAGCCACCACCACACCTGTAATTTAATTTGATCAAGAACATGTTGGGAGTCCATAAAGTTGTTGCGAAATATACCCTCATTGCGACATTTCCAAATCCACCATGTAGTTGCTAGCCAAAAAACCTGAAAAATGTGCTTCGGTTTGATTGTAGGAAATTGGAGGCCGCTAAATTGTTGAGCATGACCCACCCAAATTCTTCTTTGAGAGTGACATTACCCACCCAATTGTCATTCCAAAATTTTGTCGTACCACCATTACCCAATTTCTTAAGGAAAATATCTTTTATCCAATCCCCTTCCCTTCCCCTCACCACACCTAAATTAACCAAGTCCTTCCACCAAAGAGAACCTCTATTAGATCTCCCAACATTTAGAGTAATCCTTCCAACATCCCCGTATTTTGCCGACAAAACATTCTTCCATTGAGAATCCCGATCGGTAAGTAACCGGCAATGCCACTTTGCTAAGAGCGACAAGTTAAACAACTTTAAATCCTCCACTCCTAGGCCGCCTTCTTTTTTGGGTCGGCAAACATCCACCCAACTTACCCATGGTATTTTTACCTTTCCCGAGGTGCCTCCCCACAAAAAACGTCTTTGAATGCGCACTATAGCATTCCGAACGTTCACCGGCATTTTCAAAAAAGATAAATAGAATATTGGTATCGAATCTAGCACCGAATTTAAGAGGACAACCCTACCACTCAAGCTCACATACCGATTTCTCCATGAATACAACTTCTTCTCAATAGACTCCACAACCAATTTCCAAGTAGAAGCTTTTCTTGGATTAGCTCCGACCGGAAGACCAAGGTAAATAAAAGGTAATTTTCCAATCTTACAATGGAGAAAAGTAGCCGCCCCTTCCAAGAAATTATTCTCCACATTCACACCAAATAAACAGCTCTTAGAGAAATTAACCTTTAAACCCGAAGCCAATTCGAACCACCTCAAAATTGCCTTCATAGACCATACATTTTCCACACAAGCTTCTCCAATGAAGAGCGTATCGTCGGCATATTGGAGATGTGATACCCACACTTCCGAGTTCACCTTGTAACCTTTGAAGTACCCCAATGAAACGGCCTTATTCATCAAACTTCCCAACCCCTCGGCCACCAACAAGAACAAGAAAGGAGCAAGCGGGTCCCCTTGCTTTAAACCTCGGCTAATATTTACTTTTTTATAAGCTTCTTAAAATTTTGAAGAAAGAAAAATTGAAGCCGTTCGGACCCGGACTCTTATTCCCATCGGAGTGCACAATCACGTCGACAACCTCCTCTTCATTGAAAAAAGCTTCTAAGGAAAGATTATCACCTATTGATAACATTGGAAAAGTCAACCCACCGAGAGTTGGTCTCTCCCAAGAGCAATCTTCAAAATGTGTACGAAAATAAAACACCACTTCATCTCTAATTTCCGCCGGTTTGGTAAGCCAACCGCCCCCCTTTTTTAGTGCCACTATCGAATTAGCCCTCTTCCTACCTTTTACACATGCATGAAAGAATCCCGTGTTTGCATCCCCCTCTCGAAGCCATCTTGATCTAGATTTTTGAAATTCAATACTATCCTTGCTTTTCAAAAGTAACCAAAGATAATTGAACTTTGACTTCCTCTCTTCCAATTCCTCCTCTGACAATCCCTCCTCTTCACTTTTTAACTCTAGCACGTCAATCCCGCCAATTAATTCTTGGATTTTACTATCTACTTTGCCATACACTTCCTTATTCCACTCTTTGAGAGTACCTTTCAATTTTTTTAGTTTCTCCTTTCGCACATACCCCATCCACCCTTCCACTTCACAAGAAGACCAACACTCTCCCACGATCTTTCTAAAGCTCTTATTTTGAAGCCAATGATTATTAAAACGAAATGGCTTCGGACCCCAATCAAAATCATCATATCTTAGAATAATTGGACAATGATCCGACACATCCCTCGGAAGAGCCCAAAGAGTGGTATTCCCCCACACCTCACTCCAAGTCGGAGAAACTAACATCCTATCCAATCGACTCATACACCTCCCATTAGGTTGCATCCAAGTATATTTTCTCCCCATCAACGCTAAATCAACAAGGCCAATTTTTTCAATAAAAACATTAAACAAGCGGGTATCCTTCGATATACTTCCATCCCCCCTCATACCTCTCCTCTCCTCATTACTTTTAATTGAGTTAAAGTCCCCAACTAAACACCATTGATCTGCCACATATAAATGAGTAGCCACCACTAAATCCGCCCATAAAGCCTTTTTTGCTTGCAAAAGGCAAGGTGCATAAACATTCAAAATTAAGCACTTTATCTTTTTGTCCCCCCATTCTAAGCAAACTCCAAGGTAACCTTGCCCATGAAATGAATAAATAAAAGAACGTTTTCTTGAATCCCACAATGTTAATAGCCCTCCACTTCTACCCATTGCCGGAGATTCCCTCCACCCCACCTACTCTTGACCCCACAATTGAGCACATAAATTTCCATCCAACCCTCCTAACTTAGTTTCTTGTAGAACCATCACCTCCACCTTTTCCTTATTAATTAGTTCCTTTATTTTTCTTTTTTTAACTCTCCCCCCCAAACCCCTAACATTCCATGAGCACACTATCATTGATCCACCTCTTCTTCTCCCAAACCAACTTCTCTTCCTAATTCACCACTCTCCAAGGCCATCAACTTATCAATCATAGTAATACGTTCCTCGTTGCTTGTTACCCCCAAGTTCATCCCGATATTAAAAGGTCTTTCCGCTTCAATTCTAAAGCTTCGATTTTCAACACTCCGAATTCGATTTGATTCCCCTTGTACCAATACAACTTCAATTGCGGACACCGGCACCAGTTCCTGGTTTGATTGACAAGCATCTTGAGACCCCTCTATTGAGTCTTCTGAAAATTGGTCTTCAACCTCTGCCTCCATCACACAAACTTCCATGTTTTTTGCTTTTTTATTTGCTTTTGTATTCCTCCTCCGACCTTGTTGAATTGCTGTGATGAAACGACCGCATTTTACATTTTCAAAGCCATTGAAAGGTTGACCATTAGCCCCCCTTTTACTTCTCCCACGTTGAACCTTCAACTGTTTCTTGTTGGTGACAAAACTTGACCCTCCACACTGATTTTTTTTTTCTACGCCTGTGCCTTATAATGAAAATGCAAACAGGCCACTTGTTTATCATTTAGTAATGGAACTGCATTATTTTCTTCCTCTAATCTAACCTTTTCTGGCCCAGTAATTAAATTGGCCCACTTAGAAGAACTCCCTTGTAGTAAAACTGATTGTTTACACTTCAACTTATTTTTATTCTTTTCCTTTTTAGTTGGGCTTAAAATTTGTGACCCAATAAAAGGCCCAACATTGGGACTACTTGCAATTTTTTCTCTCCCCTTCACGTTCACTTCTTCAACCACCTTGTCCCACATTAACTTGAAACTAAAAAAAGATATTGACTTCATATTATCTGACCCATCATCCATAGCCTCCGCCCCTGCAACCAAGAGAGTGGATGGGGACTTGTCTTCAAAATGGTCTTCTTTATCATTTGAAACTCTTCCATCCTCTGTGTTGTCTGTCTCCTCAACTCTAATAGCTTGTAAAGTTTCTCTCTCTTCTGTACCCCGGCCGTATATGATTGTGACAGTTTCCCTTCCTTCCCATTGTATCAACGCTTTGTCCATCGTACAATACCCAACTGGATCGGTGTCTGACTTTGTTGCAGAGACTACTTCTACTTCGTCGTGCCGTTCGCCGTCGACGTCGGACTCACTGTATTGTTTCCCCCCTACGCCAGCCTCTAAACCTCCGCCGTTAGATGCTTCACCTTGCTGTTCTCCCCCCATGTCGGTGTCGGAATTGTCGTCCTTTTCATTCACTTCACAGTATTGGATTCCTCCAGTGTCAGCCTCTGAAACGCCATCCTTGGAAGCTTCGTCATGCCGTTCTACCCCTGCGTCGGAGTCAGATTCACAATCTGACCAACCCTCTTCCTATCCTAGATCGGAGAAGTCGCCAATATAACACGAATAATATACAGGATGTGAGCTAAAATACTATTCAAATATATACATAGATCTCATAAGGTGAGTACATAATTCTCACCACCAAAATAAACTTAACCTAATTAAGCACTCCTCTATCAATGAGTTCATAAAACCAAAGCTACAAAATAAAAATTACCCTAAACATTCATCTGCCATTTTCCAAACAAAACCAGTTCATGTTTTCAAGAAGTCGCTGAAAAATTAAGAATATTGTCAATACCTTGTGCTCAAGAATATATAGTCATCAATATCACGTGCTCATGAGAGATTGTCCTAAATTTTGTTTCAAATTAATAATATCAAATAAGACAAAATGATTAACATCATATGCAAATTTAGATACAATCATACATTATATATAGAAATCAAGACAACCTATAATATACTTCAAGTGCACAGTACATCTCTTAATCAGTCTCTTTCTAGATGACAACTAATCACTTATGGCCAATAAAAAATGCAGAAACATAATTAAACTCATACTTTGATAAATAAATACATCATATAGTCCAGGCTATATTGATGCTTCAATCTTCTATATGAATTTCATTTGCTATAGGGTCATTTTGCCATTTTAGAATTGTAGTCTTTAATTATGGGTTCGCACCAATAACCAATTTGTCTCTCCTAATAAGTACTCTTCTCTAATATATGCCATAAAAAACTTGTGATGAGAACTAGTAAATTAAGTTGAGAGACAGTTCCGAGTACCTATGTCGACACGAACAGTTCACAATACATGTATGAAATTCATTGTAGTTTCTTTGCACAATTCTTTTTTGGGGTATATTTTTAGTGACATTTGTTGCCTTCTTTATAATAATTCCCCCCTATATCTCTCTATTTCACCAACTAGCTAACCAATTAAAAATTTTCTAACAAACTCACTAACTAAACATCTTAACAGTTAGAGAACACTTAATAAGTCATAACTAGAAAAACATTAGTACTTTGTAGACCTTATACTCATATTCAATGCAATTAACCACTAGTCTATTATTGCACATGTGATATTCTATGAACATTTAAAGTATATAACTATTATTATAAGAATTTACGATTTTGAGGCCCTAAAATTTTATCGATATTTTGAGGCCTTGTGCCGTCGCACACCTTGCACGCCCATCTGGGCCGCCCCTAGTACTAGTTTCCAATCAAATCAATTCTAACAAGCGTAAAATTAATTCGAATAACTATAATAGTATAGACTCGAAATAGAGTAATGAAGCATCAATCTAAACCGAATTCATATGAGAAAACAAGATATGAAACTGATACAAAACAGCATAAACTCACAAATAAAATTGCTATTGATAATCAAACCTCAAGAATTCATAAACGAAGTTCCTTACAACCAACCGATCGATAGACAGAATTAGTTCTCCATAGCAAGCGGCTGCCTGGGGTTTATAATTTCGTGTATCGCAGCATCAAAAATGTGTTATAGGGCGAAAACTTGGTTTAAATAAGCAAAGGAAACAGGCTTTAAGAGCCTCGGGTCGAAAAATACAAGTTTGACCCGGTTTTGGATTATTAGCAAAAGTCTGGAACATTGACGAGTAAATATGACGTCTTTGCGCTCTGAATTAGCTTTTGACTTCAACATGAAAGTTGTAGCTCTTTGTCTTAGCTTTCCAACGCAACTAGCCTCGTCTCAATCCGATATTTCTAGCTCCAGTTATGGTCTGCGCAATGAGAAGACGTCAAATTACTATTTATTACGAAAATAAATAAAAAAACTGAATTATTACCAATACTAGACTCTAAACATAAAACATGCTAAAAACACTAGAATAATGGGAGAAGTCATAAAATTGCCATAGCATAGAGTGATTAAAAAGTGCAATAAAAATGTACTGATCAATTGACCTTCAGCTTATAACGGCTGGATAAGAGCACCCTCTCTTCAGAAATTGACCCTCAGCACGAGTCGGCTGAGTAACCTCACCAAGTTTTTAGGGATCAACCTTCAGCTCATAACGGCTGAATAAGAACACCCTCTCTTCAGGTATCAACTCTCAGTGCAAACCGACTGAGTAAGATTATGTTACCCTCACAGATTGACCTTCGGTGCAAGCGGCCGAATAAGATCATCACACATAAAACCAATCTTTTGCAGAAACAAACAATTTGGGGTATTCTTATATTTAATTATCTCTTATCATAAAACACGAGTAATGACATCACTCGTTCTTTTTTATAAAAGATATTTAAATAGGTGATGACACGAAATCATATCGTATTTTTAGCTTAGTTTATGTGAACTTTAGTTGCATTTTCATATGTTTTTATTTCTTTTATCTGCTTTTATGTTGGTATTTGTTTTGTTTTCAGTTTTGTCTAATAAAATAGGTCGGAGAAGAGAATTGAGCAAAAAGGGCCAAAAACGCAGCAAAAAGGGAGGTGCAAAACACAAATCCACGCAGCCCAATTGAGCCCAGCAAGGAACAGCCTGGTGGCGCCCGCCACCAGCTTCATGGCGCCCGCCACACAATCAGGTTCCAATTGAAACCAATTTTTGCGTAACGTGGGGGAAAAGCACGCGTCTGTTCCTAATCGGATGGCAATTGGATGAGATCAAAGTGAAGCCTATCCTCCCTACTTTTGTGGATTGTACGAGGCAAAATTCTTCTATAAATAGAAGACTCAATTCCAGATCTCTGCACGCCTTATTTTCTTTAATTTTCAGTCAGTTTTAGTTTCTTGTTACAGTAACTGTAACGGTATTTCCACATCGGGAATCCGTTTTCAGTTCTGTTTTCACTTTCCTATCAAGAATTCTGTACCGATTATTTCAGTCAAGTTTATTCAGCATTTATTTCCATGTTTTTTTTATGTCTTTATTTAATTATTTATTTATTATTTATTTAATTTTCTGTTTTTATTTATTTGTTTCTTTTGCTATGTCTAGCTAAATTCCTAGATATCAGTATGTAAATTAATTCTCTGAAGGGAATTTAATAATGATTTAGCGCGCGTTTATTAAACTATTTTTCTGATTCAAATTCCTAATTTAATTCAAAGCTTTTGAACGAGAGTAAAATAAAGCAACTAAGGTTAAAATCAATAGAGCGAGAGTTTGAGGTTTTAACTAGATAGTAGGAATTTGATATTAATCTTTGAACGAGCGAGAGCCACATTAGGATTAATTAGAACTAATTGATTTTCAAAATATACTTTCGAAGCTAAGGTGGTAGAAAAGTGACAGTAAAACTCCTAGCTTAGAAAGTATGGTTTTAACAACAAAACGAGAGTGTGAGGTTTAAACCTTTAAATTGAGAAAGTTCTTCTGAAAAATAAACTCTTTTCCGCGCGCTATTATTTTATTAAATTCCCGATGGTTAATTAGTTACATACCAACATCCCGCTTTAAATTAATTTAATTCTTCTTTTTAATTTCGTTTAAATTCTAAAACAATTCTAAACCATAAATCATCAGCCTTAGATTTACAACGTAACGACAGAATTACGGTAGGTCAACTATTGGTCTCTGTGGTTCGATATCTTTTAAAACTACACGACGAAACTGTGCACTTGCGGTCAAGATCAAATATTTTATACACAAATCGTCGATCAATAGGGGCAGCTGTCATACCCCAAATTTTACCCATCTTATTTAATTATTAAGTCAACCTTTCTTCAAATGTGGAAAGGTGGTTGAATTGGCAGTTAATAGGAATAAAGAAGGTTGTACATGTATGAGGTCATGGGTTCAAGCCCCATTCTTGACTTTTTTTATTTTTCTGTTTATTTAAATCTTCTTTGTTATTTCTTTTGTTTATTTATTATTTCTTTTTACGTTTTTTTATTTTAATTACCAAAAAATATGTACAAAATTAAATAAACAAAAAAAAACAAAAAAATAGTGGCGAGAGATATAAGGGAAGACAAACAAAAAAGAGAAACTTAAGAAGAAGGGTAGAAAAAATTCAGATTAAGCAAAAGTTCATAAATAAATTTTTTCATCATAATCCTTTAACAACAAAAATTCAGCATAAAGTGGCAAGGGATTTAAATCAAAATCTATCCAATTTTTCCCCAAAAAAATAGCAACAAACAATATAATTCCTCAGAGGAATTCACACTCTAAATGAAAGAGGGATCTGCAAAACCATAAACGGAAAACCCACAGAAACACAAAAAAAATCGGAGCCAAAACCACGGAAAAACGAAAAAATCAGAAAAGAGGAGAAACATAGCCATTACAACTGTGCAGAGCGAGATATCATCATCACCGCGTCGGAATCGATCGGCTCCGAAACTCACACGCCCTAGGCACGGCAACATCGTCACACCGACGCAGTTGTACCTCCTTTTGATCACACGCAGAACCAGCCGCCGCAGAGCCTTTGAATCAAACAAGGAAGAGCTCGAAGAAGGAGAAGAAACAAATCTGGTTTTTTTTTCTTTCTTAGTTCGTTTACTTTCTCTGTGTGCTTATGTTATGTGTTTGTTGTTTGGCTTTCTATTTTTGCAAGTAAAAATGTATAATTGCCTAGATCCTTAGTTTTCCACCGTGTTTTCCAAGCAGTAGAAGTATCATGTGCTAGATCATTAGTTTTTCACCGCGTACACCCTTTAGTTCACTCTTAACAACAAATATAAACATCATTAAAAATAAATTTGTTTTTAGGTAATTAATTTAATGACCCAAAACTCTTTTTTCGTAAAATAATAAGTTGAATAAAAAAGAGATGGTTTGGCGTATGTCTCTCCTTCTCCGGTTATTAAATTTCTCGGTGAATACCAAACGATTTGAATAATCATCATATTTCTAAAAAAATCAAAGAAGAAATCATAATTATAAATTCAAATAAAACGAGACGGTTTGGCGTATACCTCTCCTTCTCCGGTTATTAAATTTCTCGGTGTATACCGAGCGATTTAAATAATCGTCATATTTCTAAGAAAAACTTCAAAAACTATAACAACGATTCAAATAAAAATGAGACGGCTTGGCGTATGCTTTGTTTTCTCCAATTATCTAATTTCTTGGTGTATATCTTGCGATTAGATAATCATCTTTTGTTTTCAAAATAAAAAACACTATAATAATTTAAAAGGAAGGAGGAGATCTGGTGTATACCTTTTCTTATCCGGTTATCTGAATTCTTGGTGTATATCTCTAATTTAAATAATCCCTTTTCTTAAAGATTTTTCTCAATAAACCAAAAACATTAAAAAACATCCAACACATCAAACTCCCTTTTTCCAAAACAAATCATAATCAAAACTAAAACTTTTTCATAAAAGAACTATGTTTATCCATTCTAACGCAATACAAACAAACGCTTAAGCCTCCAACGTGCGAGCATACAAGCCATACGTTTAACTGCTAGAATGCGACATAAACTTAGTTCTCTAAAAGACACCAACCAACAACATTGACACCCTGAACTACGAAACTCTGATTTCTCATTGCACTTGAGAATACGTAGGAGCAGGATCCGACATCCTGTCGAGCCCAATAATAAAAAACTAAAATATTCCCCCATTCATAGATAATCACAGTAAATAAATAAAATAAGCAAGCAAACTTTACAACACTCCTTATACCCTAAATTTAATAAGAAGGTTCACGTTGAGTACAACGGATGTGAGGGGTGCTAATACCTTCCCCTCACATAATCGACTCCCGAACCTGGAAACGGTAGCGACGACCATCTTTCCATTAATCATATAGGTTTTATCGATATTTTCCCTTAACAATAAAATTCGGTGGCGACTCTGTAGTCATTCGGAGCGCGTATACGCGCGTGCGTTTTTCGAGGCGCGACAATGGTGAAGCCGCTAATGCATATAAGAAGTTGGAAAAGAGGATGAAAGTGATTTCTAACTTAGAGTCACAAATTGAAAAATTGCAAGATGAATTAGAGGCATTAAAAATTACCATGGTTAATTCAAAAGATGATTTTGAAAATAAGTCATCAAAGAAGGTTGTGATTCTTGTTGGATTTGGCAAGGAGAAGTGAAAGACCTTCAAGGCAAATTAGACAAGTTTCATATGTCATCTAGGAATGATTGTGATGCTTGTTGTATTTGGCAAGGAGAGGTTGTTGCGGGTTTTTTGAGACATACCCCACTACAGTTGATCTTTCATTTCCAAGGGAGGGGAAAGTATCGAAAACCTTTTTGTAAAGAGATTCTAAGGTACGGGGGTTAGTTGCGCTCAAGGAAGGTGTATTCACCTCAAGCACCCATGGTATCCCATGGTAACCTCTTGAATGATTTCTAGTGCTTACCTAAACATACTTTAAGAATGGAGGGAGAGATTGTATAGAAGAAAACGAAAGAAAAAGACTAATGTCATTTTAAGTTTCATTTTTTAAAGATTCGATATAAACACACTAAACCGTTCCCTTTTGTAAAGAGAACAATTGAATTCTTGCAATGTTTATATGAATATTTAAAACTTGAAACTAAGAATGATAAGAGTCTAGTGATTTTATTTAAGATAGTAAAGATAGAGAAATTTCAATTGTTTGTGAAAGTAAAAGGAAAGAATGGTGTAAATGTTGTGTTTGTAAAAAATGTTGTTGTTGAAGAAAAGAAGTTGTGAAAGAAATTGTAAGAGAAAAAGTAAGTGTTGTTGTGTAAGAAAAAGATTAAGCATAAATAGTTAACATGGTATATCAATAAAAATGGCGTTGCGACTAAATGAACCTACGCTTTTTTTTTTATCACCTTTTCAAATATCGCGTTTTGGGTAGGAAAGAAATTTTGTCGCAAGAGACCTCATAACCAATTGAAATTTGATTACAAGCTCTCTCACTTGGAAATGAGTTTATGGCATTGTGTGTGTAGTGTAAGCTAGGAAAGAGATAAAAACAATAAATAAAGTCCTACGCTATTACAACCCAATTGAATAATTAATATTTACAACCATATCGAATTGAGCGAATAAATAAGAAATGATATAAATAAATAAATGCAATGCATAAAGCTATAAATAAAATAAAATGCAAGTGCGAAAAAATAAATATGAGAATGAAATGCACCTAAAAGACATGGTAAGAAAGAAGTAGTATTTTTTTTTATGAGTGAGATGTGTGTGAAAATGAGACGGAGGAAGAAAAGAAATATTTTGCACTTGGTCACAATAAAGCAAGTATGGACACAAACACATAGAACACTCAAGAAAGACCAAGCAATAACATTTTCAAGAAGTAAAAATAAAGAAAATCATATAACATGTAAGATTAACATGAATGTGTATTTATTATTTTTTAGTGTCATACTCAAGTGTAAGTGCATAATCATTTTAAGTCAAGAACACACATAAAAAAAACAAAAAAAACCATCATTCAAAAGCACTTATAGTCATACTAATCATGTTATATCAAGAAGCGACACAAGCTTAATCAAGAAGGAAAGGGAAAAGAAAAGAAACAAACACCAATGCATGAATGAATGAATTTAGGCAAAAAATGGTCCTTAACTTTTATTGCAAGTGTTAGAGTTCAATGATCCAAAAAGGTAAGATATTGTCTCTAACGCGCATTTTTGAATAATGCAATGTCCTAACCTAAATGCATGTATGCATGTAAAAATGTGAAGTGAATCATGTTATGTGAAATTGTAGTGTAGCATGTGAATTGTAGTGTAAAATGTATCATATTAAAAATGCATGAGCATGCACATGATGCAAATGGTTCTATCTCTAACATATGCAAAGAGAGAAAAAAACATGAAGACATCATATCTAAATAGCAAAGAAGAAAGCATATTAAGCATAAAATTTTACCTAATCATCCCAATCATGAAATAAGAAAACTTAACAAAGATATTTACATGATCAAACAAGCAAAGCTAAATAAATAAATAAAAGTCATAGATTCATGAGATTAGCACAAAGCAAACATATTGAGCATACATTAACTTAACACTCTCATTCATATCATCTATCTATATATATGTAAATAACATACGTATGTTATTACTAAATTACCCATCCCTCAAAATTTAACACATCACTCTTTTTGGAAAAAAAAAGTCATTTCACACTTAAGTTGTACTTTTTATCAGTAAAATAATCCTACACCTAATTCCCACTCAATATCTATTATACATGAGACAATAACTTGTCTTTTTCTTAAACAAAGTAGTTTGTCCATTGGGTTATCCTTTATATTCATATTATAAACACATAAATCTTCTACAATGCACTTCCCACTATATCTCACTCATTCTTTCTCTTACTTTTCCTTCAATTCAAAATTCAAATCTAAAAAAATATTATCTCTCTCTCTTTCCACTTTTTTCTCTAACACTCACACTTTCAATCTTACAATTTTTTTTCTCTCTCTCTCTTACGGTCTCTCTCTCTCTCAAATTCTCCCACTCATTCTTTCTTCATTCTTTTCTCATCTTCTTCTCTCAAATTCTCTCAAATCTTTTTCACAATACTAATTTCTTTTCATGTTTATGGATTGTAGGTGTCAAGAAGAGGATCTAAACTTCAAAAAAGAAAGAAATTATCAAAGGAGAAATAAGAGATCTAAACTTGTGAGTTTCTTTTCTTCTTCTATTTATTTTAATTTCTTGCTTTTTTGATTTTGATTTTGTTCTTTTTGGTTTATGTTCTATTATATTTCAATGATGGTTTATGTTATATTTTAATGATTTGTTGTTGAAAATACATTTTATGGTTTGTGTTATGATTTTTTTATTTAGAGAAAAAAGCTCAAACAAGTGAGAACAAACATGTAGTTATCTTTTTGTGTTATGGGTTTTTTATTTATGGTTTTCTCTTCATATCCAATGATGATTTATGTTATTTTTTGTTTTTAGGGTTGTTGAAGATAATGATTTATGCACACCAATAAAGAAGTAAAATCATCAAACTTTTTTTCTCACCATTTTTTAGCTTTCAGATAATCTCAAATGATGATTTGAAGATTTGTGTTTTTTTTCTCTTTTCTAGAGTTGTTGAAGATAATGTATTTCACACACTATTAAAATATTGTTTGTTAATTTTTAAATGAAAACAGTATGAAAATCCTCTACTTTGTCATATATAGGTTAGAGTTTCACATATTGGAAACATTTCAAATTAAATTTACTCATCTCTTTGAATTCACATATTGTTTATAGTGTTGTTGAAAATAGATTTTATGGTTTGTGTTATGGTTTTTTTTTATTTAGAGAAAAGAGCTCAAACAAGTGAGAACAAACATGTAGGTATCAACAAAAAGATGTGAAAATAAAAAAGAAAACAAAAAGATTGAAACTTAATAGAAGAAAAGTAATGAACATTGTAACTACATGTATGTTGTTGTATAAATATTTAATTTTTTCCTCTTATTTGTAAGGTTATGAATATTGTTGTTGTTTTGATTTTCTTGATATGGTTGTTATAATACTCAAAGAATTGACTTTTTGTTTTTTGAGACATTAAAGTGTCAATTTTTGATGAGTAAAAAGGGGGCGCACGGAGTAATCAGAAGTGGGAGGTATTAAATAATTTTTTTCTTTTTTTGGCAAATTTTCCTCTTCTTCTTTCTCCCGTTCTCCCTCTTTCTCTCTATTTCTTTCTTCTTTCATTCTCAAGAACAAGCACAAAATCAGAAGAAAAAAAACATGTTTGAATCCTAAAACACAAAACACAAACCCTACACAAAATCAACTTCTAAACACGAATCTAAAAGCGAAAATCATAAACAAACATCAAAAAAGCCAGATCGGATCTCACAGATTCAAAGCCCTAACCCAAAATTGAAACCCTAAATTCCCAAATCAAACTTCAATCATGCAATTAACATATGTAAACAACAAACAGCGACGAATCTTTCATCTCAAAACATAGAGAACACAGATCTGCAACCTAGATCTACATGTTCATATGAAATCCGAATGAAGATGCATGAAGGGGATGAATATAAACTCACCTTCCTTGTTGTGAATCTACGAGTAAGTCTTTGTTCCTCTGTTTCTCCTTCTCTTCTGTTCCTTCTCTTCTTTGGCTCCGATATGCTCTTTCTCTCTTGCTAACCCTTTTGTTTGTCCTTTTTTGTGACGTTTGAGAACCGGTAATTGGAAGCTACGAACAAAAAATTCTTCACAGCGTGTGAAGAATTTCGTTCCTGAGTTTTAGTTGATTTTCTTGTTAGGTTCTGATTCTGTGTTTTTGGTTTTTTTCGGTTATAAAAGGGGTTTTGTTTTATCTTTTTGATTTTTTTGTGTTTTCTGTGAACGTTGTAAGTTTGTTGTTTTGTTTTTGTGTTTTGAAATGGTGATTTTGTATTGCTGAGTTTTCTTTTTGTGATTTTGTGTTTTCTAACCTAACCTCCGCCGTTTCTAAATGTTGTCAAAAAGCCCCCTGGTCTGTGAATTGTGTTGTTGTTAAATAGGCTGGAATTAGGGTTGTGATGATAGAAGAAGAAACAATGCAGAATCACTTTGTTGCTTTAGTTCTGGGTTTGAAAATGTGCATTGAAAGAGGAAAGGGACAAAATTGTGTATACTGGTTTTTGCAGAAAAAACGTGACATGCCTTGGATTCCTCCTTTTCATTTTTTAGTCTTTTTTGAATAATAATAATAATAATAATTATAATAATAATAAATGAAAGCGAAAGAGAAAAATAAATAGAGGAAACAATCTATATTTTTTTTTGAAAGGATTTTTTTTAAAATAAAGATAATGATAATAATGGTAAATAATTGTGGTGATAATGGAAAAAAAAGGACATGGTACTAAGTTTAATGAAAAAAAAGTAATGTATATTTTCTTTTTTGATTTTCATGATATGACGAGTGGAGAAAATAAAAAAATGAATGATAATGATGATAGTAGTGAATAGACAAAAAATACTACTAATACGATAAAATGATACAAATACGATAGATAAAATCAAATGACCAAAACGAGCGCAAATATACTAGTAAAGGAAATGAATGCGATGCGATGGTCTTTTTTTACAAAACATTTTTTGGTATTTTATTATAAGAAAATAGAAACGGATTTTAGGTCCAAAATTGGGGTACTACAGCTGCCCCTATTTAAGTTTCTTTACCCGGAAAGATGAAGATTAAAATCTTTGTCTGAACAGGATTGAAGAGACTTAAATATAAGATATGCACCATTTTTGGACCTAAAATCCTCTAATAATGCTTATGATGCAAATGTGTATGCAAAAGGCTGACTTTTGTTTTTTTTTTTTTTGAATTTTTGTAAGAAATGTTATTGTAGAAAGACAAACAAATTAAAGGAAAAATAAAGAAAACTCCACAGGGGAAGAACTGACACGGCCCGACTGAAAAAGAGCAACAAGTGTATCTCAAGTCTATTTGAGAGAACAAACTCCACTAGGGAACAAAGTAAAACGCTGGGGAAGAAATTACCTATCGTCGTATGTTCCGACGGCAATGTGTGGATAGGTAGTGTCTCAAGCATGAATGTAATTTCCTACTGTCGGTTGTGCGACAGCGAGGTGTTGCCTACTGTCGGTTGTGCGACAGCGACGTGTAGAAGAGTGTATATTGCCTACTGCCGGTTGTGCGATAGCGATGTGTAAATCGGCAACATACTGATGGAGATGTATATATTGCCTACTGCCGGTTGTGCGACAGTGATGTGTAGATCGACAACATAACTGATGAAGATGTATACTGCCTACTGCCGGTTGTGCAACAACGATGTGTAGATCGGCAATATACTGGAGAAGCCAGAGCATTATCCACCGCCTTTCAAAGAGACGAATTGTAGAGACAAGATAACGTTTGCATGTTACCCACTACCGGTTGTTCGACAACAATTTGTAAATCGGGTAACATGGCTTCAAGGAAAGAAGAGCATTGTCCACCGCCTTACAAAGAGACGGATTGTAGAAAAAAGACAATGTCTACATATTACCGACTGTCGGTTGTTCGACAGCAATGTGTAGATGGTAATATGAATTCCTTTGTATGTGTATTGTAAAAGATCTGTATGACCCTATCATGATAGGATTCATTGGGGTGAAACCACCTAAGGATTTGTAAATGTATCTGGTGAAACTATAAGCTTCTTGTATGGAAAACTTGTCATTTGCTGCTTTGAGTTGATGTTCAATCCGGGAACAAACCAGAGGGAAACTGTAAATAAGACCTTGTATTCAATTGATGAATAAATTCAACTGGATTTTCCTTTTTGTTGTAGGAAAAACTGAAACAACCATCTTCCACAAGAGAGGAGTCTAGTGGGGAATTTTGCAAAAAGAGATGTACACTTTTTCTGCCTAAACTGACACTCTAATTGGAGAGAATGATACGCCCATCCCGACTATTTTGTAGACACAGACAGGACAAGTGAGATAGAAATCTGTAAATAATGTAGTAATGTATGAGTGATGTAAATATGTATGGCACATGTAAATGTTATGTATGTATGTATGTATGTATGTATGTATGTATGTATGTATGTATGTATATTGTGAATATTTGCTGACAAAACAGACAGAATGACCAAGACTGAAAGAAAGCCAACATTGCGTTACAACCCAAACACTTGATCAATCTCAACAAGGTGTGAATGC
The DNA here is from genome assembly GCA_951804385.1 of Trifolium dubium. Classification (NCBI taxonomy): domain Eukaryota; kingdom Viridiplantae; phylum Streptophyta; class Magnoliopsida; order Fabales; family Fabaceae; genus Trifolium; species Trifolium dubium. The sequence goes on along the minus strand of OX638074.1, from coordinate 9,162,531 downwards.
TGTAGTAGATGAAGTAAGAGAATTCCCTTTGGGGAAAGAACAACTTCTCTGGGAAAACGACCACTTTAACCGATGTGATCTGTATTCAACTTAATTGTACTTAGAACAACATCGTCAACCTTTATTGAGGATGTAACTTTTTCTTGGAAGAAAATCCCGTGTCAATCAATAATATGAATCAAAGCTCTGTTGAAAGTAGAATAATTGTATGGACCTCACTGGGATGTGTCCATTTCTGTGGAAAAACCCATGTTAATCAATAAACTGAATTAGAATTCTGCTGAAGATACCAGACCTAAAATTCCACTAGTGTATAAGAAACTGCCTTGAGACAACTGTTGACACAATGTTGTAGAAGATATGCTTGTTGTTCATGAATAACTTGTGAGAACGGAGACGACTTGCCCCTTGCTTTGGATTCTTTGCTTCATCCTAACAACCTTTGAGGAAATCGCTCGAAGAGCGTAACTGGTTCACCTTTTACATTTAACGCTCGAAGAGCGTAACTTGTTGACCTTTTATATTTAACGCTCGAAGAGCGTAATTTGTTGACCTTTTATATTTAGTATACTGCAGTCATCATGCCTTTTTGTATAGATTTTTTTTATCCCTAACTTTTGCCTGGATCGCCTTTTCAGGTTTTCAATCCACCAGGATGGTCATTTTTGCCTAAGCAGCCCTTTTAGGTTTTTGACTTAGCGAGCTCTTCTTTTTTTTGTATATCTTTTTTTGTAGGAATTGTATCTGTTGACTACAGCAACGTGCACTGAGAGTAGAAACTTTTTTCTGTTCATGATAATAACGACCATAATCTTATTATTTCACAATTTGTGACCTTTCAAGGAGATATGATCTTGACATAGTATGCCCTAAGTGTTTGACACATTAAAGGGTATGTTCCTGATTAGCTGATGTTTGTAATGTAACCAAACCTTGAACCATTTCAACCTTGATAAACAAAATATTCCACTTGTTTGCCCCTGATTGGCAAAATTCATATATAACTTGCCCCTGGCTAGGAGCATCTCAAGTCAGCTTTGCCCCTGATCAGGCTATAGCTCAAATTTCTTTGATGTCAAGTATTAGTTTGCAAGTAAAGTCATTTCTTTTGAAAAGTATATTTTTGATATTATGCACAAGTTTTTTTTTGAAATTGAATGTATTTTTTTTTGTATATTTTTTTGAATGGAAACACGTATGATATGTACAAAAGATAATTTGTGATTACCCAACAAACAGGAGGAGTCAGCTTAACAATAAAATTGCCGAATATTCTTTCACAGTGAACCTAGTTTCAATTAGTTTTTTTTTTTGTATTTTATAATGTAGCAAAAATTAATGTAAATGAAGTCAAAAAATGACATAAATTTGTGTTATCAAATTCCCCAATACTTGAACATTGCTTGTCCTTAAGCATATGAATAATGACCTCCCTTTTTTTTTTAGCACATGTTTGATACAAGACATGACAACTCTAATCATACATGATTGCTAGCTAAATAGAAAAAAAATCAAGTAATTGATATCAAAATCAAAAGTACTGTAATAACACAAAACCACACATGGCGGTCAAAGACTCCTATGATATGAAGACAAATCTGAAGTATTTTATTGTGACTCTAACTTTTGCTTAAATTTTATCCACCCTTTTCATTCAAGTGCAATCACATTAAGCCCGTTATCTTGTACACGCTCATGGTAGAAAATCTGTTAGTGATTATGATCATATATCGAGGGGTGTATTCACTTAGGTGTTTCTTTGTATGTTGAACAACTGTTGGATTAAACAACCGAGTGAATATCGTCTAACTTAATAAGTGTACTTCCATCGATTTCCTACTTAGTTTGTGTTCGAGATGGTGTTGACTTCCATGATAAACTACTTGGTGAGGCAAAATCCCAATTTGATGTTTTAAAGATAATAAACATCTTAATTATATTTTAAGTATAATTTTGGTCATTGTGTTATCTAACAAGTGCTTTTGAGCGATATTAAAAAGATAGGTTTCATTGTGCAAAGCAAATAAATTAATATCAGCTCATGAGAATGATACAAGAAAGTCAGTCATCATTCTCTCATCATTCTCTGGCTCCAGCGTGTTTGTTCTTCAATGCCAAAGCACCTATTTATTTTAGGTGATAAATGAACAAGACAAAGGAACACTTTTCATGAGAATATTGCACAAGATCTCTACAGCAACTTATTCCATTATGGCAAGTCAAAGTGATTAATATCTTATAGGACTTTCCTTCTTAAGCCATATCATATGGAGCATGTGCAAAGAATGTTCTTTGACCTCAAGGCATAATATATTAATATCTGAAGTCAATATGGAAAAGAAGAACATAGACCAATGAGGAGAAGACAAAAACTCTTTCACTATGAGTTGTTATGTACTTGCAAAGAATTATTAAATGATCTTTCTCCAAGAAGTAGTAGTCCTTTCTCCAACAAAGGCTACACCCTATTTTATATCAAGGTTGTACTTGCAAAGTACTTTTCCAATAGCCCTTGATCAGATCACAGCTGGTTACTGGCAAGCAAAGTTGTCCCCACACCATTCTCCCACTATTCCATGAAATTTCTCAACACAGTTCTGTGAGAATGTTCTCTCATCATTCTCCCTGAAGCATTGTTCTCATATGACAGCATATTTCAAAGGCAACGGTCACACTTGCTCATCAAGTAATGAAAGTACAATGCCAGCTCATCAAGACGCTCCTCTTTGAGAACATTCTCAGAACATTCTCCAGCTTACTCTAAGTTTGTGAGTAACAGCTAGTTCTTTGTTCTCTGATTTTCTAACACATTCTACAAGATTCCAAAGGCTCTCCAACATCTATAAATAGCATGGAATTCAGCAGGAGCAAAGCAAGAGTTTGAAGCACCATTTGATCATCCAATACTTGTCTTTCAAGCACAAGAATCTCACAAACTCTTTTTGATCTCTTTCACTCCAATCTTCACAATTGCATACTTGGATCAGCAATTCATTTGAGTGATTTTCAGAGAGATTTTTATAGTTACTTAGAAAGCTTTATAAACCTGGTTTGGTTTGTTGTTAAGCTTTAGATCCAAACACTTCTTTGTAATAAGAAAGAACTTGCTTAAGAATACGTGACTATTGCTTGAGCAACTACCTTAGAAGGAAAGGTAGAGATCACCTTGGTGATAAGGTGGAAGATAAGCTTGTGATAGCTTGACAAAGTTTTGGTCTTGGTTTAAGATCAAAAGAAGAATAGTGGAAACTCTCACTTGGTGTGGGAAACTGGACTAGCCCAATTAAGGGTGAACAGTTCAAAAAACCGAATATTTTTGAACCGCAAAACCGATCCAAATTAAAACCGCAAAACCGATCCAAAAAACCGAAAACCGCAAAAAACCGAATATTTTTGGATGTATTTGGATGTTCTTTTTCCAAAACCGATCCAAACCGAACCAAACCGCATACATACATTTGAATACTTATTTATCTTTTTATTACTATGGTATATTGCATTTACCTATTACTTGTTAGTTTTTAATTTTTTTTAATACTACTTATTAGTTCAATTTAATCTAAATTTTATACTATTTCATATGTTTCAAATATTGTCCATCCAAAATATTAATTTTTAATATATTATATGATATATTTTTCATCAAACTTATTTTTCGACAAATTTTACATGAAACTTATTATTTTAACATATCTTTATAATATAAATCTTTAACAAAATATTTACAATTTGGATATCCAAAAACCGATCCAAAATAAACCGCACTAAATCGGATTGGATTGGATCGGATTTTTTTAATTAGCCATCCAAAAACTGAACCAAACCGCAACTAATTTTATCTTTGGATCGGATGAATTTTTGCCTTAAAACCGATCCAAACCGAACTGCGAGCACCCGTAGGTGAACCAGTATAAACTCTTTGTGTTATACTTCTCTTTATCTTCATACTTATGCAAAACTGATACACTAGCACACACTTGAATATTCTGTGAGAATAATCAAAGAACGTTCTCTGCCTTCTTTCATAGATTGATCATAGAACATTCTCTCAACATTCTCTAAGTCAGTTTTGATTCAATACACTTTCATACATAACAATATTCTGTGAGAATATTCTTTGAACATTCTCTGCCTTCTTTCAAAGACTGTTCAGAGAACATTCTCTCACCTTTCTCTAATTCTGTTTTGACTTAGTTCTTTTCATTTAATTTTGATTTATCATACAACTTATACTACTAACAAATTGAGTTCAATTTTAAAGGGTCACAATTCAAACCCCCCCTTTCTTGTGATAAACTTTGCTACTTCAATTTGCATCAGAGCCCGGTCTCTAAAGACTGAGTATCTAACAAGTGCTAGAGGAAAAGATTCAGGAATGAAGTAATGGCTAAAGGCGCAAAGTTCATAGCAGAAGGAGGATCATCAAATAGACCATCTCTATTTGAAGGAGAAGACTATTATTATTGGAAAGACAAAATGGAGTTATTCCTTAGATCACAAAACAACTACATGTGGTCAGTCATTGAACATGGAGAACACCAACCAACCATCACAGACAAAGATGTTACAACAATAAAGACTCAAGATCAATGGACCACTCAACAATCAGAAAGAGTGCTTCTAAACATCAAAGCTAAGTTATTTCTTAAAAGTGCTTTATCTAGAGAAGAATGTGATAGAATCATGGAATACAAAACAGCAAAAGAATTGTGGGAAACATTACAAACACATCATGAAGGAACAAGTCATGTCAAGGAAACAAGAATTGACATTGGAATAAGGAAGTTTAAGCTCTTTGAAATGAAAGAAGATGAAACAGTGGATCAAATGTACGGAAGGTTCACAATCATCATAAATGAGCTAAACTCTCTTGGAAAAACCTACACCACACATGAGAGAGTAAGAAAGATCCTAAGATGCTTGCCAAAGAGTTGGAGACACATTGTCACAGCTATCACAAAGGCAAAGAATCTAACTGAAATGAAGTTAGAAAATCTGATTGGATCACTCAGAGCTCATGAATCAATTCTCTTGGAAGACAAACCAATCAAAAAGAAAGTGATTGCTTTGGAGGCACAAGAAGAATGTTCCCAGAATGATGAAGATGAAAGTGACATTATGCAAGAAGACAATGTAGAAGAATTAACACTCATCACTAGAAGAATTCAAAGATTAATGATGAGGAAAAATCAACTCAAAGGAAGATTCCCAGCTAGAAGAAGTGGAATCAAACCTGAGACAGACCTAAGCAAAGTCAAATGCTATGGTTGTGAACAATTTGGACACTACAAGAGTGATTGTCCAAAAGCTAAGAAATCTCCCTTCAAGAAGAAATCATTAATGACTACTTGGGATGAGACTGATGAAGATGAAGAAGAACAAGAAGCTAACATGTGTCTTATGACAAAATCATCATCTGAGGTAACTCTTGATCCTTGTGCATCATGTCAAAAAACTGAACATTTATTTGATAACTTATTATATGATTCTCAAATTACTGCTCAGAAAAATGATCAACTTAGAAATGAGATCACTAAGTTAACCTTAGAAAAGGATAAATATAAGACTGAGGTAGAAAAATTAAAAGAAACCATCTTTTGCATGCAAGAACATCATAGAAAAGAAATTGATGATTTTAAATTAAAGTCTTAAGAATGTCCTAAACTTCAAGAAGAGAATATCATTTTGAAAAAAACTATTCTTGAATTAGAAAATGATATAAGATGTTTTGTAAACTCCACTAAAACTTTTGAAAACATTATGGGTTCACATGTAGGAGCTTTAGACAAAACTGGAATAGGATTTAGAAACCATCAAAGTCAACAATTATATGAAAAGTTTTTTGTGCCACTAAAGAATCACAAAATGGCAAAATACAAATGTACTTTTTGTCATAGAGAAGGACATCTAGAAAAATTCTATTTTAGAAAAAACAGAAAACTGAAATATGAAAAAAGTCTCCAGAGAGAACATTCTCAGAACGTTCTCAGAAGACATCAACAGAACAGGAGAACATTCTCAAGACATTCTCAACGGGATTATTCTCAGAATAATCAGAGACAACTATATGATAATGAATCGTTTGTTAAGAGTCATTCATATCAAAATGAAACAAGACCTTTCAAGAGGAAAACTAACTCACAAAGACCCAAAAGATTATGGGTACCTAAGACACTATTACAATCAAGTGCAGGAATGTCATCTCGCAGTCAAGAAAAAGCCATGGTACTTGGACAGTGGTTGCTCAAGACATATGACTGGAGATAAACATAATTTCTTATCACTTGATGAAAAGGATGGTGGTACAGTTACCTTTGGAAACAATGAAAAGGCTAGAATAAAAGGTAAAGGTATCATTGGTAAGATTAATTCTGGTAAGATTGAAAATGTGCATTATGTTGTTGGACTTAAACATAACTTGTTGAGCATAAGTCAATTATGTGACAATGGTTATGAAGTCATTTTCAAACCTCAAACATGTGAAATTAAAAAATCTTCTTCAAATGAAATTTTATTCACTGGTTCAAGAAAAGGAAATATTTATGTTTTCTACTTGGATGAACTTCTTGTTGAATCATGTTTTGTCTCTCTTGAAAATGACAAAAGGATTTGGCATAAAAGGACTGGTCATGTAAGCATGAAATTTTTTTCAAAACTTTCCAAACTTGATCTAATAAGAGGCTTACCAAAAATTAGTTTTGATCTAGATAAAGTGTGTGAATCTTGTACAAGAGGAAAACAAGTTAAAAGTAGTTTTAAACCAAAAGATTTTGTATCAACAAAGAAACGTCTTGAACTACTTCACATGGATTTATTTGGTCCTATCAAAACTACTAGTCTTGGTGGTAAAAATTATGGTTTTGTCATTGTTGATGATTTTTCAAGATTTACTTGGGTATTGTTTTTAAAACATAAAGATGAATCCTTTGAAGCTTTTAAAACTTTTTGTTTGAGAGTTCAAAATGAAAAAGAGTCCAAAATTATTTCAGTGAGAAGTGATCATGGAGGAGAATTTGAAAATTCTTTATTTGAATCTTATTTTAATGATAATGGCATATCTCACAGTTTCTCTTGTCCAAGAACTCCTCAACAAAATGGTGTTGTTGAAAGGAAAAATAGAACATTACAAGAAATGGCTAGGACAATGTTGAATGAATCAAATGTGGAGAAATACTTTTGGGCTGAAGCTGTCAACACTGCTTGCTACATTTTGAATAGAGTAACCATTAGAAAAATTCTCAACAAGACACCTTATGAACTTTGGAAAGAGAGGAAACCAAATGTGTCATACTTTCATATCTTTGGATGTTATTGCTACATCTTGAACTTCAAAGATAACTTGGAAAAATTTGACTCAAAATCAGACAAGGGAATATTCTTGGGTTATTCTCTCACTTCTAAAGCCTATAAAATCTACAACCTTAGAACCCAAACTGTTGAAGAAAGTATGCATGTCAAGTTTGATGAGTTTGAAGAACAAATAAATTCAAGTATCATCATTGAAGAAGAAAGTGAGAAGAATTCACAACCTCATGACAATCAAGAATCTTCAATGAACACTGATCAAGAATCACCACCTGAAGTTGATCAAGAGACTTTACCAAATGTTCCTAAAACATGGAGATTAGTCAATCATCATCCACAAGATCAAATTATTGGAAACACTGAAGATGGTGTAAGGAGCTATGAATCTTGGGTTGGAGCTATGAAAGAAGAATTGCAACAATTTGAGAAGAATAATGTATGGAACTTAGTATCAAATCCTCAAAACCATTCAATCATTGGAACAAGGTGGGTGTTCAGAAACAAGCTTGATGAAGATGGTAAGGTAATCCGAAACAAAGCTAGACTTGTAGCACAAGGTTACAATCAACAAGAAGGTATTGACTATGATGAAACTTTTGCTCCAGTTTCCAGGTTAGAAGCAATAAGAATTTTACTTGCATATGCATCTCATAAATGTTTCAAACTTTTTCAAATGGATGTAAAAAGTGCTTTTTTAAATGGATTTTTAAATGAGGAAGTTTATGTGCATCAACCTCCTGGTTTTATTGATGAGCATAAACCTAATCATGTTTATAAACTTACCAAGGCTCTTTATGGACTTAAACAAGCTCCAAGAGCATGGTATGATAGGCTGAGCACCTTTTTACTTGAAAATGGTTTTTCTAGAGGTAAAATTGATACTACTCTTTTTTATAAAAACCAACAAGGAAGAATTGCTTATTGTTCAAGTATATGTTGATGATATTATTTTTGGTGCTACTAATGAAAAAATGTGTGAAGCTTTTTCTAAGCTTATGCAAAGTGAGTTTGAAATGAGCATGATGGGAGAACTTAGATTTTTTCTTGGCTTGAAAATCAAGCAACAAGAAGATGGCATTTTTATTAGTCAAGAAAAATACATCAAGGATTTGCTGAAGAAGTATAAGATGAGTGAAGCCAAAATCATGTCAACCCCTATGCATCCATCAACAAGTCTAGACAAGGATGAAAATGGCAAAAATGTATCTGAAAAAGAATATAGAGGAATGATTGGATCTCTTCTATATCTAATTGCAAGCAGACCAGACATAGTATTCTCAGTGGGAATTTGTGCAAGATTTCAAAGTGCTCCAAAAGAATCACATTTAACTGCAGTCAAGAGAATTTTCAGATATTTGGTTGGAACACCAGATGTAGGCATATGGTACAAGAAGGGTACACATTTTGATCTAAAAGCCTATTGTGATGCTGATTATGCTGGTGACAAGTTAGAAAGAAAAAGCACAAGTGGTGCTTGTCAACTCCTTGGTGAAGCTCTAGTCAGTTGGTCATGCAGAAAGCAAAACACCATAGCACTCTCAACAACTGAAGCAGAATATGTCTCTACAGCAAATTGTTGTTCTCAAGTGATATGGATAAAAAACCAACTTGAAGACTTCTCATTAAGGTACACAAACATTAAAATTTTATGTGATAATACTAGTGCTAGTAACTTTTCAAAAAAATCCCATTCAGCATTCTAGATCAAAACACATTGAAATCAAGCATCATTTTATACGTGATCATGTTAGTAAAAAGGGAGTTGAATTAGTCTTTGTGGATACTGAAAATCAACTTGCTGACATTTTTACTAAACCATTGGTTGAGGATCGTTTCAATTTTATCAAAGAAAATTTGAAAATTATCAAAAATCCCAATTCCTTGTGAAACACGTTTTTAGGAGAATGATCTGAGAACATTCTCTAAAATTTTTTATGACTTATGTGCTTGCTTGCATTATTCTCGTCTAAGTCATTTTTTATATGGTTAAGTGTTCATATGATAATACATGTTCATTGGGGAATGTAGAGTTTTAGTCCTCTTGTTGTACTGATGACACGAAATCATATCGTATTTTTAGCTTAGTTTATGTGAACTTTAGTTGCATTTTCATATGTTTTTTATTTCATTTATGTCTTTTTATGTTGGTATTTGTTTTGTTTTCAGTTTTGTCAAATAAAATAGGTCGGAGAAGAGTATTGAGCAAAAAGGGCCAAAAACGCAGCAAAAAGAGGGGTGCAAAGCACAAATTCGCGCAGCCCACCAAAGGAGCCCAGCAAAAAGGGGCAAATGCCCCCAGAAGCCCAAAACCAGTGAAACTGATTCGTCTAATCGTACGGCAATTGGATGATCTGAAGGAAGCATATCTCTTCCTATATTTTTGGATCGTACGAGCAAACATTCTTCTATAAATAGAAAGCTCAATTTCAGAAACTTCTACGCCTAATTTTCTTTACTTTTCAGTCAGTTTTAGTTTCTTGTTACAGTAACTGTAACGGTATTCCCACATCGGGAATCCGTTTTCAGTTCTGTTTTCACTTTCCTGTCAAGAATTCTGTACCCATTATTTCAGTCAAGTTTATTCAGCATTTATTTCCAAGTTTTTTTTATGTCTTTATTTAATTATTTATTTATGCTTTATTTAATTTTCTGTTTTTATTTGTTTATTTCTTTTTCTATGTCTAGCTAAATTCCTAGATATCGGTATGTAATTTAATTCTCCGAAGGGGATTTAATGATGATGTAGCGCGCACATATTAAACTATTTTTCTGATTCGGGTTTCTAATTTTAAAACTCCTATGCTTTTGAACGAAAGTAAAATAAAGCAACTAAGGTTAAAATCAATAGAGCGAGAGTTTGAGGTTTTAACTAGATAGTAGGAACTTGATATTAATCTTTGAACGACGAGACTGTGCACTTGCGGTCATTAAAATATTTTTAATACACAAATCGTCGATCAAGTTTTTGGTGCCGTTGCCGGGGACCAATTTAGTCGATATCGTAACTTTGTTGTTACACCGTAGAGACTAAGGCATATTTAATTTTTAATAAAAAAAAAAAAAGAGATTTGTTTTAAATTTCGAAAAAAAAAATCAGAACTTTTAACTTTCGAAAAAAATTTTAAAATTTAATAATTGAAAGAACTTTAGGATAAGTCCCTTGCGCTTAATTTGATGTATAATCCAAATTACCTTTATAATGTCTATCCCCAAAATACTTGGTACCCTAATCCAAATTTTCTCCATAATTACCAACCTCAAACCTCCCCGTATTATGAAGGACAACACTTTAATTCTCCCTACAACTTTCACTCTCAGCATTTCGAGGAACCGGAAGAATCCTTGAGTCCAAGCCTTTTAGCGGTATTTGATGAATTTATGGAAACCTCCGCTAATGTCAGGCTAGAGCGAACATTCAGAAGATTTATGGAATCACAAACCCTCGTAAACGAGAAAATTAATGAAAACCTAAGGAAATTGAATGATATGGTCGACTGTGCTGCGTCCCACTCTGAATTGCTGGAGACTCAAATCTCCTAGCTCGCACAATCAGCCTTAGGAATCTCCCAAGAGAGACATGTAGATGGTGTAGCAAAAATCAGTGAAACTGAGATTGAAATTTCTAAGGAGAATGAGAATGAGGTCGTCGAGGATTTAGGTGAAGAAAAAGTTGAGATTGAGAAAACTTTACCAAAACCACTCCAAAGAGAGGTTGTCGAAGAGGTAGAAAAGGAACCACTTTGTGTTTTTCCTACTACCTATAACCCACCGATCCTTATTCCCCAAGGGTTAGTAGAGGCTAGAGTAGACCCTAAACCCCAAACATGTGGAAAGGAAAAAATTATAAAAATCAACACACATGGGGTTGAGGGCGATAAAACAAAGAGAAAATTTGGGGAAAAAAAGTTTAAGGGAGTCATTAGTGCAAAGAGGATAAGGGTAACACTCAAAGAGGCGAGTGAAGATACTAAGTCAAAAGAAAGAAGGACAGCTGAAATTGAACCAAAACCCCCGCCTCAAGCTAGAAAACATCCTTTTCCCCTAAAGCATAAAATAATAGAAAAGGGCGAGAAAGCTGAACCGCCCTATAGGAGAAAAAAGAGAAAAAGCGAGGGGTATGTGAGAGCACTTGATAAGTGGCCTTGGAAACCTAAAGCTATACAAGGTAAGGGGATTGAGGTAGATAGAGCTAAAATCCTAGTCATAGAAAATCTACCACCTCCAAAGTCTGTACGAGAAGTCCGAAGTTTTCTAGGTCACGCCGGTTTCTATCGGCGATTCATTAAGGACTTCTCCAAGATCACCAAGCCCTTAACCGGGCTGTTAATGAAAGATGCCGAGTTCATATTTGATGATGAATGCTTGAAAGCGTTCAACCAGTTAAAGGCAGCTCTCATTTCCGCACCCATCATGCAGCCACCCGATTGGAGTCTGCCATTTGAGATCATGTGTGACGCTAGTGACTATGCAATAGGCGCAGTCTTAGGTCAAAGGAAAGACAAGAAACTTCATGCTATCTACTATGCTAGTAGGACCTTAGACCCCGCGCAAATAAACTACACCACCACAGAAAAAGAACTCCTGACTGTTGTATTCGCAGTCGATGAATTCTGTTCTTACCTAATAGGGGCCAAAATCATTGTCTACACTGACCATGCCGCAATTAGGTACCAAGTGAACAAAAAGGATGCCAAACCAAGGCTCCTAAGATGGATCATGCTCCTTCAAGAATTTGATATAGAGATCCAGGATAAGAAAGGAATCGACAACACAGTTGCGGACCACTTGTCAAGAATGGAGGGAATGGTGCCTGAAAAGGTGCCCATAAATGATGATTTCCCGTATGAGAGGCTTGTAGCCCTTATGGAAAGTGTCACCTCCGAGTTCTCCTTAATCAATAGCAACATTGAAGTTGTCAATTCTGTCTGCATGAGGGACTCACTGCCATGGTATGCTGATTTTGTCAACTACCTAGCGGCGAGAGTTCTTCCGCCTGATCTGACCTACCAACAAAAGAAGAAATTCTTCAGTGATTTGAAACATTACTATTGGGATGACCCTTTCCTTTTCAAGAGAGGAGCCGATGGAGTCTTCCGTCGATGTGTCCCTGAGGATGAGGCGCAAAACATTATTTCCCATTGCCATTCTGCGCCATATGGGGGACATGCAAGTACTTCCAAAACTTGCGCTAAGATTTTGCAAGCCGGACTTTATTGGCCCACTCTTTGGAAAGATGTCCACACTGCCATCCGGAGTTGTGATCAGTGCCAGCGCACTGGTAGCATCTCTAGGCGCGATGAGATGCCTCAGCAAGGCATCCTTGAAGTGGAAGTGTTTGATGTATGGGGGATAGACTTCATGGGGCCATTCCCATCTTCTTTAGGAAACAGATACATACTTGTGGCTATTGATTTCGTGTCCAAATGGATCGAGGCCGTTGCCTCTCCAACTAATGATGCCCAAGTAGTGATTAGAACCTTTAAGAACCAGATTTTCCCTAGGTTCGGTGTGCCGAGACTTGTCATCAGCGATGGTGGCTCCCATTTTATCTCTAGGATCTTTGAAAGGCTACTATCTAAATATGGGGTCCGACACCGTGTAGCAACTCCTTACCACCCACAAACAAGTGGGCAAGTGGAGGTCTCCAATGGGGAGATCAAACAAATCTTAGAAAAAACAGTTGCAACCTCTAGGAAGGATTGATCCTTAAAGCTAAATGAGGCACTGTGGGCATATAGGACAGCCTAAAAGACCCCAATTGGGACCACTCCCTTCAAACTTGTCTATGGCAAATCATGCCATCTACTGGTGGAATTAGAGAACAAAGCTTATTGGGCTATTAAAGCCCTAAATTTTAATTACACCACCGCCGGTAGGAAAAGGATCTTAGATATCCATGAGTTAGAGGAGCTTAGGCTAGATGCTTATGAGAATGCTAGAATCTATAAGGAAAGAACTAAAAAATGGCATGACAAGCGTCTATCTAGGAGAGAGTTTAAAGTAGGAGAGCTAGTACTTCTTTTTAATTCAAGACTTAAACTCTTTTCAGGAAAACTTCGCTCCAAGTGGTCAGGCCCCTTCACAATTTCTAAGATATATCCTCATGGGGCGATTGAAATAATGAGTGACTCCGGTGACACGTTCACAGTTAATGGACAGCGGTTGAAACACTACAATCTTAAGGATAGTGACACTACTTTTGCAAATTTTAACCTATCCGCCCTGTCCGCTAAAATGTGAACTAAGTTCACCCCTTTGAAGTCGAGCTAACCGACGTTAAACAAAGCGCTTGGTGGGAGGCAACCCACTGACTTTGAGTCTAATGTTTTTCTTTTTAGTTCATTTTATGTTGCAGGTAATAAAGAGAAAGCACGCTTGACGACTTCATAGTTGTGAAAGCTCTTGGCTATTCAGGTTCTATTCTTCCAATCTCACCTTTAGTCGTTGCATTGGGGACAATGCTCGATTTAAGTGTGGGGGAGGAAGCTTTATCGCTTTCCTTTTTACTTTCAATCATTTAGTCTGCATGCATAATAAAACATTAGGATAGTTCACTTAAATTGAGTAGTTTTTGCGTGTTGTTTTTGTTATTGTCTAATTTTCCCATTTCTTGAGCCATACCAAAAATTTTCTTGTGAAAAGCAAAAATGTTGAGTTTTGATGCTTGATATTGGTCGTATGAAAGTATATAGGTTGTTTGCACTATCTAGGCTATTTTGTGAAATTTGGGTAACGGTTAGATAAAATCAATACCGTTTTAACACTTTAGATTCCTAGAAGTGTGTAAAACTGATTTGAGTACTAACTTTGACAAAGCTTTGAACTTGAGTTTTAATGAACCCTTAGTAGTTTATTTAGCAGTCGGCACCATCTCAAGGCACAAACTAAGTGGGAAACCGACGAATATAAGTGAATGATCTTGAAAATAAATGTTTATGAATACTATTGGTTGATTCTTTGAAATAATTGATGAAAATTCAGCAAATGTTGAAACATGCGAAACGAAAAAAATAACATAGTATAAAAACTCATTAGTAGTTAGTTCAGAGGTGTCTGATTCTGAACTTGGTAGGGCGGGTTACGATCTGATCCCCCGCAACTGCGAAGTGGGTAAAACAAATAGGGGTTACCAAACTTATGATGATCATAATCACTAATAGGTTTCCTACCATGGGCGTGTACGAGATAACGAGCTTAATGTGATTGCGCTAGAATGAAAAGGGTAAATGAAACTTAGGTGAGAGGTGGAGTCAAAAGGAAATACTTCAGGTCTGTTTTCATATAATGGGAGTCTCTTGTGTCATTACGGTGTTTTTGTTATTTGTACTGTTATTTGATCTTCATGGCTTAGCCGGCAACCACGTATGAGTAGGATGATCGTGTCATGTGTTTTTACTTGTGCTATGCAATTCACTATTCTTTTATGCTTGAGGACAAGCAATGGTTCAAGTGTGGGGGAATTTGATGACACGAAATCATATCGTATTTTTAGCTTAGTTTATGTGAACTTTAGTTGCATTTTCATATGTTTTTTATTTCATTTATGTCTTTTTATGTTGGTATTTGTTTTGTTTTCAGTTTTGTCAAATAAAATAGGTCGGAGAAGAGAATTGAGCAAAAAGGGCCAAAAACGCAGCAAAAAGGGGGGTGCAAAGCACAAATTCGCGCAGCCCACCAAAGGAGCCCAGCAAAAAGGGGCAAATGCCCCCAGAAGCTTGTGGCGGGCGCCACCAAGCCCAAAACCAGTGAAACTGATTTTTGCGCAACGTGGGGAGCAAGTATTCGTCTGATCCGTTTTGTCCTCCTAATCGTACGACAATTGGATGATCTGAAGGAAGCATATCTCTTCCTATATTTTTGGATCGTACGAGCAAACATTCTTCTATAAATAGAAGGCTCAATTTCAGAAACTTCTACGCCTTATTTTCATTACTTTTCAGTCAGTTTTAGTTTCTTGTTACAGTAACTGTAACGGTATTCCCACATCGGGAATCCGTTTTCAGTTCTGTTTTCACTTTCCTGTCAAGAATTCTGTACCGATTATTTCAGTCAAGTTTATTCAGCATTTATTTCCAGGTTTTTTTTATGTCTTTATTTAATTATTTATTTATGCTTTATTTAATTTTCTGTTTTTATTTGTTTATTTCTTTTGCTATGTCTAGCTAAATTCCTAGATATCGGTATGTAATTTAATTCTCCGAAGGGGATTTAATGATGATGTAGCGCGCGCATATTAAACTATTTTTCTGATTCGGGTTTCTAATTTTAAAACTCCTATGCTTTTGAACGAAAGTAAAATAAAGCAACTAAGGTTAAAATCAATAGAGCGAGAGTTTGATGTTTTAACTAGAAAGTAGGAACTTGATATTAATCTTTGAACGAGCGAGAGCCACGTTAGGATCAATTAGAACTAATTGATTTTCAAAATATACTTTCGAAGCTAAGGTGGTAGAAAAGTGACAGTAAAACTCCTAGCTTAGAAAGTATGGTTTTTATCAACAAAACGAGAGTGTGAGGTTTAAACTTTTAAATTGAGAAAGTTCTTCTGAAAAATAAACCCTTTTTCGCGCGCTACTAATTTATTAAATTCCCGAAGGTTAATTAATTACATACCGATATCCCGCTTTTATTAATTAATTTATTTTCTTTAATTTCTAAGATTCTAAACTAATCCTAATATTCAATAGCCTTAGATTTACACCGTAACAATAGAAACGCGGTAGTTCAACTATTGGTCCCTGTGAATTCGATATCTTTTAAAACTCAACGACGAGGCTGTGCACTTGCGGTCATTAAAATATTTTTAATACACAAATCGTCGATCATGTACTTAGGCTATCTCCTTATTAACCCTTTGTTTATGGCAAAAAGCACCATAATTACCCATCATAAATATTAAATAGATCCTACCATATCATTACCATCACACATAATAGGCTTATCTCTCTCTCTTTTTACTCAAAACTTCCCATTACCTTTTCTCTTTCAAAACTCAACTGTCCCTCTCTCTCCACTAAACCAAATCAGTTTTTCTTCTTCTTCTCCAAACCTTCATTTTCTCAAAACAAAAATGGAAAGAACAAAGGTCCCGGTCATGCTAAGAAACCGAACAACATCTCCAACTCCCTCACCTACTCACTCTCCATCTCCTCCATCACCACCGTCACCACCACCGTATGAAACCCATTCTGATTAATCTCACAGTGACGAGATGGGTCAAGAAGATCTATCAAGAGCTTCGATCGTTTTTGTCCCTCCACAAGAAGAAACAATCTCTGATCATTCCCTGAATGTTCCCCAATCACCTAGTCAATCTTCTCCGCTGCAAAAACCCATTTCTCCAAATGTTACCGTTACTCCAAAACCCTCTTCTCCCATTATCACTGTAGCTGCTGATGAATCCTCTCAATCCCTATCAAAATCAATGTCTCCTAAACCTTTAAATCCACCACAAACTGATGAACAAATACACTCTTCTCCAAAAGTCTCTAACGTTCCAAATTAACCAGTTCATTCCTCTCCAAAATCTGTTGAAATTCCACCAACTGTTGCTCCTAAACAAACTCCACCAAATTCAAAGTCTTCATCCTCTACCAACTCATCATCCTCTCTGAACTTCTCTAGTTCACCATCTTCTACACCTAAAGCTCCTGAAAAGGAAACACAAACTCCTCTTGCTGTTTCTAAAGTCAGAAAAACACTATCCTATGATGCATGCAAAGTGAGAAGGTCTGCACGCATTCTCTTTGGTTTTGGCACCAAGAGAAATGTGACAATTGATAACACTGTCATTTCTCTCTCTAACTCTGATAAAGAAGAGAAACAAGAAGAAACACGTGAACCATCTCCACCAATCATAACTCTGAAACGAAATGTTTCATCTTCCAAACCAAAACCAACACCTTCTCTCCTGCTATGTCTGAGCCTATTAAGGAAAAGAAGAAAAAGGAAAAGGCAGTAGTTTCTGAGAAGAAACCAAGAATGAAGAATATACCTTTAATCCATTCTGACCAAAAAGAGAAGTTTAATGATTATTGGAAAATCAAGCCTATAAGTGCTGGCAAGTATTTTGATTTTGATGAGTTGAAGAAGAATGGTATTGATCTGACAAGGTTCACTGATCCAATGAATTGGACTTCTTTCTTCAAGATTAAAGAATCCATATTTCCATTGTTGATTCAAGCTTTTTACTTCAACACTAATGTTAGCCCTGATAAGGATGTTCTGGTCTCAAACCACAAAGGAGTTGAGATTAAGCTTACTCCTTAGATCATTGGGAATTTGATGGGTATTCCTTGTGATGGAACCACTCTCTATGGGGGAGATTGGTATAATGATCTCAAGTTGAACAAGGATGAGCTTATTGTGGATATGTCACAAGTGAAGGAGCAATGATGGCCAAGCCTACTTCATTAAAGCTTCAACATGACTACAAGATGTTGCATAATTTATGTCTTCACAACATATTTCCAAAGAGTGGAAGCAAGGACAAGGTCATAGATAATGACATGTTGGTGATGTACCACTTATTCAAAGGTAAGAGATTATCACTTCCTCACATCATTTTACAACATATGATGCACACTGCTTTATCTGGTACTAGGAAAGTTGCCTTGCCATATGGGATGTTGTTAACTTGAATCTTTGAAGAGTATAAGGTTGATTTGTCTAGGTACACTAGTGAAAATGCTTGCTCTATTTTTAATGGAAAGAATCTGAGTCATATGAAGAAGGAGTTAGATGAAAAGGCTGTAAAAATCACTAGTTTGAAAAGGAAAAATGAAGCTACTCCTGAGGAGAATGTTGTTGGAGAACAACAGGAGAACATTCCCTCAGAAGAAAATGTTGTAAGGGAACAACCAGAGAACATTCCTCAAGATGAGAATGTTGCTGGAGAACGTGAGGAGAACGTTCTCCCAGAGACTGAGGCTGCAGGAGAACAACCAGAGAATGTTCTCCCTGCTAAGGAAACTGCCTCTACTCTTTTTGGAGTTTCAAGTGATACTCTCCCTTCTTATTGGGAAACTTCACTCCATTTTGGATTACCTTTTACAAACCACCCTCCTAGGTCTGGCAAACAACTCCAAGGGTTCTTTCCCACATCATCAATGAACTCCACTTTGTTCTCTCCTGTGATGAACTCTTCTTAAGGAAGTTTGGAAAATATGTTTGAAATTCTGGCAACCAGACAGACAAATGATGTGCACAACGTTAAAGCACTTGTCCGAGCACTTGTCACACAATAATAATAAAACACAGTGTAGCAAGTAAAATAAACGTGACTGAAAGATAAATAACACAGTAGGTTTGTTAACCCAGTTCGGCGCAAATTGCCCTAGTCTGGGGGATACCAATCCAGGAATGAACTCCACTATAATAGTTCTAGTGAAAAGCACAACGTAGACTCACTACTTGTCTTTGCACCACGAACCTACCAATGGCTGCTCTACCTAGGAACTCCTAGGTATGAGACCCCGTCTCAATTCCTACTAACAGTACAAGCAGCACTGTTAAACACACACTTGTTTCTATAGTTTGAATAAGAGTCACACTCTAAAGAACACAACTAACTCCGTACTTCAAAGCTTAGGAGCAGTAACAATTACAACTCAAACACAGAGTCCTTGACTTGAATCAGGGTGATACAAGCAAGCCTCACAACTAACATGAAAACCTAAACCTTGAAACACACGCTTTAGTACACACACGGTTTTCTACACACAAAACTAGGGTTTCTGTTTACATATATATAATACTGAGCAGTCAATTGTTTGGGCTTCAAAACACAGCTTGGACGTTGTCAGGTCCAGCTAACAATTCTTCATGTGCAAGAATATTGTTTCCAAAAATATATCAATATTAATTATGGAAATACACCAAGGCAAGACAGCCTGTACCACTCATTCAACCTACGCGTCTTGATCAGCACGCTAGGTTAATTATAAAAATTCATAGAATCTCCAAAAGATCTTGCACAGAAATATAGCGCGTGATGGCGCGCAACAATTAGGTCACACAATGCTGTTCCACTTGCTACAACATTTGGCTAGTAAGAAAAATAATTTCTAACATCTAATCTAAGAGCATCTGTCCAAGCGTCTTCATGCATAATAATAACATAACAACTGCTAGAGCATGTGTCAGAGCATCTTCAGTCATAAGAAAAATAATTTCTAACATCTATTCTACTCCCCCTTTTTAGCCATAAATTCTGACAAACATAGAGAAATCATATATTGCAGAAGAGAAATCATAGAGTAGCACATCAGTTCACATAGGTCACCCATTCACAGAGGCACATAGAGAGGCCACAAATATAGTTATTACAGACCATGGAGCACACTCAGGTGCATGAATAAAAGAGAAAAAAAATACAAACATAAAAAATAGGCAGTTTCATCAGAGGCAGCAGATACTTCCTCAGTATCACCAGCAGCAGAAGCATTACCATTTCCTCCTTCTTCTTCCCTGTCATGGCCTTGTGCAGGAGCCTCACCCTCAGCTGCAACCTCAGCTTTCAAGGAAGCTATAACCCTGTCAACTTTCAGCTTCTTAGCACCCAGATCCACACTAACATCCATAAGCTCAGCAATCATCTCTTGCTTACTCATACCACCAGATGACTGGACAGAAGTGCCAGCCAAATCATCAGCTTGTGGCTGGGATATCAACCTACAATCCAAACCAAGAGGACTAGGCCTCATAACAGGCTCATCTGTGCTAACCAAGATGTCAGGGTGTTGTTGCAGAATAACAACACACCAGAGTAGGAAATGGAATAGGAAACTTAACAGCAAAAGATTTGGCTTGCTCCAAAAATTGATGATAAATTTAATAACCAAAATCAAAAGCAGATTTAGTACCAACTACATAAATGAGCTTACCAAGCACAGTGGCCACATAATTAGAATGAGTAGTGGGGGACCAGTTATTAGCAGCAATTTTATTCAAAGCAGCATACAATGGAGTCAGTTTTGTAGAGGACAAAAGCCCAGGCCAGTGTCTAAGCTTATTACCTATGATAGCTCTGCAAATGGTGTCATTAGTAACCTCCAACTCAGGGGTTTCTTCAATTGATCTTCCAAGATAAGCATTGATCACTTGAGGAGAAAAGTTGACACATCTACCACGCACAAACACTTTCCTGTATTCAGAGTACCTAGGATCATCACATTCTTCAGGTATGTTGACAACAAACTCTCGCACCAGCTTGTCATAGCAGGGACCCAGATCCTTCACTGTCTTCATCAGCCCATCAAACTCCAACACATCAACCAGCTCTTTGCATTTGAACACATCAGCTTTCAGGTTTCTTTCAAGACCAAGTCTTCTATGGTAGACAAACTTCCAGCGAATAGCTCCACTTTCCAGATGAAAGGAAACATTATCCAAAGGGGCTGGAGGAATATCCAAAGGGACTTTCATACCCTTGACAGTTTTTCTAGATGCTCCACCAGATGGGGCAGCATCTATCATAGCAATCTCAAACTCAGAATCACTTGAGAGGTGATCATTTCTTTTGAGACTCTTCTTCTTCTGATCAGCCCTGTGAGTCACTTTACTCCAAGATTTTGGGGGACCAGCCATAGGCTTCTTCCCAGTATCACAGTCTCAGGAGTGTTTGGAACATCCAAAGACTCCACAGTGGCTTGTGCCAAAGATGCTTGAGCATCTGGCACATCAATCTGAACATCAGCAAAAGAATCAACAGGATTCTCTGTCACAGCAATGTTCTCAGCAATGTTCACATCATTAGCAGCAGTCTTATCACCAACATCAGAATTATCAGTATTTTCAACATGCAAGTTTTCATCTATCCTAGGATTAACAGAACCTAGGGTTTCATCAATCGCTTTAGTACCCTCAGTGGGTTTCTCATCGGATCCGTTGACAGAAGTGTCAACATTTGGTTCTACTACAGTCGATATAAAGGGATTTTCCTTGCAGTATAGGTCATGCATAGTGAGACCTACACGTTGAGCAGTAGAGGATGATTTCTTACCTTTTGATTTTGAGGTCTTCTTCGTTGCCGAGGAAGTTGACCCTTTTCTAGTGCTTTTTCCCTTTCGTGACACAAGCGTTTTAGGACGCTGTTTAATCGGAGTAGATTCAGTGATCGTTGCAAGCGGTTGAACATCCATGACCACCGGTGAAGTGGTTTCTAGTACAATGGGAGAAGTTGAATCGTTTGCGATTGGTGATTGAGTGTTTGTTGAAGTAGACATGATGATAGACGAAGTTTTGAGTGTATGAGAGATTGAAACAGCGATGGGAGTGGCAAGTGAGGAGATGAGCGGTTTTGAAAAAGTAGGAGAAATAAGGTAATGATGATTGCGTGTTACCTTTTTGTTTAAGGAATGTTGGGATACTCTTCCTTGAATGGCGTGCATAAAGCAGTTGAGGAGGGAGAAAATAACTGCTGCACGCCTCCCATTAAATAACTGCTACAATTCCTCAATTAGGCAAATGCCTAACCGCCTTCTTAGTTTTTCAAATTGTGCAATATCAAGAGCTTTTGTAAATATATCTGCTAACTACTCCTCAGTTGAAACATGCTCAATAGCAATAATTTTTTCTTCAACCAACTCTCTGATGAAATGGTGTCTGATATCAATGTGCTTAGTCCTACTATGTTGGATAGGATTTTTAGAAATATTGATAGCACTCAAGTTGTCACAATATAATGTCATAACATCTGTCTTGACATTGTACTCACTCAGCATCTGTCTCATCCACACCAATTGTGTGCAGTTACTACCTGCTGCTATGTACTCAGCCTCAACAGTTGATTAGGAAACACAATTTTGTTTCTTACTAAACCAAGATATGAGATTGTTACCTAGGAAGAAACATCCACCAGAAGTACTTTTTCTATCATCTGCACTTTCAGCCCAATCTGCATCATAGTATCCTAACAACATAGTACTTTCTCCATGAGAGTACAACAAACCATAATCACTGGTACTGTTTACATATTTCAGAATTCTCTTCACTTGAGTCAGATGGCTCATCTTTGGCTCAGCTTGGTACCTAGCACACACTCCAACAGCAAATGTGATATCAGGTCTACTAGCAGTCAAATAGAGAAGACTTCCTATCATACTTCTGTATAAACTTTGATCTACATTTTCTCCCTTGTCATCTTTAGATAATTTGATATGTGTGGGAGCAGGGGTTCTTTTGGTGGCAGCATTCTCCATACCAAATTTCTTGACCATATTCTTAGCATACTTACTCTGAGATATAAATATAGTATCTTCCATTTGTTTTACTTGAAGACCTAGAAAGAAATTTAGTTCACCAACAAGACTCATTTCAAATTCAGATTGCATTTGCTGAACAAAATGTTGTACCATCCGGTCAGACATTCCTCCAAAGACTATATCATCAACATATATTTGTGCAATCATAAGTTTTCCTCTATCATCTTTCACAAACAGTGTTTTGTCATTACCTCCCTTCCTGTAGCCATTATTCACCAAGAATTCAGTTAGCCTCTCATACCAAGCTCTAGGAGCTTGTTTCAAGCCATATAATGCTTTCTTCAACTTGTATACATGATTTGGAAAGGCTGGATCAACAAAACCCTTGGGCTGTTCCACATAGACCACTTCATTTAAATAACCATTCAGAAACGCACTCTTGACATCCATTTGATACAGCTTGAATTTGAGTACACATGCAATTCCAAGTAATAACCTAATAGCTTCTAGTCTAGCTACAGGTGCAAAAGTTTCACCAAAGTCTACTCCTTCAATTTGAGCATAACCTTGAGCAACCAATCTAGCTTTGTTTCTAGTGATGGTACCATTTTCATCAGATTTATTCTTGTAAACCCATTTTGTACCTATAATATTAGCATTATCCGGCCTAGGTACTAGGTCCCACACATCACTTCTCTTGAACTGAGTTAGTTCTTCTTGCATGGCATTAATCCAGAACTCATCAGTCAAAGCCTCTTTAACATTCTTGGGTTCAAAGTTTGAGATAAAGCAAGAATTTGATACCTCATAGTTTCTTCTTCTTGTTGTAATTCCTTGATTCGGATTACTAATAACTTGATCTATTGGATGATTCTTCTAAACTCTGATGGATGGCCCTTTGTTGTTAACTGTATCTTTAGAATTTATTACCTCACTGTTTTCCTCATTGACAACTTCATCTTCTGTCTTTTCTTGTAAGTCAGATGCTATGCCAAATGTACTATCTTCTGGTGCAGCATCATTGCCCTTATCATCAATCACAACATTTATGGATTCCATCATGGCATTAGTTTTGGAGTTGAATACTCTATAGGCTTTGCTATTTGTTGAATAACCCAGAAATATGCCTTCATCACTTTTAGCATCCATCTTCCTTCTTGGTTCTCTGTCAGCTAAGATATAACATTTACTTCCAAACACATGAAAGTATTTCACAGTGGGCTTTCTTTCCTTCCATAGCTCATACAGAGTTGTAGAAGTCCCTTTTCTCAAGGTTACTCTATTATGTATATAGCAGGTTGTGTTCATAGCCTCAGCCCAGAAGTGGAGTGGCAACTTCTTAGCATGTAACATTACTGTGGCAGATTCTTGTAGTGTTCTATCCTTCCTCTCTACTATTCCATTTTGTTGGGGAGTAATAGGAGCAGAGAATTCATGGAATATTCCTTCAGTCGTGCAAAACTTAGAGAATTTACTATTTTCAAACTCCTTACCATGATCACTTCTTATTCTAGTAATACCACATTCCTTTTCTCTTTGAAGTTTTAAACAAAGATCTTTGAATTTTTCAAAAGTGTCAGATTTCACCCTGATGAAATCAATCCAAGTATATCTAGAAAAATTATCTACCATGACAAAAGCATACCTCTTTCAAGCACTCTGGATGTGGTCAGATGCTGCAGCTTCTGGTGTGGCGTTTTTGTCTATTTTCCTATTTGACATTCTCCACATATACTTCCTTCTTGAATCTGAAGCCTAGGTAAGCCTCTAATGGCTCCTTCAGCAATAGCTTTCTTCATACTTTTGAGGTTTAAGTGTCCCAGCTTTTGGTGCCACAATTTCACATCATCTTCTTTGCTTACTAAACAAGTAGACAGCTCAGCTTTGTCTTGAGATACCCATAGATAACAGTTATCCTTTTATCTTTCTCCCTTCATCAGTAGATCACCTTTGCTATCAGTAACTAAGCATTCACTCTTTGTGAAGTTGACTTTTAGACCTTTGTCACACAACTGACTAATGCTTATTAGATTAGCTTTCAGTCCTTTCACATGAAGAACTTTGTCAAGTTTAGGCAGTCCTTCATTGATCAGTGATCCTATGCCTTTGATCTCCCCTTTGGCTCCATCAACAAAAGTCACAAAGCTTGTAGCATACGACAAGACATCTGTCAAGTAATCTCTATTTCCAGTCATATGTCTAGAACATCCACTATCAAAATACCAATCACTACTAGATGATGCCCTTAGTGAGGTATGAGCAATTTAAGCAATCTCCACGCCTTCAGATTCTGCTTGATTTGGATCACCAGTATTACTCTTCTGTTTCCACTCTTGCTTGACATCCTTCAGAATAGGTTTAGTTTTTGATAAATGAGTTTTATCAGGGTACCCAGACAATTTAAAGCAGTAAGGTCTAATGTGTCCCTTCCTTCCACAGTGATAGCAAACCCAGCCAGAATACCTTTTCTTAGGTTTGGTATAGTTTCTGGTTGTCTGTTGTCTCACTGGATGCTAGGGCATTTGTCTTGACATAGTTGGATTATAGAGACTAACAGAAGGAACAAACTTCTTTTCAGGCATAAACTTCTAATGATATAGTGAATTGTAATTGAAACCAATACCTCTCGTATCATTAGACTTCTGTCCTGTCTTTAAGATTTCTTCTAGCATATCAGTACCTGTATTCAGCATCCTCAATTGCTTGTTCATGTTTTGAATCTTTGATTTATATAGAGCAACATCACTATCCAGTCTTGAATTTTCTTCTAGAAGTTTGTTTTTCTCAGCTTGTAGTATAGCAATGGTCTTCTTTTGCCTTATCACAGTGTTACCCACTTCTACACTTTTGAGCCATAATCCCTTATAACAATCAACCAATTCATCATAAGTCATTTCACCATCTTGTGATTCAACATCAGATGCACATATTCTAGTTAAGGCAGTCACATGTTTAGCAGATTCAGATTCTTCTTTAGATTCATCTTCATCAGACCAAGAGACAGTCATCCCTTTCTTTTGCTTCTTAAGATATGTTGCACATTCAGTCCTGATATGCCCATATCCTTCACATTCATGACATTGAACTCCTTTGCCTTGGCTTGTCTTGTCATCTGTTTTTGATTTTCTCAGATTATTAACGTTCCTATTTATGCTGTGACTATTGTCTGGAGCATGTGTCTTGGCATTTCTATCAAACCGTTTGAAGGCTTTATTGAATTTTCTACCTAGCATCACAATGGTTTCAGATAGACTGTCATCAGTCTCCATATCACTCTCCTCAGATTTGGAGGTAAACGCAATACTCTATGTCTTCTTTTCAGATCTCTCATTTGCAATCACTTTAAACGTTTGCAAAGACCCCACTAGTTAACCCATTTTCAATTCTGAGATGTCCTTGGCTTCCTCTATGGCAGCCAAAAACTTGATCCCCAACAACGGCGCCAAAAACTTGATCGACGATTTGTGTATCAATAAATATTTATAACTGCAAGTGCACAGTTTCGTCGTTGAGTTTTAAAAGATATCGAACCACAGAGACCAATAGTTGACCTACCGTAATTTTGCCGTTACATTGTAAATCTAAGGCGATGGGTTTAGTTTTAAGATTGTTTTGAGTTAAGAAGAAGAATTTAAATTAAGATTTAAATTAATTAAAGTGGATATCGATATGTAACTAATTAACCTTCAGGGATTTAATAAATTAATAGTGCGCGGATAAGTGTTTACTTTTCAGAAGAACTTTCTCAATTTAAAGGTTTAAACCTCACACTCTCGTTTTGTTGATAAAAACCATACCTTCTAAGCTAGGAGTTTTACTGTCACTTTTCTACTACCTTAGCTTCGAAAGTATATTTTGAAAATCAATTAGTTCTAATTAATCCTAACGTGGCTCTCGCTCGTTTAAAGATTAATATCAAATTCCTACTATCTAGTTAAAACCTCAAACTCTCGCTCTATTGATTTTAATCTTAGTTGCTTTATTTTACTCTCGTTCAAAAGCTTTGAATTAAATTAGGAATTTGAATCAGAAAAGTAGTGTGTGTGTGCGCGCGCTATATCATCATTAAATCCCCCTCGGAGAATTAAATTACATACCGATATCTAGGAATTTAGCTAGACATGGTAAAGGAATTAAATAAATAAAAACAGTAAATTAAACAAGACATAATAATTAAATAAATAAATAAGGGCATAAAAACTTGGAAATAAAATCTGCTGGAAACTGGAATTAAACTTGCTGGAATTAAAGGAAATAATATTCTTGACAGGAAAGTGAAAACGGATCTGAAATCGGATTCCTGGTGTGGAAATACCGATACTGTTTACAAAGCAGGAAAATAAAACTGACTGAAATAAAGGAAAATAAGGCGTGCGGAGAATTGAACTCGATCCGGTATTTATAGAGGGATTTTTCTAGTTACGATCCAGCAAATTAGGAAGTGATAAGCTCATTTTAGATTCTATCCAATAGCCACACGATCAGGAACTGAAACGTATCGGACGCGTGCTTGCTCCCTACGTTGCGCAAAAATCAGTTTCACTGGTTTTGGGCTTGGTGGCGCCCGCCACCAATTCTATGGCGCCCGCCTCAAGCTTCTGGGGGCATTTGCCCCTTTTTGCTGGGCTCCTTTGGTGGGCTGCGCGAATTTTTGCTTTGCACCCCCCTTTTTGCTGCGTTTTAGGCCCTTTTTGCTCAATTCTCTTCTCCGACCTATTTTATTTGACAAAACTGAAAAAAAAACAAATACCAACATAAAAAGACATAAATGAAATAAAAACATATGCAAATGCAACTAAAGTTCACCTAAACTAAGCTAAAAATACGATATGATTTCGCGTCATCAAATTCCCCCACACTTGAACCATTGCTTGTCCTCAAGCATAAAAGAATAGTGAATTGCATAGCACAAGTAAAAACACATGACACGATCATCCTACTCATACGTGGTTGCCGGCTAAGCCATGAAAATCAAATTATAGTGCAAATAACAAAAACACCGTAATGACTCCATGGACTCCCATTATATGAAAACAGACCTGAAGTATTTCCTTTTGACTCTACCTCTCACCTAAGTTTCATTTACCCTTTTCATTCTAGCGCAATCACATTAAGCCCGTTATCTCGTACACGCCCATGGTAGGAAACCTGTTAGTGATTATGATCATCATATAGCGAGGGGTGCTGATAACATAAGTTTGGTAACCCCTATTTGTTTTACCCACTTCGCAGTTGCGGGGGATCGGATCGTAACCCGCCCTACAAAGTTCATAATCAGACACCTCTGAACCAACTACTAATGAGTTTCTATACTATGGTATTTTTTTCTTTTCACATGTTTCAACATTTGTTGAATTTTTCATCAATTATTTCAAAGAATCAACCAATAGTATTCATGACATTTATTTTCAAGATCATTCACTTATATTCATCGGTTTCCCACTTAGTTTGTGCCTTGAGATGGTGCCGACTGCTAGATAAACTACTAAGGGTTTATTAAAACTCAAATTCAAAGCTTTGTCAAAATTAGTACTCAAATCAGCTTTTCACACTTCTGAGAATCTAAGGTGTCAAAACGGTATTGATTTTATCCAACCGTTACCTAAATTTCACAAAATAGCCTAGATAGTGCAAGCAACCTATATACTTTCAAACAACCAATATCAAGCATCAAAACTCAACACTTTTGCTTTTCACAAGAAAAATTTTGGTATAGCTCAAGAAATGGGAAAATCAGACAATAACAAAACCAACACGCAAAAACTACTCAATTCAAGTGAACTATCCTAATGTTTTATTATGCATGCAAAAATTAAATGACTGAAAGTAAAAAGGAAAGCGATAAAGCTTCCTCCCCCACACTTAAATCGAGCATTGTCCCCAATGCGACGACTAAAGGTAGAAAAGGAAGAATAAAACCTGTGGGATCAAACTACTGGCGGCCTGGGCCGCGTCTCCTCGTGCGCCTCTCATGCTGTGGAGGAAACGCGCCTAACTGCTGGAAATAGTCATCAAACTCGTCCATGCGCAAAGTCATACCTGCCATGCTATCAATCAAACCACGCTGGTCAACCTGGTACTGCTGCATCATCATCATCATCGCAGTCTGCCGAGTCTGGATGTCCTGAACATGCTGGTCTCTCTGGGCATCTAATATGGAGCGCTGCCTCATCTCAGTCAAGATAGTATCAAGCGTGGCAGTCCCGCGCTCATTGCCGGCTCCGGATGAAGTACTTGCAAAATAGCCAGAAGAAGTGTGTGTGGTATGTGCATCATCTCCCGGACCCTCACGCTCTTCCTCCTCATCCTCGTCACTCTCTCCCTCATAAACAGCTGCATTTTGGTTCATGGGTGCAGGTGGGCCGCCCATGTTAGGGAGGAAGCGGAAATTGGCTGGATCGCGCACATTTATGCGCGCTGGGTCAGGGAGGATGATGTCGGGGCAAGCTTTGTTATCTATCATGAGAATAAATCTACCATCGGCCCTTTGTTTGACAAGTTTCATGCCTCGTACCATATGCAAGTCAATGGTACGGGGATCTAGTGGTATTATAGTTGAAAGTTTTTCCTCATGGTTTAGCATGCGCGCTAAAGTTGTGATAAGCCCCCCAAAAACAATTACCCCTTTAGACTTAACCATAGAAAACATTTGGTACATTATGAGCCGGGCAAGGTTAACCTTTTCTTTGAAATAATAGTGAACAACAAGTAAAGCTCTTTCTCGTTTACCTTGTTAGAGCTAGCGCGCCCAAAAATAGTACAAGCCAAAATTTGGCGAAAGTAACGAATTGCGGGGTTTTGAATCAATGACGCTCGGTTACCCTCAAAGCTATTTGTTTCTTTCCCGGTCATCCCCCACCAAAAGGTGCGCGCGGCCTCTAGCCACCCCACATGTGTGGGTAACTCATCTTTCACTCCCTCACCGTGTGGAAAATGCCACATCTCGGCAATTTCATCGAAACTAAGATTATAATCAGTGTTAAACAAACGAAACTTTACATGCTCGGGAGTGGGGTTTAGTTCTAGAGAGCTAAGAAATTCGGCGGTAAGTTGCACATAAACCGGATCCTTAAAAGAAAGCAAGTAGTCTAGTTTGAATAGCCTAAGTAAGTAGTTCACACTATCATGCAATCCTAGAGTTTCCATACAAGAATCGTCGGCATACCTTGTTGCTTCGAACTCTTTACGGAGGAGGAACCGGTAAAGCTTTGATTGACCCGCATTTTGGAAATGTATCTCGTATTGCTCTTGTTGCGCCATAACCTTAACTTGAACAAAATTCTAAGAAAAATGGGAGAAAAGGAAACTTCTGTGATATGTGAATTATGGCGTGAAGTGAATGAAGTAGTAACATGAGCTTTTATAATGGAAAAGGTAGTAATGACTTAGTGTTGTGTAGTTGGAAAAATTGAATGACGAAATGATGGCACGTTGAATCACAGAAAGAATCAATTCCTTTCCAAGCCTTCAAAGACAAAAATCATTAAAGACAAGCTTACTGTAACACGTTTTCTGTCAAAATTTTTGCCAAAATCATGAAAATTCATTCTGTAGCGCACGCCACCAATGCAACGGCGGCCGCCACAAGGCCAAACTTCCCAGAATTTTTTGACATTTTCGTCCTGTAGCGTGTTGTTGTTCCTTTGATCAGTACCTGGACCTGTCTAAAGAAAATTGCATAGCTTGCACACAGTTGAAATTAGTTTTAACAGGACAAAATTTGCACAAGATGGAATTCCTATCACAGAGCATTCATTGACAAGAAAATTCATATTGGCACACAAGAGTATTGTAAAGCAAACAGTCTCTCACATGAGTTTTTATTAATTCATAAACTTAATTAAATTAAAAATAGTTATTGCTAATTTTCTGGAGATCAAATTAAATTACTAATAAAGAAAGTTCCCTAGGATTTATTATTCGAAAGCAAGTAAAAGAAAATCCTAGGCGTGCGGTAAACGCATCGGGACGGTCCTAGCCACTATGATGGTGTACTACTTCATTCACGACGAAGCCTAGCTCATGCCAAATATTCTCCACTTGCGAGGCGGATGTGTTCAAGAAAGCATAGAATTCTGCGTGCAAGTTAGCTAACTCGGCTTCCATTGCATTAGCCTTAGCTTGCAATGCCTCAAACATGGCGACAGTCACGGTCGGTGGCCCCACTGGGGCAGCAGCAGCAGAAATAGGAGTAGGAGCAGCAGGAGTAGAAGCAGGAGACTCGCTTGGATCAGACTCAAAGAGATTCATGTCAAGGTTTTCATAGGCTTGAGGTGAAGGAGGAGGTGTAGAGGGTGTATAGTCTGGTTCTTCCAAGTCATAAAGCCAGTTGTTTCTGTCATGCACGCTGGTTTTCTGGTTAGGCAGGGTGAAATGGGGCAGGACTTTGGAATTGATGAGGAGGTCAAACCGGTCAGGTCCTAGGTTTCCTATAAGGCCACGGTTGAAACAGAAGTTTATGTCCATGAGTCGGATTCCTCCCAAAGGTTGGAGTTGGTTAAGTTGGACCACCAAGCCTATAGCATCTGCAATCATAGTCACCAATCCGCCAACTAGGATGGGTCCTAGGCACTCGAGGGCTATCTTATACATGTTCTTCATTATAAAGGTAGCCCCATTGACAGGGCGGGATTGTGAAGCACATAACATGATAAAGAGCTCCTCAAGTGACACAAAAGTGTTGTTTTCTGCCTTTCAAAAAAGGGTGTGGGCTAGGATTTTGTGGAAGTACCAGAAGGCTGGATTGTGTATGTTTTCAGAATGCATGTTTTCATAATCAGCATGGCCCTCTCCTGAGATTCTTCCCCAGAAATATTCTAGTTCACGGTAAGGGAACATGCTCTCTTCAACAGATGTGAAAGTGTTGGGGTCACTCGGGAAACCTAGCAAGTTGGCCATCTCTAGATTGTTGAAGGTGTAGTCCATTTTAAACATTCTGAAATTTATCAGGCCACTTCTGAATCCTTTTCCGATCTCAGGGTGATAGGAGAAAGAGCTTAGGAACTCAAGAGTTAGGTTGCGGTAAGAGCTGAACCGCCTCCCCAAGGGAAAGCTGGACCAACCAACCTGATTAAGCAAGAACATCACACTTTCTCAAATTCCTAGCTTTTCCATAGTGCGGCTGTTAGGGTAGATGGATAGGTGCACATCTCTCTGAGCATGAACTTCATAGTCTTTGATCTGTCCTACTCCTCTGAACCTGATATCGTGATTCTCAACTCGATTCATCGTGAAAGAGAGAAAGGTATCTAAAAATAGAATTGAAAAATATAGATACCAAAAATATGAGTGAGAAATAAGATATATAATAGTACCGCTTAATTTCTTTTAAAACATAGTATTCCAGAAAAACAAACAACAACTAAGACACATGCAAAAATAATTATTAGAATTAAAGCAAAAATAAACCTGCATGTGGGTTGCCTCCCACCAAGCGCTTTGTTTAATGTCGTTGAGCTCGACAGCTTAGTGTTTTTAATGCACTTGTATAGCCCTAGGTTTCCAAGGCCCTTTATCAAGTGCTCTCACATACCCCTCGCTTTTCCTCCTTTTCCTCCTATAGGGCATCTCAACTCCCTCGCCCTCTTTTATTATTATTAATTTTTTATGCTCTAGGGAGAAAGAATGTTTTCTAGCTTGAGCCGGGGGTTTTGGTTCAATTTCAATTGTCCTTCTTTCTTTTGACTTAGTATATTTACTCGCCTCTTTGAGTGTTACCCTCATCCGCTTTGTATTAATGATTCCCTTAGAATTTTCCTCCCCCAATTTTCTCTTTTTATTTTCGCCCTTAACCTCATGTGTGTTGATTTTTATAATTTTTTTCTTTCCACATGTTTGGGTTTTAGGGTCTACTCTAGCCTTTACTGACCTTTGGAGAACAAGGATTGGTGGGGTACAGGGAGTAGGGAAGACACACAGTGCTTCCTTCTCTACCTCTTCGACTACCTCTCTAGGGAGGGGTACCGGTGATGTTTCTTCGATCTCCACTCTTTCCTTGCCACAACTCTCGAAAACTTTGTCGTCTTTACTGGACGTCTCAACCTCGCTTTCATTAATGTTTGCTTCAACATTCACTTGTCTCTCGTGAGAGGGTTCTATGGCTGACTGGGTGAACTGGGAGATTCGCGTCTCCATTGACTCTTGGGGAGTCGCTGTTGAGTTAAACATAGTGTTGAGCATCTTCAGGGTTTCGAGATTGTTTAGTCTAATCCTTTCTTTTACGAGGTTTTGTTCTCTCATCATGTCACTAAATCTTTGCTCTCGCCTAGCATTAGCGGAGGTTTCCATAAATTCGTTAAATACTGCTAATAAGCTAGGACTTACGGACTCTTCCGGTTCCTCGAAATGTTGGGGATAGTAGTTGTACTGAGAGTTAGGGTATTGTCCCTCGAAGTATGGGGACGGTTGAGGCTGGTAGTTATAGAAGTTATGATTGGGGTAGTTGAAATTTTAAGGATAGTCATTATAAAAAGGATTTGAGTTATACATTAAATTAAGCTCGAAGGACTTATCCTAAAATTGTTTTTTTCAAAAATTAAATTTAAAATTGCCTTAGTCTCTACGGTGTAACGACGGAGTTATGATATCGACTAAATTGGTCCTCGGCAACGGCGCCAAAAACTTGATCGACGATTTGTGTATCAATAAATATATATATAACTGCAAGTGCACAGTTTCGTCGTTGAGTTTTAAAAGATATCGAACCACAGAGACCAATAGTTGACCTACCGTAATTCTGCCATTACGTTGTAAATCTAAGGCGATGGGTTTAGTTTTAAGATTGTTTTGAGTTAAGAAGAAGAATTTAAATTAAAGATTTAAATTAATTAAAGCGGATATCGGTATGTAACTAATTAACCTTCGGGGATTTAATAAATTAATAGTGGGCGGATAAGTGTTTACTTTTCAGAAGAACTTTCTCAATTTAAAGGTTTAAACCTCACACTCTCGTTTTGTTGATAAAAACCATACCTTCTAAGCTAGGAGTTTTACTGTCACTTTTCTACCACCTTAGCTTCGAAAGTATATTTTGAAAATCAATTAGTTCTAATTAATCCTAACGTGGCTCTCGCTCGTTCAAAGATTAATATCAAATTCCTACTATCTAGTTAAAACCTCAAACTCTCGCTCTATTGATTTTAACCTTAGTTGCTTTATTTTACTCTCGTTCAAAAGCTTTGAATTAAATTAGGAATTTGAATCAGAAAAGTAGTGTGTGTGTGCGCGCGCTATATCATCATTAAATCCCCCTCGGAGAATTAAATTACATACCGATATCTAGGAATTTAGCTAGACATGGTAAAGGAATTAAATAAATAAAAACAGTAAATTAAACAAGACATAATAATTAAATAAATAAATAAGCACATAAAAACCTGGAAATAAAATCTGCTTAGAACTGGAATTAAACTTGCTGGAATTAAAGGAAATAATATTCTTGACAGGAAAGTGAAAACGGATCTGAAATCGGATTCCCGGTGTGGAAATACCGATACAGTTTACAAAGCGGGAAAATAAAACTGACTGAAATAAAGGAAAATAAGGCGTGCGGAGAACTGAATTCGATCCGGTATTTATAGAGGGATTTTTCTGGTTACAATCCAGCAAATTAGGAAGTGATAAGCTCATTTTAGATTCTATCCAATAGCCACACGATCAGGAACTGAAACGGATCAGACGAATACTTGCTCCCCACGTTGCGCAAAAATCAGTTTCACTGGTTTCGGGCTTGGTGGCGCTCGCCACCAATTCTGTGGCGCCCGCCACAAGCTTCTTGGGGCATTTGCCCCTTTTTTCTAGACTCCTTTGGTGGGCTGCACGAATTTGTGCTTTGCACCCCCCTTTTTGCTGCGTTTTTGGCCCTTTTTGCTCAATTATCTTCTCCGACCTATTTTATTTGACAAAACTGAAAACAAAACAAATACCAACATAAAAAGACATAAATGAAATAAAAACATATGCAAATGCAACTAAAGTTCACCTAAACTAAGCTAAAAATACGATATGATTTCGTGTCATCATTAAACACACACTTGTTTCTATAGTTTGAATAAGAGTCACACTCTAACACAACTAACTCCGTACTTCAAAGCTTAGGAGCAGTAACAATTACAACTCAAACACAGAGTCCTTGACTTGAATCAGGGTGATACAAGCAAGCCTCACAACTAACAAGAAAACCTAAACCTTGAAACACACGCTTTAGTACACACACGGTTTTCCACACACAAAACTAGGGTTTGTGTTTACATATATATAATATTGAGCAGTCAATGGTTTGGGCTTCAAAACACATCTTGGACGTTGTCAGGTCCAGCTAACAATTCTTCATGTGCAAGAATATTGTTTCCAAAAATATATCAATATTAATTATGGAAATACACCAAGGCAAGACAACCTGTACCACTCATTCAACCTACGCGTCTTGATCAGCACGCTAGGTTAATTATAAAACTTCATAGAATCTCCAGAAGATCTTGCACAAAAATATAGCGCGTGCTGGCGCGCAACAATCAGGTCACACAATGTTGTTCCACTTGCTACAGCATTTGTCTCAGCATTTGGCTAGTAGTTGTTTTTGCAAAATGTAGCCAACTTACAAAAACTCAACAATGTTCAATGCTGAGTTTGTGCAAAATTTGCTTAGCCCTGATAATCACTTTCAAGAAGGTAACTCATCTCAATATTTACCATCCATTCCATCCTCCTTTGGAACTTTGAGCACATTCCTTTTTCCTGGTAGTAATGCTTCTTCTGAAGCCTTGGATAGGTTTTTAGGATACTCTCCTAAACTGATTGGTGGACCATCCTACACTAGGCCTACTAAGCAACAAAAGTTGGAAAAGGATAACATGAAGCTTAGAAAAGGTCAAGCTAAAATCATGGTTGCTTTGGAGATTCAGAACAATATGATGCAACACATGATGAATCAGCAGATGATAATGAAGAAATGGGCTGAGACTGAAGTTTGCCCAAAATTTGGCATAACCCCACCTTTTGCAGATCCTTTACCAGAATTTGATTCATTCCCTTCTCCTAGCACTTCATCATCATCCTCATCCTCCTCATCTGAGTTTTAACCCTTTTTTACCTAGCCCCTTCTTTTTGATTTCTGATAAAGGGGGAGAATAGTTTGGGTAAGCAAGGGGGAGTAGGAAGAAGTTTTAAATAATCAAGTTTTCAAGTCTTTCAAGTCTGCAAGAACATTCCCTGATCATTCTCTGAATTTGATCTTTTTGAAATAGATATTATAGGAAGTTCTTTTGAACAAAACTTGTTATGAACTTCTAATAGTATGTATTATTATATTTTCTTGCC
The DNA here is from genome assembly GCA_951804385.1 of Trifolium dubium. Classification (NCBI taxonomy): domain Eukaryota; kingdom Viridiplantae; phylum Streptophyta; class Magnoliopsida; order Fabales; family Fabaceae; genus Trifolium; species Trifolium dubium. The sequence continues at coordinate 9,126,706 of OX638074.1, read as the reverse complement.
ATGAATCCTTTTGTATTAATCCTTGTACCCTGATAATTATTATTTCTTACTTTTGTGAGTTTATGGATTAATTAATATGTATGATTCATTTTATGTCTCAATTTGCATTATATCAAGTTTTTACATTTTATTTGATTTATGAATGCTTGAATTGAGGGGGAGCTTGAAAAGAGAAAAGCACTAATATTTCATTTTACTTTGAGATTTGATTAAACCAAAATTAATTATTTGAAACATAATCAAGAAGTTTGTCATCATCAAAAAGGGGGAGATTGTTGAGGCAAAATCCCAATTTGATGTTTTAAAGATAACAAACATCTTAATTATATTTTAAGTATAATTTTGGTCATTGTGTTATCTAACAAGTGCTTTTGAGTGATATTAAAAAGATAGGTTTCATTGTGCAAAGCAAATAAATTAATATCAGCTCATGAGAATGATACAAGAAAGTCAGTCATCATTCTCTCATCATTCTCTGGCTCCAGCGTGTTTGTTCTTCAATGCCAAAGCACCTATTTATTTTAGGTGATAAATGAACAAGACAAAGGAACACTTTTCATGAGAATATTGCACAAGATCTCTACAGCAACTTATTCCATTATGGCAAGTCAAAGTGATTAATATCTTATGGGACTTTCCTTCTTAAGCCATATCACATGGAGCATGTGCAAAGAATGTTCTTTGACCTCAAGGCATAATATATTAATATCTGAAGTCAATATGGAAAAGAAGAACATAAACCAATGAGGAGAAGACAACAACTCTTTCACTATGAGTTGTTATGTACTTGCAAAGAATTATTAAATGATCTTTCTCCAAGAAGTAGTAGTCCTTTCTCCAACAAAGGCTACACCCTATTTTATATCAAGGTTGTAATTGCAAAGTACTTTTCCAACAGCCCTTGATCAGATCACAGCTGGGTACTTGCAAGCAAAGTTGTCCCCACACCATTCTCCCACTATTCCATGAAATTTCTCAACACAGTTCTGTGAGAATATTCTTTCATCATTCTCCCTGAAGCATTGTTCTCATATGACAGCATATTTCAAAGGCAACGATCACACTTGCTCATCAAGTAACGAAAGTACAATGCCAGCTCATCAAGACGCTCCTCTTGGAGAACATTCTCAGAACATTCTCCAGCTTACTCCAAGTTTGTGAGTAACGGCTAGTTATTTGTTCTCTGATTTTCTAACACATTCTCCAAGATTCCAAAGGCTCTCCAACATCTATAAATAGCATGGAATACAGCAGGAGAAAAGCAAGAGTTTGAAGCACCATTTGATCATCCAATACTTGTCTTTCAAGCACAAGAATCTCACAAACTCTTTTTTATCACTTTCACTCCAAACTTCACAATTGCATTCTTGGATCAGCAATTCATTTGAGTGATTTTCAGAGAGATTTTTATAGTTATTTAGAAAGCTTTATAAATTTGTTTTGGTTTGTTGTTAAGCTTTAGATCCAAACACTTCTTTGTAATAAGAAAGAACTTGCTCAAGAATACATGACTATTGCTTGAGCAACTACCTTAGAAGGAAAGGTAGAGATCACCTTGGTGATAAGGTGGAAGATAAGCTTGTGATAGCTTGACAAAGTTTTGGTCTTGGTTTAAGATCAAAAGAAGAATAGTGGAAACCCTCACTTGGTGTGGGAAACTGGACTAGCCCAATTAAGGGTGAACCAGTATAAACTCTTTGTGTTATACTTCTCTTTATCTTCATACTTATGCAAAACTGACACACTAGCTCACACTTGAATATTCTGTGAGAATAATCAAAGAATGTTCTCTGCCTTCTTTCATAGATTGATCAGAGAACATTCTCTCAACATTCTCTAAGTCAGTTTTTTGATTCAATATACTTTCATACATAACAATATTCTGTGAGAATATTCTTTGAACGTTTTCTGCCTTCTTTCATAGACTGATCAGAGAACATTCTCTCACCTTTCTCTAATTCTGTTTTGACTTAATTCTTTTCATTTAAGTTTGATTTATCATACAACTTATACTACTAACAAATTGAGTTCAATTTTAAAGTGTCACAATTCAAACCCCCCCCCCCTTTCTTGTGATAAACTTTGCTACTTCACTACTAAGATTTATTTTTAAAACTTAAATTCAAGTTTTTGTCAAAATTAGTACTCAAATTAATCTTGCATACTTCTGAGAGTCTAAGGTGTTAAGACAGTACCAATTTTATCGAATCATTATTGAACCTTCATAATGTAGCATAAAAGTGCAAAAACAATCTGTACTCTTAAAGTGTCATGTCAAGTGTCAAACCAAAATTGTTGTTTTTTCTTTAAAAAGATATATCTCAAGAAACCGGGAAAACCAGATAACAACAAAAATATATGCAAGAGTGGCTCAACTTAGCACCAACTCTGTTTGTTTTGTTTGTTTGTTGTTTTCTTTTTTGTATGAAACAGTGAAAGGAAATGAACAATGCCTTACATCATCAACTATGTTTTTTACCAGTGAAAGCTTATATCAACAAAAATCAGTTATTTATTTTCATCATCCTCGCTCCAAGTTTGTAAAATAATAAAACCAAGAGAAAAAGTGTATATGAATGTGTTAATTCCAAAAACATGTATGGTTATTGTATTGAAAGTATTTGAAAAAAGACGGAATTTTAAAAGCAAGCAAATACTTGACAAAAAAGAAATAAAAGCCTAGCGACCATAGAGATGAGTTTACTTGCATCGCTGACTTCAACTGGATAAAAGAGTAGCAGAGGTAACTTCAACAACAACAACCAAATGGTATCAAACCATATCCATGCATAACAGAGTTGTGTCTATATCCTTGAAAGAAAATTTGTTAGCCTTAACCAACTTTTGAACTTTAGATTACAGAAGATAACAATGCTTGATGTCATGGTTAGGTGCCCCTGAGTGTAAAGCACAAGAGAGCTATGGTTTGTACCAATAAGACAACTTTGCAAGTACCCGAGGCGGTGCTTTAGTTTGAATCATATTCCTCTCAATCAAAATTGGAAACAAATCTGCATACAACATAGGGATCTGTTTGTTTGACTTTTGCAGAGTTCAATGTGGGACCTGACATGAAACCTGTTGTGGAGCCTGTGAGCGAGGCTGCTGTTGATAACTGTTGTTGAGACTGTTGCTGAATCTAATGTCTTTGTTGATCTTGGAAAGCAAAAACAATTGCTCAAGGGGTGAGATGGTGGTTATCTTGTGCCACAATTAATGAAGTGATCAAGGCATTTTTCTTTTCCAATTATGCCCAAAGTGTAATGATTTCTTCATGAACCTGAGTGTTCTCTTGTTCAATTGTTTTCATCCCTTTCTTTTGATTAACAAGAGTGTTGTACTTGCAAATTGACTTTGGAAGAGAGCGTCGGACCACTTTTAAGCAGGACAACTTGACTTTTGACGGAACAAGATGTGAGACTCAAACCTTTGGAAATGAACCATGGATGCAGAATGATGCTTGTAAAAAAAGTTTTGTTTTGATTTTGATTTTCAAAGGACTTTAGGTTACCAATCATAAATGACCTTATTTTTGTTTGTTTTTGTTTGTGAATGATCATAAGAATTTTTTCTCTTTTTTTTTCAAAGTAACCTCCCTTTTTTTTTTCAAAGTCCATATGATTGTGAAGTTGATAAAGAAATTTCTCTAAGTCCTTTGAAAACCAATGGAAAGAGACTTTCATGTATGAATGGATGAATGAGATGTAATGATGCAAGAATCACAAACATAAGCAAACATGGTTGGTTTGAAGATCACAATGTTGGAGTCAAAAAGGTAAACCACCCACAAGGTATGAACTAATGTTTACTTCCTTTGTGTAACACGGGTTCTACGGAAATCTCAAAGTCGGCAACTTTCCTTCTTGAATACCAATGTCCGCGAATACACTCACGGCCGATATGAAATATCCAAGGGAAAGTCTCGTTTGAGCGTGGTATCACGGAGTCAACTATTCCAAGATCTCACTCCTGGCTTTAACTATCGCACCACATCCCTAAAAAGGCCAAGTTGGGTTAAAGGTAACTAGGTCCGCAATATTAACAGATACATATCATGGCAACATACTACGCGAATCATCACGTCGAAATGAATACCACAACATGATCCTATATTGTGCGTGGTTTATCATGTGGGTAAGTGCAGAGTTTTAACTTCCGCCCAATCACAATGATCCTACCACTCCTATCTTATGGTTCACTCAAGCTTGGGTTAAGCTTATCTCAACTCATACCCCCCATAACATGTAAAGAAAACAAGTAGGCACTTATGAAAGCAATAAACTAGGTGGGCTCAACCCTCTTAAGGAGGATCCCCAGTGAAGTCGCCATTTTTCTGTTGCGGGTTTTTTAAGACATACCCCACTACAGTTGATCTTTCATTTCCAAGGGAGGGAAAAGTATCGAAAACCTTTTTGTAAAGAGATTCTAAGGTACGGGGGTTAGTTGCGCTCAAGGAAGGTGTATGCACCTCAAGCGCCCATGGTAACCTCTTGAATGATTTCTAGTGCTTATCTAACCATACTTTAAGAATGGAGGGAGAGATTGTATAGAAGAAAAAGAAAGAAAAAGACTAATGTCATTTTAAGTTTCATTTTTTAAAGATTCAATATAAACACACTAAACCGTTCCCTTTTTGTAAAGAGAACGATTGAATTCTTGCAATGTTTATATGAATATTTAAAACTTGAAACTAAGAATGATAAGAGTCTAGTGATTTTATTTAAGATAGTAAAGATAGAGAAATTTCAATTGTTTGTGAAAGTAAAAGGAAAGAATGGTGTAAATGTTGTGTTTGTAAAAAATGTTGTTGTTGAAGAAAAGAAGTTGTGAAAGAAATTGTAAGAGAAAAAGTAAGTGTTGTTGTGTAAGAAAAAGATTAAGCATAAATAGTTAACATGGTATATGAATAAAAATGGCGTTGCGACTAAATGGACCTACGCTTTTTTTTATCACCTTTTCAAATATTGCGTTTTGGGTAGGAAAGAAATTTTGTCGGAAGAGACCTCATAACCAATTGAAATTTGATTACAAGCTCTCTCGCTTGGAAATGAGTTTATGGCATTGTGTGTGTAGTGTAAGCTAGGAAAGAGATAAAAACAATAAATAAAGTCCTACGCTATTACAACCCAATTGAATAATTAATATTTTTTTACAACCATATCGAATTGAGTGAATAAATAAGAAATGATATAAATAAATAAATGTAATGCATAAAGCTATAAATAAAATAAAATGCAAGTGCGAAAAAATAAATATGAGAATGAAATGCACCTAAAAGACATGGTAAGAAAGAAGTAGTATTTTTTTTATGAGTGAGATGCGTGTGAAAATGAGACGGAGGAAGAAAAGAAATATTTTGCACTTGGTCACAATAAAGCAAGTATGGACACAAACACATAGAACACTCAAGAAAGACCAAGCAATAACATTATCAAGAAGTAAAAATAAAGAAAATCATATAACATGTAAGATTAGCATGAATGTGTATTTATTATTTTTTAGTGTCATACTCAAGTGTAAGTGCATAATCATTTTAAGTCAAGAACACACATAAAAAATACAAAAAAAACCATCATTCAAAAGCACTTATAGTCATACTAATCATGTTATATCAAGAAGCGACACAAGCTTAATCAAGAAGGAAAGGGAAAAGAAAAGAAACAAACAACAATGCATGAATGAATGAATTTAGGCCAAAAATGGTTCTTAACTTTTATTGCAAGTGTTAGAGTTCAATGATCCAAAAAGGTAAGATATTGTCTCTAACGCGCATTTTTGAATAATGCAATGTCCTAACCTAAATGCATGTATGCATGTAAAAATGTGAAGTGAATCGTGTTATGTGAAATTGTAGTGTAGCATGTGAATTGTAGTGTAAAATGTATCATATTAAAAATGCATGAGCATGCACATGATGCAAATGGTTCTATCACTAACATATGCAAAGAGAGAAAAAAACATGAAGACATATCATATCTAAATAGCAAAGAAGAAATCATATTAAGCATAAAATTTTACCTAATCATCCCAATCATGACATAAGAAAACTTAACAAAGATATTTACATGATCAAACAAGCAAAGCTAAATAAATAAAAAAAAGTCATAGATTCATGAGATTAGCACAAAGCAAACATATTGAGCATACATTAACTTAACACTCTCATTCATAGCATCTATCTATATATATGTAAATAACATACGTATGTTATTACTAAATTACCCATCCCTCAAAATTTAACACATCACTCTTTTTGGAAAAAAAAGTCATTTCACACTTAAGTTGTACTTTTTATCAGTAAAATAATCCTACACCTAATTCTGACTCAATATCTATTATACATGAGACAATAACTTGTCTTTTTCTTCAACAAAGTAGTTTGTCCATTGGGTTATCTTTTATATTCATATTATAAACACATAAATCTTCTACAATGCACTTCCCACTATATCCCACTCATTCTTTCTCTTACTTTTCCTTCAATTCAAAATTCAAATCTAAAAAAATATTATCTCTCTCTTTCCACTTTTTTCTCTCACACTCACACTTTCAATCTTAAAATTTTTTTTCTCTCTCTCTCTTCTCTCTCTTACGGTCTCTCTTTCTCAAATTCTCCCACTCATTCTTTCTTCATTCTTTTCTCATATTCTTCTCTCAAATTCTCTCAAATCTTTTTCACAATACTAATTTCTTTTCATGTTTATGGATTGTAGGTGTCAAGAAGAGGATTTAACTTCAAAAAAGAAAGAAATTATCAAAGGAGAAATAAGAGATCTAAAGTTGTGAGTTTCTTTTCTTCTTCTATTTATTTTAATTTCTTGCTTTTTTTATTTTGATTTTGTTCTTTTTGGTTTATGTTATATTATATTTCAATGATGGTTTATGTTATATTTCAAGGATTTGTTGTTGAAAATACATTTTATAGTTTGTGTTATGATTTTTTTATTTAGAGAAAAAAGCTCAAACAAGTGAGAACAAACATGTAGTTATCTTTTTGTGTTATGGGTTTTTTATTTATGGTTTTCTCTTCATATCCAATGATGATTTGATGATTTATGTTATTTTTTGTTTTTAGAGTTGTTGAAGATAATGATTTATGCACACCAATAAAGAAGTAAAATCATCAAACTTTTTTTCTCATCATTTTTTAGCTTTCACATAATCTCAAATGATGATTTGAAGATTTGTGTTTTTTTTCTCTTTTCTAGAGTTGTTGAAGATAATGTATTTCACACACTATTAAAATATTGTTTGTTAATTTTTAAATGAAAAAAGTATGAAAATCCTCTACTTTGTCATATATAGGTTAGAGTTTCACATATTGGAAACATTTCAAATTAAATTTACTCATCTCTTTGAATTCACATATTAAATTCACATATTGTTTAGTGTTGTTGAAAATAGATTTTATGGTTTGTGTTATGGTTTTTTTTTTATTTAGAGAAAAGAGCTCAAACAAGTGAGAACAAACATGTAGGTATCAACAAAAAGATGTGAAAATAAAAAAGAAAACAAAAAGATTGAAACTTAATAGAAGAAAAGTAATGAACATTGTAACTACATGTATGTTGTTGTATAAATATTTAATTTTTTCCTCTTATTTGTAAGGTTATGAATATTGTTGTTGTTTTGATTTTCTTGATATGGTTGTTATAATACTCAAAGAATTGACTTTTTGTTTTTTGAGACATTAAAGTGTAAATTTTTGTATTTATTTTACAAAAAAGATGTGAAAATCAAAAAGATTGAAACTTGATGGAAGAAAAGTGAACATTGTAAGATTCAATGGAGAGTATTTATTTTGTTGAGAAAACTTGTATTTTTCTTTGGTTTTGTTTTCAAATTGATGAAGTTGTTCTTATTGTTGAGAAAAATTTAGATTATATAAAAGTTTGTTCTAACTTAATTTCAATCTTTGATTGATATGAAGTTATATCCTAATATCTATAATTTTGTATGCTAAGATTTTCTAAAGTTTAGGACCATGAATTTCTGTTTTTGTTTCCGCTCAATTTTTAAAGTTTTCTCTTCATCTCTAATGATGATTTCATGATTTATGTTATTTTTTGTTTTTAGTTTTCTCTTCATATCTTCATTTCCGTTTCTGAAGTAATTAACTTTAGTCATAGGTTACCTCTTTTTATGACTTTCTATGTTCAAATTTTCACTTTTGTGTTATCATTATGATTTTAAAAATGAGAAATGTTAGTTTGACTTACTATATTAATGGGGCTATAGGTTTGAATCGTTCATTCTAAAGATAACTTCATAGAAAAAGCAACAAGATAGTGTATGTAAAATAATTCTTAGTTATTATTTTTTCTTTTAATTTAATGCATTGTAGACTTTGAATGAATATTTATGTGACTGATTTCTAACATTTGTTAAATGTCTATTTTTATGTCTTTTTTGAGAAGAGGAGGCAAAGAAGAAGGTTTTATTCATGTATCATATTTGGTTCAATGTACTCAAAACTACCACATAAGGTATGACACAATATTTATGACACAATTACTTCTTTTTTGCATTCTATGTGATAAGTCTTTGTATCTCATTTTTTATGGCATTGGTTGTTCATCTCTATTATTGATAACCAAATTCAAATGTGTACTTTGTTTCAACTTATTATTCATGTTCACCTAATTGTCTCACTATTATCTTTAATTTCACTAACTAGCTTTATTCTTTCCTGTATTTACCAAATGAATTGATTTCAACATGGAAGGTTTAGATTTGTTAGTAGAATTTATTTGCTAAGAGAGTGAGTGCATGATTTATGAATGAGTGCCTTATCGGCTAATGTGATTACAAATTCAATGATTAAAGCTATCCATGGGTTCCTATTTCACCTAATTATTGATGGTGAAAATTATTTGCAGGGGAGGTATCTAGCATGCTCATTGCAATTATGTTCCTACATTAAGTTATTAAAGTAAGATTCATTTTAATTATATATCTTTCTCATTTTAATTATAGCACTCTTAGTTTTTTTGCCTATGCATTCTCATTCATATTTAAACAAATTCACTATTTCAAAAACACACATTTTCAAAATATTGGTGTGTCAAATCTTTTTTTGGAAGTATATTATTTAGTTTCCCACATTATTAATTTATTTGCACACACTTGGAATTCAATTGTATCTATGAACCATTTGGATAAATATATAAAAAATAAATCTAATTGTAACTATTACTTTAGTTTCTTCAATTGTGTTTTATGCAATAGCTTTACGAGTGCAGTGCTATAAATATATATCAAGAACATGCTAAGAAAAGCAGGACATAGTTTGTAACTAATATGATATATTAGCTATGTCTATTTCTTTTGAGCAGGTGGAACAATTAAAAAAAAGCAATCGAAAATTATTAGTGCACATAATGTTCCATATAAATGTAGAAAAGCTCGACATCAACTTGACATTGTACCAGTTCTGAAACTACAAGGAAACTCTGAAGTTTGTTGAAGATTAGCTAATGCCTATGTGCAACTAGAATAGACATTTTCTATTGTACATGGTTGATAATTGATATAGTATCTCAATTTATATTGTATTGTGTTCTATTAATGTCATGTACACTGTACTTTTTCTTTGTACAACTTATATATTAATTACATGAGATTAAGCACATTCTATTTATATTGTCTTATTTTTCATCATTTCCTTTAGCCAATGAAGAGGTCTATTATGATTTGTTGGGATGTTTTTATTTGTCGAAGACCACTCTTTATTTGTTTTTAACAAACTAGGAATTAGAACAAAACTTAATATTTTTGCTTTAAATGTATATGATTATATTAGATTGTGAATGATTCATTTTTTCTTTTTCAACTTCAATTTTACTATAAGATCAAAGAAACAATTTATTATTGAATCTATGCTTATCCTACGAAAGTTGCAGTTTTGTTCATTTTATTCCAAGCAATCACATCACATTTGACACAACATTTTCTATGGCTATTGTTGAAGGCATAATTTTTTATATGTTCTCTTCAATAGTCACTTTGATGATTTACTATGGTTATTGTTGAACGCTTTAATCTTCAAGACATTAAAATGATCAAAATAGACATTACTATGGATTATTAGACGTATTTGTCAACAAAAAAAAAGGATTATTGGACGTATGTTTTTCTCATTTTCTATAAGATTATTTTATGCAACATGATCAATTGTGTAGCTTTAATATATCCTTTATCTATTCTTATTCATAGGCACCTCTAAGCAGCATATTGAACTGCACACAGGGAATTTACTACAAATGTTCAATGAAATCACACACACGTTTCAATTTTGGTTTAATTGCAACTTTTGGATGGGGTTTGAATTAGTATTCTTCGTTTATCTATTTATCAGCGTAATTCTTCAAATTGCCCTTGAGAAAACTAATATTAAATTAATTGATAAATTATATTAATTTTTCATATTTACAAACACAAAGTAATTTTTATTGAAACAGACGTCTAATTTAACAATTTTTGCATTTTTCTATGAAGTCCAGACACTTGATACGACATAGATACAATACGATACGTATACGACGATACATGAAAATTTTAAAATTTAAAATACGATACGAATATGATATTTTAATAAAAATTAATATTAATATATAAATACAAAATATATAAACATAACTAAAATTCATCAATTTTTTTTTGAATCATAAAATTGATCAATTTGTAATTTAAAGGATTCAAGTGTCTAACATTTATAACTTTAGGGATCACAATGGGAACCTCTTTTATCATGATTAATTTTTTCTTTAAGTTTTTTTTCTCTTTCATTTAGCTTCACAACCAATAAAAACTTTAAGGACCACAATGAAAAAAAATTAAAAGGCATAACTTAATCTCTAATCATATATTAATATGAGATATATTTTCTTAAAATTTCTAAAGATACTAATATTTGTAATCATACATCAACACAATTTTTTGTCATATTTATTGAGATCTATTATTTTGTATGTAGACGAAATAGTAAAACCATTATAAACTCACACACAAAGTAGAATGACTGGAGTTTGAACCCTGATCATGGACGTCCAGCTTAATAATTTTGACATTACCCTAATATTCGGACTCTCTAAATAGGTTGAAGTTAAAGAAAACTACTTGACATTATTTTTGGAAGACTTTGATTATCATAGTAAGATTAAGATTATTAATCATTGTTTAATGGTTATGACAAACGAAAAATTGGTTTATCGTCACTTTTAAACTACATTTTGGTACTATTTTATTTAGTTTCTTAGACACACTTCATTAATACAAATATCTACTTTATAATTTATTTTTATATCTATCCAATTTTCCTACTTTTTTGTACTATTCAATGTTATTTTTTGACAGTAAGACTACCCATCTATGTATAGTAGGTTAATAGATTGTCTTTTAAGAAATTGTGATGTGATGGGTCAATGTAAAACACAATGCTCATAATGAAGTTATGCAATAGAAAGGTCTAGGTGTAGAGAGAATAAACTTTGTAAGAAATTAAATACAAAGATTTAGAAGACTTTTTTGGGAGTTTGTCCATTTTATTGATGATTAGATTTTTAGTATATTTACGAAGCCTATCATATGTATCATTGATAAAATTTTGAGGAGCTCCACGTGAATCATAAGAAAACTGCCAATTTTATTAGTGATAAATTTGTTAAAAGATTCATCGAAAGATTGTCATATATATCGTTGATAAGAATTTTAAATTCAACGAAGACTGCCAATTTTATCGCTATTTTTTACGCATATATTAATAAAATTATCTATTTTTTTAGTAATTTTTATGGATATGTATATATATATATATATATATATATATATACTCATATATTATTACGGGGATCTAACTCTTTTGATGCTTTTGCATTAAATCTATGTTTTTATGCATATATTAATAAAATTATCTATTTTTTGATAATTTTTACGGCTCTATATTTATACTCTTATATTATTACAGGGAACTGACTTTTTTGATAGTTTCTTTGAGATCTATATTTTACGCATATATTAATAAAATTATTTATTTTTTGATAATTTTTACAAAGTTTATATGCATACTCATAAATTATTACAGGGACCTAACTTTTTTGATGATTTGTTCGATAACTATTTTTTGACGCATATATTAATAAAATTGTTTATTTTTTTTATAATTTTTATGGCTCTATATTTATACCATTATATTATTACGATAACTAACTTTTTGATAGTTTCTTTGGGATCTATGTTTTTACGCATAATTGAATAAAATTATTTTTTGGGTAATTTTTATGAAGTCTATATTTATATTCATAAATTATTACGGGACCTAACTTTTTTGATGATTTGTTCCAGATCAATTTTTTGATGCATATATTAATAATATTGTCATTTTTTTGGTAATTTTTACGGCTCGATATTGATACTCTTATATTATTACAGGGAAACTAACTTTTTTTATGGTTCCTTTGAGATCTATGTTTGTACGCATATATTAATAAAATTATCTATTTTTTGGTAATTTTTACGAAGTCTGTATTTATACTACTAATAAATTATTATGGGGACCTAACTTTTTTGATAATTTGTTCAAGATCTATTTTTGGATGCATATATTAATAAAATTGTCATTTTTTTGGAATATTTTATGGCTCTATATTTATGCTCTTATATTTTATGGGTAGTGACAAATTTAAAATTTTTGAATAGTGGAAGCATCACATATTTAAATTTGTAGTATTAAATAAATAAAAATATATTTTATTTCCTTTTTTTAAAATAAGCTGGTATTATTATTATTATTATTATTATTATTATTATTATTATTATTATTCAAGGCTAAATATAAATAATACAGTCCTCATGAGCCTAGCTCAATTGATAAAGGACATTGCACATTTGTGTAGGGATCGAGATTTGAACCTGGTATGTCCACTTATTCACTTTTAAAGGGTGAATTTCAGCCGCTAGACTACCTGACAAAAAAAAAATACAAAATGCACAAAAGATAAAAAAAGCAATTACATGTTAATGTAAGAAACAGAAAAGAAAGAAAGACTCATCAAAATAAACAATAAAGAGGCCAACACAAATATATCCTATAATATCCCAAACCAAAATTATTATATTTTTAAGAAGGTAATAAATTAGCCCACTTGAATTGGCACCTGAGACATTAAGGAGGAACACACTCTTAGGTCCTAAGTGATGAATACCACTCAGATCAACCCAAGTGAGTTTAACCAAAATTGAAACTTAAAGGGAATGAATTATATTGTAAATTTGTGTTTAGTTTCTTTGTTTTGATAATAGTATTTTCATTTTTTGTGTTTGGAATAAAAATATTTTGGAATTGTTGTGTCACTTATGATCATAGTGTGGGGATAGAGAGAAAGGTTGTGTGGTGTGTGTGGGCTAAATGGTTAAAATATCAATAATTATTGTGTTTGGAATAATTTCTTTTTTGTGCAGGCCTATATTTTTATTCATATGTTAATAATGTTGCCTATTTTTTTAGCCATATATTAATAAAATTGCTTATTTTTTGATAGTTTTTGCGTGTCTGTATTTATATTCATATATTAACACGATAATCTTAATTTTTTGATTGTTTCTGAAGGATCTATGTTTTTACTCATACTACCTCTAATACTATATATAAGAAATTTTGACTTTTTAAATTCATTGTAAAGTTGATGTATCTATACTATGTTTGTCTAATTTTTAATAATTTTTGTGAACAATATGAATAAGAGTAGGACGAAGATTTAATCTGAGAAACGAGGCTTGGTTTCACGCTGGATGAAGGACGAAACGCAAAGGAAGAACAAGATGGAATGAACTGGTATGAGAAGAAGAAGAAGAAGAAGAAGAAGAAGAAGAGATTGAGCAAATATTTGATATTTATGTTTTTATTTAACTCAAAGAAAATTGTGGTTTTGTTTTAAGTGATACAATTTTAATTCAATCGGCCCTGTTTAGTTCAGGGTTTTTGGAGGGAAGTGGAGGGGAGAGCCAGAGAGGAGGTGAAATTTAAAAATATTATGTTTGGTTCAATTTTGTAACGAAGGGAGGGGAGGGGAGAAGTAGTTTACTTTTTTATCCTTAACCTTATAAATTCAAAATAAGGATTAAACTATAATGAATATTTTATTTCAATTTTTTTTTAATGGATATATAACCAAAAAAATATATGATGAGAAAAACTTAAGTTATTTTGTTGACAAAAAAAACAAATACCTAAATTTTAAATATTTCAACAAGGATAATTTAAGATTTTAATAAACAAATTGAGGATAATTTTGATTCCATTTCATGTCCAACACTAAACAGAACATCCAAAAGACTTTTAGAACTAAGGAATCAACCTAAAGAAGCGGTAATTGATCCAATAATTATAAGCTCTGAGAGTGAATCCGATTCTGAAATTGAGGATGATGGGCCTTGCATTTGGAACATGAAGATTACAAAAGTTTATTCAAAGAGGACGAAATGCCAAGGTTTGGTAAATAAATTTAAATCTTCTTTTACTTTTTTTGATGGAATGAATTATATGTCAATTTAAAATTACCTTTTAGGATATCCACTATATTTATATCATTTATTTTTACACTACTTCATATGTTCAAATTAAATGTCATGTGAAACAAAGTAATCTACCACCAAATGTCATTTAATAGAAATAACGGTTATTACTTCATCTAATGAGGTCGTTCAAAACTTCCTCAATCATATGTTATTGCTCTATTTAAAACTTCATCTACTAATTTTAATTTTCTCCAGCATTTGCCTATGGGACCTATAACAAGGTCTCTAGGAAACCAATCAATCATATGGATGAAATATGAAGATTCATCTTTCCGCTTTCCTGCCGAAATTATCACCGCAAATAGAAACAACAATGAAAAATATACTTATGATGGATGGTCAGAATATGTTTCCTTTCACAAACCCAAACGCGGTGATTTATTGATTTTCAAACTTGATTCCCCAGCAAATACTCTCTTTGTGAAATTGATTCGGCGTGAAGATCCATGTTAAGGATTGAAGGCCCAACATCAATGGTGGTTTAAGTGATGAAGTTGATTAAGGGTTATTTAGGTTTATTAAGTTTATCTTATGTCGGTTTTCCATGTTTTTTGGTGTCTTTGATGTTTTGAAGAACATTGGATATCTTTTGGACAATATGTGTACTACTATCTTATGTATTTGTGGCTGGACTATAACCAATTTAAGAACTTTAACATATAATGCCCTTAATGATGTTATTATAATATTTATTTCCCTTATATATCTGATTTTAATTCCTTATATCATCAAAAAGCTATTTTCAGTCTACAATTAAAATGTCACACACAAAGTGACACCCTTATAATGATTCATAACTTCCTAAATAAAATTGTCTAATTACTTAAATAACACCTGTTATGATAATGATTTTTAAAACAATTGTTAAACATGACCATATAAAATTACTTATATTAATATTTTAAACATGCTTGGTAATATTCGTCTTATAATATTCAATTCATATATATTCATTGGTAGTCCCTCAGATTCATTAATTCTTTGGTTCTGTTTTGGCTAACAGCATTTTCCTAAGGGTAATGTCACAAAGGCACTAAATAGTATAACCAGGATCCGTATCAGATCTGAAGATTATACTTCATTCAATTACTCTGCTTTCATCAAAATTGTTAAGAGGAACAAGAAAGAAAGATACATTAGAAAAGGTTGATATGACTATGTGCGGTACCACAAACTGAAACATGGGGATCTCTTGATTTTCACTTTGAGATCTCCCACAAATAATCTAAATGTGAAATTGGTTCGTCGGGAAGATCAACAATAAAATTTAGTACTTAATTATCATATAATATCTTTCATTTTGAATTATATTTTAAGTACCTTTTAAACTTATTATGTTAACTTTTATTACCTTAGTAAGATGTAATAGTTAATATTTGGATGCATTTTGTATTAAGACAATTTTATTGTTATTAGATACTTTATTACCAAGTTTCAACTGCATTACACAAATAATTTTTATTTTAAAGTAATTCATGAAATCTATAAGTGTTTGAATATCATTTTCTATGGTCCATGCTTGGAGGGTAAAATCTACACTAAATACCAAACAAATTTTTTCAATGTTTTACACATTATTTCATATTAATAGAAATATAGAAAGTAGGAATATTAATATGTTTTAAAAAACACACAAATTGGTCTTTTTATTTAGTCTAAGGAGCTCAATTTCTACAACAATATTAATCAAGTTTCAATTCTACTAATCTTAAGATATTTTAATCCGATTTTATTAATGTTCATATATAAAAAGTCGCGCGCATGCGCACGGGAACTCGACTAGTATATAAAAAAAGAAACTAACACTTTTCAAAGAAGCTAAACATATGATCAAGCAACTAACAAGCAAAGCTAAAATAAAAAGTAACACTAATGTCATATCATAATTAATTATTTTCATTTTTTTTATGATTTTTCATATTCTAAACAATCGAAGTGAAATAAAAAGAAAAGTCAAAGAGAAAAAACTAAAACTTAAATCTTAACACTTAAGAGGAGTTAATTTTCAAGTTACATGTTTTTCTTATATATATACAAAAATGAAATGGGCTCAAAGGATGAGCCCAATGATAGATCTGAAACCAAGCCCGTGGGGGGCGCGAGGAGAAAGCCCGGGGGGCGGGTGGAGAAAATCAGAGTTGGGGGTGCACTGAGAAGCCCTGGGGGCGCGCGCAGTAAATCAGAGGTGGGGGTGCGCTGAGAAGCCCTGGGATAACTACATGTATGTTGTTGTATAAATATTTAATTTTTTCCTCTTATTTGTAAGGTTATGAATATTGTTGTTGTTTTGATTTTCTTGATATGGTTGTTATAATACTCAAAGAATTGACTTTTTGTTTTTTGAGACATTAAAGTGTCAATTTTTGATGAGTAAAAAGGGGGCGCACGGAGTAATCAGAAGTGGGAGGTATTAATTGTTTTTTTTCTTTTTTTGGCAAATTTTCCTCTTCTTCTTTCTCTCGTTCTCCCTCTTTCTCTCTATTTCTTTCTTCTTTCATTCTCAAGAACAAGCACAAAATCAGAAGAAAAAAAACATGTTTGAATCCTAAAACACAAAACACAAACCCTACACAAAATCATCTTCTAAACACGAATCTAAAAGCGAAAATCATAAACAAACATCAAAAAAGCCAGATCGGGTCTCACAGATTCAAATTGAAACCCTAAATTTCCAAATCAAACTTCAATCATGCAATTAACATATGTAAACAACAAACAACGACGAATCTTTCATCTCAAAACATAGAGAACACAGATCTGCAACCTAGATCTACATGTTCATATGAAATCCAAATGAAGATGCATGAAGGGGATGAATATAAACTCACCTTCCTTGCAGTGAATCTTCGAGTAAGTCTTTGTTTCTCTCTTTCTCCTTCTCTTCTGTTCCTTCTCTTCTTTGGCTCTAATCTGCTCTTTCTCTCTTGCTAACCCTTTTGTTCGTCCTTTTTTGTGAGGTTTGAGGACCGGTAACTGGAAGCTACGAACAAAAAATTCTTCACAGTGTGTGAAGAATTTCGTTCCTGAGTTTTAGTTGATTTTCTTGTTAGGTTCTGATATGTGTTTTTGGTTTTTTTCGGTTGTAAAAGGGGTTTTGTTTTATCTTTTTGATTTTTTTGTGTTTTCTGTGAACGTTGTAAGTTTGTTGTTTTGTTTCTGTGTTTTGAAATGGTGATTTTGTATTGCTGAGTTTTCTTTTTGTGATTTTGTGTTTTCTAACCTAACCTCCGCCGTTTCTAAATGTTGTCAAAAAGCCCCGCTGGTCTGTGAATTGTGTTGTTGTTAAATAGGCTGGAATTAGGGTTGTGATGATAGAAGAAGAAACAATGCATAATCACTTTGTTGCTTCAGTTCTGGGTTTGAAAATGTGCATTGAAAGAGGAAAGGGACAAAATTGTGTGTACTGGTTTTTGCAGAAAAAATGTGACATGCCTTGGATTCCTCCTTTTCATTTTTTTAGTCTTTTTTGAATAATAATAATAATAATAATAATAATAATAATAATAATAAATGAAAGCGAAAGAGAAAAATAAATAAAGGAAACACTCTATATTTTTTTTAGAAAAGTTTTTTTTTATAATAAAGATAATGATAATAATGGTAAATAATTGTGGTGATAATGGAAAAAAAAGGACACGGTACTAAGTTTAATGAAAAAAAAGTAATGTATATTTTCTTTTTTGATTTTCATGATATGATGCAAATAATAAAACGATATAAGATAGAATTAAATTAAATGACGAGTGGAGAAAATAAAAAAATGAATGATAATGATGATAGTAGTGAATAGACAAAAAATACTACTAATGCGATAAAATGACACAAATACGATAGATAAAATCAAATGACCAAAACGAGCGCAAATATACTAGTAAAGGAAATGAATGCGATGTGATGATCTTTTTTTACAAAACATTTTTTGGTATTTTTTTATAAGAAAATAGAAACGGATTTTAGGTCCAAAATTGGGGTACTACAGAGGTGAAAACCCTTCAAGCCAAATTAGATGAAGCCCTTGTACCAAAAACTACTTTTGTGGATGTACCAAAGTTTTTTAACAAGCTTAGAAATAGGCCTTCTAAAAATGACAAATTTGTTAAAAAGAACATGAATCCTAAAAGGAAATATTTGTGTCACAAGGATCATTCCAATGTTGTGCGTTACTATTGTTGTGAAAAGGGTCATACCATTGTTAAGTGCCAAGCTAGAAAAGTTTTTGTACCAAAAGGCAAGATGCAATGGATTCCCAAATCCATCAATGGTTTCGTTACTAACCACCTAGGACCCAATGAGAGTTGGGGACCTATTTGCAATGTTTAAAGTTATAGGAAAGCGTCTTGAACCATTGACAAGAAACACCGGTAACAATGGCGTTCAAGACATAAAAAGGTGTAAATGGGTGAGAAAAGATTTGACTCAATATTCATGAAAGTTGTGGAACTTGATCACTTCCTATACTTGACACTTAAGGGAAGATTCTTATCTCAAACTTTATTCCTATCCTTTACTTTGCATTTATATGTTTATGTGGTTCTTTGTTCATATACATATAATTTCAACTCAATGTGATATTTGGAATGATAGTTGTCCAATCCTCCATTTCCAAAAATTTTGCTCAATGATAGTAATAAGTTGTTGAGACTCATTTAAAAATGGGGATTTGACAAAGATCAAGCCAAAACTCATATTAAGTTCATTCATGCTTGTATATGTTTGTATATCATGTTGTGACTTGTTATGCATAATAAATGTAAATGCTTTGTCTTGGTACATTGATTGGAAATGTGAATTTTTTCTTTGATAAGTTTTGGTCACATTCATAATGTTTGTACCTTGGTGAATATATGTGTTTCATACGTACATGCTTATATAGAGTCATAAATTTTTTTTTTAACATCTTTCTGTTTGTTGCAACTTTATGACTTTAATATCTCAAATTAGTTGTATGATTCCTTTTTTTTATGTATAATGGCTTATGCATGATGCGTTGTTTATTTTTTGTCCGTAGGATATGTTCTGAATGCTTATAATGACCGATGTTTTAATAATCATGTGATTTGGTTTGGCTTGTTGATCTACATGCCATGTTTGTCAGGATTTGGTTTATTCGTCATTAGAATACATTTGTGCATATTTTGCTTAATTATTTGATCAAGATACTTTTATCATATAATGCATTTCGACAAATGTAAGTGCATAATATGACCTATATTTTTCAAACGTCTTTGAATTTCGATACTTCTCATGAGAGTTCTTTTCTTTGTTTTGATATTGTCAAAGGGGGAGAGAAGAATTGCAAGGATTTTGCAAGCATAAGCTACAAGCTAAGGAAAAGGCTTTGAGTTTTTCTGATTCGGTTACACGCAAGAGGGCATCAACTAAGGGGGAGCTTCGCAAGTGGTTAGCCTCGTTGTTGTTAGCGTCTGTAAAATATAGCTATTTGTAAATTGCATTTAGGTAGGCTTAGTTAGCTTATGCAATAGTTTTGACAATTATCAAAAAGGGGGAGAATGTAAATGCACCAGTTCCCCTCCGAGTTTTAATAATTGTCAAAACACATGAAAATAGAATAGATCATATTTTGTCAACAATTGATATTGACTTGAAAGCAAAAATCATTTTATAAACTTTGAAAAACCATATTCTGGGTATTTTGTATCGATACATATTTCCTTGTATAGATACAAATGTCCTGAAACTTGTTCAGGCTGATTATCACACATATGTATCGATACATAGCACTCTTGTATCGATACAAATTGCTCTCATTGGAGTCAGAGGAGCCTCTGTGTTTCGAAACACACTTATATGTTTCGAAACACATGCAGACTCTCTTGAAACTAGAGAGAGCCTTGTGTTTCGAAACACAGAATGTGTTTCGAAACAAATCAGTTAGACTCTGTTTTTCTGGTGTATGTATCGATACATACGCTTGGTTGTATCGATACAAAACTTTTTTTATTCAGTTTTTCAAGCACTTTCAACTGCTTGTATCGATACACACTGATATATGTATCGATACAAACCTGTCAAATTGTGCCTAAATTTACTCAATTCTATTTTGTCTATAAATAGCTATATGTGTAATCTTTGTAATGATGAGAAACCAATGGAAAACATTCTTTTCATCAAGATTGGTTAGAATTTTTGATCAAAGATCATTCTAAAGCAAGATCATCATCTTCTTCCAAGTGTTCATCGAATTGAGATTGAGAATGGGATCAATCGAAGGTTCTTGAAGATTGTGGAAGATAACGTTCGGTGTGTGAGTTCGTGGTGAATCAGAATCACAATCGAGTTGGTTTCCTTTAGAAGGAGGTTTCTCATCCAGATTCAAGAAGGTAGCTTGCTTGAATGATCAACGTAACGTGACGACGGAATCAGCTGAACGATCGGCGCAAAGTTCTTTGCGGAAGATAGGTGCGTGAGTTTGATCGTTAGAATCAGAGGTTGAAGTCTCGGTTCGTTGAGGAAGCACGAATTGCGATTGAAGCTACGATCATGATTGTATATCGAGTCGTATTGTATTAGTCGCGAATTTGTGCATTTGTAAAAGATTTTCAAAGATAGTGAAAGTCTCACCTATATCCGTTTGATAAGGTGGAGGGAGATGTACCGGCCGACTGCGAGGACGACACGAAAGCTGGGAACTCCCTGATCAGCTCTGGTTGTGTTTTTCTATCCCTCAACTCTTTAGTTTTCGCTTTATTTGTTCAATTGTGAAATTGATTTTCCGACGCACTCCACGTGTTTGTGGAAAATCAATTTCCCTCAACGTTGTTGTGATTAATTGCGAAACTTGATAAATTGTGTGTTGATCGAATTACTTGTGAAATTTGAATAAAATAACTTGATTTCGAGTATTTGAATTGCGTATTCGAATTGTCATAATTACTTCCGCTCACTCGATTGAAATACGTTATTTCGTGTGTTGTATTTCGAAACGCTTTTGTTTGCCACTTTGAAGCGTAGCCGATGTAGTCTTACACCTTTGTGGAGTATGATAAGAATAAGAATTCTTGTTTATGGCGCCAGTACATGCGGGTACGAGTTAAAGTTGATGTTCGCCAACCTATCAAAAAAGATACGAAGGTCAAAGACAAAGCAGGGAATTGGTGCACCTGTGTGGCATTATGGGGCATGCGGAAAACAAGTGTGAAGTCCGTTATTCCATGGAGCATGATGATGGGAAGAGAGAATGGTCTAATGACATTCGCGCCGAACTGAGACGGGGAAGTGGGAGGCAGACGTCACGCTGGTTGAGAGACGAAAGAGATAGCGGAGTCGGGCTGTCCGATGCCGAAAGGAGAAACAGTGGGCCCAGGTCGTTCCCCACCCATGCTGACGTGTCCATACCACAAAACAAGTCAAGCCAAAACCGGTCATTCATCACACCCCCTTGACAGCACTGCGTCAAATCCTCTTCACCAGCCAATAATAGTTGCAGACAAGACTTTTAATGCTATTAGCCGGCCATTTCCCAATACTATAACCGATAAAACACAACACTCATTAGTTAATCAATTCACATCAAACCCTACAACTGTTTTGTCTCCCAATTATCCCCAATCAATGCAAAATCATAACCAGCCCCCACGTGCATTCCTCTTTACTCAAAATAACAACATCCCACAAAATTTACCCCTCCATAACCTTGTCTTTAACAGCCCACCAAAACCAATTATCCCATTAAACCTTTCTAACCGAAAACAAATCCACATCCATAATCCCCAGCCCAACTACACCGAACCCAAATCTATACCCGAGTCCAACCCACATAAAACAATTCATGCAACTCGACCCGACCTGAAGACCCAAAGCATTAACCCGCCCCATGACAGCAACAACGACATGGAAAACCAGACTGAGAAAAAACGGAGAAGAAAAGAGGGTAATAAACCAGAAAACAACACAAACAACACAAACAACTCATCCTTGCATTTTTTATCGGGAGGTCCTAGCAGCCAAGACTGCCGGGAGCAATGAAAATCTTAAGTTGGAATTGCCGGGGGTTGGGCGCTCCGAACGCAATTCCGAACCTCAAATATATTTCCCAAAATCACCACCCAGATATCCTCTTCCTGTCTGAAACCTTATCTAAATCGCAGAGAATGGAAACAATTTGTGTTATGCTGAAAATTTAACGCTTGTCTTTCCATCGACGTAGAAGGTAAGAGTGGTGGTATCTCGGTTATGTGGAAAGATAACTTAAAGTGTACTATCATGAATTACTCCAGAAACTTTATAAACCTTATTGTGACCGACGGAGACAAAGGTGACTGTAGATTAACTTGTTACTATGGCTACCCAGAAAGCAACAGAAGACGACATGCTTGGAATTTATTGTGGGAACTCCGTGATATGTCAACTCTTCCTTGGTGTATCATAGGAGACTTCAATGATCGTTTATCTCCAGAGAACAAACAAGGAATTCACCCCCATCCTAACTCGCTTTGCGAAGGCTTTCGTGATGTGGTTAGCGACTGTGATCTTACGGACATACACCTTGAAGGGTATCCGTTTACCTGGGTTAAGAGCTGAAATTCTGGCAACCAGACAGACAAATGTTGTGCACAATGTTAGAGCACTTGTCCGAGCACTTGTCACACAATAATAATATAACGCATCGTAGCAAAGTAAAATAAGCGTGACAGAATAATAAAGAACACAGTGAGTTTGTTAACCCAGTTCGGCGCAACTTGCCCTAGTCTAGGGGATACCAATCCAGGAATGAACTCCACTATTATAGTTCTAGTGAAAAGCACAACGTAGACTCACTACTTGTCTTTGCACCACGACCCTACCAATGGCTGCTCTACCTAGGAACTCCTAGGTATGAGACCCCGTCTCAATTCCCACTAACAGTACAGACAGCACTGTTAAACACACACTTGTTTGTTTGTTTGGATGAGAGTCACACTCTAAAGACACAACTAAACTCCGTACTTAAAAGCTTAGGAGCAGTACACCATTACAACTCAAACACAGAGTACTTGACTTGAATCAGGATGATACAAGCAAGCCTCACAACTAACAAGAAAAAATAAAACCTTAAGACACACGCTTTAGTACACACACGGTTTTTCACACACAAAGCTAGGGTTTGTGTTTACATATATATAATACTGAGATAGCACGTGTTTGGGCTTCAAAACAGAGCATGGACGTTGTCAGGTCCAACTGATAAATCTTGCAAATATATTTTAGAAACATATAATATGTTTCCATAAATGGAAAAACATATTTTATGAAGCAATCAGGGCAAAACGCCACCTCCTGAAGGTTCTACACAAAAAGGCGAGACTTAGGGCGTGTTTGTTTCGGTGACAGAAAGAGTCATTCCTGGGAATAAGGGATAGGAAACAAATATTATTATGTTTGGTAGAAAGGAAACAAAAAAAATACCCAAGAACAAAAAATACCCAGGAACCCTAATATACCCACGTTTCCCCCACGTTCTCCTGCATTCTATTCCCATGAGATGGGGGTGGGAAAATTTTATTCCCAGGAACCATGAAGCCATCTTCTATGATGAAAACCCATTTTTACCCCTTAATTTTCCCGCTGAATCTTCCCTCCAATTCGATTTCTTACTTCCACAAACTGCCTTATATTCTTCTCAACTACTGGTTCATCACCTACATACCATTCTCTCTTTGTGTGGGTTTTCAATTTCACTCTGCTATTCAAGGTATTGCCTCACTTCTTTTCAATTTATGAACTTTGTTTATATTACTTCTTTTTAATTCATGTTTCCTGCATCATTGGTTTGAATTTCTCAAAAATTATTATCTTTATGTTTGTATGGAACTTGATTTGCTTCAAATGATTATGATGGAATTAATTCAATCAATAAAAAAAAAGGATTATATAACCAGTGTTTTCAAGGAACTAATTTTCTAATTAATTCGATTGTATGATAAGATGAATGTGTGGTTTTCTAATTATTATTGAATGTTCTGGTTTTTCATTCCTATGTAATCCTTGTACTTATATTAGCCTTTTAATTTGTGGTGTTCAAAAAAAAAAAAAAAGAACTTGTTTGTTTCATGCTAATTCTAAAAATCTATGTTTCTTTTCTTCGTTGAAAAACATCAACATATATGCAAATGTACATATTCTTCATTAATCACAATAACAAGATAGACTTAGATATTAGTACTTTATTCTTTTGTTAGGAGCTCTTGTTCTCCTCTCTTTTTTCTTTAATTTCTCTTTGAGATACATTTGTAATTTAGCAATATCTTCCTAATAAGATTTGTTAAGTTTGAAACCACTATATAGTTACATGTTTGTGCTTGATTTAGTATGTTTTATATGGTGTCACTTCTATGTTTCTAAGATAGTATTATGATATCTGCAGTCAATAAAAACTTATTTTTGATCATGACACATTTGTAGAATTATTTACATGAGTGATTTAGCTTGTATTGAGAATACAAGAATGGATAGGGCTGCTTTTCATAAACTATGTGACATGTTGCAAGTTACTGGTGGATTACTTCCTACTCGACATATGTGTGTTGAGGAATTGGTGGCCATGTTTTTACACATATTGGCACATCACGTTAAGAATAGAATGATTAGAAGACAATTTGTTAGGTCCGGTGAAACGATCAGTAGGCATTTCATAAATGTATTACTATCTGTCTTAAGGTGTCACAAAGAATTATTAAAACAACCTAAACCAATTTTGGAGGGCAACACAGATGAAAGATGGAAATACTTTACAAATTGTTTAGGAGCCCTTGATGGCACTTACATCAAGGTCAATGTGCCTGAAGCTGATAAAAGTAGATACAGAACAAGGAAAGGCGAGATAGCTACAAATGTGTTAGGTGTATGTTCCCCAGATTTACAATTCAGATATGTTTTGCCTGGTTGGGAGGGATCAGCAGCTGACTCTAGAGTCCTTAGAGATGCTATTTCTCGACCAAATGGTTTAAAAGTTCCTCAAGGTATAAAAGTATAGATTCATAAAAAAATAAAACATGTCTTGTATAGTTTATGGATATTAACTTTAGTTTTATTTATGATAGGGTATTACTATTTATGTGATGCTGGATACATGAATGGACAAGGATTTCTTACTCCTTATAGAGGTCAAAGGTATCACCTCAGTGAGTGGAGGCCAGCCACTTCTAAAGAATTTTTTAATATGAAACATTCTTCAGCCAGAAATGTAATAGAAAGATGTTTTGCACTTTTGAAAGGACGTTGGGCTATATTGAGAGAGAAGTCATTTTATCCCTTAAAAACTCAAGGAAGAATAATAACAACTTGCTGTCTTTTACATAACCATATTCGTAAAGAAATGGCATTGGATCCTCTGGAGAGGAATTTAGGATATGATCAGGTCTCCGATGAAGTCATGTCTGGCGACATGATAACTACGGTGGAGCCAAGTACTACATGGAGTCAATGGAGAGATAATTTTGCATTAGAAATATTTAATAGGTGGAGAGAGGGAAATCAGTGAAAATTTTAGTGTTTGTTATTTGACATTTATCATTTCATTTCATTGTAATTTTAATTTTAAATGTGCTATTGACTTTGATTATAAGAGTTTTATTAATCAAATTTATTTATGTGTATGAGTTTTTATTTGTAAAATATGAGTTCATGTACGATTTGATTTATTATATATAATGTGTTCAATTTTGACATGTACATACTTGTTGAGTTGTTGAATAAATGGAAGTGTCATATGAAAATCAAAATATAAAAAGCACAAAGCGACAATGGACACCTGAAGAAGATGCAGTATTAGTGCAAGGTTTGTTGAAATTGGTAGATGAAGGTTGGAAGGCTGATGCAGGCTCGTTTAAACCAGGGTATACTAAAGTATTGGAGAAATATATTCAAAGCAAAGTTCCAGGCTGCACATTAAGAGCTAACCCACATATTGAATCAAGAGTGAAACTTCTAAAAACACAATATTTTGCAATCAAAGATATGTTGGGTCCAAGTGCTAGTGGTTTTGGGTGGGATGATAATTGGAAGATGATCTTAGTAGAGAAGGAGATCTATAGTCAATGGTGCAAGGTAAAATACGGCATATATTATTTCTCATTTTATTATAACATTTATTATTGCATTAAATTTATATTTGTACACATTTTTCCTTAAAACGCAGTCTCATCCTACTGCAATTGGCTTGTATGGAAAACCATTTCCACACTTTGATGCTTTGGATAATGCATTTGGAAAAGATAAAGCATCTGGTAATGGAGAAGAAGATACAGCTGATATGGCTGCTGAAATGGAGAAGGAATATTTTCCATCAACACAAGAGGGTGGGTCAGCAAATAATTTGAATGACGATGACGAGAGTTTTGAGTCACAGATACTAGAAACACTCACTTCTAAGACTATTACTCCAGGATCAAATCCAACAAACCAAGCACAACGGGATTCTACTAATTATAGGACTGGAAAACGTGCTGGAAAAAGGGTGAAGCATACTGATGAGGCTTCTGATAACTTTTTAACTTCATTGAACAAGTTAGGTGAGTTTTATGCAAGCGGCGTTGAGAATATGAAACAACTCTCCTCTTGTTTTTTGCACGAGAAAATCACTGCTGAAAGGAGGGGTCAAATTTTTTCCATATTAAATGAAATAGGACTACCTAATAAAGATGTTGTGAGGGCTGCTATGCTTATCACCAAAGACAACAACTTGTGCGACTACTTTTTCGCTGTGACTACTCCTACATTGAGAAAGGAATTCGTGGAAATGGTTTTAAGTAACAATGGTTTTCAGTAGAATTTAGAATATTTACTACTTTGAATTTAGTATTAAAAAAACTCATGTAGGGATTGATTGTCGTTTGTTGGTTTAAGTTGTTTTTATCATTATTTGCTAAAAAATTCATGTATGGATTGTCTTTGATTTTTTTTCCCTTATTGAAATGTTGGTTTTGCTTTGGTTAATAGTGATGTGATTGTTATTCACATATATTTTTATTTAACACCTTGCTTATTGTATGAATGGTGTTGGAATTTGAGTGATTATATACTTCGGTGATTTGTGGTTCCGCTGTCTAGGTGTTGTAGTAGATGTGCATGTTTTGGTTGCTACAGGTGGTGTTTGTGGGCGTGTTGCTATGCTGTTGCTACTGTGTGTTCAGTGTTTGTTTTTTGTGGGTTTTTTCCCTTGTCCGTCGTTCTTCTTGTAATGATTGTCTTTGGCTTAGGTGTGGTGTGTTTATGCTTTCTTTCCTTTGCCTCTATATGTGTATGGGAGATGTTGTAGTGTTTTGTTGATCATAGGATTTCTTCCTCTATATCTGTATTGGAGATGTTGTGGGTTTTTGGAGAGCTCATATAGCACGGGATATGTTCTTTATGAAGATTCAGAGTTGTATTCTGGCAATATGGAATTGAAAATGTCAAAGAAAGTTGTCTCTATTCTCTAACTCCTTCCCCACAAATGTCAAAAAGTTATTTTATATATATATATATATATTGACAGCATTTTTTATTTTGACGCAATTTTTGTTTGACAACATTGTTATTAACATTGTTATCTTTTTGTTGACATAATTGTTATTAACATTGTTGTTTTTGCTAGATGTTACTTTTTCATTTCTATTTAATATTGGTTGAATGGAATATGTAATTACATATGTGTTGTTTCAAAAAAAAAAAACGGTGTTGATGGTTTTCAATGAAATGAGTGAATGAATTTGAATGAACATATCAGATTGGTACATATATGTTACAATGAGTAATGATTATGGAAATTAACTTTTATGAAAATATTATGAGAGAATTTATGGATTTTCTTGAATAGATTTTGTAAATATCAAAAATAATATTGTTGGATTTCATTGTTTATACATTAGGGGTATTTTGATAATTATTACACTCATTCCCAGGAACATACATTAGAAACCAAACATAGTTTAGTTATTCCTAGGAATTTTTTTTAAAAAACTTCCCAGGAATAAATTTAATAACCAAACACTTTTTTGCATATTTTTCTAGGAATAAGGTTCCCACTTATTCGTTCCTGGGAAAATTAATCCCGGGAATGAATTGTGTATCCGGCAAACAAACACACCCTTAGTGCACAAGTAATTGAGATAAAACTGAAGCAAATCTTTAAAAAGATCTCGCACAAAAATACGCGTACGTCCTGATGTTGTACGCACACGCTGGAGCATCTGGTCCAGCATCTGTCTAGTTAGCATCTGGTCCAGCATCTGGCTAGTTAGTGTTTTAGCAAAAATGAGGCCAATACACAAAAACCCAACAATCTCCCCCTTTGGCAAATTTTTGGCTAAAACAATCTTGGGCCATATATGAAAGCCAGAGAGATATACACAGCACACTCCTTCTACTCAATCAAAACATAGCAACTTTGAAGGAGAACAAGAACCATCTTCATATAGTAGATTTCCAATAAAAATGCTAACAAATAAGCTTCAACACACAAACATCAGAGGCATATAACAGCAGATAACATAAGATAGCCTCACACATAAAAACATCAGAGAAAATACGCTTCATCACAAATGTGAATGCTTCAACATCTGATACAGCATTCTCATGCAAGCATAAGCATAACATTCTCCTTCAACATCAGCAAACATCAGCACTCCCCCTGAGAACAATATCTCATGCATATCATAAAGAGTAACGAAACAACTCATGCATATTTGCCATGACAGAGCAACATAAACTACTTCATATCACCATATAGACAGATGTGTCAACATTAAGTAGAGCATCCAACATATTAGAGCATTATGTAGAGCATCAGGCATATCAACCAATATCAGCTAACTTCTCCCCCTTTTTAGCCACAAAAGTTGCCAAACTTCATATGAGTATTTGAAATAGGCATATACCATAGTATCATATCATCTCCATTTATCAGCATACTCAGATAACCACAACAGTTCATATGTAACATGTTGCATCATCATCAAGCACATCATACAACTAACATCCTAACAAGTAACAACTAGCACGATCATGAAGTAATTACTACTACTCCCCCTTAAGGACTAGGAAAAATAAATTCCTCCCCCTTAATTCATGCAATCACTAGAGTATAGTAGAAAATTATTCTACGTAGTCATCATCACACAACATACATCATCACACAAGATGCATTTGATCCCCGTCAAAACAAGCATAAACACTCTACTCACGGATAGATAGGCAGGAGGCACATACTACTCTCCCTCAGATAATCAACAAGTAGATAATAGGAGACAATCAAATATAATTTCTCCCCCTCAAAACATGCATGCGTATTTCATAAACTCACCTACTACAATAGGTCAGATGCCACTGTCACTGCTTCATGCATCATACTCACCTACACACAATATTAAGCTACTAGTACAAGACATATGTTAGATCATTTGTCAGAGCTTTATGCATCATACACATATAAAATAACACAGCAACTTCTACTCTCCCAATTTAGCCACAAATTCTGACAAACAACATTCATGCATAAAAGAAAGACACAGAGTACCAAAGAGTCACAGAGAAGCCACAAATAGAGTACTTATTACAAGCCATAAGCCACACACAAGTCCATAAGAAATAGGGAAACATCAAGATCAGAAAGAGGCAGTCTCATCAGAGTCAATTGACACTTCCTCAGTATCACCAGCAGCAGAAGCATTTCCTCCTTCTTCTTCCCTGTCCAGACCTTGTGCAGGAGGCTCACCCTCAGCTGCAATATCAGCTTTGAAGGCAGCTATAACCCTATCAATCTTCAGCTTCTTAGCACCTAGATCCAAACTAACATCCATAAGCTCAGCAATCATCTCCTGCTTACTCATACTACCAGATGACTGGACAGAAGTGACAGCCAAATCATCAGCTCGTGGCTGGGATATCAACCTGCAATCCAAACCAAGAGGACTAGGCCTCCCAGGCTCATATGTGCTAACCAAAATATCAGGGTGTTGTTGCAGAATAACACCACACACCAGAGTAGGAAATGGAATAGGAAACTTAACAGCAAAAGATTTAGCTTGCTCCAAAAATTGATGATAAATGTAATAACCAAAATCAAAAGCAGATTTAGTACCAACTGCATAAATGAGCTTACCAAGCACAGTGGCCACAAAATTAGATTGAGTAGTGGGGGACCCAGTTATTAGCAGCAATTTTGTTTAAAGCAGCATAAAGTGGAGACAGTTTTGCAGAGGACAAATGTCCAGGCCAATGTCTAAGCTTGTTACCTGTGATAGTCTTGTAGATGGTGTCATCGGTCACTTCCAACTCAGGAATGTCTTCAACCGATCTTCAAAGATAGGTATTAATAACTTGAGGAGAGAAGTTTACACACCAGCTTGTCATAACAGTGACCCAGATTCTTCACAGTCTTCATCAACCCAGCATACTCCAACACATCAACAAGCTTTTGGGCACTTTCACTCACAGCAGGTGTACTTTTCATGGATTTGATCCTTGTCCTACGAGCAACACCTGTCACAGGATTTTCCTCCACAGACATATCTTCTGGTCCATCATCTTCTACCAGAACCACATTATTTTGTAACACATTATCAGGACTCAAAGCTTGCTTAGTCTCAAATTCTTCAGACTGAGGCTCAGGGAAACCTTCTTCATGAACACTTTCAGCAGTAGGAGTGTTTGGGACCACAGTGGTCTCAACATTGGCTTGTGCCAAAGATGCGTGAGCATCTGGCATAGCATCTATCTGCTTATCACTAAAATCAGCTGATTTCTCAGCAACACTAACATCTTGTTCAGCAACAAAACCACCAGTTTTCTCATGATGAACAAATTTTTCAACAGAGAAATTTGACTTAATATCCTCTACACAGTCATCTACCTTGGGATTATCAGTACCTAGGGTTTTAGTAGTATCAACAATAACATTACCCTCACCGGGGGTATCCTCAGATTTACTGACAGACGTATCAGCATTTGGTTCCACAATAGTCGAAACAAACGGATTCTCTTTACAATAGAGATCGTGCATGCTTAATCCAACACGCTGAACATCAGAGGGTTTTGATTTATTACCTTTTGATTTTGAACCCTCAGAGGACGAAGAGACCTTTCTTGAACTCTTCTTCCTTGATACTAGCACCTTAGAGTGTCGTGTGGTTACTCCGGTACTAGAAACAGTGGCAAGCGGTTGAGCATCAGTAATAACAGTCGCTGGATTCACTTGTTGAGTGATAGGATCGGAAACAGAATCAGACGGAAGAGTGGATGATAGATCTTGCATTGTGGATTTGTCATTCTTTTGCTTCCACTCTTTCTTGATGTTCTTCATAATAGGCTCAGTTTTTGATAAATGAGTTTTGTCAGGATACCCATACAATTTGAAGCAGTAAGGTCTAATGTGTCCCTTTCTTCCACAGTGGTAACATACCCAACCAGAATATCTTTTCTTTGATTTGGTATTGTTTCTGGTTGTCTGTTGTCTCACCGGATGCTGGGGCATCTGTCTTGGCATCGTTGGATCATAAGTACTAACAGAAGGAACAAACTTCTTTACCGGCACAAATTTTTGATGATAGAGTGAACTGTAGTTGAAACCAATACCTTTAGTATCATTAGAATTCTGTCCTAACTCTAGGATTTATATAGAGTAACATCACCATCTAGTCTTGAATTTTCTTCCAGAAGTTTGTTTTTCTCAGCTTGCAATATAGCAATGGTCTTATTTTGCCTTATCACTGTGTTACCAACTTCTATGCTTTTAAGCCATAATCCCTCATAACAATCAACTAATTCATCATAAGTCATTTCACCATCGTGTGATTCAACATCAGATGTACATACTCCAGTTAAACAAATCACATGATTAGCAGTTTCAGAATCTTCTTCTGATTCATCTTCATCAGTCTGCTATTTCCTTTGATTGTTGGCATTCCTATTGATGCTGCAACTGTTGTCAGGGCGTCTGTCCATCAATTTCAAGACTTTATTAAATTGTTTTCTTAATAACACAATAGCTTCAGAGATGCTTTCATCAGCCTCCATATCACTCTGTCGATCAGTCTCCTCGGCATTAGAGACAAAAGCAATGCTTTTCGTCTTCTTTTCAAATCCTCCATTTGCTGACATCTCAAAAGTTTGTAGAGAACCAACTAATTCATCCATTTTCAATTCCGAAATGTCCTTGGCTTCCTCTATTGCAGTGACCTTCATGTCAAACTTCTTAGGCAGGGACCTAAGCATTTTTCTTACTAGAGTTTCTTCAGATATCTTCTCACCCAAGGCATCAAATTGATTGTCATAATCAAGAATTGTCGTGTGAAACTCTTGAATGCTTTCATAATCCTTCATTCTTAATTTCTCAAACTTACTAGTCAAGAGTTGCAGCCTTGAGCTTTTCACCTTTGAGGTACCCTCATGAACAGTTTGGAGTGTCTTCCATGCATCCTTTGCAATAGTACATTTTTTTATCAATTTGAAAATATGCGCATCAACTCCATTGATTAAAGCATTTAGAGCCCTTGAATTTGCATTGGCTAATGCTTCTTCCTCCTTGCTCCATTCCTCCTCAGGTTTCAGCATAGTGGTAGTCTCCCCTTCCTTACCAGTAGTAACTACAGGATGTTCCCATCCTTTAATAACAGCTTTCCATGTTTTGT
Source organism: Trifolium dubium (assembly GCA_951804385.1). Taxonomy (NCBI): domain Eukaryota; kingdom Viridiplantae; phylum Streptophyta; class Magnoliopsida; order Fabales; family Fabaceae; genus Trifolium; species Trifolium dubium. The sequence goes on along the minus strand of OX638074.1, from coordinate 9,093,527 downwards.
GATCCATGGATTTCAAGAAGGTAGTCATTTTAGACTTCCAGTTGTCATAGTTAGCCTCACCAACCAAGAGTGGTGGTCTATTCATTTGTCCTCCTACGTTGTCCATCTTAGCCAGAAATATCTTCCCTGGAGCTCACCCAATCAAGCAGGGTGCCTGCTCTGATACCAATTGAAATTCTGGCAACCAGACAGACAAATGTTGTGCACAATGTTAGAGCACTTGTCCGAGCACTTGTCACACAATAATAATATAACGCAGCGTAGCAAAGTAAAATAAGCGTGACAGAATAATAAAGAACACAGTGAGTTTGTTAACCCAGTTCGGCGCAACTTGCCCTAGTCTAGGGGATACCAATCCAGGAATGAACTCCACTATTATAGTTCTAGTGAAAAGCACAACGTAGACTCACTACTTGTCTTTGCACCACGACCCTACCAATGGCTGCTCTACCTAGGAACTCCTAGGTATGAGACCCCGTCTCAATTCCCACTAACAGTATAGACAGCACTGTTAAACACACACTTGTTTGTTTGTTTGGATGAGAGTCACACTCTAAAGACACAACTAAACTCCGTACTTAAAAGCTTAGGAGCAGTACACCATTACAACTCAAACACAGAGTACTTGACTTGAATCAGGATGATACAAGCAAGCCTCACAACTAACAAGAAAAAATAAAACCTTAAGACACACGCTTTAGTACACACACGGTTTTTCACACACAAAGCTAGGGTTTGTGTTTACATATATATAATACTGAGATAGCATGTGTTTGGGCTTCAAAACAGAGCATGGACGTTGTCAGGTCCAACTGATAAATCTTGCAAATATATTTTAGAAACATATAATATGTTTCCATAAATGGAAAAACATATTTTATGAAGCAATCAGGGCAAAACGCCACCTCCTGAAGGTTCTACACAAAAAGGCGAGACTTAGTGCACAAGTAATTGAGATAAAACTGAAGCAAATCTTTAAAAATATCTCGCACAATAATACGCGTACGTCCTGATGTTGTACGCACACGCTGGAGCATCTGGTCCAGCATCTGTCCAGTTAGCATCTGGTCCAGCATCTGGCTAGTTAGTGTTTTAGCAAAAATGAGGCCAATACACAAAAACCCAACAAGAGCAGAGGCTCTCTGAACATCATTGAAGAAAGGCTCGATAGAGCTTTTGCTAACACTACTTGGCTCTTGTTATATCCTAATGCTCGTCTCCAAAACCTCTTAACATCACACTCTAACCATAGCCCTATTTTCCTCAAGACCATTGCCCCAAACAGAAATGTCACGTCATACTCCTTTTACTTCGAAAATATATGGCTTCAAGAGGAAGATGTGAATGATGTCATTGAGGGCAGTTGGCAAGGAAGTCGAGAGCTTGAAATCACAGACAGTGTTGCCCATTGCGCTGATCAACTAAAAGAATGGGGTCGAAGAAAAAGGATGCGTTTCAAAAAAGAGTAAAGGAAAGTAGCGAAGAGATGGAAAGATTAAGAGGCAAACATGACCCATTCAACTCTCAGCGCTACGCTGTGTTACAAGAGAAACATGTGAGACTTCTAGTCCAAGAAGAAACTTATTGGCGGCAGAGAGCCAAAATGCACTGGCTTCAAAAAGGAGACTTGAACACTAGGTTTTTTCACACTTCAGCCTTGGTCAGATCAAAATCCAAGAAAATTGAGAAGCTTATAACTGGTGAAAAAGTGGAGTTAAAATCTCAGCCTGAGATTTGTGCCGAAGCCAAAGCCTATTTCGACCAGCTGTTCAAAGCAAATCCAAGTGCACATGAACCGGTGTTAACCCATATATCGCCTAAAATCACACCTGAAGACAACCAAAGACTTACTGCACCTATTACAAAGGAAGAGATCCATGAAGCCTTGTCACAAATGCATCCTGATAAGGCACCTGGTCCCGACGGTTTTAACCCGGCCTTCTATGAATATTTTTGGAATGTTTGCGGTGATGACATATTCGAGGCAGCCAAGGAGTGGCTGGAAAGAGGTTACTTCCCCTCCTCCTTGAATGAAACAAATATTTGTCTGATTCCAAAATGCGATAATCCTAGTTCCATGAAGGAGTTACGACCCATTTCCTTGTGAAATGTGCTTTACAAAATGGTTTCCAAAGTTTTGGCTAATAGGCTAAAAGATTGTCTTGACAAATGTGTGGCGGAGGAACAATCATCATTTGTTGAAGGGAGATCTATTATTGATAATGCGCTGATTGCTATTGAAGTTGTGCATGCCCTAAAGCGTAGAACTAGAGGAAATTGTGGTGATCTGGCGCTTAAAATTGACATTAGCAAAGCTTTTGATAAATTAGATTGGGGGTTCATGCGAGGTATTCTAGAAAGGTTGGGATTTTCCGACAAGTGGATACAATGGATTATGCTATGTGTGAGTACTGTAAATTATTCAGTTCTGGTGAACTTTGAAAAAGTTGGACCTATCATTCCCGGCAGAGGCTTAAGACAAGGAGACCCACTGTCTCCTTATCTTTTTATTCTTGTCATGGCAGGATTATCTACTCTTATAAAAAACTCAGTGGCACGAGGCGACATACATGGTGTAAAATTTTGTCGAGGGGCACCTTTAGTGTCCCATTTGTTATTTGTTGATGATTGTTTTCTTTTCTGCAGGTCCAATCTTGATGAGACAAGAAAGTTATTGGCTATGCTAAAAACTTTTGAAGAAGCCTCAGGTCAAGAAATTAATTTGTCTAAATCTAAAGTCTTTTTTAGCAGAAATCTTAGTTTGGCGGCTCAAAATGATCTTTCCAATATTATGGGGGTAAAACATGTTCTTGGCACTAGCACTTATCTAGGCCTACCATCTATGGTAGGGAGAAGCAAGAAAAGTACCTTCAATTTTGTGAAAGATTGAATATGGAAGCGTATAAATTCTTGGAGAGGTAGAGCTCTCTCAAAAGCGGGCAAAGAGGTTATGATTAAATCTGTTTTACAGTCCATTCCTTCCTATGTCATGAGTGTGTACCTTATACCGGAAACAGTCATAAAAGAGATTGAGCGGATGCTTAATTCTTATTGGTGGGGCGGAGGTACTAACAACGGAGGAATTAAATGGCTATCCTGGGATCGAATGACTTATCCAAAAGTATACGGTGGCCTTGGGTTCCATAATCTTCATCTTTTCAACAAGGCAATGGTGGCTAAGCAAGGATGGCATTTAATATCTAAACCTCACACTCTTGTTGCTAGAGTGTACAAAGCAAGGTACTTTCCTAATTCCTCTTTCTTTTCTTCCTATCTTGGACATAATCCTAGTTATGCGTGGCGTAGCATTTGGAACTCGCGTCATGTTCTTATGCATGGTTGTAGATGGAAGATAGGGAATGGTACTCAAATTAACATTATGAATGATCCTTGGTTAAAGAAAGAAGACGGAAAGTGGTTACCATCGCCACAAGATCAAAATGTGGCCAATCTTCTTGTAAACCATCTTATGAGTCCTAATGAAAAATCTTGGGATCGAGACAAGCTTTCTTCTCTCTTCTCACCGGCGGTAGTGAAATATATACTAGCAGTCCCTTTATTTGAAGACAATGATGATGACCTTTTAGTGTGGTATGATGACATCCATGGAAATTATACAGTCAAGTCCGGTTATAATTTGCTCCTCCAAGTGCCGATTGAAACGGTGACTTCTCATGGAAATGCTGATTGGAAATGTTTATGGAAGATTCACGCCCCTCCAAAAACAAAACATTTAATTTGGCACATTTGCAAGGGTTGTTTACCAACTAGAGCAAGGTTGCAACAAAGGCATGTACAATGTCCATTAAATGTCCCATATGTGAGAGAGAAGAGGAGAATGAACTTCACTCTTTGTATGGTTGTCATAACAGTAGACAAGCATGGCAAGTTGCTGGCCTTGATCCACTTATCATAGCTCACTCTCAGCATGCTAATTCAGCGAAGGCATGCCTCTTGAATTTGTGCAAACACAGTGACAGAGTACAAGCTGGACAAGCAGCTATGTTGATTTGGACCCTTTGGAGTAATAGAAATAATTGGCTTTAGAACCATGAGAAAGACCACGACCATCAACTTGGATACAAAGCAATGAGTCTTTGGCATGACTGGTCATTGGTACAGGTTATTCATCACAATCGAGAAGGACAACCGCAAGGAGCTCAACAAACAACACATCAACCTCTGCCATGGCAGCCACCACCGAACACGAAATTAAAGTGCAATACTGATGCAGGTTTGTTTGTGCGCGAATGTAAAACCAGCGCGGGCTGGTGCGTTCGTGGCCATCGAGGTCGTTTTGTCTTGGCGGGTAGTTCTTGGATGCATGGTTCTGGTTCACCTTGTGAGGGAGAAACTATTGCCTTACTTGATGCATTGAAGACTCTACAAACTAGAGGCTACAGGGATGTTATTTTTGAAACTGATGCTCAAAACTTCATGAGTGCACTTCGTCAAAAATGTAGCGGAGCATCGAAGTTTAGTCTTATTATTACTAAAATAAAATGTATTTTATCTTTATGTCCCGGCTTTGAGGTTAAGCCTATAAGGCGTCAAGCGAATAGAGCTGCTCATACTTTAACTAGGGCGGCCCTTTCTTGGTCTCTTCGCCATGTTTTCGATTCGATTCCTTTTTGTATTAGTTCTATTTTATATAATGAAATGAGTTGAATTTGTTTTTACAAAAAAAAAAAAAAAAACTTTTAGTTTATACATTTGAATATATTGTCATCAAAATTAGAAGTTTAAAAAAAATCAAAGTTTTAATTGCAATTATTGCATTCCCCACTTAGTTGATTTTTTATTTGCTGGTCAAATATGTATTCAATAACTTACAAACTTTAAAACCAAAGTTTCTTTTATGAAAAATTATATAAGGTGTTGGGTAACAATTATTAAAATCATTTGACTGCCATTAATATAAAACAATTCCATGGTCATTATAAATATCTCTCATTGCAAGGTATGCTTCTTATCAACCTTACAAAATATAATGGCTTCCTACAAAAATCTTCTTCTTTTTACCTGTTTAATTATCTGCATTGCCTCCTTCATGGTTTCAGGTAACAAACATTTTTTTTTACTTAACTTTGTTATATTTTCAATCCAGATATAGGGATTGACAAATACGGGAGTGTAGTATGTTATGTATTTTTTGTTTAAGTTTATTGAAGTATGCTCTTAATTTTGAATATGTATACATTTCGCTTGAAAACCACAAGAAAAACTATAGAATATTATATAGCATGATCTAACTAAGTTTCATTGATTGTAGCTGGAGTAGTCAAACACCAAGACGGCACATCATGCTTTCTTTTCGATAAATGTTCAGGTGGTTCTAAAGTTTGTAATCGGTATTGTATTGACTCATTGCATAAAACCAGTGGGTATTGTGCAAACAAGAGCTTATGTTGTTGCGGGTAGAAAATGCATAGATTTATAATCGATGATTAAACTTCGTTTATATTGTTCAAGTATATCAATAAACAAACTTATTATCAAATTAATATTTGCGACTATCAATTAGGACTGCTATAATAATAAATAAATTACTATAGTGATTTATAATAGATGCATCTTCACTAAACTAATAATATATATATAGGGATGTATCAAGTGAGAAGAATGTTTATAATGAGAATAAGAGGTCTCAATGTTGACCATTAGATTAAAGTGTACCGTAAAAGATCCAATTATACATGATTTTTTTTCTATGCTTCCTTTCTCACCACGTCTTCTCCTTTGCCAATCTCCCTGATAAACCCACCGCATTCTCCACGATTAATCATGGAGGATATTCTTGCCTCAGCATTCTCTCAACAAAGTGGGCTATAATAAACAAAAACTAATGTCTTGCGAGTTTATTGTTATGATTTTGTTATCTCAATCTATATTAATTAAAACTCTCTTGCGTTTTCAACTTTAGATGTGATGAAGATTAACTAGAAACTATAAAGGCATGGACTTGAAACAACGATGACTTCTTTCACCGTTGCTTCCTAAACTTAATTGATTCTAATTATTAATCTTCTAACTTCTTTGATTACTTTTGTCAGTTTTTTTTTTTGGAACCTAACAATTTTCAATTGTAAAAAAAAAGAAGAATTATAAATGGATGTGTTTGATTTTGCGAAAAACCCGTTTGATTTTTGAGCATTAGTAGAACAATTAGACTAATGAACACTTGACCTCAAGAAAATAAATCAGATATTTAAATTAATATTTAAATTTTTTGATGGAGAAATTTGTTAAGGGTTAACGTTGCTCATGCGGTGCAACAAAGCTGGTAAAGAAACCTGGAGTTTTACGAGAGAAGATGATAGGATTTTTAAATGGTTGTTCTTCTATAATGATCACAAGTTTCAATTGATGCACAAGCTACTGTAGTACCTGGCGCAAACAAATAATATTGCAATGAAGCCGCCACCATATTTTATTTTTCTTGGGAGGGGAAAGGAAAATAATGATAAACCCTTTCAGAGATACGGTCGACGAATCGTATATGGGTCCGCGAGTTGGTTACATGAGGGGAAGGTGTTAGCACCCCTGATATCCGTTGTACTTAACGGGAACCATTTGAGGAATAAGGTTTGCTTTTACAAATTAACCGAATACATTAAATTACAACATATTAAACAAAGAAAAAGTTTTTATTACTAGGCTTGACGAGATTATGATCTCGCTCCCTCATATCCCCAAAGTGAGATTAGGAATTCAAAGGTTACGTAGTTCATTCTGACAATTGTTTTTTGTGTTCGTTGATTTTAGTGAATAACGCCTAAGTCGCATTCCATTGAAACAATAGTTGCTTTTATGATCGCTCTTTGGAGGCTTAAGCGTTGTATTGTGTCAGGGGAATGGATAAAACGTTATCCATTTAAGAAAAATAGTTGAAAAAGTTTGACTCAGCAAGGGCAGTTGAAAAAGGTTGACTGCGCAAAGGTAGAAAAAAATTGAGTGAGTTGAGTTAGTTTGTAGGTTATTTGAACGTGTTCAGAGATGGTGAATAACCCATGAGTCACAAGACATACGTCAAGGACGAGGTTACTCAATCAGAGACATGTCATACATCAAGCTCTATCCTTTCATTCAGCTCATTATCAAATTAATTAAAAGTGAAACTAGACGGAAACTAGTTATACGTCAAGTTCCTTCTCTTTCATTTTTAATTAATATTTCTGTTAGGTTTTAGAACGAGAATAAACCTCGACGCGCAAGTCATACGTCAAGGATTGGTTTATTCTTATTCTACTTCTTAAGGAAACATTTTCATAGTTTCAGTTCAGACAGATAACAAAGAAAAAGGAAGTTAGAAGATGTGAGATATGTATATGGATGCATATGATTGACAGATAATGATGATGACAGTGTAATATTGCGATAATCCACCCGACCCTGTGGGGTGTGTCGGTTGAGCCACCGCACAGGGTCTCAAAAAATTAGGTTAAAATTTAAATATACGCATACACAAAATAATTATGTTGTTATCACCTAAAAATTAAATTTAGTGGATACATTTTAAATTTGATAAATAACTTTGCGGTCTATTGTGAAAAGGAGAAGTAACTTCACTAAAAAAAATGAAACTAACAATATTTTGTAGTTAAACACAATCATGTGTTCATTTTTAAGCATAAAATTTTCTCTAAGTGTTGGCGTTTTTGTATGTTGGCTATAATTTTGCAAAAACCCATTTTGTCACATGTTCTAGAAAATGCTGTAGCTTCTGAGTATGTTGTGACCGGAAGCTTCTAGACGCGTGCGTGTTTTTGTTTGTTATTTCCAGAAGATATCTTTTAAGAAGATTTGTTTCAGAAATTATATTTTTGTTGGAAAATATATTTTTGTTAAGGCGGAGCTGGCACAGCACTCGTGCCTTATGTCACAAGTAACCTCTTGTGTGAAGATTTAATTCTAAAATATATTTTATATATTTTTTGAATTTTTTTGTTTGGTGCTGAAGATTTATTGGATATATTTTTTAAGACTCTTTTTCTTAAGGAACAAGTCAAGCCCTGCATGAAGACTCTATAAATACAAGTGTAAAACCTAGTTAGGTTTTTGTGGGAATTTGTTGTGTTCACTAAAGCGTGTGTTGTTTATTTTTCCTAGTGAACCTTGTGAGTCTTTTCTTGTATCACGTTGATACTTGCTAAAGACATAGGCTGTTGTCTTGTTATTTGTGTGATTACTCTTAAGCTTTTAAGTACGGAGTTGATCGTTCTGTTTGAGTGTGTCTCACCGTTATATGTTTGTTTGTTGATTGTGAACAACGCTGTCTGTGTTGTTATTAAGGAGTAAGGCGGGGTGCCTTAGGCCTAGGAGTTCCTAGGTTGAGTCGCACAAGGTAGTTGCTAGGTTAGAGCAGTGAACGGGTCGTTTACGGGTGTCTTGGAACTAGGGCTATAATAGTGGATTCCTTCTGGATTGGTATCCCCCAGATTAGGGCAAGTTTGCGCCGAACTGGGTCAACAAACTATTGTGTTATTTACATTCTGTCCTTTATCGTTTTTATTATTGTCTGTGTTGCGAGTAGACGCTGTAGCAATTGCTAAAGCATCTTACTACTGAGTGCCAGGAATTTCAATTGGTATCAGAGCAGGCATCCTGCTTGTTTGGGTGAGCTCCAGGGAACTATTTCTTGCATAATGGATAAAGAAGGAGGAATGGTGAACAGGCCACCCCTGCTGAATGGGTCTAACTATGATATTTGGAAGTCTCGCATGACGGCTTTCTTGAAATCACTAGATAGCAGGGCTTGGAAGGCTGTACTCAAAGGATGGGATCATCCCAAAGTGAAAGATGCTGATAACAATGATACTGATGAACTCAAACCTGAAGAAGAATGGACTCAAGCTGAAGACAATGCAGCAGTTGGAAATTCCAAAGCTCTAAACGCCTTGTTTAATGGAGTGGATCCAAACATGTTTAGACTGATCAATCAATGTACTGTTGCCAAGGACGCTTGGAATATCTTGAAGACTGCTCATGAAGGTACTCAGAGGGTAAAGAAGTCAAAACTCCAGCTCTTAACAACTCAGTTTGAGAATCTTAAGATGAAGGAAGAAGAAAGTGTTTGTGACTTTCATATGAATGTACTAGAGTATGCTAACTCATTTGAATCCTTGAGAGAAAAGATGTCAGATGAAAAATTAGTAGGCAAAATCCTAAGATCTTTACCCAAAAGATTTGATATGAAAGTGTGTGCAATAGAGGAAGCACAAGACATCAGTGATATGAAAGTTGATGAGCTGATTGGCTCCCTTCAAACTTTTGAGTTGAAAATCAATGAGAGGGTAGAAAAGAAAAATAAAAGTATAGCTCTTGCCCCGAACATTGATAAAGATGATGTGGAGAGTTCCATAGATACTGATGAAGGCTTATCAAATGCTGTGGTAATGCTTGGAAAACAGTTTAAACAGGTGCTGAAATCTATGGATAGAAGACCCAGATTGAGATTTGCTGGAGGAAATGCTAGAACATTTGCGCAGGGTAAATCATATGAACACAACAGAAGCACTGCTTCTCAAAAGAGCCCAAGAACTGATGATAAACCTGCTCAAGGCAAAGGTGTTCAGTGTCATGAATGTGAAGGTTATGGTCACATTAGAACTGAATGTGCAACATATCTGAAGAAGCAGAAGAAAGGTATGAGTGCAACTTGGTCAGATGAAGAGACCTCTGAGGAAGAAAGTGAGATTGAGTCTGCAAAGAACATCACTGCACTAACAGGAATATGTCTATCAGATGAAGGATCATGTGATGAATATTTAACCTATAATGCACTAGCAGCTGCTTATAAAGAGTTATATATCAAAAGTGCTGAAGAATCCAGAATTAATGAGCAACAGAAGGAGATCATATCCGAGCTCCAGAGTGGAAAAGAAAAATACTTATCAATTATTCTTGATCTCCAAGACGAAGTGACTGTGCTGAATTCACAAATCGGAGAGCAAAAGAAATTTGTTTCTATGATGACTAATGGCACTAAGAAACTAGATGATCTACTGACTCAACAAATCTCAGGTAGGCCAAAAGGTGTTGGATTTAACTATGAGAAGTTTAACAAGAAGAATGAGTATATCCAAAACACTGTGTATCCACCTCTCAAAGAAACATTTTCTGCAAGGCCAAGTCAGTTGCCTCAGCAATCTGTGCAACATCTGGGAGTAAAAGAAAAATCTCAACCATGGATATGTCACTACTGTGGAAGAAAAGGTCACATAAAACCTTATTGTTTCTTGCTTCATGGACGTCCTGATAAGGTGCAACAAGCAAAATCCAGAAAGTCTGGGAAGAAAGAATGGAAACCTAGAAAGAAGGTTGTTTCACTCATTGCCCACACATCTTTAAAAGCAACATCTAGGGAAGACTGGTATTTTGATAGTGGTTGTTCTAGACACATGACTGGAATTGAGAATTTTCTGGTTGATATCAAGTCCTATTCAACAAGCTTTGTCACATTTGGTGATGGGTCTAAAGGTGAAATCAAGGGGATAGGAAACTTGGAAAGAAAGGGTCTACCTAAACTTACAAAAGTCTTGTTTGTGAAAGGTTTGACAGCTAATCTAATCAGTATCAGTCAGCTGTGTGATCAAGGATTGTTAGTTAACTTCACAAAAGCTGAATGTCTTGTCACTAATCAAGAAGGAGAAGTCATAATGAAGGGTGTGAGATCAAAAGATAATTTTTACTTATGGGAACCACAAGAGGAAGTTGGCTTGTCAACTTGCTTGCTTTCTAAGGAAGATGAAGTAACATTATGGCACCAAAAATTAGGTCATCTGAACCTAAGAAGTATAAAGAATGCCATAGCTGAAGAAGCAATCAGAGGTCTGCCCAAGCTCAAAATTGAAGAAGGGAACATATGTGGTGAGTGTCAGATTGGGAAACAGACAAAGAAGCCTCATCATCTAGTATAGCATCTGACAACTTCCAGAATACTTGAGCTGCTACACATGGATTTGATGGGACCTATGCAAGTTGAAAGCTTAGGTGGTAAAAGATATGCTTTTGTAATGGTTGATGACTTCTGAAGGTACACCTGGATCAAATTCATTAGAGAGAAATCTGATACTTTTGATGTCTTCAAGGAGTTATGTGTTCAAATACAAAGAGAAAAAGATAGTACGGTCTTGAAGATAAGAAGTGATCATGGCAAGGAGTTTGAGAATTTCAAGTTCTCTGAGTTCTGTACAGTTGAAGGGATAGCACATGAATTCTCTTCACCAATTACACCACAACAAAACGGTGTGGTTGAGAGAAAGAATAGAACTTTGCAAGAGTCAGCTAGAGTTATGTTGCATGCCAAAAATCTTCCATATCATTTTTGGGCAGAAGCTATGAATACTACTTGTTATATACATAATAGAGTCACTTTGAGAACTGGCACAAAAGTTACCTTATATGAGCTATGGAAGAATAAGAAACCAACTGTCAAGTACTTCCATGTCTTTGGAAGCAAATGCTATATTCTAGCTGATAGGGAACAACGAAGGAAATTGGACTCCAAGAGTGATGAAGGCATATTCTTAGGATACTCTACCAACAGCAGAGCTTATAGAGTGTGTTCAACTCCAGAACCAAAGTCATGATGGAATCTTTTAATGTTGTTGTAGATGACTCCAGTGAAGATAAGAAGTCTGATGCTCCAGCAATATCTATAACATCTAATCAGCAGGAAGAGGTATTTGAAACTGAAAAGGAAGATGTTGACTCTGGATCAAGTAGTACTGAACCCAACAAAGGTCCATCTACAAGAGTTCAGAAGAATCATCCAAAGGAGCTTATCATTGGAGATCTTAACCAAGGCATTGTTACAAGAAGAACAAGAGATGCAGTATCTAATTCATGCTTTGTTTCAAAGATTGAACCCAAGAATGTCAAGGAAGCTCTTACTGATGAATTCTGGATTAATGCCATGTAGGAAGAACTTGAACAATTCAAGAGGAATGAGGTATGGGATCTTGTGCCTAGACCTAAAGGTGTGAATGTAATCGGTACAAAATGGGTCTTCAAGAACAAATCTGATGAGAGTGGGAACATAACTAGAAACAAGGCTAGACTGGTAGCTCAAGGCTATGCTTAGATTGAAGGGATAGACTTTGATGAGACTTTTGCTCCTGTAGCACGTCCTGAATCCATAAGACTTCTCTTAGGGGTTGCATGTGTATTGAAGTTCAAACTATTTCAAATGGATGTGAAAAGTGCCTTCCTCAATGGGTACTTGAATGAAGAAGTCTATGTTGAACAGCCTAAGGGCTTTGTTGATCCTAGCTTTCCAGACCATGTCTACAGATTGAAAAAGGCCTTGTATGGTCTAAAGCATGCTCCTAGGGCTTGGTATGAAAGGTTGATTGAATTTCTTGTTACTCATGGGTACAGAAAGGGTGGCAATGACAAGACTCTGTTTGTGAGAGAAGAGAAAAATAAAGTGATGATAGCACAAGTTTATGTGGATGATATAGTTTTTGGTGGAATGTCAGATCAGATGGTCCAGCAATTTGTGCAGCATATGCAGTCAGAATTTGAGATGAGTCTAGTTGGTGAACTAACTTTCTTTCTTGGTCTCCAAGTCAAACAAATGGAGGATACTATCTTTGTGTCTCAAAGTAAGTATGCAAGAAATATTGTGAAAAAGTTTGGTAATAATTACTTTTGCTGTAGGAGTATGTGCAAGATATCAAGCTGAGCCTAAAATGAGTCACCTCACACAAGTCAAAAGAATTCTAAAGTATGTGAATGGGACATGTGACTATGGAATCTTGTATTGTCATAGTGATAATTCTATGTTAGTAGGCTACTGTGATGCTGATTGGGCAGGAAGTGCGGATGATAGGAAAAGCACTTCAGGAGCATGTTTCTTCCTAGGTAATAATCTCATATCTTGGTTTAGTAAGAAACAAAATTGTGTGTCTCTATCAACTGCAGAGGCAGAATATATTGCAGCTGGTAGTAGTTGTTCTCAACTAGTGTGGATGAAGCAAATGTTGAAGGAGTACAATGTGGTACAAAATGCTATGACATTATACTGTGACAACTTGAGTGCCATAAACATCTCTAAAAATCCTGTTCAACATAGTAGGACTAAGCATATTGACATAAGGCACCATTTTATTAGATATCTTGTTGAAGAAAAGATTGTCACACTTGAGCATGTAGCAACTAATGAACAACTTGCTGATATTTTCACAAAGGCATTGGATGCAACACAATTTGAGAAGTTGAGGGGCACATTGGGAATTTGCCTATTTGAAAGCCAATAGCAGTTATATTTCCAATGGCGTGTGAGCGACGATTTGTTTATCAAAAATAGTTTTTAATAACTGCAAGTGCACAGTTTCGTCGTTGAGTTTTAAAAGATATCGAACCACAGAGACCAACAGTCGAGCTACCGTATTTCTGTCGTTACGTTGTAAATCTAAGGCGGATGATTTACGTTTTAGGATTGTTTCGAAATTTAAAAAGAAAGTTTAAATAAATTAAAGCGGGACATCGGTATGTAACTAATTAACCATCGGGGATTTAATAAATTAGTAGCGCGCAAAAAGGATTTATCTTTCAGAAGGACTTTCTTAATTTAAAGGTTTAAACCTCACACTCTCGTTTTATTGATAAAAACCATACTAACTAGACTAGGAGTTTTACTGTCACTTTTCTACCACCTTAGTTTCGAAAGTATATTTTGAAAATCAATTAATCCTAATTAATTCTAACGTGGCTCTCGCTCGTTCAAGAATTAATATCTAGTTTCTATTATCCGGTTAAAATCTCAAACTCTCGCTCTATTGATTTTAACCTTAATTACTTTATTTTACTCTCGTTCAAAAGTATAGGAGTTTTACAATTAGAAATCAGAATCAGAAAAATAGTTTATGCGCGCGCGCTACATCATCATTAAATCCCCTTCGGAGAATTAGGTTACATACCGATGTCTAGGAATTTAGCTAGACAAGTTAAAGAAAGTAAACAAACAAAAACAGTAAATTAAATAATGCATAAATAAATAATTAAATAAAGACATAAACAAAACCTGGAAAGAATTGCTGAATAAACTTGCTGGAATTAGAGGAAATAAAATTCTTGACAAGGAACTGAAAACGGATCTGAAATCGGATTCCCGGTGTGGAAATACCGATACAGTTTACAAAGCGGGAAATATAAACTGACTGAAATAAAGGAAATAAAAGACGTCGAAAAATCTGAGTTTGAGCTTCCTATTTATAGAGGAATTTTGACTTCCACGATCCTCAAAAGTAGGAGAGGATAAGCTCACTTTTTGATGTCATCCAATAACCATACGATTAGGAACCGAACTGATCAGACGCGTGCTTTTCCCCCACGTTTCGTGAAATTCAGTTTCAATTGGATCTGAATTGGTGGCGGGCGCCGTGTAACTGGTGGCGGGCGCCACCAGCCCAAATTTTGTTGGGTTTTGCTGATTTGCTCGTTTGCACCCCCTTTTTGCTCCGTTTTTGGCCCTTTTTGCTCAATTATCTTTTCCGGCCCACTTTATTCGACATTACTGAAAAGGAAACAAATACCCGCATAAAAAGACATAAATGAAATAAAAACATATGCAAATGCAACTAAAGTTCACCTAAACTAAGCTAAAAATACGATATGATTTCGTGTCATCAAATTCCCCCACACTTGAACCATTGCTTGTCCTCAAGCATGAAAGAATAGTGAATTGCACAGTGCAAGTAAAGACACATGACACGATCATCCTACTCATACGTGGCTGCCGGCTAAGCCATGAAAATCAAATAACAGTACAGATAACAAAAACACGGTAATGACACACTAGACTCCCATTATATGAAAACAGACCTGAAGCATTTCCTTTTGACTCTACCCCTCACCTAAGTTTCATTTGCCCCTTTCATTCTAGCGCAATCACATTAAGCCCGTTATCTCGTACACGCCCATGGTAGGAAACCTGTTAGTGATTATGATCATTATATAGCGAGGGGTGCTGATAACATGAGTTTGGTAACCCCTATTTTCTTTTACTCACTTCGCAGTTGCGGGGGATCGGATCGTAACCCGCCCTACCAAGTTCAGAATCAGACACCTCTGAACCAACTACTAATGTGTTTCTATACTATGGTATTTTTTTCTTTTCACATGTTTCAACATTTGTTGAATTTTTTCATCAATTATTTCAAAGAATCAACCAATAGTATCCATGACATTTGTTTTCAAGATCATTCACTTATATTCATCGGTTTCCCACTTAGTTTGTGCCTTGAGATGGTGCCGATTGCTAGATAAACTACTAAGGGTTCATTAAAACTCAAATTCAAAGTTTTGTCAAAATTGGTACTCAAATCAGTTTTACACACTTCCGGGAATCTAAGGTGTCAAAACGGTATTGATTTTATCTAACCATTACCTAAATCTCACAAAATAGCCTAGATAGTGCAAACAACCTATATACTTTCAAACAATCAAAATCAAGCATCAAGACTCAACACTTTTGCTTTTCACAAGAAAAATTTTGGTATGGCTCAAGGAATGGGAAAAATCAGACAATAACAAAACCAACACGCAAAAACTACTCAACTCAAGTGAACTATCCTAATGTTTTATTATACATGCAAAAATTAAATGACTGAAAGTAAAAAGGAAAGCGATAAAGCTTCCTCCCCCACACTTAAATTGAGCATTGTCCCCAATGCGACAACTAAAGGTAGAGAAGGAAGGATAAAACCTGTGTGATCAAACTACTGGCGGCCTGGGCCGCGTCTCCTCGTGCGCCTCTCCTGCTGTGGAGGAACGACACCTAACTGCTGGAAATAGTCATCATACTCGTCCATGCGGAGGGTCATACCTGCCATGCTATCAATTAAGCCACACTGGTCAACCTGGTACTGCTGCATCATCATCATCATCATCTCAGTCTGCCTGGTCTGGATGTCCTGAACATGCTGGTCTCGCTGGGCATCTAATATAGAGTGCTGCCTCATCTTAGACAGAATAGTATCAAGTGTAGCAGTCTCGCGCTCATGGCCAGCTCTGGATGAAGTACCTACAAAATAGCCAGAAGGAGTGTGTGTGGTGGGTGCATCAGCTCCCGGACCCTCGCGCTCTTCCTCCTCATCCTCGTCACTCTCGCCCTCATCGACAGCTGCATTTTGGTTCATGGGTGCAGGTGGGCCGCCATTGTCAGGGAGGAAGCGGAAGTTGGCTGGGTCGCGCACATTTATGCGCGCTGGGTCAGGGAGGATGACGTCGGGGCAAGCTCGGTTATCTATCATGAGAATAAATCTACCATCGGCCCTTTGTTTGACAAGTTTCATGCTTCGCACCATATGCAAGTCAATGGTACAGGGATCTAGTGGTATTAGAGTTGAAAGTTTTTCCTCATGGTTTAGCATGCGCGCTAAAGTTGTGATAAGCCCCCCAAAAACAATTACCACTTTGGACTTAACCATAGAAAACATATGGTACATTATGAGCCGGGCAAGGTTAACCTTTTCTTTTGAAATAACAGTGAACAACAAGTAAAGCTCTTTCTCGTTTACCTTGTTAGAGCTAGCGCGCCCAAAAATAGTACAAGCCAAAATTTGGCGAAAATAGCGAATTGCGGGGTTTTGAATCAATGATGCTCGGTTACCCTCAAAGCTATTTGTTTCTTTCCCGGTCATCCCCCACCAAAAGGTGCGCGCGGCCTCTAGCCACCCCACATGTGTGGGTAACTCATCTTTCACTCCCTCACCGTGTGGAAAATGCCACATCTCGGCAATTTCATCGAAACTAAAATTATAATCAATGTTAAACAAACGAAACTTTACATGCTCGGGAGTGGGGTTTAGTTCTAGAGAGCTAAGAAATTCGGCGGTAAGTTGCACATAAACCAGATCCTTAAAAGAAAGCAAGTAGTCTAGTTTGAATAGCCTAAGTAAGTAGTTCACACTATCATGCAATCCTAGAGTTTCCATACAAGAATCGTCGGCATACCTTGTTGCTTCGAACTCTTTACAGAGGAGGAACCGATAAAGCTTTGATTGACCCGCATTTTGGAAATGTATCTCATATTGCTCTTGATTTGCCATGATCTTAACTTGCAAAACTCAAAGAAAATGGAAGGAAAGAAAACCTCTGTGATATGTGAAATATGGTGTGAAGTGAATGTAGGAGTAACATGAGCTTTTATAATGGAAAAGGTAGTAATGACTTAGTGTTGTGTAGTTGGAAAATTGAATGATGAAATGATGGCACGTTGAAACACAGAGAGAATCAATTCCTTTCCAAGCCTTCAAAGACAAAAATCATTAAAAACAAGCTTACTGTAACACGTTTTCTGTCAAAATTTGCCAAAATCATGCAAATTCATTCTATGGCGGGCGCCACCAATGTCATGGCGGTCGCCACAAGGCCAAATGTCCCAGAATCTTGGACATTTTCGTCCTGTAGCGTGTTGTTGTTCCTTTGATCAGTACCTGTACATGTCTAAAGAAAATTGCACAGCTTGCACACAGTTGATATTAGTTTTAACAGGTCAAAATTTGCACTAGATGGAGTTCCTAACACAGAGCATTCATTAACAAGAAAATTCATATTGGCACACAAGAATATCATAAATCAAACGATCTCTCACAGGAGTTTTTATTAAGTCATAAACTAGAACAAGTTAAATTAATTATTGCTAATTTTCTGGAAATCAAATTAATACTACTAATAAAGAAAATTCCCTAGGACTTATTATTCGAAAGCAAGTAAAAGAAAATCCTAGGAGTGCGGTTAACACATCGGGACGGTCCTAGCCACTACGATGGTGCACGACTTCATTCACAACAAAGCCTAGCTCATCCCAAATATTATTCTCAACTCGATTCATCGTGAAAAAGAGAAAGGTATCTTAAAAAATAGAATTGAAAAATATATACCAAAAATATGAGTGAGAAATAAGATATATAATAGTACCGCTTAATTTCTTTTAAAACATAACATTCCAGAAAAACAAGCAAAAATTAATAAAGACAATAGTTAGTAACAATTAAAGCAAAAATAAACCTACATGTGGGTTGCCTCCCACCAAGCGCTTTGTTTAGTGTCGGTGAGCTCGACAGTTTAGTGTTCTTATTGCACTTTAGGTTTCCAAAGCCACTTATCAAGTGCTCTCACATACCCCTCACTTTTTCTCTTTTTTCTCCTATAGGGCCTTTCAGCTTCCTTGCCCTTTTCTATTATTTTGCGTTTTGGGAGAAAAGGAGATTTATCGATCTGAGGTGGGGGTTTTGGTTCAATTTCAAGTGTCCTTCTTTCTTTAGTCTTAGGGCTTTCACTCGCCTCTCCGAATGTTACCCTAATCCTTTTCGTATTGATACCTTCCTCAAATTTTCTTTCCCCTAATTTCCTCCTTCTAGTTGCGCCCTCATCCCCATGTGTGTTAATTTCTACATTCTTTTCCTTTTCACATGATTGGGGATTTGGGTCCACTCTAGCCTCTACTATCCCTTGGGGAACAAGGATTGGTGGGTTGTAGGGAGCAAGGAAAACATGCAGTGTTCCCTTCTCTACCTCTTCTACTACCTCACTAGGGAGGAGTATCGGTGATGCTTCTTCGATCTCCATTCTTTCCTCGCTGAAACTCTCAACAACACTACCATCCTCACTAGATCTCTCAATCTCGCTTTCATTAATGTCTGCTACAACGTTTTCTTGTCTCTCGTGAGAGGGTTCTATGGTTGACTGGGAGAACTGGGAGATTAGTGTCTCCATCGACTCTTGGGGAGTCGCTGTTGAGTTAACCATAGCGTCGAGCATCTTTTGGGTTTCGAGATTGCTTAGTCTAAGTTGTTCATTTATGAGGTCTTGTTTCCTCATCATTTCTCCAACTCGGTGCTCTCGACTAGCATTAGCTGAAGCTTCCATAAACTCATTATATACCGCTAATAGGCTAGGACTAACAGATTCTTCTGGATTGAGGTGTTGAGGATAGTAATTGTATTGAGAGTTAGGGTATTGTCCCTCAAAGTATGGGGACGGTTGAGGCTGGTAGTTATATGGGAAGTTATGGTTAGGGTAGTTGAAATTTTGAGGATAGTCATTATAAAAGAAGTTAGGGTTATACATTTAGATTAAGCGCGAAGGACTTTCCCTAATTTTTTCAAAAATTAAAAATATAAAAATTTAAAATGCCTTAGTCTCTACGGTGTAACGACGGAGTTACGATATCGACTAAATTGGTCCCCGGCAACGGCGCCAAAAACTTGATCGACGATTTGTGTATCAAAAATATTTTTTAATAACTGCAAGTGCACAGTTTCGTCGTTGAGTTTTAAAAGATATCGAACCACAGAGACCAACAGTCGAGCTACCGTATTTCTGTCGTTACGTTGTAAATCTAAGGCGGATGATTTACGTTTTAGGATTGTTTCGAAATTTAAAAAGAAAGTTTAAATAAATTAAAGCGGGACATCGGTATGTAACTAATTAACCATCGGGGATTTAATAAATTAGTAGCGCGCAAAAAGGATTTATCTTTCAGAAGGACTTTCTTAATTTAAAGGTTTAAACCTCACACTCTCGTTTTATTGATAAAAACCATACTAACTAGACTAGGAGTTTTACTGTCACTTTTCTACCACCTTAGTTTCGAAAGTATATTTTGAAAATCAATTAATCCTAATTAATTCTAACGTGGCTCTCGCTCGTTCAAGAATTAATATCTAGTTTCTATTATCCGGTTAAAATCTCAAACTCTCGCTCTATTGATTTTAACCTTAATTACTTTATTTTACTCTCGTTCAAAAGTATAGGAGTTTTACAATTAGAAATCAGAATCAGAAAAATAGTTTATGCGCGCGCGCTACATCATCATTAAATCCCCTTCGGAGAATTAGGTTACATACCGATGTCTAGGAATTTAGCTAGACAAGTTAAAGAAAGTAAACAAACAAAAACAGTAAATTAAATAATGCATAAATAAACAATTAAATAAAGACATAAACAAAACCTGGAAAGAATTGCTGAATAAACTTGCTGGAATTAAAGGAAATAAAATTCTTGACAAGGAACTGAAAACGGATCTGAAATCGGATTCCCGGTGTGGAAATACCGATACAGTTTACAAAGCGGGAAATATAAACTGACTGAAATAAAGGAAATAAAAGACGTCGAAAAATCTGAGTTTGAGCTTCCTATTTATAGAGGAATTTTGACTTCCACGATCCTCAAAAGTAGGAGAGGATAAGCTCACTTTTTGATGTCATCCAGTAACCATACGATTAGGAACCGAACTGATCAGACGCGTGCTTTTCCCCCACGTTTCGTGAAATTCAGTTTCAATTGGATCTGAATTGGTGGCGGGCGCCGTGTAACTGGTGGCGGGCGCCACCAGCCCAAATGTTGGGTTTTGCTGATTTGCTCGTTTGCACCCCCTTTTTGCTCCGTTTTTGGCCCTTTTTGCTCAATTCTCTTTTCCGGCCCATTTTATTCGACACTACTGAAAAGGAAACAAAAACCTGCATAAAAAGACATAAATGAAATAAAAACATATGCAAATGCAACTAAAGTTCACCTAAACTAAGCTAAAAATACGATATGATTGCTATCGCAGATCCTATATCCATTGTCGCTCCCGACACTACCGAAAAACCAAAGAAAAGCAAGTCCAAGAAGAGGAAGAAGTCGGTAAGTGCTCTTTCCCCTGAATCTGTGAAATCAAAAGGGAAAAAGAAGAAATCTAAATCGAAATCCAAATCTATTAAAGCTCATACCATGCAAGAACTGTATCTTGATGATTTAGATGGAAAAAATGTTGAATCTTCTAGTAGGGTAGTTCAAGAGCCTGAAACCCTAGGATTAGATGATTCTGATAATGTTAATGCTGATGGTGGTGCTACTACTAAGGCCACAGAAAATGTTGTGGTAGAGACAACTCAGGAAGATGATCAAATTGTTGTTGCCTCTGACAAGGCTGAAGATCATGAAGGTACTAACCTTCCTGAAGATGTTGATGCTGGAACAGATGCTAGAGCATCTGATGTATCAGACACTGCAAAGAATGCAGATGCTACTGCGTCTGGTGATACTATTGAGGTCTCTCAGGATGATGAGAGCTTGAAACCTAATGAAGTGGAAGTGGAGGATGACACTCTGTCTGATCCCCAAACAGGTTCACTGAACAAAGAACTTGATGTTGAAATTTTGTCTGCTGTTGACAAAATGGTGAAGAAGGCTCCTAGACCTAGCATTGCTGGGAGGTTAAGGAGTAGAACTAGAAAAGAACCAACACCTCCACCAAAGTCAACAAAGAAAGCCAAGAATTCTGATGGCTTGAAACCTGTGAAGTATGGTCCTGGTAGGACAAAGAGCAAGGTTGTTGTGTCTGCTGAGCCTAAGAAGAAGGTTCTGAAGAGAAAGCATGTGTCATCTGATGACAGTGATTTTGTTGCTAATGACGATGCTGTAGAGGATGCTGGCACATCTGACAAGCCAGTTGATACAGTGAAGAAGAGAGCTAAGAGTGTACCATCTGTACCTCTTGACAATGTGTCATTTCATCATGAGGAAGGTGCCTCTAGATGGAAATTTATCTGTGAAAGAAGGGTAGCTGTGGAGAGGAATTTGCACCATGATCTATTGAATCTCCAAGAGCTTATGGAGGTTATTGAAGCAGCTGGTCTGGTGAAGACTGTTAAAAGCTTGGGGAAATGCTACATCAAGCTGGTCAGGGAATTCATTGTAAACATAGGAGCTGACTGTGATGATCCTATGAGTGCTGAGTATAGACAGGTCTTTGTGCGTGGTAAATGTGTTAATTTCTCACCTGCTATAATCAATGAATACCTAGGCAGGAGTGCTGAAGAAGTAGCTGAGTTGGAGGTAACTCAGAATCAGATCTGCAAAACCCTCACAGGTGATCTGGTCAAGGAGTGGCCTATGAAGAGTAATTTGTCTGCTGCCAAGCTATCTACAAAGTATGCTATACTTAACAAGATTGCAGTTGCTAATTGGGTGCCAACTACCCATTCTAATGATGTGTCCAGAGGGCTGAGCAAGTTCATTTATGCTATAGGTACAAAATCTGATTTTAACTTTGGTGATTTAATATTCTATCAAACTATAGCTCATAGAAAAACCAATGCAACAAAAATTCCTATTGCTTTTCCCACTTTGCTCTGTGATATCATACTGCAACAATTTCCTGAGCTGTGTTTTGCTACTGATGAGCCTGCTAAGAGAGAGTCAGACATCACTTTAGACTCTAGGTTTTTGGAAAAATCACATGCTGCAGATATTGCTCTAGCATCTGCTAAAGGCAAATCTGCTATGCTAAGCAGACAACAAATGATTGTTGATTTGAAGGTTGTAAGTAAGGCGTTGGATGACAAGAAGTTCTTGGTTGATCGCGTGATTCAGAACTTGGAAGCTGAAGAGCTGGTTGCTCATGATGAAGGTTTAGTGGTGGAGGATTTTGAAGGAAGTGCTGATTTTTAATAATCCATTTTCTTTGTTTTCTGATGGTTTTTGTTTTATGGGTGAAGCCCTGGAATTTCTATGCACTAATGTGTGCTATCTGGTCTGTAATAAGTACAATGTGGTTCTATTCCTCACTTATTTGATGTTCTGACAATATGATGTTCTTTCTCTTTGGTCAAAATCTTTGGCTAAAAAGGGGGAGTATTATTAGTGTTGAT
Source organism: Trifolium dubium (assembly GCA_951804385.1). Classification (NCBI taxonomy): domain Eukaryota; kingdom Viridiplantae; phylum Streptophyta; class Magnoliopsida; order Fabales; family Fabaceae; genus Trifolium; species Trifolium dubium. The sequence continues at coordinate 9,070,878 of OX638074.1, read as the reverse complement.
GATGCACTACTGCTACTTGCTAGCTAATATAATTTCTATGATATGCTGATTATCTATCTGATGCTTAGCTATGCATGAAGACAGGGGGAGTGTAGTATGTATGTGTGGAAATTTATTTTTTTCATTGAAGTGGAGTATTACTGATTGTATGCATTAAGGGGGAGGAATTTATTTTTCCTAATCCTGGTTGCATAAATTGAGGGGGAGGAATTTATTTTTCCTAATCCTTAGAATTGGTTGATGGGTGATGATTTGGTGGTGGAAGACTCTAAGGATACTACTGAATTTTCATCTTATATGGAATCCACTTGAGAGTGTAAGTCTCTCTGATCATACTCTTTGAGGCTAGTTGAATTTCATATCCGCTGCATGCCTCTGATACATGGTTAGCCTATTACAAACAAGTAATGTCCTATTCTTCTGAAGTTATGTCTTGAAGTTGATTTGAAGAATTATTTTTATGCATGCTGATCAAAAAGTGTTTTAGCCAAAATTTGCCAAAGGGGGAGATTGTTGGCGTTTTTGTATGTTAGCTATAATTTTGCAAAAACCCATTTTGTCACATGTTCTAGAAAATGCTGTAGCATCTGAGTATGTTGTGACCGGAAGCTTCTAGACGCGTGCGTGTTTTTGTTTGTTATTTTCAGAAGATATCTTTTAAGAAGATTTGTTTAGAAAATTATATTTTTGTTGGAAAATATATTTTTGTTAAGGCGGAGCTGGCACAGCACTCGTGCCTTGTGTCACAAGTAACCTCTTGTGTAAAGATTTAATTCTAAAATATATTTTATATATTTTATGAATTTTTTTTGTTTGGTGCTGAAGATTTATTGGATATATTTTTTAAGACTCTTAAGGAACAAGTCAAGCCCAGCATGAAGACTCTATAAATACAAGTGTAAAACCTAGTTAGGTTTTTGTGGGAATTTGTTGTGTTCAATAAACCGTGTGTTGTTTATTTTTCCTAGTGAACCTTGTGAGTCTTTTCTTGTATCACGTTGATACTTGCTAAAGACATAGGCTGTTGTCTTGTTATTTGTGTGATTACTCTTAAGCTTTTAAGTACGGAGTTGATCGTTCTGTTTGAGTGTGTCGCACCGTTATATGTTTATTTGTTGATTGTGAACAACGCTGTCTGTGTTGTTAGTAAGGAGTAAGGCAGGGCGCCTTAGGCCTAGGAGTTCCTAGGTTGAGTTGCACAAGGTAGTTGCTAGGTTAGAGCAGTGAACGGGTCGTTTAATGGTGTAAAATAGTGGATTCCTCCTGGATTGGTATCCCCCAGATTAGGGCAAGTTTGCGCCGAACTGGGTCAACAAACTATTGTGTTATTTACATTCTGTCCTTTATCGTTTTTATTATTGTCTGTGTTGCGAGTAGACGCTGTAGCAATTGCTAAAGCATCTTACTACTGAGTGCCAGGAATTTCACTAAGGAAATTCATGTATTTGGTTAAAAAATTGGAATAGATACATTAACTTTGATCGACTAATATTACATTATATTTTGGGACGAAGAGAGTATTAATTAAGGTTACTAAAAATATCTTTATAGCTCAGTTGGCAATGGGACAATGCGTTTTATAATAATTTTAACTGAATATCCTACATTCATATAATCTTGAAATCGTAAAATGATAATAACGTTGGTTATTGTTAATTGAAAAACATTTGATTAATTGACAATTTTTTTCACTGATAAAATTTTAATAATTAGAGTTTTAAAATTTCTATTATAAGTTTATAATTCCCCTGAAAATTTTATCGTCGATAAATTTTTTTAAAATCACTATTAAAAGTTATTATTAATAAAACTTTATAATTACGGGGAAAACTTTTAAAATCATTACTATAAGTTATTTTTGATAATAATTTAATAATTATAGTTGACCGCCAGATGACATATTTTATCTCTGATAAAACTTTTAAAATCACTATTACAAGTTATTACTAATAAAAATTACGATTATAATTCATTGAAAGATTACATATTTTATCTTTTAATGTTTTGCCACCTCATATCCACATCAGCGGGTTACTAGTATTTTATTTAAACTAATTTTTTATTTAATTATTTTTTTCGTAAAAATAAACTTCTATACCTATTATATACTGAACAGTGTTTTGTAGCCTCCCCATTTTATAAAAAAACTTTTAGTTCATACATTTGTATATATTGTCATCAAAATTAGAAGTTTAAAAAAAAATCAAAGTTTTAATTGCAATTATTGCATTCCCCACTTAGTTGATTTTTTTATTTGCTGGTCAAATATGTATTCAATAACTTACAAACTTTAAAACCAAAGTTTCTTTTATGAAAAATTATATAATGTAACAATTATTAAATTCATTTGACTGCCATTAATATAAAACAATTCCATGGTCATTATAAATACCTCTCATTGCAAGGTATGCTTCTTATCAACCTTACAAAATATAATGGCTTCCTACAAAAATCTTCTTCTTTTTACCTGTTTAATTATCTGCATTGCCTCCTTCATGGTTTCAGGTAACAAACATTTTTTTTTACTTAACTTTGTTATATTTTCAATCCAGATATAGGGCTTGACAAATATGTGAGTGTAGTATGTTATGTATTTTTTGTTTAAGTTTAATGAAGCATGCTCTTAATTTTGAATATGTATACATTTCGCTTGAAAACCACAAGAAAAACTATAGAATATTATATAACATGATCTAACTAAGTTTCATTGATTGTAGCTGGAGTAGTCAAACACCAAGACGGCACATCATGCTTTCTTTTCGATAAATGTTCAGGTGGTTCTAAAGTTTGTAATCAGTATTGTATTGACTCATTGCATAAAACCAGTGGATATTGTGCAAACAAGAGCTTATGTTGTTGCGGGTAGAAAATGCATAGATTTATAATCGATGATAATACTTCGTTTATATTGTTCAAGTATATCAATAAACAAATTTATTATCAAATTAATATGCCAATTATGTAATCGCAATTTAAAATAAAATTACCACAATGTTTTGTTATAAATGAAAATTTATATTTGCGACTATCAATTAGGACTGCTATAATAATAAATAAATTATTACTATTGTGATTTATAATAGATGCATCTTCATTAAACTAATAATATATATAGGGCTGTATCAAGTGAGAAGAATGTTTATAATGAGAATAAGAGGTCTCAATGTTGACCATTAGATTAAAGTGTACCGTAAAAGATCCAATTATACATGATTTTTTTTCTATGCTTCCTTTCTCACCACATCTTCTCCTTTGCCAATCTCTCTGATAAACCCACCGCATTCTCCACGATTAATCATGGAGGATATTCTTGCCTCAGCTTTCTCTCAACAAAGTGGGCTATAATAAACAAAAACTAATGTCTTGCGAGTTTATTGTTATGATTTTATTATCTCAATCTATATTAATTAAAACTCTCTTGCGTTTTCAACTTTAGATGTGATGAAGATTAACTAGAAACTACAAAGGCATGGAATTGAATCAACGATGACTTCTTTCACCGTTGCTTCCTAAACTTAATTGATTCTAATTATTAATCTTCTACCTTCTTTGATTACTTTTGTTAGTTTTTTTTTTTGGAACCTAACAATTTTCAATTGTAAAAAAAAAATGAAGAATTATAAATGGATGTGTTTGATTTTGCGAAAAACCCGTTTGATTTTTGAGCATTACTAGAACAATTAGATTAATGAACACTTGACCTCAAGAAAATAAATCAGATATTTAAATTAAAATTTAAATTTTTTGATGGAGAAACTTGTTAAGGGTTAACGTTGCTCATGCGGTGCAACGAAGCTGGTAAAGAAACCTGGAGTTTTACGAGAGAAGATGATAGGATTTTTAAATGGTTGTTCTTCTGTAATGATCACAAGTTTCAATTGATGCACAAGCTACTGTAGCTACTGTAGTACCCGGCGCAAACAAATATTATTGCAATGAAGCCGCCACCATATTTTATTTTTCTTGGGAGGGGAAAGGAAAATAATGATAAACTCTTTCAGAGATACGGTCGACGAATCGTATATGGGTCCGCGAGTTGGTTACATGAGGGGAAGGTATTAGCACCCCTGATATCCGTTGTACTTAACGGGAACCATTTGAGGAATAAGGTTTGCTTTTACAAATTAACCGAATACATTAAATTACAACATATTAAACAAAGAAAAAGTTTTTATTACTAGGCTTGACGAGATTATGATCTCGCTCTCTCATATCCCCAAAGTGAGATTAGGAATTCAAAGGTTACGTAGTTCATTCTGACAATTGTTTTTTGTGTTCGTTGATTTTAGTGAATAACGCCTAAGTCGCATTCCATTGAAACAATAGTTGCTTTTATGATCGCTCTTTGGAGGCTTAAGCGTTGTATTGTGTCAGGGGATTGGATAAAACATTATCCTTTTAAGAGAAAAATAGTTGAAAAAGTTTGACTCAGCAAGGGCAGTTGAAAAAGGTTGACTGCGCAAAGGTAGAAAAAAATTGAGTGAGTTGAGTTGGTTTTTAGGTTATTTGAACGTGTTCAGAGATGGTGAATAACCCATGAGTCACAAGACATACGTCAAGGACGAGGTTACTCAAGCAGAGACATGTCATACATCAAGCTCTATCCTTTCATTCAGCTCATTATCAAATTAATTAAAAGTGAAACTAGACGGAAACTAGTCATACGTCAAATTCCTTCTCTTTCATTTTTAAATAATAATTTTGTTAGGTTTTAGAACGAGAATAAACCTCGACACGCAAGTCATACGTCAAGGATTGGTTTATTCTTATTCTACTTCTTAAGGAAACATTTTCATAGTTTCAGTTCAGACAGATAACAAAGAAAAAGGAAGTTAGAAGATGTGAGATATGTATTTGGATGCATATGATTGACAGATAATGATGATGACAGTGTAATATTGTGATAATCCACCCGACCCTATGGGGTGTGTCGATTGAGCCACCGCACAGGGTCTCAAAAAATTAGGTTAAAATTTAAATATACGCATACACAAAATAATTATGTTGTTATCACCTAAAAATTAAATTTAGTGGATACATTTTAAATTTGATAAATAACTTTGCGGTCTATTGTGAAAAGGAGAAGTAACTTCACTAAAAAAAATGTAAACTAACAATATTTTGTAGTTAAACACAATCATGTGTTCATTTTTAAGCATAAAATTTTCTCTAAGGAAATTCATGTATTTGGTTAAAAAATTGGAATAGATACATTAACTTTGATCGACTAATATTACGTTATATTTTGGGACGAAGAGAGTATTAATTAAGGTTACTAAAAATATCTTTATAGCTCAGTTGGCAATGGGACAATGCGTTTTATAATAATTTTAACTGAATATCCTACATTCATATAATCTTGAAATCGTAAAATGATAATAACGTTGGTTATTGTTAATTGAAAAATATTTGATTAATTGACAATTTTTTTCACTGATAAAATTTTAATAATTAGAGTTTTAAAATTTCTATTATAAGTTTATAATTCCCCTGAAAATTTTATCGTCGATAAATTTTTTTAAAATCACTATTAAAAGTTATTATTAATAAAACTTTATAATTACGGGGAAAACTTTTAAAATCATTACTATAAGTTATTGTTGATAATAATTTAATAATTATAGTTGACCGCCAGATGACATATTTTATCTCTGATAAAACTTTTAAAATCACTATTACAAGTTATTACTAATAAAAATTACGATTATAATTCATTGAAAGATTACATATTTTATCTTTTAATGTTTTGCCACCTCATATCCACATCAGCGGGTTACTAGTATTTTATTTAAACTAATTTTTTATTTAATTATTTTTTTCGTAAAAATAAACTTCTATACCTATTATATACTGAACAGTGTTTTGTAGCCTCCCCATTTTATAAAAAAACTTTTAGTTCATACATTTGAATATATTGTCATCAAAATTAGAAGTTTAAAAAAAATCAAAGTTTTAATTGCAATTATTGCATTCCCCACTTAGTTGATTTTTTTATTTGCTGGTCAAATATGTATTCAATAACTTACAAACTTTAAAACCAAAGTTTCTTTTATGAAACATTATATAATGTAACAATTATTAAATTCATTTGACTGCCATTAATATAAAACAATTCCATGGTCATTATAAATACCTCTCATTGCAAGGTATGCTTCTTATCAACCTTACAAAATATAATGGCTTCCTACAAAAATCTTCTTCTTTTTACCTGTTTAATTATCTGCATTGCCTCCTTCATGGTTTCAGGTAACAAACATTTTTTTTTACTTAACTTTGTTATATTTTCAATCCAGATATAGGGATTGACAAATATGGGAGTGTAGTATGTTATGTATTTTTTGTTTAAGTTTAATGAAGCATGCTCTTAATTTTGAATATGTATACATTTCGCTTGAAAACCACAAGAAAAACTATAGAATATTATATTTTACATGATCTAACTAAGTTTCATTGATTGTAGCTGGAGTAGTCAAACACCAAGACGGCACATCATGCTTTCTTTTCGATAAATGTTCAGGTGGTTCTAAAGTTTGTAATCAGTATTGTATTGACTCATTGCATAAAACCAGTGGATATTGTGCAAACAAGAGCTTATGTTGTTGCGGGTAGAAAATGCATAGATTTATAATCGATGATAATACTTCGTTTATATTGTTCAAGTATATCAATAAACAAATTTATTATCAAATTAATATGCCAATTATGTAATCGCAATTTAAAATAAAATTACCACAATGTTTTGTTATAAATGAAAATTTATAATTGCGACTAAAAATTAGGACTGCTATAATAATAAATAAATTATTACTATAGTGATTTATAATAGATACATCTTCATTAAACTAATAATATATATAGGGATGTATCAAGTGAGAAGAATGTTTATAATGAGAATAAGAGTTCTCAATGTTGACCATTAGATTAAAGTGTACTGTAAAAGATCTAATTATACATGATTTTTTTTTCTATGCTTCCTTTCTCACCACGTTGATGACACGAAATCATATCGTATTTTTAGCTTAGTTTAGGTGAATTTTAGGTGCATTTTCATATGTATTTATTTCTTTCATCTGTTTTTATGATGGTATTTGTTTTGTTTTTAGTTTTGTCTAATAAAATAGGTCAGAGAAGAGAATTGAGCAAAAAGGGCCGAAAACGCAGCAAAAAGGGGGGTGCAAAGCACAAATTCGCGCAGCCCACAAAGGAGCCCAGCAAAAAGGGGGCATTTGCCCCCATCAGGTGTTGGTGGCGCCCGCCACAGAAGTCCAACCCAGTGAAACTGATTTTTCAGCAACGTGGGGCGCACGCACGCGTTGGATGGTTTTCTGTTCCTGATCGTGTGGCTATTGGATAGAATCAAAAGAGAGCTTATCATCTCCTATTTTTGTGGATCGTAACCAGAAAAATCCCTCTATAAATAGAGGACGAGATTCTTTTCTCCACACGCTTTAATTCCTTTATTTTCAGTCAGTTTATTTCTCTTGTTTTGTAAAGTGTCTCGGTACTTCCACTTCGGAAATCCGATTTCAATCCCGTCTTCACTTTCCAATCAAGAATTTTATTTCCTTTAATTCAAGCAAGTTTATTTCAAGTTTCCAGCAACTTTAATTTCCAGGTTTTTATGCACTTATTTATTTATTTAATCATTATGTCTTGCTTTATTTACTGTTTTTATTTATTTACTTCTCTTGCCATGTCTAGCTAAATTCCTAGATATCGGTATGTAATTTAATTCTCCGAAGGGGATTTAATGATGATATAGCGCGCGCACACACACACTACTTTTCTGATTCAAATTCCTAATTTAATTCAAAGCTTTTGAACGAGAGTAAAATAAAGCAACTAAGGTTAAAATCAATAGAGCGAGAGTTTGAGGTTTTAACTAGATAGTAGGAATTTGATATTAATCTTTGAACGAGCGAGAGCCACGTTAGGATTAATTAGAACTCATTGGTTTTCAAAATATACTTTCGAGGCTAAGGTGGTAGAAAAGTGACAGTAAAACTCCTAGCTTAGAAAGTATGGTTTTTATCAACAAAACGAGAGTGTGACGTTTAAACCTTTAAATTAAGAAAGTTCTTCTGAAAAGTAAACACTTATCCGCGCACTATTATTTTATTAAATCCCCGATGGTTAATTAGTTACATACCGATATCGCTTTTTAATTAATTTAAATACTAAGTTTAAATTCTTCTTCTTCTTAATTCTAACACAATCCTAAAATCCATTCGCCTTAGATTTACAACGTAACGACAGAATTACGGTAGATCAACTATTGGTCTCTGTGGTTCGATATCTTTTAAAACTCAACGACGAAACTGTGCACTTGCAGTTACAAATATTTATTGATACACAATTCGTCGATCAAGTTTTTGGCGCCGTTGCCGGGGACCAATTTAGTCGATATCGTAACTCCGTTGTTACACCGTAGAGACTAAGGCAACTTTTTAATTTCTGTTAAAAAAATCTAAAAATCCAAAAAAAAAAAAAATCAAAAACAAATAAATATACAAAAAAATTACCCCTTGGTTTGTCGATTGCATGGCAAAAACCCGCACTCAAAGCGACGAATTAGAACAACCAATCGACAACCCCGAGCGTCTACTTAGTGTACGACGCCGAATAGAAGCATTTAGGGAAAGATACATAGCTCCCCAAAATCAGATCCTCTTTCCCGAAGCGGACTCTGAAACTGAAGAAGAACCAGAGATGGAGGTTGGACCGCAAAACCGCCCCCTTAAGTACTACGCTACCCCTACCGATGCTGAACCACATAACAGCATTGTTGCCCCTACGATAGAGGCAAACAATTTCGAGCTCAAGCCTTCTCTGCTTTCAGCTGTTCAGCAGAATCAGTTCTCAGGTAGCCCTGCAGATGACCCTAATCTCCACCTCTTTGTCTTTCTGCAATACGCCGATACAGTGAAAGCTAATGGCGTCAGTCCCGAAGCAATCAGGCTTCGACTCTTCCCTTTCTCTCTTAGAGATCGAGCCCGTGCTTGGCTCCAGTCTCTACCTTCTAACTCTGTTACTACATGGGAAGAATTGAAGAAAGTCTTTTTGGCTAGGTATTTCCCGCCTAGCAAGACTGCTATGCTAAGAGCCCAAATCAATGGATTCAAGCAGAAAGACAATGAATCTCTCTACGAAGCATGGGAGAGGTTCAAGGACATGTTGAGGTTATGTCCACATCACGGTTTAGAAGAGTGGTTGATCATTCACACCTTTTACAATGGTCTCCTGTATAATACAAGGATGACAATAGACGCTGCCGCGGGCGGCGCCCTCATGGACAAGCCTTACAACGAAGCCTACCAACTCATCGAGAGTATGGCTCAAAACCACTACTAGTGGGGAAGCGAGAGATCACCAATAGAGAAACCCCAAGCTAAAGGAGGAATGTATGAGATAAGCGGCCTTGACCATGTCAATGCCAAGGTTGATGCTCTCACTCAAAAGATAGATAGCCTACTCAAAGCTCCTGCTGCTACCGTAGCAGCAACAACCTCCAGTTGTGCAATATGTGGCAATCCTGGGCACGTCATAGCCGAATGCCAAGTCTTGGCCGGAAACCCCTCCGACCAAGTAAACTATGCCCAAGGAGGCCCATACCCCAACAACTACAACTCAGCTTGGAAAAACAGTCCCTATCTCTCATACAAGAGCAACAATGCATTGTATGCACCTAGACAAGGACCACCCTCTAGTCCACCGGGTTTTCAAAAAGCTCCTACGCCAAATCCAAGTAACAACGGAAAGTCTAGTCTTGATGTCATGTTTGAAACTTTCATGGCATCCCAATTGCAAACAAACGAAACTCTTAAGAATCAAAATTTGCATATCGCCAAGTTGTTTGAGCAGTTGAATAACAAAGTAGATGTCCTAAACACCCATAACAGGATGCTAGAGACTCAAGTTGCATAAGTAGCACAACAGCAAGCATCTACGTCTGCTCCTGCAGGCACGTTTCCAGGCCAACCTCAGCCTAACCCCAAAGCTCATGTGAATGCTGTGACACTGCGAAGTGGAACACAGTATGATGAACCAGAAGATCCTAGGACTGAGAGGAACACAGTATGAGAAACCTTATGTGCCTCCGCCGCCTTACAAGCCTCCCATTCCTTACCCTCAAAGGCTCGAAAAGACCAAAAGCATGGGGCAATTCAAGAAATTCGTGGAGCTTCTCAAGCAGTTGAATGTAACTATCCCATTCACCGAAGCTATCACTCAAATGCCCGCATATGCTAAATTCCTTAAGGATATCCTAACCAACAAAAAGAAGATCAAGGACTGTGAAACTGTCATGCTCACTGCCGAGTGTAGCGCCATCCTCCAAAACAAAATGCCACCAAAACTCAAAGACCCAAGGAGTTTCTCTATACCCTGTGTCATTGGAAAGTTTGTCATAGATAGGGCCCTATGCGATTTAGGTGCCAGTATAAGTCTCATGCCCATGACCATATGCGATAGATTGAAGATAGGAGAGTTAAGACCAACTAGGATGTCCATTCAGTTCGCGGATCGTTCTGTCAAGATGCCTCTTGGTATTCTAGAAAACGTTCCCGTGCGTATAGGACAATTCTTCATCCCAACTGACTTCATAGTCATGGACATAAAGGAGGACTCTAACACCCCAATCATCTTAGGAAGGCCATTCCTGGCTACAGCCGGTGCGATCATTGATGTGAAGAAAGGGAAACTCACTTTTGAAGTGGGAGAGGAAAAAGTTGAATTTATTTTAACCCAGTTCTTGAGCGCACCAGCCATAGATGATACTTGCTATCTGCTAGACGTCATTGACGAATGCAGAAGGGAAATGGAGAATGATCCAACTACATACTTAGAAATCTTGGGATCTCCTCCAACTCCAACTCTCGAGGTTCAGGACGACGAGCTTGGTGAATGCTTTGAGATTACGCCGAGTCCGACGCCTTCTCCCGACCAATCTTCTTTAGAACTCAAACCTCTGCCTGAAACTCTAAGGTATGAATTCCTTGATCAAGAGCTTAAGCGCCCTGTGATTGTGTGCGCAGATCTAGGAAAGTCAGAAACTACCAAGTTACTGACCGTCCTAAGAAAGTATCCAGCTGCTTTAGGATATAGCATTTTTGATCTAAAAGGAGTAAGTCCTTCTCTTTGTATGCACCGCATCTTGCTCGAGGAAGATTGCAAAACCTCTCGAGAACCACAAAGAAGGATAAACCCCATCCTCACTGAAGTAGTTAAAAAGGAAGTTGAAAAGCTTCTAGATGCAGGAATCATATACCCGATCTCCGACAGTAAATGGGTTAGTCCCGTACATGTCGTACCCAAAAAGGGAGGGGTGACTGTGGTTACTAACGAGAAAGGCGAGTCCATTGCCCAAAGAGTTGTAACCGGAAGTAGAATGTGCATTGATTATAGGAAGCTAAACACGGCCACGCGCAAGGATCATTTCCCTTTGCCCTTCATTGATCAAATGCTTGAGCGTTTGGCCAAACATTCATACTTCTGTTATTTAGATGGTTATTCGGGATTCTTCCAGATTCCCATTCATCCCGATGACCAAGAGAAAACAACCTTCACCTGTCCTTTTGGAACGTTTGCCTATAGGCGAATGCCATTTGGATTGTGCAATGCCCCCGCAACTTTCCAACGATGTATGCAAGCAATCTTCGCCGATTACATCAATGATATCATGGAGGTCTTCATGGATGATTTCTCCGTATGTGGGCAAAGCTTTGAAGGATGCTTGACAAACCTAGAAAAGGTACTTGAAAGATGTGAAAAGGTCAATCTTGTACTTAATTGGGAAAAGTGCCATTTCATGGTTCGCCAAGGGATTGTTCTTGGACATATAGTATCCAACAAGGGGATTGAGGTGGATCGAGCTAAGATCCAAGTAATAGAAAATCTACCTCCCCCAAAGTCTGTGCGAGAGGTCCGCAGTTTTCTAGGTCACGCCGGTTTCTATCGGCGATTCATTAAGGACTTCTCCAAGATCACCAAGCCCTTAACCGGGCTGTTAATGAAAGATGCCGAGTTCATATTTGATGATGAATGCTTGAAAGCGTTCAACCAGTTAAAGGCAGCTCTCATTTCCGCACCCATCATGCAGCCACCCGATTGGAGTTTGCCATTTGAGATCATGTGTGACGCTAGTGACTATGCAATAGGTGCAGTCTTAGGTCAAAGGAAAGACAAGAAGCTTCATGCAATCTACTATGCTAGTAGGACCTTAGACCCCGCGCAAATGAACTACGCCACCACAGAAAAAGAACTCCTGGCTGTTGTGTTTGCAATAGACAAATTCCGTTCTTACCTCATAGGGGCCAAAATCATTGTTTATACCGATCATGCGGCCATTAGGTACCTTGTGAACAAAAAGGATGCCAAACCAAGGCTCCTAAGATGGATCCTGCTCCTTCAAGAATTTGATATAGAGATCCAAGATAAGAAAGGAATTGAAAACACAGTTGCGGACCACTTGTCAAGAATGGAGGGAATGGTGCCTGAAAAGGTACCAATAAATGACGATTTCCCATATGAGAGGCTCGTAGCCATTATGAGGAGCGTCACCTCTGGATACCCATTAACTCAAAACGACATCGAAGTCGTCAACTCTGTTTGCATAAGAGACTCACTGCCTTGGTACGCGGATTTTGTTAATTACTTAGCAGCAAGAGTCCTTCCGCCAGATTTAACTTACCAGCAAAAGAAGAAGTTCTTCAGTGATCTCAAACATTACTATTGGGATGATCCTCTCCTTTTCAAGAGAGGAGCCGATGGAGTCTTCCGTCGATGTGTCCCCGAGGATGAGGCGCAAAACATTATTCACCATTGCCATTCTGCGCCATATGGGGGACATGCAAGTACTTCCAAAACTTGTGCTAAGATTCTGCAAGCCGGCCTTTATTGGCCCACTCTTTGGAAAGATGTCCACGCTGCCATACGGAGTTGTGATCAGTGCCAGCGCACCGGTGGCATCTCCAGGCGCGATGAAATGCCTCAGCATGGCATTCTCGAAGTGGAAGTATTTGATGTATGGGGGATCGACTTCATGGGACCATTCCCATCTTCTTTAGGTAATAGATACATACTTGTGGCTGTTGACTACGTGTCCAAATGGATCGAGGCCGTTGCCTCTCCAACTAATGATGCCCGAGTAGTGATTAGACTTTTCAAGAACCAAATCTTCCCTAGGTTCGGTGTGCCGAGACTTGTCATCAGCGATGGTGGCTCCCATTTTATCTCTAGGATCTTCGAAAGATTGTTATCCTAGTATGGGGTCCGACACCGTGTAGCAACTCCCTATCACCCACAAACAAGTGGGCAAGTGGAGGTCTCCAATAGGGAGATCAAGCAAATCTTAGAAAAAACAGTTGCAACCTCTAGGAAAGATTGGTCTTTAAAGCTAAATGATGCACTGTGGGCATATAGGACAGCATACAAGACCCCGATTGGGACCACTCCCTTCAAGCTTGTCTATGGCAAATCATGCCATCTACCGGTGGAACTAGAGCATAAAGCTTATTGGGCTATCAAAGCCCTCAATTTCAATTACACCACCGCCGGTAGGAAAAGGATATTGGATATCCATGAGTTAGAAGAGCTTAGGTTAGATGCTTATGAGAATGCTAAAATATATAAAGAAAGAACTAAAAAATGGCATGATAAGCGTCTATCTAGGAGAGAGTTTAAGGTAGGACAACGTGTACTTCTTTTTAACTCAAGACTTAAACTCTTTCCCGGAAAACTTCGCTCCAAGTGGTCAGGCCCCTTTACTATTTCTAAGACATATCCTCATGGGGCGATCGAGATAAAAAGTGACTCCGGTGATACATTCACAGTTAATGGGCAGCGGTTGAAACATTACAATTTTAAGGATAGTGACACTACTTTTGAAAATTTTAACCTATCCGCCCTACCCGCTAACGTGAATTGAATTCACCCTCTATGAAGTCGAGCTCACCGACTTTAAACAAAGCGCTTGGTGGGAGGCAACCCACTGATTTTGAGTCTAATATTTTTCCTTTTTAGTCCATTTGATGTTGCAGGTAATAAAGAGAAAGCACGCTTGATGACTTCATAGTTGTGAAAGCTCTTGGATATTCAGGTTCTATTCTTCCAATTTCACCTTTAGTCGTTGCATTGGGGACAATGCTCGATTTAAGTGTGGGGGAGGAAGCTTTATCGCTTTCCTTTTTACTTTCAGTCATTTAGTCTGCATGCATAATAAAACATTAGGATAGTTCACTTGAATCGAGTAGTTTTTGCGTGTTGGTTTTGTTATTGTCTGATTTTTCCCATTTCTTGAGCCATACCAAAATTTTCTTGTGAAAAGCAAAAGTGTTGAGTTTTGATGCTTGATATTGGTTGTTTGAAAGTATATAGGTTGTTTGCACTATCTAGGCTATCTTGTGAGATTTAGGTAACAGTTGGATAAAATCAATACCATTCTAACACCTTAGATTTCCAGCAATATGTAAAGCTGATTTGAGTACCAATTTTGACAAAACTTTGAACTTGAGTTTTAATGAACCCTTAGTAGTTTATCTAGCAGTCGACACCATCTCAAGGCACAAACTAAGTGGGAAACCGATGAATATAAGTGAATGATCTCGAATTTAAATGTCATAAATACTATTGGTTGATTCTTTGAAATAATTGATGAAAATTCAACAAAATGTTGAAACATGTGAAAAGAAAAAAAATACCATAGTATAGAAACTCATTAGTAGTTGGTTCAGAGGTGTCTGATTCTGAACTTGGTAGGGCGGGTTACGATCCGATCCCCCGCAACTGCGAAGTGGGTAAAGAAAATAGGGGTTACCAAACTTATGTTATCAGCACCCCGCGCTATATAATGATCATAATCACTAACAGGTTTCCCACCATGGGCGTGTACAAGATAACGGGCTTAATGTGATTGCGCTAGAATGAAAAGGGTAAATAAAATTTAGGTGAGAGGAAGAGTCAAAAGGAAGTGCTTCAGGTTTGTTTTCATACAATGGGAGTCTAGTGTGTCATTATGGTGTTCTTGTTATTTGTACTGTTATTTGATTTTCATAGCTTAGCCGGCAGCCACGTACAAGTAGGATGATCGTGTCATGTGTCTTTACTTGCACTTTGCAATTCACGATTCTTTCATGCTTGAGGACAAGCAATGGTTCAAGTGTGGGGGAATTTGATGACACGAAATCATATCGTATTTTTAGCTTAGTTTAGGTGAATTTTAGGTGCATTTTCATATGTATTTATTTCTTTTATCTGTTATTATGATGGTATTTGTTTTGTTTTTAGTTTTGTCTAATAAAATAGGTCGGAGAAGAAAATTGAGCAAAAAGGGCCGAAAACGCAGCAAAAAGGGGGGTGCAAAGCACAAATTCGCGCAGCCCACAAAGGAGCCCAGCAAAAAGGGGGCATTTGCCCCCATCAGGTGTTGGTGGCGCCCGCCACCACTTCTGTGGTGCCCGCCACAGAAGTCCAACCCAGTGAAACTGATTTTTCAGCAACATGGGGCGCACGCACGCGTTGGATGGTTTTCTGTTCCTGATCGTGTGGCTATTGGATAGAATCAAAAGAGAGCTTATCATCTCCTATTTTTGTGGATCGTAACCAGAAAAATCCCTCTATAAATAGAGGACGAGATTCTTTTCTCCGCACGCTTTAATTCCTTTATTTTCAGTCAGTTTATTTCTCTTGTTTTGTAAACTGTCTCGGTACTTCCACTTCGGAAATCCGATTTCAATTCCGTCTTCACTTTCCAATCAAGAATTTTATTTCCTTTAATTCAAGCAAGTTTAATTCAAGTTTCCAGCAACTTTAATTTCCAGGTTTTTATGCACTTATTTATTTATTTAATCATTATGTCTTGCTTTATTTACTGTTTTTATTTATTTACTTCTCTTGCCATGTCTAGCTAAATTCCTAGATATCGGTATGTAATTTAATTCTCCGAAGGGGATTTAATGATGATATAGCGCGCGCACACACACACTACTTTTCTGATTCAAATTCCTAATTTAATTCAAAGCTTTTGAACGAGAGTAAAATAAAACAACTAAGGTTAAAATCAATAGAGCGAGAGTTTGAGGTTTTAACTAGATAGTAGGAATTTGATATTAATCTTTGAACGAGCGAGAGCCACGTTAGGATTAATTAGAACTCATTGGTTTTCAAAATATACTTTCGAGGCTAAGGTGGTAGAAAAGTGACAGTAAAACTCCTAGCTTAAAAAGTATGGTTTTTATCAACAAAACGAGAGTGTGAGGTTTAAACCTTTAAATTAAGAAAGTTCTTCTGAAAAGTAAACACTTATCTGCGCACTATTATTTTATTAATTTACATACCGATATCACTTTTTAATTAATTTAAATCCTAAGTTTAAATTCTTCTTCTTCTTAATTCTAACACAATCCTAAAATCCATTCGCCTTAGATTTACAACGTAACGACAGAATTACGGTAGATCAACTATTGGTCTCTGTGGTTCGATATCTTTTAAAACTCAACGACGAAACTGTGCACTTGCAGTTACAAATATTTATTGATACACAATTCGTCGATCACACATCTTCTCCTTTGACAATCTCTCTGATAAACCCACCACATTCTCCACGATTATTCATGGAGGATATTCTTGCCTCATCTTTCTCTCAACAAAGTGGGCTATAAAAAACAAAAACTAATGTCTTGCGAGTTTATTGTTATGATTTTATTATCTCAATCTATATTAATTAAAACTCTCTTGCGTTTTCAACTTTAGATGTGATGAAGATTAACTAGAAACTATAAAGGCATGGACTTGAAACAACGATGACTTCTTTCACCGTTGCTTCCTAAACATAATTGATTCTAATTATTAATCTTCTAACTTCTTTGATTCCTTTTGTCAGTTTTTTTTTTGGAACCTAACAATTTTCAATTGTAAAAAAAAAAGAAGAATTATAAATGGATGTGTTTGATTTTTCGAAAAACCCGTTTGATTTTTGAGCATTAGTAGAACAATTAGATTAATGAACACTTGACGTCAAGAAAATAAATCAGATATTTAAATTAAAATTAAAATTTTTTGATGGAGAAACTTGTTAAGGGTTAACGTTGCTCATGCGGTGCAACGAAGCTGGTAAAGAAACCTGGAGTTTTATGAGAGAAGATGATAGGATTTTTAAATGGTTGTTCTTCTATAATGATCACAAGTTTCAATTGATGCAGAAGCTACTGTAGTACCCGGCGCAAACAAATAATATTGCAATGAAGCCGCCACCATATTTTATTTATCTTGGGAGGGGAAAGGAAAATAATGATAAACCCTTTCAGAGATACGGTCGACGAATCGTACATGGGTCCGCGAGTTGGTTACATGAGGGGAAGGTATTAGCACCCCTGATATCCGTTGTACTTAACGGGAACCATATGAGGAATAAGGTTTGCTTTTACAAATTAACCGAATACATTAAATTACAACATATTAAACAAAGAAAAAGTTTTTATTACTAGGCTTGACGAGATTATGATCTCGCTCCCTCATATCCCCAAAGTGAGATTAGGAATTCAAAGGTTACGTAGTTCATTCTGACAATTGTTTTTTGTGTTCGTTGATTTTAGTGAATAACGCCTAAGTCGCATTCCATTGAAACAATAGTTGCTTTTATGATCGCTCTTTGGAGGCTTAAGCGTTGTATTGTGTCAGGGGAATGGATAAAACGTTATCCATTTAAGAAAAATAGTTGAAAAAGTTTGACTCAACAAGGGCAGGTGAAAAAGGTTGACTGCGCAAAGGTAGAAAAAAATTGAGTGAGTTGAGTTGGTTTTTAGGTTATTTGAACGTGTTCAGAGATGGTGAATAACCCATGAGTCACAAGACATACGTCAAGGACGAGGTTACTCAAGCAGAGACATGTCATACATCAAGCTCTATCCTTTCATTCAGCTCATTATCAAATTAATTAAAAGTGAAACTAGACGGAAACTAGTCATACGTCAAGTTCCTTCTCTTTCATTTTTAATTAATAATTCTGTTAGGTTTTAGAACGAGAATAAACCTCGATGCGCAAGTCATACGTCAAGGATTGGTTTATTCTTATTCTACTTCTTAAGGAAACATTTTTATAGTTTCAGTTCAGACAGATAACAAAGAAAAAGGAAGTTAGAAGATGTGAGATATGTATATTGATGCATATGATTGACAGATAATGATGATGACAGTGTAATATTGCGATAATCCACCCGACCCTGTGGGTGTGTCGGTTGAGGCACCGCACAGGGTCTCAAAAAATTAGGTTAAAATTTAAATATACGCATACACAAAATAATTATGTTGTTATCACCTAAAAATTAAATTTAGTGGATACATTTTAAATTTGATAAATAACTTTGCGGTCTATTGTGAAAAGGAGAAGTAACTTCACTAAAAAAAATGTAAACTAACAATATTTTGTAGTTAAACACAATCATGTGTTCATTTTTAAGCATAAAATTTTCTCTAAGGAAATTCATGTATTTGGTTAAAAAATTGGAATAGATACATTAACTTTGATCGACTAATATTACATTATATTTTGGGACGAAGAGAGTATTAATTAAGGTTACTAAAAAATATCTTTATAGCTCAGTTGGCAATGGGACAATGTGTTTTATAATAATTTTAACTGAATATCCTACATTCATATAATCTTGAAATCGTAAAATGATTATAACGTTGGTTATTGTTAATTGAAAAACATTTGATTAATTGACAATTTTTTTCACTGATAAAATTTTAATAATTATGAAATTCCTGGCACTCAGTAGTAAGATGCTTTAGCAATTGCTACAGCGTTTACTCGCAACACAGACAATAATAAAAACGATAAAGGACAGAATGTAAATAACACAATAGTTTGTTGACCCAGTTCGGCGCAAACTTGCCCTAATCTGGGGGATACCAATCCAGGAGGAATCCACTATTATAGCCCTAGTTCCAAGACACTAGTAAACGACCCGTTCACTGCTCTAACCTAGCAACTACCTTGTGCAACTCAACCTAGGAACTCCTAGGCCTAAGGCGCCCCGCCTTACTCCTTACTAACAACACAGACAGCGTTGTTCACAATCAACAAACAAACATATAACGGTGAGACACACTCAAACAGAACGATCAACTCCGTACTTAAAAGCTTAAGAGTAATCACACAAATAACAAGGCAACAGCCTATGTCTTTATCAAGTATCAACGTGATACAAGAAAAGACTCACAAGGTTCACTAGGAAAAATAAACAACACACGCTTTAGTGAACACAACAAATTCCCACAAAAACCTAACTAGGTTTTACACTTGTATTTATAGAGTCTTCATGCTGGGCTTGACTTGTTCCTTAAGAAAAAGAGTCTTAAAAAATATATCCAATAAATCTTCAGCACCAAACAAAAAAAATTCATAAAATATATAAAATATATTTTAGAATTAAATCTTCACACAAGAGGTTACTTGTGACACAAGGCACGAGTGCTGTGCCAGCTCCGCCTTAACAAAAATATATTTTCCAACAAAAATATAATTTCTGAAACAAATCTTCTTAAAAGATATCTTCTGGAAATAACAAACAAAAACGCGCACGCGTCTAGAAGCTTCCGGTCACAACATACTCAGATGCTACAGCATTTTCTAGAACATGTGACAAAATGGGTTTTTGCAAAATTATAGCCAACATACAAAAACGCCAACAATCTCCCCCTTTGGCAAATTTTGGCTAAAACACTTTTTGATCAGCATGCATAAAAATAATTCTTCAAATCAACTTCAAGACATAACTTCAGAAGAATAGGACATTACTTGTTTGTAATAGGCTAACCATGTATCAGAGGCATGCAGCGGATATGAAATTCAACTAGCCTCAAAGAGTATGATCAGAGAGACTTACACTCTCAAGTGGATTCCATATAAGATGAAAATTCAGTAGTATCCTTAGAGTCTTCCACCACCAAATCATCACCCATCAACCAATTCTAAGGATTAGGAAAAATAAATTCCTCCCCCTCAATTTATGCAACCAGGATTAGGAAAAATAAATTCCTCCCCCTTAATGCATACAATCAGTAATACTCCACTTCAATGAAAAAAATAAATTTCCACACATACATACTACACTCCCCCTGTCTTCATGCATTGCTAAGCATCAGATAGATACTCAGCATATCATAGAAATTATATTAGCTAGCAAGTAGAAGTAGTGCATCATCAACACTAATAATACTCCCCCTTTTTAGCCAAAGATTTTGACCAAAGAGAAAGAACATCATATTGTCAGAACATCAAATAAGTGAGGAATAGAACCACATTGTACTTATTACAGACCAGATAGCACACATTAGTGCATAGAAAATCCAGGGCTTCACCCATAAAACAAAAAAACATCAGAAAACAAAGAAAATGGATTATGAAAAATCAGCACTTCCTTCAGAATCCTCCACCACTAGACCTTCATCATGAGCAACCAGCTCTTCAGCTTCCAAGTTCTGAATCACGCGATCAACCAAGAACTTCTTGTCATCCAACGCCTTACTTACAACCTTCAAATCAGCAATCATTTGTTGTCTGCTTAGCATAGCAGATTTGCCTTTAGCAGATGCTAGAGCAATATCTGCAGCATGTGATTTTTCCAAAAACCTAGAGTCTAAAGTGATGTCTGACTCTCTCTTAGCAGGCTCATCATTAGCAAAACACAGCTCAGGAAATTGTTGCAGTATGATATCACAGAGCAAAGTGGGAAAAGCAATAGGAATTTTTGTTGCATTGGTTTTTCTATGAGCTATAGTTTGATAGAATATAAAATCACCGAAGTTAAAATCAGATTTTGTACCTATAGCATAAATGAACTTGCTCAGCCCTCTGGACACATCATTAGAATGGGTAGTTGGCACCCAATTAGCAACTGCAATCTTGTTAAGTATAGCATACTTTGTAGATAGCTTGGCAGCAGACAAATTACTCTTCATAGGCCACTCCTTGACCAGATCACCTGTGAGGGTTTTGCAGATCTGATTCTGAGTTACCTCCAACTCAGCTACTTCTTCAGCACTCCTGCCTAGGTATTCATTGATTATAGCAGGTGAGAAATTAACACATTTACCACGCACAAAGACCTGTCTATACTCAGCACTCATAGGATCATCACAGTCAGCTCCTATGTTTACAATGAATTCCCTGACCAGCTTGATGTAGCATTTCCCCAAGCTTTTAACAGTCTTCACCAGACCAGCTGCTTCAATAACCTCCATAAGCTCTTGGAGATTCAATAGATGATGGTGCAAATTCCTCTCCACAGCTACCCTTCGTTCACAGATAAATTTCCATCTAGAGGCACCTTCCTCATGATGAAATGACACATTGTCAAGAGGTACAGATGGTACACTCTTAGCTCTCTTCTTCCCTGTATCAACTGGCTTGTCAGATGTGCCAGCATCCTCTACAGCATCGTCATTAGCAACAAAATCACTGTCATCAGATGACACATGCTTTCTCTTCAGAACCTTCTTCTTAGGCTCAGCAGACACAACAACCTTGCTCTTTGTCCTACCAGGACCATACTTCACAGGTTTCAAGCCATCAGAATTCTTGGCTTTCTTTGTTGACTTTGGTGGAGGTGTTGGTTCTTTTCTAGTTCTACTCCTTAACCTCCCAGCAATCCTAGGTCTAGGAGCCTTCTTCACCATTTTGTCAACAATAGACAAAATTTCAACATCAGGTTCTTTATTCAGTGAACCTGTTTGGGGATCAGACAGAACATGATCATCCATTTCCACTTCAGCATTCTTCTTGCTCTCATCATCCTGAGAGGCTTCAATAGCATCACCAGACACAGTTTCATCTGCATTCTTTGCAGTGTCTGGGACATCAGATGCTCTAGCATCTGTTACAGCATCAACATCTTCAGGAAGGTTAGTACCTTCATGATCTTCAGCCTTTTCAAAGGCAACAGCAGTTTGATCATCTTCCTGAGTTGTCTCTACCACAACATTTCCTGTGGCCTTAGTAGTAGCACCACCATCAGCATTAACATTATCAGAATCATCTAATCCTAGGGTTTCAGGCTCTTGAACTACCCTACTAGAAGATTCAACATTTTTTCCATCTAAATCATCAAGATACAGTTCTTGCATGGTATGAGCTTTAATAGATTTGGATTTCAATTTAGATTTCTTCGTTTTCCCTTTTGATTTCACAGATTCAGGGGAAAGAGCACTTACCGACTTCTTCTTCTTCTTGGACTTGCTTTTCTTTGGTTTTTCGGTAGTGTCGGGAGCGACAATGGATACCAATCCAGGAGGAATCCACTATTATAGCCCTAGTTCCAAGACACCAGTAAACGACCCGTTCACTGCTCTAACCTAGCAACTACCTTGTGCAACTCAACCTAGGAACTCCTAGGCCTAAGGCGCCCCGCCTTACTCCTTACTAACAACACAGACAGCGTTGTTCACAATCAACAAACAAACATATAACGGTGAGACACACTCAAACAGAACGATCAACTCTGTACTTAAAAGCTTAAGAGTAATCACACAAATAACAAGGCAACAGCCTATGTCTTTATCAAGTATCAACGTGATACAAGAAAAGACTCACAAGGTTCACTAGGAAAAATAAACAACACACGCTTTAGTGAACACAACAAATTCCCACAAAAACCTAACTAGGTTTTACACTTGTATTTATAGAGTCTTCATGCTGGGCTTGACTTGTTCCTTAAGAAAAAGAGTCTTAAAAAATATATCCAATAAATCTTCAGCACCAAACAAAAAAAATTCATAAAATATATAAAATATATTTTAGAATTAAATCTTCACACAAGAGGTTACTTGTGACACAAGGCACGAGTGCTGTGCCAGCTCCGCCTTAACAAAAATATATTTTCCAACAAAAATATAATTTCTGAAACAAATCTTCTTAAAAGATATCTTCTGGAAATAACAAACAAAAACGCGCATGCGTCTAGAAGCTTCCGGTCACAACATACTCAGATGCTACAGCATTTTCTAGAACATGTGACAAAATGGATTTTTGCAAAATTATAGCCAACATACAAAAACGCCAACAAGTTAGAGTTTTAAAATTTCTATTATAAGTTTATAATTCCCCTGAAAATTTTATCGTCGATAAATTTTTTTAAAATCACTATTAAAAGTTATTATTAATAAAACATTATAATTACGGGTAAATTTTTTAAAATCATTACTATAAGTTATTGTTGATAATAATTTAATAATTATAGTTGACCGCCAGATGACATATTTTATCTCTGATAAAACTTTTAAAATCACTATTACAAGTTATTACTAATAAAAATTACGATTATAATTCATTGAAAGATTACATATTTTATCTTTTAATGTTTTGCCACCTCATATCCACATCAGCGAGTTACTAGTATTTTATTTAAACTAATTTTTTATTTAATTATTTTTTTCGTAAAAATAAACTTCTATACCTATTATATACTGAACAGTGTTTTGTAGCCTCCCCATTTTATAAAAAAACTTTTAGTTCATTGATGACACGAAATCATATCGTATTTTTAGCTTAGTTTAGGTGAACTTTAGGTGCATTTTCATATGTATTTATTTCTTTTATTTGTTTTTATGATGGTATTTGTTTTGTTTTTAGTTTTGTCTAATAAAATATGTCAGAGAAGAGAATTGAGCAAAAAGGGCCGAAAACGCAGCAAAAAGGGGGTGCAAACAAGCAAAATCAGCCAAGCCCAGAATTTGGCCTGGTGGCGCCCGCCACAGAAGCCCAATTCCAGCAAAACTGTTTTTTGCGCGACGTGGGGAGCAAGCATACGTCTGATCAACTACTTTTCCTAATCGTACGGCCAAAGGGATGAGATCAAGTGAAGCCTATCCATTCCCTATTTTTATGGATCGTAGAGTCAAAATTCTTCTATAAATAGAAGACTCAATTCCTGATCCGACGACGCCTTACTTTCTTTATTTTCAGTCAGTTTATAATTCCCGCTTTGTAAACTGTGTCGGTATTTCCACACCGGGAGTCCGATTTCAGATCCGTTTTCAGTTTCCTGTCAAGAATTATATTTCCTTTAATTCTAGCAAGTTTAATTCAAGTTTCCAGCAATTTCTATTTCCAGGTTTTTATGAGCTCATTTATTTATTTAATTATTATGTCTTGTTTAATTTACTGTTTTTATTTCTTTACTTCCTTTACCATGTCTAGCTAAATTCCTAGATATCGGTATGTAATTTAATTCTCCGAAGGGGATTTAACGATGATATAGCGCGCGCACACACACACTACTTTTCTGATTCAAATTCCTAATTTAATTCAAAGCTTTTGAACGAGAGTAAAACAAAGCAACTAAGGTTAAAATCAATAGTGCGAGAGTTTGAGGTTTTAACCAGATAGTAGGAATTTGATATTAATCTTTGAACGAGCGGGAGCCACGTTAGGATTAATTAGAACTCATTGGTTTTCAAAATATGCTTTCGAGGCTAACGTGGTAGAAATGTGACAGTAAAACTCCTAGTTTAGAAAGTATGGTTTTTATCAACAAAACGAGAGTGTGAGGTTTAAACCTTTAAATTGAGAAAGTTCTTCTGAAAATTAAACACTTATCCGCGCGCTACTAATTTATTAAATCCCCGATGGTTAATTAGTTACATACCGATATCGCTTCTTAATTAATTTAAATCTTAAATTTAAATTCTCCTTCTTAATTCTAATACAACCCTAAAAACTCAATCGCCTTAGATTTACAACGTAACGGCAGAATTACGGTAGATCAACTATTGGTCTCTGTGGTTTGATATCTTTTAAAACTACATGACGAAACTGTGCACTTCCAGTTATAAAAATCTTTTGATACACAAATCATCGATCATTCATACATTTGAATATATTGTCATCAAAATTAGAAGTTTAAAAAAATTCAAAGTTTTAATTGCAATTATTGCATTCCCCACTTAGTTGATTTTTTTATTTGCTGGTCAAATATGTATTCAATAACTTACAAACTTTAAAACCAAAGTTTCTTTTATGAAAAATTATATAATGTAACAATTATTAAATTCATTTGACTGCCATTAATATAAAACAATTCCATGGTCATTATAAATACCTCTCATTGCAAGGTATGCTTCTTATCAACCTTACAAAATATAATGGCTTCCTACAAAAATCTTCTTCTTTTTACCTGTTTAATTATCTGCATTGCCTCCTTCATGGTTTCAGGTAACAAACATTTTTTTTTACTTAACTTTGTTATATTTTCAATCCAGATATAGGGATTGACAAATATGGGAGTGTAGTATGTTATGTTTTTTTTGTTTAAGTTTAATGAAGCATGCTCTTAATTTTGAATATGTATACATTTCGCTTGAAAACCATAAGAAAAACTATAGAATATTATATAACATGATCTAACTAAGTTTCATTGATTGTAGCTGGAGTAGTTAAACACCAAGACGGCACATCATGCTTTCTTTTCGATAAATGTTCAGGTGGTTCTAAAGTTTGTAATCAGTATTGTATTGACTCATTGCATAAAACCAGTGGATATTGTGCAAACAAGAGCTTATGTTGTTGCGGGTAGAAAATGCATAGATTTATAATCGATGATAATACTTCGTTTATATTGTTTATATTGTTCAAGTATATCAATAAACAAATTTATTATCAAATTAATATGCCAATTATGTAATCGCAATTTAAAATAAAATTACCACAATGTTTTGTTATAAATGAAAATTTATATTTGCGACTATCAATTAGGACTGCTATAATAATAAATAAATTACTATAGTGATTTATAATAGATGTATCTTCATTAAACTAATAATATATATAGGGATGTATCAAGTGAGAAGAATGTTTATAATGAGAATAAGAGGTCTCAATGTTGACCATTAGATTAAAGTGCACCGTAAAAGATCCAATTATACATGATTTTTTTTCTATGCTTCCTTTCTCACCACGTCTTCTCCTTTGCCAATCTCTCTAATAAACCCACCGCATTCTCCACGATTAATCATGGAGGATATTCTTGCCTCAGCTTTCTCTCAACAAAGTGGGCTATAATAAACAAAAACTAATGTCTTGCGAGTTTATTGTTATGATTTTATTATCTCAATCTATATTAATTAAAACTCTCTTGCGTTTTCAACTTTAGATGTGATGAAGATTAACTAGAAACTACAAAGGCATGGACTTGAAACAACGATGACTTCTTTCACCGTTGCTTCCTAAACTTAATTGATTCTAATTATTAATCTTCTAACTTCTTTGATTACTTTTGTTAGTTTTTTATTTTGGAACCTAACAATTTTCAATTGTAAAAAAAAAATGAAAGAAGATATAAATGGATGTGTTTGATTTTGCGAAAAACCCGTTTGATTTTTGAGCATTAGTAGAACAATTAGATTAATGAACACTTGACCTCAAGAAAATAAATCAGATATTTAAATTAAAATTTAAATTTTTTGATGGAGAAACTTGTTAAGGATTAACGTTGCTCATGCAGTGCAACGAAGCTGGTAAAGAAACCTGGAGTTCTACGAAAGAAGATGATAGGATTTTTAAATGGTTGTTCTTCTATAATGATCACAAGTTTCAATTGATGCACAAGCTACTGTAGTACCCGGCGCAAACAAATAATATTGCAATGAAGCCGCCACCATATTTTATTTATCTTGGGAGGGGAAAGGAAAATAATGATAAACCCTTTCAGAGATACGGTTGACGAATCGCATATGGGTCCGCGAGTTGGTTACATGAGGGGAAGGTATTATCACCCCTGATATCCGTTGTACTTAACGGGAACCATTTGAGGAATAAGGTTTGCTTTTACAAATTAACCGAATACATTAAATTACAACATATTAAACAAAGAAAAAGTTTTTATTACTAGGCTTGACGAGATTATGATCTCGCTCCCTCATATCCCCAAAGTGAGATTAGGAATTCAAAGGTTACGTAGTTCATTCTGACAATTGTTTTTTGTGTTCGTTGATTTTAGTGAATAACGCCTAAGTCGCATTCCATTGAAACAATAGTTGTTTTTATGATCGCTCTTTGGAGGCTTAAGCGTTGTATTGTGTCAGGGGAATGGATAAAACGTTATCCATTTAAGAAAAATAGTTGAAAAAGTTTGACTCAGCAAGGGCAGTTGAAAAAGGTTGACTGCGCAAAGGTAGAAAAAAATTGAGTGAGTTGAGTTGGTTTTTAGGTTATTTGAACGTGTTCAGAGAAGGTGAATAACCCATGAGTCACAAGTCATACGTCAAGGACGAGGTTACTCAAGCAGAGACATGTCATACATCAAGCTCTATCCTTTCATTCAGCTCATTATCAAATTAATTAAAAGTGAAACTAGACGGAAACTAGTCATACGTCAAGTTCCTTCTCTTTCATTTTTAATTAATAATTCTGTTAGGTTTTAGAACGAGAATAAACCTCGATGCGCAAGTCATACGTCAAGGATTGGTTTATTCTTATTCTACTTCTTAAGGAAACATTTTCATAGTTTCAGTTCAGACATATAACAAAGAAAAAGGAAGTTAGAAGATGTGAGATATGTATATGGATGCATATGATTGACAGATAATGATGATGACAGTGTAATATTGCGATAATACACCCGACCCTGTGGGGTGTGTCGGTTGAGCCACCGCACAGGGTCTCAAAAAATTAGGTTAAAATTTAAATATACGCATACACAAAATAATTATGTTGTTATCACCTAAAAATTAAATTTAGTGGATACATTTTAAATTTGATAAATAAATTTGCGGTCTATTGTGAAAAGGAGAAGTAACTTCACTAAAAAAAATGTAAACTAACAATATTTTGTAGTTAAACTTTTAAAATCACTATTACAAGTTATTACTAATAAAAATTACGATTATAATTCATTGAAAGATTACATATTTTATCTTTTAATAGTTTGCCACCTCATATCCACATCAGCGGGTTACTAATATTTTATTTAAACTAATTTTTTATTTAATTATATTTTTCGTAAAAATAAACTTCTATACCTATTATATACTGAACAGTGTTTTGTAGCCTCCCCATTTTATAAAAAAACTTTTAGTTCATACATTTGAATATATTGTCATCAAAATTAGAAGTTTAAAAAAAATCAAAGTTTCATTTTTAAGCTTAAAATTTTCTCTAAGGAAGTTCATGTATTTGGTTAAAAAATTGGAATAGATACTTTAACTTTGATCGACTAATATTACATTATATTTTGGGACGATGAGAGTATTAATTAAGGTTACTAAAAAATATCTTTATAGCTCAGTTGGCAATGGGACAATGCGTTTTATAATAATTTTAACTGAATATCCTACATTCATATAATCTTGAAATCGTAAAATGATTATAACCTTGATTATTGTTAATTGAAAAACATTTGATTAATTGGCAATTTTTTTCACTGATAAAATTTTAATAATTAGAGTTTTAAAATTTCTATTATAAGTTTATAATTCCCCTGAAAATTTTATCGTCGATAAATTTTTTTAGAATCACTATTAAAAGTTATTATTAATAAAACTTTATAATTACGGGGAAAATTTTTAAATTCATTACTATAAGTTATTGTTGATAATAATTTAATAATTACAGTTGATCGCTAGATGACATATTTTATCTCTGATAAAACTTTTAAAATTACTATTACAAGTTATTACTAATAAAAATTACGATTATAATTCGTAAAAAGATGACATATTCTATCTTTTAATAATTTGCCACCTCATATCCACATCAGCGGGCTACTAGTATTTTATTTAAACTAATTTTTTATTTAATTTTTTTTTGTAAAAATAAGCTACTATACCTATTATATACTGAACAGTGTTTTGTAGCCTCCCCATTTTATAAAAAAACTTTTAGTTCATACATTTGAATATATTGTCATCAAAATTAGAAGTTTAAAAAAAACAAAGTTTTAATTGCAATTATTGCATTCCCCACTTAGTTGATTTTTTTTTTTTTTTTGATAAAAGGGTGCTTATAGCATTTCATTTATAATCAAATGACTAATACATGTGGGTACATCAATAAAGATATTGGAGCTAGCTAAAGATGTGGCCGCCCTTGCCAAAACATGAGCTACCTCATTTGCTTGTCTCCTATTAAACTCGACACAAGAGTTTTTAAAATATAATGAAAAACAACGCTTACATTCACCTATCACATCTCCAAATTCTGTAATATCGCGTACCTCCTTATGGAAACCATCCACTACGGACTTTGAATCTAGAACAAAGTTTATTCCATCAAGCTGCAACTCACTAACCCATTTATATGTATACAACAAACCTAAGGCTTCTCCAATATCCACATTACAAATCGGTGATATCCACATAGACTTTGCAAGTACAAACCTGCCTTCGTCATCTCGAATACAAATTCCAATACCCACCCGGTTACATTGAGATGAAAACGATGCATCAATGTTACACTTATATCTCCCCGTCGCTGGTTTCTGCCAATGAATAGAAGGTTGTACCGGTGTGCCAATAGAGCTTACTACAGAAGCGTTGTTGTTGTTATTAGTTCGAGAACCCCCTGGTTGCTGCCGCGGTGTTGCTATGATCGCATTATTCCAATCCTCAATCAACTTAATTGCTCGGTCAACAACTTGGTAACTTGTCTCTGATACATCTTGCAAAGCTTTAGGTTTCTATGCTTCCATATGCTCCATAAAAGTGCAGCCATACGTGCCGCTTGCTGCTCATCGAGTTGTTGTAACAACAAAAAAATACAAGCAGCCGCGGTGGACGTGTTATTCACAGCTGCCTCTACCTTTTCCCACAAGCCAATAGAATGCCAAGCTTGAATAGATAAAGGACAATCAAACAAAATATGGCCAGTATCTTCATAATTATCACCACACACTACACAATTTGATGGACAATTTATACCTTTGTCTCTCAGCCGAGCACGGGTAGGAAAACACCCTCGGCATATTCGCCAGACAAGATTCTTCACCTTAGGAGGAACTTTGAGGCACCAAATGCCGGGCCAAAATCCGGGACGACTAAGATGTGCGGTATCAAGAAGTTCTTCGACACACAATCTGTAAGCACTCTTAACTGTGTAATTCCCATTTTTTTCCACTTTCCAAACCAATTTATCCATTGTAACTTGCTGAAATAAAGGTGTTCTCAAGATTGCATCAGCTGTACCTTGATCAAATAGATTATTTACAATGTGACGGTCCCACTCCTTTGTTGTGTTGCAGATGAGGTGCTTAACTGTAATATTTTGTAAATGCATGGAGCTTGGGTTTGTAACCGAAACCCGTATGCCATCCTAAATCCATGGTTCCTCAAGTATAGGAATGTCTTCTCCTGAACCAATACACCATCGAGTACCCGCACGAACAAGGAACTTAGCACTTGATATGCCCAAGTGATGATGCTAGAAAACTGCTACGAGGAAAATATCTTGCTTTGAATAAACGTGAGACAAGACTATCTGGAGAGGATTGAATTTTCCACCCTTGTTTTCCAAGCATGGCAATGTTGAACGCAGTAAGATCTTTAAAACCCATACCTCCTCTATTTTTGTGCATCGATAGTTTTTCCCATGCCAACCAATGAATACCTTTGTTATTAGATCCACCGTGGCCCCACCAGAAGGAATTCATCATTTTATCAATGGCATCAATGAGAGAACTTGGAATTAAAAAAATGCTCATGACATATGATGGAATGGCTTGAAGAACTGATTTGATTAAAACTTCACGCCCTCCTTTGGACAAACACTTACTGCTCCAAGAATGAATTTTGCGCCACACTCTATCTTTAAAATAATTAAAGGTAGCTTTTTTGCTTTTTCCTATCATCGACGGTAATCCAAGGTATTTACCTGTTCCCAAAACTGCTTGAACACCTAAAATGTTAGTAATGGAGTTTTGAACAGCATGTGATACATTCCTGCTACAAAAAAACTCTGATTTGGGAAGGCTAATAGATTATCCCGACGCCGCTTCATAAGTGGACAAAATATTTTTCATTGTAGTTGCCTCATGTTCATCAGCCCTGAAAAACAAAAAACAATCATCTGCAAATAACAAGTGAGATATAATTGGAGCATTTCTACAAATTTTGGCTCCATGAATATCGCCTCTAGCTTCTGCTTGTTTGATAAGAGATGAGAGACCTTCTGCACATATGATAAAAAGATATGGCGATAAAGGGTCGCCTTGCCTTAGACCTCTTCCTGAAATAATCGGACCAACCATATCATCATTTACAATCACCGAGTAATCCACTGATTCAACACACAACATTACCCACTTCACCCATTGGACTGAGAAGCCCATCTGAATCATAACCTCTTTGAGATAGTCCCAGTCAATACGGTCATAAGCTTTGCTGATGTCTAACTTAAGAGCAACATTACCCACTTTACCTCTAGTTTTGGACTTCATAAAATGGACCACCTCTATGGCCACCATAGCATTATCAAGAATCGACCTATCAAGAACAAATGCAGATTGATTGTCTGAAATACACTTATCTAGGACCTTCTTCAGCCTATTGGCAAGAACTTTAGAAACCAACTTGTAAAGAACATTACATAAAGCAATTGGTCTCCAATCTTTCATAGTACTTTGAACTTCACCTTTAGGAATGAGAGCAATATTTGTCAGGTTTAAATTAGGTGGAAATTGACCTGAATGAAGCCAAGAGCAACATTCTTGAAAGATGTCTTGACTACAAAGATTCCAAAAATGTTTATAGAAACCGGGGTTGAAACCATCGGGACCAGGATACTTATCAGAATGCATAGAAAACAAAGCCTCCTTAAATTCCTCTATTTTAAAAGGGGAAGTAAGCTTCTCATTGTCATCATCAAGAATAGTTGGTAATATAGCACTAATCACAGGCTCACGTGTACTAACTTGTTTTTGGAACAAATCATCAAAATAATTTTTGGCCAAATTACGCATTCCAAAAATATTAGAAGTCCTTAAACCACTTGCATCTTCCAAATAAGAAATGCGATTTACCTTTTTGCGAGAGGTGGCTGAAGCATGAAAAAAACGAGTATTAAGGTCCCCATCTCTATACCAATGAGTCTTTGCACGTTGACGCCAAAAAAGGTCATCTTGAACCAATAAATGTGTCATTCTCTTCCGCAGAGCACCAACATAATTAGCATTGCTCTCACTACCCTGGTCACGGGCATGTGCTAACTTCTTGCGACAAACTTCAATTTCTTTTTTGAGGTTTTGACAATGATTTTTGCTCCATTGGGATAAATCTTCCGCACAAACTTCCAACTTGTTGTGTGATTTGAATACGCAAGTATACGCAGTCAACTGTAGCAAGTAATAAGTAAAGAGTGTGACGAACCCACAGGGAATAGTCTATGAGTTATGCATTCCAAGTTCAGATAAAGTGTTTAGTTTATTGCAATAGTAACAAAGCATAATTGGTTTGTTTAATAAAATAAAATAACAGTTATGTAAAGTGATGATTGAAAACAAGAATGAAATGGTAGCTGAGATTATGATCTATTTAACACATGAATGAAGTGCAGTGAATGATAACTACTGTCGTGCCATCTATGAGCAAGCTTGCCTTGTGGTGTATGTCTACAACGTTAGATATTAAAACAGGGTATAATGGACTGGCTCTGTCGAGGTCACTATTAATCCCATTAGAGTTCAGAAACGCACTTGCTTGTTTGGTTTCCCACTAAGGCCCTTAACTTATCCATAAGAAAAGGTAGGGATTACATGTCTGCTCCCACTTAACCTTATTAACCTTATTATTTCCATTAACATGCTAGATGTCTCTACACATGCAACTTGTATTTAGATCTAAGTTGATCAGTCAAAGAAATAAATGTATTTTCATAAAAACATAAGGTTAAAGATGACACAAGAATAATCATTCATTCACATAAATACTTCATCCATTATATTAAATTTCACATAATCTCAACTACAAAGAGTTTAGCTCAGAATGAGCATAGAAACAACAACAATAATAACAAGTAAAGTAGTGATACCCATTACAATGCAATAGATACTCCTACAGACACTGTCGTGCCTCTCGTTATCACCAGTCGCCTTCTGCGGCAGAGTAGCTGAAACGGCGCAGCAGCTCTTCTTCTTCTCAGAAATATTCTCCAAGTTTTCAAGCATGCATTTTTAGGTTTAGGGTTGTGTATTTATAGGACAATCCTTCTTGGATCGGGTGCAACCTTAATTGTGACTAGAAAGCCCAAGGAATAAAGGATATTCCATTTGCAAGGACCACTTAATCATAGTACAATCATTGTGATGCTGACAGCTGGCAAGCCAGCCATTTCAAACTTATCCTCCAAAGATGCCTTCCACAATGTTCTAGCACGTTCCCAGGTTTTGTCTTCTAGCAATGCTTGACTTGTGTTGACTTGTACGGAACATGATGTCTTGACAGTCATTATCAGTAGATGCCTTTGATGACGATCCAGAACCAAATAACATGCCTTGACATAAATTGCCTCTAAACTAACTCTTTTTCATCCAAATTACATAATTATTCCTAATACATAATTCTAGACTCAAAAGTAAATAAAACTAATGGAATTAAATTAAAACATGGTTTGATCACCATATTGGCAAGAAATAATTCATGAATAAAGGCCTAAATAACATACAAATAGTGAGTCATCACACCCCCAAACTTGAATCATTGCCTGTCCTCAGGTAATGGTAGAAAGCAAAAATTGTGTTCAACTACTCACAATATTGACATGTAAACAGCACATTTAAGTAAAAAGACTCAGACCCTAGGAAAGTTTTCAAAAATTGGCACAATTCTCATAAAGTCAACCATCAATGATGACCATGCGTGTGTGTGTGAACTGTTTAGTACTGCCAACAAGATTAATGACTACATCCCACTCTAAAACTACTCATTCTAAAGGCTAAGCTATCCTTTTTTTCCTATAATTTTGAATTTACTTAGAATTTCAGCAAAGAGGGGGACTATTTCTTTTCAAGAGTGACCAAAGCATTTTGATTATAGCCAAGGAGAACTGCTGGGTTGCTTTTTCATTATCAATTATATATACATTATTTTTGGGGATACTCCATCTTTTCACTGAGTAGATCCTACTTGTAATAGGTCTAACCTACTAATAAGAATAAAGCACCCTACTCACTTGTCTCACAGAGACTTATTCATTCATTTTTTTTTTTTTTAGCTAACCAACAGCCTCCTATTAGGAATTATTGTAGCAATGATCACCAATTCAATACTCTAGTCCTTTCCCCCAAACTTGGTTCTAATTATACTCTCCATTATATTCATTTTTAGAGAACTTAGAGTAGAGAATGTGTATTTAAAAGAGTTATCTAGCCACTCTTAAGTTTGACAGTATTCAACAGTGTGCATTAAGGTGCAGAGATCATCAAATCGAGCATCAAACATAAGAATTTCCAAAAATTTCCAAACAAACCTATGGTCATGCATCTAAAAATTCTAACCTCTGTTTTGGCATGTCAATAAAATGCTTACAAGAACACATTAAAAGCGATCTATTTTAAAACATTTTCAAAAGTTTTTATTGGATGTTACCTCTCCCCCAAACTTAAACTAAACAGTGACCTCATTGTTGACACTAAGGAAAGGCAATGACTGACTCATCAAAAAGTTTTCAAAAACAGAACAGAAAATAAAAACTTAAACTAGACTCGATCCTACAGGCAAAGTGTGTCAAGACATACCATTAGGTCTTGAACCTCTTGCTTCTCCTCAGAGCAGAGTCAGCTTCTTTCTTTGATTTTGCTTCCCTCTCTCTGTTTCTTTCTTCTTCGTCAGTCTCCTCTTCTGATGGTTGATTGGCTCAGGAACAGCTTCCTCAGGCTTGTCAGTGGTTGCCTGTGGTGCATCTTTCTTCGTTGTTGTTCTCTTTCTTTTTGCAGTAGGAGTGGTCAAGATCTGATCCATCTCCTTAGATGCAGCCTTATCCGTCATAGCCAAATTAACCTGTGGAGGTGCATTATCAGGCTCATGCACTTCCTCCATTCCCAGAGTACCCTCCTGCAAAGGGGTATGCTTTGCAGCATCTGCACTCTTCAAAGGCGTGCCAGTACTTTCCTCTAGGTTTTCAGGGTCTTGTCTTTCTGACCCATTGCTTCCTTCCTCTTCTTCACTCTTCTTCTCCTCTGACCAGTTGATCACATTCTCATTTAGGTCAAAAGTTGCATCACCCTCAATGTAGTCACTATCAGCCCTCTCATAGTGTTCATCTTCCTCTTCGTCTTCCAAAGTTACATCCTGTTCCTCATCAATTGGTGGTGAGGCAGGAGTTTTCTTCGTTGATTCTGCAGGGGCCTCCTTATCTTCCACTACCACCTCAGCTGGTAGCTTCTTCTTCTTGTGACTCTTCTTCTTTTTCTTCTTTTCTTTCTTCTTTTCTTCTTCCTTCTCTTCTTCCACAATCACCTTCTCAACAACTGCCTTCCTTAATTTCTTCTTTTTCTTCTTCTTCTGTTGCTTGCTGGAGCTCTCAGGCACATCAATGGTTTCCTTTTCTGTAGGTAAGTCCGGATTGAACTCACCTAATATTTCCATTGGAAAAACGGGTGCCCTCATGAATTCAAAGTTTGGGAAATGGGTGGACAAGTTGCTGATGTACCATGCATGCATGTCAGCACTCCACTTCCAAAACCTCTGCATATCCCTTCGCAATTCGGATAGCAGGTCTTTTTCTCTAGAAACACTAGCACCAGGCAACTGTTGGCTTGCCTTTCTCCCTGTGTTTCCTTTGATCAACACATTAATAGCCTTGGCATCAAAGCCAGCCACAGGCTTCTTCACTTCATCTCCCAGTCTATGGGGAACTACATTCTTCTTGCACAGAGCAGTAATGAGACAGGGGAAGTATAGCATACCTTCCCTAGTTGAACACTTCTAGATCTCATCAGATATGATCCTCCCAACATTGATTGGTTGCATAGCAGTGATGCAATGCAACAGAACTAGTCTTGACTTACTCACAGTATCATTGTGAGTTGTTGGGATGATGCTGTGCTTCAAAAATTGGTACCAAACCTTTGGTACAGGCTTCAGGTTCATCCTCTGAACAGTCTTCTCATTCTCACCTACTCCTAGATTCCATTCAGTTCCAGGAATAGTGAGACTCTGCATGATCTCTTCCAATTGTTCTTCATCCATGGATTCGAGGGTAGCAGAATAGGCATTCTCTGATACGTCAATGCCATACAACCAGTTGATGTTCGCCTCTGAGTAGAGGATTGCTTTGCCTCTCACCATAACTTCTCTTCTCTTCTAGTGAATGTTGGTAAGATTAGAGTAAAACTCTTTCACCAGTTGAGTGTTGTAACTTGAGGGATGTGCAACAAACTTCTGCCACTTGAGAGAATGGATGATCATCTCAAGGTCTTCTTTAATCTCCAAACGCTCAAAATCAGCGTTGAATATGAATCCACGTTCAGTATGGATTTGTTTAGAGTTGAAGATCTCATAGCGTTCAGTAGCATCGCTATTCACAAACAGATCATAATCTTCTTCATCTTCAGGCCTGGAAGCAGTGATCACTTGCCTCTTTTCAGTTGACATGATTGCGTGATAAGGATTGATGAAACGATGGGGTGTTTTGAAAGGTAAGGGTATGTAGAACTTGTTTGCAGAAAGTATAGAGAATAGTAGGTTAAGAAATTTGCGGTGTAAAGGGTTTATGAGTGATAAAGGTTGGTTTATATAGAAGGTAATGAGTGGTTATATTTTTGTTACGGATATTAATGGAAAAGATATGGAAAAGTTTTATGGACGTTGGGATAATGATGAGTGATGGCGGATGATGTGGGTTTAACCGTTGGAAAAACGGTTTACACGCGAAATCAATGCAACGACTAGTTCAGCGCGTGTTTTCACTTCGCCTGCCAAATGCCACGTGGTAACTTCTGATAATTACTGGCCCATCAGTAACCAGTATCCAGCTTTATGTTGATAACCTCTGGCATGCCTTTTCCTCAAGACTTCTCCAAGTCCTCAAAACTTCAATTCTTTTTCTTTGGTTCATCTGGTTGGCATAGAGCTCAAGAATTATGCCAGTCACCGTATCTGTCATCACTCAGCCAACTAGACAACGGCAACTAATGCCTTGCCTCCTAACAGCAATGTTTTTCCACACAATACCTGAAATTGAAAACAACTAAAAACAACAAAATTTATTAGAATCCTGGGTTGCCTCCCAGTAAGCGCTTCGTTTTCAGAAAGTCCTCAGCCTGACTTGCAAAATATGATTAAGAATCATCAAGAGTGGTGGTGACTCTCTTCCTTGAGTCATCACCCCAATAGCTTTTCACTCTCTGACCATTCACTTTGAATTCTTTACCAGTTGTTTCATCAAGAAGGTCAACAGCACTATAAGGATAAATTTTAACAAGTTTAAATGGTCCTGACCATCTTGATTTCAATTTACCAGGAAATAACTTAAGCCTAGAGTTGTAGAGTAAAACATTTTGACCTTCTACCAACTCTCTCTTTTGTATCTTTTTGTCATGCCAGGCTTTAGTTTTTTCCTTGTACATTTCAGCATTTTCATAAGAAAACATCCTATGTTCCTCCAACTCAGATAGTTGCAAAAGTCTTGCCTTACCAGAAGCTTTAGAATCAAAATTAAGTTTCTTAGTAGCCCAAAAGGCTTTGCATTGAAGCTCTATTGGTAAGTGGCAAGCCTTTCCAAAAACTAATCTGAATGGGGACATTCCCAAAGGTGTTTTAAAAGCAGTTCTGTAGGCCCACAAAGCATCATCTAACAGTTTAGACCAGTCTTTCCTTGATGGATTAACCATTTTTTCTAAAATTCTTTTGATCTCTCTATTTGATAACTCTGCTTGCCCACTTGTCTATGGATGATAAGCAATGGCAACTCTATGTCTTACACCATATTTGGCCAGCAACTCCTCAAAAGTTTTGTTACAAAAATGTGAGCCTTCATCACTGATGATTGCTCTTGGAGTGCCAAATCTAGTGAAGATGTTTTTCACTAAAAAGTTGGTTACCACTCTAGCATCATTGGTGGGACTAGCAATTGCCTCCACCCATTTAGACATATAGTCTACAGCAACTAAGATGTATAGATTACCAAAGGACTGAGGAAATGGTCCCATAAAATCAATACCCCAAACATCAAATAATTCAATTTCTAAAATGTTTGTAAGAGGTATCTCTTGTCTATTAGACACATTTCCAGTTCTCTGACATCTATCACATTGTTTCACAAAATTATAAGCATCTTTAAACAATGATGGCCAATAATAGCCACACTGAAGAACTTTGGTAGCAGTTCTCACACTTGCAAAATGTCCACCATAAGGTGAAGCATGGCAATGTGATAAGATCTGTCTTGCCTCTTCTTCTGCTACGCATCTTCTCATTATTTGGTCAACACACTTTTTGTACAAAAATGGTTCATCCCAAAAATAATTTTTCAATTGAGACAAAAATCTTTTCTTTTGTTGATAATTCAAATCAGGGGATAAGTGTTTTCCAACCAAATAATTTACGATATCAGCATACCAAGGTGTCTTATCATTAGTTATCATTAGGAGTTGTTCATCAGGAAATTGCTCTTTAATTACATACCTGTCATGGCTTTGCACTTCTTCAGGTAGTCTAGACAAAGGATCAGCAACCTGATTTTCAACACCCTTCTTATCTCTAATCTCTAGATCAAATTCTTGCAGCAGCAATACCCATCTGATAAGCCTTGGTTTAGCATCCTTCTTTGTAAGTAGGTACTTGATAGCTGAATGATCTGTGTACACCACCACCTTTGTACCAAGAAGATATGATCTGAATTTGTCAAAGGCATATACAACTGCCAATAACTCCTTCTCTGTAGTAGTGTAGTTCAGCTGAGTTTCTGTCAATGTTCTGTTGGCGTAGTAGATAGAATGGAAAGCTTTGTCATGCCTCTGACCCAACACAGCTCCAATAGCAAAATCACTAGCATCACACATTAGTTCAAATGGTTTTGTCCAGTCAGGAGCTACAATCACAGGTGTTGTGATCAGAGCAGTCTTCAATGTTTCAAAGGCCTTATGACATTCCTCAGAAAATTGAAATGGCACATCATGCTGTAGCAGTTGACATAAAGGCTTTGTAATCTTAGAGAAATCCTTGATAAACCTTCTATAGAATCCAGCATGTCCTAGAAAACTTCTGACTCCTTTAACATTTGTTGGTGGAGGCAACTTCTCAATCACTTCCACTTTAGCTTTATCCACTTCTAATCCTTTCTTAGAAATCCTATGACCCAACACAATTCCTTCTTTTACCATGAAGTGACATTTCTCCCAGTTCAGCACCAGATTACTCTCTTCACACCTTGTCAAAACCAATTCCAAGTTATCCAAGCATCCTTGAAATGACTCTCCAAAGACAGAAAAATCATCCATGAATACTTCCATAGCAGATTCAATCAAATCAGAGAATAATGCCATCATACATCTCTGAAAAGTAGCAGGGGCATTACACAATCCAAATGGCATCCTCCTAAAGGCAAAGGTACCATAGGGACATGTGAAAGTAGTCTTCTCTTGATCTTCAGGAGCTATAGCTATCTGATTATATCCAGAATATCCATCAAGGAAACAATAGAACTCCTTGCCTGCCAATCTATCCAACATCTGATCAATGAATGGCAGAGGAAAATGATCTTTCCTTGTGGCTTTGTTAAGCTTTCTATAGTCCATACATATCCTCCACCCTGTTACAGCTCTGGTGGGGATTAACTCGTTCTTCTCATTGGCAACTACTGTCATGCCTCCCTTCTTAGGAACACATTGAACAGGACTAACCCACACACAATCAGAGATAGGATAAACAATACCAGCATCTAACCACTTGATTATCTCCTTCTTCACTACCTCTTTCATAATGGGGTTCAGCCTTCTTTGACATTCCACACTGTTCTTGGAATTTTCTTCAAGTAAGATTCTGTGCATACAAACAGTGGGACTTATACCCTTAATATCAGCCATTTGCCAAGCTATGGCTCTCTTGTATCTTCTCAGCAACAATATTAGGCTCTCTTCTTGTTTAATAGTCAAATCAGCAGAAATGATAACAGGCAACTGCTGACTTGTCTCCAGAAATGCATACTTCAAATGTGAAGGTAATTGTTTCAATTCTAAAGCAGGTGGCTTTAAAACTGAAGGAATATTCTCCTTCTTAGCATCAGGTGGTATTTCTAATACTTCATATCTTCCAGCCCATTTGATAATGGACTTTTCCTTTGTAACTTCATCATCTACCAATTCCTTGTCTTCATGAGAAAAAGGAATTTTCTTCAAATGATCAGAATCTTTCATGAATTGCTTGTGCACCAGAGAATCCCAACTTTGCAGTTGTGATACAACTTCCAACTTCTCAGTAGGAAACTTCATAGCATTGAGAATGTTGAACTTGACTTCTTGGTTGTTAACTCTCATGGTTACTTCTCCTTTCTCTACATCAATCAATGTTCTTCCAGTGGCAAGGAATGATCTTCCCAAAAGTATGGGAGTATCTTCATCAGCAGTGAAATCCATAATGATAAAATCAGCAGGGAAGACAAACTTGTCAACCCTATCCAGCACATCTTCAATTTTCCCTTGTGGGTAGCATATGCTTCTGTCAGCTAGTTGAAGAGTAATGGTTGTTGGTCTAGCAGCACCAATACCCAACTTGTTGAAAACAGATAAGGGCATCAGATTGATGCTTGCTCCTAGGTCACATAGAGCTTGACCTACATGTATATCTCCAATGGTGCAGGGTATAGTAAAGATACCAGGATCTTTCAACTTTGGTGGTAACTTACCCTGAACCATTTGGCTACACTCTTGTGTAAGTGCCACAGTCTCGAACTCACCAATCCTCTTCCTCTTTGTTAGTACATCCTTCATGAACTTTAAGTAATTAGGCATCTGCTGAATTGCCTCAATGAGTGGTATGTTGATATGCAGTTGCTTCATCATCTCAATGAACTTGTTGTACTGTTGTACTTCTTTAGCTTTTCTCAGCCTTTGAGGAAATGGAGGAGGTGGTCTCTCATTCATTAGCTTCTGAACATCAATAGGACAATGATCTGGAGGTAATGTCATATCAATGTCAGCCATAGTCTTATCAGGCCTCGTCTTCTTTTGTGGTACTTCAGTCTTCTGTTTGGTTATAACTTCAGTAGGTAACTTCTGGCTTGCCTGTTGAATATCGTCATTCACAGGTGCAGAGGCAACTTGTGCCTTGCCTTTTGAAGCCAGTTCAGGCATCTTGGGGCCTTCATACTCTGTTCCACTTCTTAATGAAATAACTTTGCAAGTTTCTTTCCCTTTATCTTTTGAAGTAGAAGCAGGTGATTCAGTGGTACTTGGAAGTGAACCACTAGCTCTTGAAGTTAAGGCAGTAGCAATCTGCCCCATTTGAGTCTCCAAATTCTTGATACTAACCCCTTGGGCAGTAATTTGATTTTTTGTCTCAGCAGCAAAATTCTTGGTCTCTTGCATAAATGCTTTCAAAATACCTTCCAGTTGATTAGTGTTGGCAACTGGAGGTGTTGCCTTCTGTTGATTGTTAGACCAAGAAAAATTTGGATGGTTCTTCCAATTAGGATTGTAAGTGTTGCTGTATGGGTTGTTGTTCCTAGCCACATAGTTTACACTTGCAGGATTTGCAGGACAGTCTTCAAACAAATGAGAACCAGCACAATACACACATGAAGCTTCAGCTCCACTAGTCAATGCTTTAGCAATCTCAGTAGCAGGCTTCTCTAGAGCAGTAAGCAAATTTTTCAACATGGTATGCATAGAAGCTATCTGAGCAGCTAGTGCAGTAGTTTCACTGACTTCATGCATACCAGCAGCCTTCTTAGTTGGTTGAGGGTTAGCCCTCACAGTTGGCCACTGATATGTGTTAGCAGTAATGCTCTCAATCAGTTCAAAATCATCAGTATAAGACTTTGACAATAGGGATCCACCAGCAGATGCATCTAGCATATTCCTTGAAGCAGGTACCAACCCATTATAGAATGTCTCAAGTTGGATACACACAGGAATACCATGGTGTGAACATTGTCTCAGCATCTCTTTGAATCTCTCCCATGCATCAAATAAAGTCTCATCTTCTCCTTGTCTGAATGAAGTGATTTCATTCCTCATTTTTGCATTCTTGACAGGAGGAAAGTATTTGGCTAAAAACTTCTTTGCTAGAATATTCCAAGTGGTAATGGAATTAGGCTCTAGAGAGTTAAGCCAACTCTTTGCTCTATCCCTTAATGAATAAGGAAAGAGTCTCAACTTGAAAGCGTCATCAGTAATGCCAGGAATTTTAAAGTTACTCGCAACCTCCAAGAATTGTCTAAGGTGCAAGTGAGGATCATCAGTAGCAACTCCACTAAATTGTCCAATAGTTTGCAACATTTGGAACATCATAGGCTTGAACTCGAACGCAGCAGTGGTAATCTCCTCTCTAACTATGCCAGTGTTCATAGAATTATGATCAAACACTGCATAATCTCTTATGCTCCTCCCTCTATCATTGGCAATACCAATAATGTTAGGATTTTGAGGTTCAACAGGAGGGTTCTGCCCTCTTGCAGCTGGTTGTACTTCAGGATCAGCCATGGTTACTTCTTCTTCTGAACTAGAGCCAGAAAATTGAATTTGTTCACTTGTGTCTTCAAAAACCAAATCAACACCAGTGTCTTGCCTCTGATTGCCTCTTGTATTCTTCCTACGAATTCTAAATGTTCTTTCTATCTCAGGATCTGGTCTGTAATCTGGTGTAAGTAATCTACGCATGCAATGTCAAAGCACCCTGTAGATAAACCACTTGACAGAAAAGATCAAATAACAACAATAAGCTAAAACTACAGTAAATGAAAATGGAACTTAAAACTACGCTATTCCCCAGCAACGGCGCCAAAAACTTGTTGTGTGATTTGAATACGCAAGTATACGCAGTCAACTGTAGCAAGTAATAAGTAAAGAGTGTGTCGAACCCACAGGGAATAGTCTATGAGTTATGCATTCCAAGTTCAGATAAAGTGTTTAGTTTATTGCAATAGTAACAAAGCATAATTGGTTTGTTTATTAAAATAAAATAACAGTTATGTAAAGTGATGATTGAAAATAAGAATGAAATGGTAGCTGAGATTATGATCTATTTAACACATGAATGAAGTGCAGTGAATGATAACTACTGTCGTGCCATCTATGAGCAAGCTTGCCTTGTGGTGTATGTCTACAACGTTAGATATTAAAACAGGGTATAATGGACTGGCTCTGTCGAGGTCACTATTAATCCCATTAGAGTTCAGAAACGCACTTGCTTGTTTGGTTTCCCACTAAGGCCCTTAACTTATCCATAAGAAAAGGTAGGGATTACATGTCTGCTCCCACTTAACCTTATTAACCTTATTATTTCCATTAACATGCTAGATGTCTCTACACATGCAACTTGTATTTAGATCTAAGTTGATCAGTCAAAGAAATAAATGTATTTTCATAAAAACATAAGGTTAAAGATGACACAAGAATAATCATTCATTCACATAAATACTTCATCCATTATATTAAATTTCACATAATCTCAACTACAAAGAGTTTAGCTCAGAATGAGCATAGAAACAACAACAATAATAACAAGTAAAGTAGTGATACCCATTACAATGCAATAGATACTCCTACAGACACTGTCGTGCCTCTCATTATCACCAGTCGCCTTCTGCGGCAGAGTAGCTGAAACGGCGCAGCAGCTCTTCTTCATCTCAGAAATATTCTCCAAGTTTTCAAGCATGCATTTTTAGGTTTAGGGTTGTGTATTTATAGGACAATCCTTCTTGGATCGGGTGCAACCTTAATTGTGACTAGAAAGCCCAAGGAATAAAGGATATTCCATTTGCAAGGACCACTTAATCATAGTACAATCATTGTGATGCTGACAGCTGGCAAGCCAGCCATTTCAACCTTATCCTCCAAAGATCCCTTCCACAATGTTCTAGCACGTTCCCAGGTTTTGTCTTCTAGCAATGATTGACTTGTGTTGACTTGTACGGAACATGATGTCTTGACAGTCATTATCAGTAGATGCCTTTGATGACGATCCAGAACCAAATAACATGCCTTGACATAAATTGCCTCTAAACTAACTCTTTTTCATCCAGATTACATAATTATTCCTAATACATAATTCTAGACTCAAAAGTAAATAAAACTAATGAAATTAAATTAAAACATGGTTTGATCACCATATTGGCAAGAAATAATTCATGAATAAAGGCCTAAATAACATACAAATAGTGAGTCATCACAACCGTGGCATGATTGGCCTCTCCATAGTTGACAACCAGCACCTATGAACAACATCATCTAGCTCGGATTCAAGGCACCAAGCATTTTCAAATTTAAATTTGCGTCGAGCCTTGCAACTTCTTATTATAGGATCACGATCAAGAAGGATAGGATAATGGTCTGAAGCAGGGGCAACCAAATTTTCTAACTTTGCATTTGGAAATAATTGAAACCAAGCTTCATTAGCTAAAGCACGATCTAGCCTTTCCTCTACCGCACGAGGAGTTCCTAGACTCTTAAACCAAGTGAATGGGTACCCTTCCAAATGAACATCTGATAACCCAGTATCCAAAACAGCCTGCCAAAAACCATTGATTAGCCAATTTGGCCTCTCACTTCTACCTTTCTTCTCACTAGCATCAAGTATATCATTAAAATCTCCAATTATGCACCACGGAAGTTGGGAACTCCGGGAGAGTTGTCGGAGGAAATTCCACGAATCTCGTCTTCTACTACCACCGAGGTAGCCATAGAAACCTGTAAGTCTCCAAGT
This sequence comes from Trifolium dubium, assembly GCA_951804385.1. Taxonomy (NCBI): domain Eukaryota; kingdom Viridiplantae; phylum Streptophyta; class Magnoliopsida; order Fabales; family Fabaceae; genus Trifolium; species Trifolium dubium. Next base: position 9,026,037 of record OX638074.1, on the reverse strand, counting down.
ACCTCTATGAGCATCGTTAATCTCAACATTTATATGATTCGACAAATAATTAATGATATTGCAGTGAATGGTCGACTTCCAAAGCAAAGCCACACCACCTCCTCTACCTTCTCTATTGACAGCAAAACAATTATCAAAACCCAGCAAATAACGCAACTCTTCAATTTTATTACGGTAGACTAGTGTCTCACACAAGAAGATAACCTCCGGATTATAATACCGAATGAGATACTTGAATTTTGGGACTACATTTGGGTTGCCTAGGCCTTGACAATTCCAACTAATAATACTCATTATCTCCAACACCTGGAAACACCAGCTCATGCCATTACTTTTTCACACAAAGACAAAGTAGTGGTACTCAAAGGCTCATCTTGGTTAATTACCAATTGTATTTATGTTATGTTTCCATATGCAGCTGCCAACTACTTATCTTCAATTGCAAAAATAGTAGTTACAAAAGTATGTCCCTATTCAACAACTCTAGTACGTGAATTTTGTATCAATAACAATTGGGATTGGATTGTGGCTAAAATGACCAACGAAAATGACGAAGTCCACCAAAATTCAAATGCAAGCAAATCAACAATGGATTGAAGACCCAATCAGCCAATAAAAGCGACCACAACAGGAAACATATCATAAAAGAAAATAAATCCTGCCGAATCGAGAAACAATACACTCACAGAGGAACCCTTGTGGAGAAACCCAGGAGCGAAAACCGTATTAACAAAAACAAGACATGAAAGACACAATCATACCATGGAGAAGAGAGAAGCGATGAATCAGTGATTGATTTGATGAAATTGGGCGAGGTGGCGGCGATTTACATATGACAGCGGCGGTTACTTAGTTGATTTTTTTATTTGCTGGTCAAATATGTATTCAATAACTTACAAACTTTAAAACCAAAGTTTCTTTTATAAAAAATTATATAACGTGTTGGGTAGCAATTATTAAATTCATTTGACTGCCATTAATATAAAACAATTCCATGGTCATTATAAATACCTCTCATTACAAGGTATGCTTCTTATCAACCTTACAAAATATAATGGGTTCCTACAAAAATCTTCTTCTTTTTACCTGTTTAATTATCTGCATTGCCTCCTTCATGGTTTCAGGTAACAAACATTTTATTTTTACTTAACTTTGTTATATATTCAATCCAGATATTGGGATTGACAAATATGGGAGTGTAGTATGTTATGTATTTTTTGTTTAAGTTTATTGAAGTATGCCCTTAATTTTGAATATGTATACATTTCGCTTGAAAACCACAAGAAAAACTATAGAATATTATATAACATGATCTAACTAAGTTTGATTGATTGTAGCTGGAGTAGTCAAACACCAAGACGACACATCATGCTTTCTTTTCGATAAATGTTCAGGTGGTTCTAAAGTTTGTAATCGGTATTGTATTGACTCATTGCATAAAATCAGTGGGTATTGTGCAAACAAGAGCTTATGTTGTTGCGGGTAGAAAATGCATAGATTTATAATCGATGATCATACTTCATTTATATTGTTCAAGTATATCAATAAACAAACTTATTATCAAATTAATATGCCAACTATGTAATCGCAATTTAAAATAAAATTACCACAATGTTTTGTTATAAATGAAAATTTATATTTGCGACAATCAATTAGGATTGCTATAATAATAAATAAATTACTATAGTGATTTATAATAGATGCATCTTCATTAAACTAATAATATATATATAGGGATGTATCAAGTGAGAAGAATGTTTATAATGAGAATAAGAGGTCTCAATGTTGACCATTACATTAAAGTGTACCGTAAAAAATCCAATTATACATGATTTTTTTTCTATGCTTCCTTTCTCACCACCTCTTCTCCTTTGTTAATCTCTCTGATAAATCCACCGCATTCTCCACGATTAATCATGGAGGATATTCTTGCCTCAGCTTTCTCTCAACAAAGTGGGCTATAATAAACAAAAACTAATGTCTTGCGAGTTTATTGTTATGAGTTTGTTATCTCAATCTATATTAATTAAAACTCTCTTGCCTTTTCAACTTTAGATGTGATGAAGATTAACTAGAAACTACAAAGGCATGGACTTGAAACAACGATGACTTCTTTTACTGTTGCTTCCTAAACTTAATTGATTCTAATTATTAATCTTCTAACTTCTTTGATTAGTTTTGTTAGTTTTTTTTTGGAACCTAACAATTTTCAATTGTAAAAAAAAATAGAAGAATTATAAATGGATGTGTTTGATTTTGCGAAAAACCCGTTTGATTTTTGAGCATTAGTAGAACAATTAGATTAATGAACACTTGACCTCAAGAAAATAAATCAGATATTTAAATTAAAATTAAAATTTTTTGATGGAGAAACTTGTTAAGGGTTAACGTTGCTCATGCGGTGCAACAAAGCTGGTAAAGGAACCTGGAGTTCTACGAGAGAAGATGATAGTATTTTTATATGGTTGTTCTTCTATAATGATCACAAGTTTCAATTGATTCACAAGATACTGTAGTACCCGACGCAAACAAATAATATTGCAACGAAGGCGCCACCATATTTTATTTATCTCGGGAGGGGAAAGGAAAATAATGATAAATCCTATCAGAGATACGGTCGACGAACCGTATTTGGGTCTGCGAGTTGGTTACATGAGGGGAAGGTATTAGCACCCCTCATATCCTTGTACTTAACGGGAACCATTTGAGGAATAAGGTTTGCTTTTACAAATTAACCGAATACATTAAATTACAACATATTAAACAAAGAATTTTTTTTATTAATAGGCTTGACGAGATTATGATCTCTGATCGACGATTTGTGTATAAAAATATTTTTGATCTAAGACCGCAAGTGCACAGTCACGTCATTTTAGTTTTAAAAGATATTGAACCACATATACCAATAGTTGAACTACCGTATTTCTGTTGCAACGATGTAAATCTAAGGCTAATATGTATTTTGGAGTTTTTTTAGAATTTTAGAAATTTAAATTAAAGATTTTTAAATTAATTATAAAGTGGGATATCGGTATGTAACTTTTTTTTTTGAAGCAATCAAGGAACATATTATTGATTAAAAACTAGACTAGCACAAGGTGTGCTTCATCTAGTGCCATAACATTCAAAATACAACCAAAATAAGCACAACCGCCGGGATAAAGAAAAAAACTAATTACATAGCTTTGCCAACCTAAACATGCCAAAGGGTTGGTGTACGTACCATATCTGAAAATCATAAAAAACAGTATTACTTTTTGCTTTAATCCACCACCAGACTTGAACTTTGATGAAGTCCAGCACATGCGACACCACAAAAGGCTTTTGTTGAAAAATACAATCGTTGCGCGCTTTCCATATAGCCCAAATAGTTGCTAGCCACAAAATATGAAAACATTTTGTTGGCTTCGAATGAAAAAATTGTAGACCAATAAATTGAGTAGCATGTTGCACGGCGTCCAAAGGCAACGTCCCCTGGACACCAAGCCGTTGAAGCAAACCACTCCACACCATGAAGGAACATTCACAGCCGAAAAACAAATGTGACAGAGAATCCACGGAAGGACAACCAAAGCTACAGGTGTAAGATCCTGCCGGAATAATGGCCCGGCTAATCAGGTTGTCTCTGGTAGGGAGGCGATTTTGGAAAAACCGCCAAGCGAACACCGAAATCTTCAGAGGGACCCATTTGTGCCAAGGTAGAGCTAGGACAGTAACAGGAACATCAACAGGGACAACCAAAGCAGTTAAGGAGCAATATGCCTCCTTGATCGTATAATGATCAGAACTCAAACCATGCCACTGCCACCTGTCAGAAACATCAGACTGGAAAATAACATTATGAAATAAAGCACAGCAATCCGCTAAGAGCTCCTCCTCCCAAACAAACAGAGGCCGCCGCCACTCCCACCCTCCACCTCCTACCCCCCATCCCTTCTGACACATCTCTCCCACCAACACCAGAGGAGTAACTATGAGTCTTGCCAATCGCGGGTAAATGTCCCGCAATACCAAACCCTCTCCCAACCAAGGATCATCCCAAAAGGAAGTCGCTTCCCCATCCCCTACTTTACGTTGTAACAAACTAGAAAACCACCCATTTATCCCATTGAAAGAATTTCGTCCAACCCCCACCACATCCTTCCACCATGTCGACGCTCTCCGACCCCCTTCCTGAATCTGCCCCCTAAGAACCCCATACTTGTAATCCAATACGCTCCGCCATAAACCTCGGTCCTCAGTTCTAAGCCTCCAACACCACTTACCAAGTAATGCTAAATTAAACTGCTTAACCTTCCGAACCCCCAAACCCCCACTACTCCGATCTAGACACACCTTGTCCCAATGAATCCAGTGAACCTTATGAACTACCCCATCCCCACCCCACAGAAAAGATTTAAATAAAGATTCAATAGAAGAGATGGTACCTGAGGGAGCCTTGAAAAAGGAAAGAAAATATACTGGAAGAGAAGACAAGACGGCTTTGATCAAAACCAGACGACCACCCATTGACAGATTACGACTTTTCCAAACAGAAAGGCGAGCTTTGATTTTCTCAATGACCGGACTCCAGAAAGAGAGTCTTCGAGGATTTCCCCCAATGGGAAGGCCAAGATATACAAAAGGAACACCACCAACTCTACAACCCAGAATATTAGCTGCCTCAGTAAGCCAGGAACTCTGAATATTCACCCCAATCAACTGACTTTTATGAAATTTAACTCGCAAGCCTGACATTAATTCAAAAAGTAATATAACCGCTTTGATAGAGCGGACATTCTCCCAGCTTTTAGTACCAATCAACAGGGTGTCGTCAGCATATTGTAAATGAGATACATGATGCTGATTTTCCATGCCAACTAGGAAACCAGAAAACAAGCCAGCCTGAACAGAAGTCTTCATCAATAAGCTACGGCCTTCAGCCGCTATAAGAAACAGAAACGGAGACAGGGGATCCCCTTGGCGTAACCCACACTCAAAAAGAAACTCATCAGTAGGACTGCCATTGACTAACACCGATGCTGAAGAAGTTCGGACACATTCTGACAACCAACCCCGCCATTTCGAAGGAAAGTTCCTTTTAGCCATAACCAAAAACAAGTATCCCCATTCCACTGAGTCATACGCCTTTTCAAAGTCTACTTTGAACATAAGTAATTAAGATTTGCGCTTTTTTGCCTCATCCACTAACTCATTGGCAATCAAAATACCATCAAGAATTTGTCTACCCTTAAGAAAAGCAGACTGGACCTCTGAAATGACGCTGCCTATCACCTGACTCAACTGGTTAGCCAGGACCTTCGCAAGCACTTTATAAACACTATTGATCAAAGAAATCGGACGGTAATTAGACAACCGTTGTGGTACCACTACCTTAGGAATAAGTACGATAAAAGTGCAGTTGAGGCCTCTGAGCAGCCTACTATTATGATAAAATTCATGGAAAAATCTAACCAAATCATCTTTTAACTAAGGCCAGAAGTCCATCAAAAAACCACTATGTACTCCATCTGGACCCGGGCTCTTGAAACTTTCACAATCCTAGACCGCCTGTTTAATTTCCTCTTCAGTAAATGGAGCCACTAAAGAGAAAGCCTCAGTGTCACTCAATTGATTAAAAATCAAACCCCCGACGTCAGGTCTACTAATGCGGGAAGACTTAAACTGATTAGAAAAGTGCTGGAAAATAGACTGTCGAATATTGTGAACTCCCTCAATTTGTGTATCACCAACCTGAAGAATAACAATCAATTTCCGTTTCCGTTGAAAATTTGCCATTGAATGGAAAAACCGTGAGTTATCATCCCCTTCACGGAGCCAGCGCGATCTCGATTGTTGCCAGGATATACTACAATCAGCTCGAGTCAAAGAAAATAAATCAGCCGTCAACCTGCGCCTTTCTGAGACTTCTTCTACAGTTAATTGAGACACTTCACCTTTTAAATCTAAAGCACACAACCGGGCTTTAACCTCTAAAATTCGACCGGGAAGATTATTCACATGATTAAATGCCAATCTTTGAGCGCGCCTTTGACCATTTTCAATTTTTGTTTCAACACAAAGCCCCCCCACCCATCCACGGGGCATGATGTCAAAGTATCTCGCACAAACAATTTGTAACCTGGAAAATCTGACCAACATTTAAGCATACAAAGTGGTCTAGGACCCCAATCATCGAGTTCCTCACAAAGTATTAGAGGACAGTGGTCTGATAAACCCCGTAAAAGTGCAACCTGGATGCAATTTGGCCAAGACGAAATCCACTATTCCGACAAGAGAAAACAGTCTAATCTACTCATCGAAGAACCATCATTCCGAAACCAGGTAAACTAACGGCCATGTAACGGTAAATCAATAAGATCAGAATTAAGAATAAAGTCATTAAAGCGGTCTATGTCCGCAATAGCTTCCACAACCCCTCGGCCCCTCCTCTCCCCTCCGTCTCTGATAGAATTAAAGTCACCACATATGCACCAACACCCTCTTCAGTCTGGCTGAATCAACCCCCCCAGCTGATTCCACAACTCCAATTTACCCCGGGAATCACACGGAGCATACACATTCACTACCGTAAAAGAAATGCCGGAAGACACATAGCACCCGTTAGTAACCAGAAAATGATTATAGGAAGCCGAAGACATAATTGAAACCGTTGTCTTATTCCAAAGAGTGATAACACCCCCCGATGCCCCCACCGAGGGTCTAATAGAAAAATCAAAATCACTGTCACCCCATAAAAACTTGCAAAAATTATAATCAATCCATTCCAACTTCGTTTCTTGAATGCACAGAACGTCAGGATTACCGTCAGAAAGAAGCTTCTTAATCTCCTTACGTATGAAAAAACCTCCTAACCCACGAATATCATAGCAAAGAATCTTCATAACAAAATATCAACACCAAACAAAGAACCACAAAGGTAATACACTTATTGTGCATCACCGCCGCCACCCCTCTTTTGAGGACATTTTAATGAAATAAGATCATTCAATTGTTGCACCACAACCTCTTTGTCCCCATGAAAATGCAAGTTCAATTTCTCTCCAAAGCAAACAACGTCAGAAGCTTGTTCCGTAACAGCCCCTTTCAACAACATCATATGTTTCCAATCCTCACCCTTATTTGCACAAGATACCAAGGAAGAAGATGAATTACCATGTTGTATTTTTTATGCCGAGAAAGTTTGCTGAACTTTTTGCTTAGTTTTATCCATTGCCCTCCAAGTAGCCACCCGCTTCTTCTCTTCCATTCGCGCCAGTACTTTCATAGATGCACATGTTTTGCGCCTTTTGATTGAGTGTGTGGGCTGCATTGCCCCTAATAAAAGCCTCAAATCCGTGACACAACCAGCCTGCTTAGCTGCATCACTAACACCACGCAGCGGTAAGCTTTTGGTCGAAGTTGTCATCACCACTTCCACCGTACGACAAAGATCAGGGAGTGAGAGAAAGATATTGTCCCGCTGCTCTCCCTCAATATGTAGTTCATGCGAGGGATGAAACTCCCCTCTTGAAAACCTGACGCTGCCATGATTAAGTAGCATACCATCACCCTTCTTTGGTCCAGCAACATCATTAGAATTAAGTTTATGTGAAAGGTTGGACTGCATAGAAACAACAGGCCCATTCAAGGTGTCTTTATCTAATACCCCTACATGGTTCACCTCCTCTTGTATTAAGGACTCAGCTCCCATGGGCCTGTAACTAATTAACCATCGGGGATTAGGCAAATCAACGGCGCAGGAAAAAGTGTTTATTCATCACCACTTCCACCGTACGACAAAGATCAGGGAGTGAGAGAAAGATATTGTCCCGCTGCTCTCCCTCAATATGTAGTTCATGCGAGGGATGAAACTCCCCTCTTGAAAACCTGACACTGCCATGATTAAGTAGCATAACATCACCCTTCTTTGGTCCAGCAACATCATTAGAATTAAGTTTATGTGAGAGGTTGGACTGCATAGAAACAACAAGCCCATTCAAGGTGTCTTTATCTAATACCCCTACATGATTCACCTCCTCTTGTATTAAGGACTCAGCTCCCATGGACCTGTAACTAATTAACCATCGGGGATTAGGCAAATCAACGGCGCGGGAAAAAGTGTTTATTTTTCAGAAGAACATTTTCGGTTTAAAGGTCTAAACCTCATACTCTCGTTTTATTGATAAAGACAATACTTTCTAGACTAGAAGTTTTACTGTCACTTTTCTACCACCTAATTTCGAAAGTATATTTTGAAAACCAATTAGTTCTAATTAATTTTAACGTGGCTCTCGCTCGATCAAAAATTAATATCAAGTTTCTACTATCTGGTTAAAATCTCAAACTCTCGCTCTATTGACTCTAACCTTAATTGCTTTGTCTTACTCTCGTTCAAAAGCTTAGGAGTTTTAAAACTAGAAACCCGAATCAGAAAAATAGTTTAAGAATTTATGCGCCAAATCATTACTAAATCCCCATTAAATATTTTGAGTATGATATTATTTATTTATTTTTAAAAATTATTTCGAACATTTTCGATAAAATTTCCTCACAAATGCATTTAGATACAGATTCCATCAATGTCATCGTCGTGGCAGATTTAACTGTCAGCGTCATGTCAGAAAATAACATTTGCGATGAATTTTCATCATTTTACAAGGAAATATTTCGTGGAAAATGCATGATTTTCTTGTAGTGGAAATGCATAATTATAAGGAGGAAGAGCTCTATATACTATAATTTTCTTTCATGAAATAAAAAGCTTGGTTTTATGTAAAAATTAGATTAAGACCCGTGCGATGCACGAGTTGTCTTAAGTTTTTTATAAAAAAAAAGTATCGTTATGGTTCACCTTAAGTCTCACATCACTGGTACTCGAGGCTAACGGTAGTTTATATTTAACACACCACACTACTCAAACTAACCGAGGCACCTTTTCTATAAAGAACAAAACCATGACGGGTTAACCCTAAAGCGAACAATCTCTCGGAGATGTGGACTTGAGGTCGGGTCAGAACATAACTTCATTTATCCCCTGCGGATAAATATGAGTTATGTCCGGAACAGTGGCGCCTTCTGTGGGAACGATAAAATTCATTCTCGAATCCACACTCCCTTAGCCTCAACTTGGGGGCATCTGTTTTGCCTCACCTTAAGTCCCACATCGCTTGGTACTCGAGGCTAACGGTAGTTTATATACAACACACCACACTCCTCAAACCAACTGAGGCTTCTTTTCTACAAAGGACAAAACTGTGACGGGTTAACCCCAAAGAGAACTATCTCTCGGAGATGTGGACTTGAGGTCGGGTCAGAACATACCTTTATTTACCCCCCACGGATAAATCAGAGTTATGTCCGGAACAAGTATTATACATAATGTATTATAAATTATATGAATAATATGATATTGAGCATGTATAAACACTACAACATTTTGAACTATATACAACTAGTGCAAAAGGGTGGCCAAAACTCAAAAAAATGTGGCTTAAAGTAGAGGCCACAGTTTTTTGGGTTTTGACCACTGTTTTTCAACAGTTATTTATGCAGCCGTTGCCTTTTCTTTAAGGCCACCGTTTTTTTACTTTACGCCACCCAATGCAAAAAAACCGTGGCTTATGACATGCAAAGAAGCCACGGTTATTTGACAGTTTTAGGCCACTATTTATTTTAAGCCACGATCACATAAGTGTTGCCTTTACCTTAGACCACGTTTTTTTTTTCTTCAGGCAACATAAGTTAAGCATGGCCAATATGAATAGGCAACCCATTATCAAAACATAAACGGTGGCCTAACATGAGTATTAGTGCAATCCTTACAAAGTACCAAAAATTTAATCAAGACACAAAAGTGTAATTTCAAATACTATAAAATTTGACTACTTTTATTGTCATCTATATATTTAGTGTTCCACAAGAAATAAATTTGTTCATGGATACACAAGGAATATGATTGTAAACATGAGTCCCAAGTTCCTAAAACTAATAGTTATTCAAAATCAATTTTTACAAAGCATAACGAGATACTACTTCTTCCTTAGCTTCCATCTTCCTTTTTGACTTCAATTGTAGCACTTCATGTCTTACAAAAGGATACACATGCAATATCAGAAAGCACGTACCCATCGCAAAAAGAAATATTTTAAATGCACACATAAATTACTACTAGCCACACACGCTAACAATGATTAGCTTGTCAAAAGCAACTATGTCTTGCATTTCAATTTTCAAATAAAAAAGTAGTCTTCCGTGCATATGAATATCTTCATTCATCTTGATCAAAGTCCCAAATTCAACATTGTCATAGTCCGAATTTGAATCAAGTCACAAACTAGAAAATATGAACAGACTCATTGTTGCAAGTTTGCAATCAAACCAAAATGCGGACTTATATATCATACCTTTTCAGGAACATAGGTTGATGTAGAAGAATGATGAGGTGCGTTATTTGCAATTCCCAATTCGGTGTATAAATCTCTGCTCAACACAATTTTTTTCTTGCTAATGGTCTGCAATGTAGGATAAAAAAAATTAAATAATGCAAAAGTAGCAGAAACATAAACATCCACAAAGCAAAAATAGCAGCAAAATCTTGTTAGTACGGTTGACAA